>OX392499.1:44016544-44679044 GCA_947623375.1 Apotomis capreana
TGTTTTGGGTCGTTCTCAAAATATTTGCACCGCTGCGCTAATTTTGCATTTTTTTTTCAACTTGCGATTTTTTATTATATTTTTTATAGGATCGCTAGAAATATATTCTAATAATCGATATCATGTGGAGGGAAGTAGTTAAATTGAATATTTTAGAAGATACAGGTGTTTGAAATTTTAGGCCGACAGGTGAAAGACATCGAGGTCAGGTAAACGACATTTTTTACCAAGTTATCGACAATGGGTGCAGGTTGGCGACAAATACGTTCCAATTTAAATAAAATTGTTAGCAGGTTAACGACTATGGTTGCAGGTAAGTGACATTTCAAATAAAAACTACATTGAACTTTCTACAAGTACTTTTTGTTTTGTATTTTTTTTCAAATTTTTTTCCTTTTGTTAGTAATTTGCAGAAAAAACAAGCATTAATTCTCATCTCATAAGACATTATTCAAGGGATTTTTTGAAGCCTAAACAATCCAGAAAGGTCTAAACCGGCCAAAAGATGCAGAACTCAAGCTGTACCCACGTGACTTTATAAAATTTCTTATGCAGGTTCAACAGCGAATCATTTAAATAACGTTTCTGCAGCTTAATTTCGCCTCTTTTGACATATTCTTTCTTACTACTGCTGTTTTCATCATCTTCGAGGAATTCCTTCACATCTGATTACCAGAAAGTCTTCGACTGCGTTAGGTGGGATAAGCTATCAGAGGTTTTGTCTGAAGCTGCCAGCTCATCTGGTAACACTTTATAAAGCCTTTACGAGTCTAGATACAGAATGGTGACAGTAGATGTCATATCCAAGAACTTTAAGTTCTCTAAAGGTCTACGACAGATATGCATAATATCTCCCATACTTTTAAACAAATATGGAGATGCAGAGTACATCACACCCTTGAATGTTGGAGTGATGGCGTTCAAATAGGAGGAATATTAATATTAAACCTTGGCTACGTGGTTAACACCAGACTTCTTGAATCATCATCAACCGAAGCAGAAGTTGCCAAACTTTTGACACGGCTCAAAATAGGACTTCAAATTAATAAAAAAAAGATCAAGCATAGTCGACAGTTTGAAACTGTTAATCACTTCCAGTATCTTGGCTCGATCGTCATAAATAGAGGCAGAAGCAAACTGAAGATTCGCAGTCGAATCGGAATGGCCAAAACAGCGATGACCCAACTCGGCAAAATATGGAACCTGACCTAACCGAACTAAGATGCACCTCGTCTGTGCACTTGTCATCTCCATATTTCTGGGGCTGAGACCAAGACGCTCAAAGCCGCTGACAGGCAGAGGATTGACGTTTTCGAAATGTGGTGCTAGCGTGGCCTGCTAAGGATTCCTTGGTCAGCATGAAACTAAAAGGGAGTACTCAAACTAAGATAAGTCGGTAATATATATGTTTTTATTACAACGAAACATGAGTAACCCACGTTGGGATACCATGAGTGACCTGTAAAACCTAGTTTTTAAATAGTTTTGTATAAGTTTTCAAATAATGGTCGTTCGCTTGCCGTATGTGTCGTTCACCTGTTTTTTTAAAGACAAGTGAACGACATGCAGGTGACGGACAAAATGACAGTTATATCATCAAAAAAAATTAAGTATTTGGTAGACGAACTGCATATTTATACACATGAAAATAGACCATACTTTACGTATTATAAATTAAAATTATTCCAATAGTACACACGTCAACCAAAATATGGAAGGCAGAATATAGACTACATACCCATTACAAACTCCCGCTCGCCGAAGTGTATTTATCATATTTTTTTAGTGCCGCGCACTGACGACCTGTCACTTGGAGCACTGTTAGGTGGCAACTGAAGGTCTCGATTTATGCGGGTTGAGGCAGGGGAAACGAAATAGTAGTCACACAGATGTAATGTTTGTCTCATGACAAGTGAACGACAAAAAATGGCGTGGACAAACTTAAATTGCAAATAATTCGCAACATAAGCATAGTATTATTATTTGATATGGTAGTATTCAACCTTCATCATATATGTAAATAAAATGGAGTACTGAACTTAAGCTAAGTCGGTAAAGTATATGTTTTTATTACAACGAAACATGAGTACCTCGCGTTGGGACACGGCAAGTGACCGACAAAACCTAGTTTTAAATCGTTTTTTCGTCTATTAATATACTTTAGTTTTAATTAAAAGCATTTGGCCTCTATGTAAAAAGTGTCTATGGATATGTGTTGATAATTGAATATTTAAAATAATGCGGTGTAAAAAACTTCTTCTAAGACAAACCTGTTGACAGGTGGCGGTGCAAATATTTTGAGAACGACCCTTTTCCTGTGTTTTGCTCGTGTAAAAAGTATTGGATGCGATAGTTACACACTTAGGTCTTAAATCTCGTACCTGTAATACTTATTAAAATACTATTTCTCTATGATCAAACATGTTTCTTAACATATTATCAATGTTACTATTTAGAACAACGATTTAACCCATTGCAAAGCGGTCATTTGCTTTTTGCAATCGCCATTTTGTTTCGCGTCTCGCGTATGTTCTTAACGTTTCGTGCTATTCGGAGAAATTTAAGCTCCTTATCCGTTCAAAATGGCTGTTCTTTTTTGACATTTTTCTCTATGTTCAAACATGTTTCTTAACACAATTAATTTATTGATGTTACTATTTAGAACAGGGCCATTGAAATTCATTGGTATATATCTGGAACCTATAGTTTGAGTTTTCATTGATATTTTTTGTTTCAAATACTACTCGAAATTGACCAAATTCACGTAGTAAACTGTTTATTTTTCAACTTATTTTCGACTGCACGCAATGAAAGCATGAAATAGCTATGTTACTATCTAGAACTCAGGGAAAAGTGTTATGCTAATCTGTTAGCATATAATATTGTAGACGCCGTCATGACTAGCATGACTTGTGATAGTAGTGCTAGGGTGAATCTTGCGTTGCGTTGTAGCGACGCGGGATCTCCTGGGACGGAGTCTTCGGGTGATTTAAACTGATTTCTTCGACAACGTGTGTCCCCGCCGGCTCTGCGCCCCCCGACGATTTTAACACTAGTAGTAGTTTTGATAATAATGCGATTAATATAGTTCACCAAAATATACAAGGTTTCACTAGTAAAGAACTTGAAATTGGTTTATTTATAGATATTCATAATATTCATATCTTGTGTATAACTGAACACTGGCTTAAAGGTCATGAATTTATGTTCAATTTTAACAATCATAGTATCGTAAGTTCTTTCTCTAGAGAAGTTCACATCCGCGGCGGATCTTTGATTATAGTAAAACATGATTTAAAGCATAAAGAACGCAAAGATATTGTTAACATGTCCATTGAGCGTCAGATTGAACTTTCGTGTATTGAATTGGAACAATTTATAATTATATGCGTATACAGACCCCCATCAGCGGACTATAGTTTATTTGAGTCAACTATGGATGAAGTGCTCAATAGTATATTCTCAAGTAATAAGTGTATTATTGTGTGTGGTGATTTTAATGTTAATTTGTGTGAAGAATCATCTATGAGTGTGAGTTTATTGAACACTTTTAATTCTTTTGGCCTAGTGAATTTGTTTTCTGAGTCTACCAGAATCACAGCTACCAGTTCAACGTGTATTGATAACATATTTAGTAGTGTTGATGCGATTGATAAATCTATCATAAACAAACTAAGCTCTGACCATTGCGGACAATATGCCTCCTTCAACTTCAGTGGAAATATTGAGAGTGATCCACAAGACGCCATGTGCAGACCTATCTCTGAAAATAGCTTAGATTTATTTAACCATAACATTCAGAGGAGACTATGTTATCTTACATTTACTCAAGAGGATGCTAACTGTATGTGTTCGGTCTTGTTTAACTGCATCAAAAAAGAATTTGATGCCTGTTTCAATTTAAAGAAAGTACAAGACAGGGTTAAAACTAAATTCAGCGACTGGGCTACATCTGATATTCATGAAAAAAGACGTCGTCTCTACGATCTTTATGAACAAAGGACAATCGATAAGAGACCGGAGTTCCTAGAGTACGTGAAAATGTTTTCCAAATCCTTTGAGCAAATGTGTGCCGCCGCTAAAGCTGATTACTTGTCTAAAAAGATCACAAATTCCTGTGATAAGGTGAAAACTATTTGGAAGGTAATCTATGATGAAACTGGGAAAACGAAACCAAAAGATCGCCATTACAGTCTTCGAATCGACGATACTGTAATAAGTTCCGATGTTGAAATTGCCCATCACTTTGAGCAATTCTTCTGCAATATACCTGTAGACACAACAAAGTCTTTAAATTCATCGCCCGATGTTGCTGAATTACTTTTGAAAACGAATGTAACAGAATGTACAACTATCTTTAAATTCATTTATGTAACCCCTACCACTATTATTAAAGCGTTTAAATCGCTAAATTTAAAGAAGACTGAGGATCTGTGGGGCCTATCTGTGAAAGTGTTACATTCAATTGTTGAATCTATTGCACCATATTTAGCTGATATCTTTAATAAATGTATTGATACTGGAGTATTTCCTGATTTGATGAAGCATAGCAAAATTATTCCCTTATTCAAATCAGGTACAAAATCAGACCCCACAAATTTTAGACCAATATCAATACTACCAGCATTAAGCAAAGTTTTTGAGAAGATTATTCTTAATCAACTTATATCTCATTTCAATCGAAATAATCTACTCCACAGCAATCAATTCGGGTTCACTAAAGGTCGCTCTACCACTGACGCTGGCGTGGTACTAGTTAAACATATCTTTGATGCCTGGGAGAAGGCTCAAGATGCTATTGGAGTTTTTTGTGATCTATCCAAAGCATTTGATTGCGTTGATCATGAGAATTTAATACGTAAGCTAGAACACTACGGAGTCAAAAACAATGCCCTTGACCTTGTCTCGTCATATCTTTCAGGCAGAACGCAACGGGTAGATATCAATGGGACTCAATCGACTGGGTCAGCTGTTGCTATGGGGGTACCTCAGGGTTCAATTCTGGGTCCCTTTCTTTTTCTAGTGTATATTAACGATTTACCAAACCTTGTGCGAGATAAACATGATATAGTACTATTTGCAGATGACACATCTCTTCTTTTTAAAGTATAAAGGCAAGAAAACAACTTCGATGTGATTAATGATGCACTGTCCTCTATTGTGGATTGGTTTACTGCAAATAATTTGCTTTTAAATGCCAAGAAAACTAAGTGCATTAAATTTACATTACCAAATGTGAAACAAGTCAATTGTGCCAAGGTAAAACTGAAAGGCGAAGTACTGGAATTTGAAGAAAAAACAGTATTCCTGGGTGTTACTTTAGACTCTAAACTGCAATGGAGTGCGCATATAGCCACTCTTGCAGGTAAGCTTAGCTCCGCGGCCTATGCAGTTAGGCGAATCAGGCAGCTGACAAACGTCGAGACGGCAAAGATTGTATATTTCAGTTATTTCCATAGTGTTATGTCATATGGAATTTTATTATGGGGAAGAGCGGCGGACATCCAAACCATCTTTGTGCTACAAAAACGAGCTGTACGCGCAATTTATGCACTAGGAGGTCGTACGTCACTAAGAGAGAAATTCAAGGAAACAAACATTCTCACCGTAGCATCTCAATACATTCTTGAGAATATCATGTATGTGCGGAAAAATCTCCATGAATTCAAGCTCAACAGTGACATTCACCACTACAATACGAGAAGTAAGGACAAGCTCGCAATACCTGCCCACCGTCTCCGTAAGGTTAGCTCGTCGTTCGTGGGGAACTGTGTACGCTTCTACAATAAAATACCTATTGATGTAGTAAAATTGCCCTGTAGCAAATTTAAAGCGCAAATAAAACGTCACTTATTGAATAAAGCTTATTATACTGTTAATGACTTTCTAAACGACAGTGATGCCTTTAAGCCAGTAGTTTAGTGTTGTGTGTCAATAGTAAATTTTTAAATAAGCATTATTTTGGTGGGTAATTTTTAATGTAACATGAGAGCACAATTTGTTGTTTCTCACCGGGCAAATAGTATTAGTCAAGTATGCCCGGCAGCTTGAGCATGTCATGCTCGCTTAAAGGTCTTTGCTTACGGTGGCGTCGTTGATCGGGTCGCAGCCTTCCCTATAATATGGTTGAGGGAGGCGATGGCTGAGATATGCGTCATACTCGTGAACGGGTGCCGTTTGTGGGGTCCGGTCTGTTCATGCTAGCAAGGGCCAAATTAAATATGTAGCAACCGCATACTAGTGTTAAATTAAGCAAACGTGAGAAACTTCACCTGTATTCGATTGAAGTTATTCAATGTTGATTTTATCTTTTTGAACTCTTAGAGACTGTATACATCTCTAAGAAACAGCTTAGTGTAGTATGACACTCAGAGACTTTATACATCTCTGAGGAAATTAAATCATTTTAAAATATTTTATTGCATGTTATGACGCCTAGAGACCATAATACATCTCTAAGAATTTTAGGTTTAATAACTATTTTCTAAATTATTCACGTTGACGCCTAGAGACCTTATACATCTCTATGGAATTAAATTAATTAAGTAATTATATTTTATTGCATGTTGTGACACCCAGAGACTTTATACATCTCTGGGTATATTTAATATTTTAAATTTATTAAATTTTTATTTTATTTGGAGTATCTATACATCTCCTTTACGTGTACCCAGTGTAATTAGTTATAACACAACTGTATCATGTAATTGTTTTAAGTATTATTTACGAAAAAATGACTTACTGTTGAGTTTCTTTCGGCTTTCTTCTCAACAGCGGTCTCTTCTTGCGAAATGCCGGTAGATTCACAATCTGACTTGTAAAAGTGCCCCTGTGGCCTACTTACTGAATAAATTATTTCATTTCATTTCATTTCATTTCATTTCATTTCATTTCATGCACATCAAAAAGGTGGTTGAAATTATATCATTTTTGGATATACATATTATATAATATTTGGGGATAAGTATAATATTTCCTTGCATGCATGAAAGTTTATCCAATAAATATGTAATCTGGTTGAAATTAACAATAATATTCGTCGTAATGGATTTTTTTTAAAGGAATAAGGCCTCTTTTAATAAAAAAAGAAAAGAAAGAATAAAAATAATTTAATCGAAATTGATTATTAAGCCCTTTTTTAGTGACTCGTTTAGTCATTCTCCGTAACAAAAAAGTGATTATTTGAAGACGATTGAAAACCGTTACGCAGAACCGGCCAAAGTCTCACAAAACAGTGAACAGTTTATACCGTCGTTAAACCGAAGTGTCACTTACTCTGGAGTTAAAATGTTCTCCAACTTCGAGACAGACCGGCACTTAAAAAACAGGCCAAGTCGGAGGCTCCGAAACTTTGTTAAGATCACACTTCATAATGACAGGGAACGCAAAGCATTGGGGAAATAGTAGTAGGGATTCGCCGATACTACGATACGGGGCGGACGGGCCTGATGGGCGGCATCCAGGGCGGATTTGGCGGACCACCAAACCTAAAAAAAAAAAAAAAAAAAAAAAAAAAAAAAAAAAAAAAAAAAAAAACAAATAGCCCCCTACTTAGAGCGTTTGGAATAGGTCCCAGTACGCTCAGACAGCTCTGTCAGGACTTACAGAACGCCCTACACTAACAATGCAACACCTTCCCCGACCCATCGACCCTTTTCTATTGTCTACCCGAGCTCGGGTTTTATTGCCCTCTCGGACGCCGAGCTCACTTTTATTACGGTCTACTATTGTTTCCCTCTTTTATATTTCTCTTTGGCTTCAACTGCCTACAACTTCCTTTGCAAACGGTATACATCTTTTAAGAACATTCTTTAGGTAAAGCTGGACAAATACCTAAACATCTCATACCTAAACTATCAGACTAGGTCCGCCACCTTGGTTCTTATTGGAATCGCTGTTTCAACCCAGCCTGTCTCACATCGTCTCTTTACTCCAAGGTTTCTTACTACGTGATGTGTGCTACGGTGTACGTATCACTAATCTAAGCTAACCTATGCTAGATCACAATTCTAACCTAACCTAACCTAAGCTACAGGACTACGCCCAGCTAACGCAGGATACGTTACCTGACTACTTAACTTCAGGTAGCCTTACTTCAAAGTATGTATTTTGTTACTCACTACATATGCTGCATTTCGAACGTTGTTCTATTTATATATCTTATCTTGTTCAACTTAACATTACTTCTAACTTAACTATCACCTAACTTCGAAAACTTAATTTTGAAGAACTGCTTTATTTACTTACCTACTTAAAACTAGCTACGAGCACAGTACAGTTGTTTTGGTCTTAAGAACGCTGTTCTAACCTAACCTAACCTTGCATAAATTTGAGTACGTACTCAATGTTACTTTCATCTCTTTTTTGTAATAACCGACTTCAAAAAGGAGGAAGTTCTATGTAAAAATATTGCCTGTAGCATAAGGATAATACGAATCTAATCTTACAATAGTAATGCGGTATTTTATACAGTAATAACTGCTTCAAAACTATACTAACTTATTTAAGCTGTAAGTTAAAAATACGAGTTCTAGTTTTGCATATTTATTTATTTCGTCAAATATTATGTTCTTGAATAGATGCTTAAGAAAATACCTGAATAAACTTTGTAACTTGTACTAACGTGTATTTGTAGTGGGCTGAACTAAACTCGTTGATTTTTTAATTTGTTTGTTGGGTCCATATTGTTTGTAAAGATTTATGACAGGTTTCTTCTCCGAATCATCAAAAGATTCGAAAGTCTATTATAA
Organism: Apotomis capreana; assembly: GCA_947623375.1. Taxonomy (NCBI): domain Eukaryota; kingdom Metazoa; phylum Arthropoda; class Insecta; order Lepidoptera; family Tortricidae; genus Apotomis; species Apotomis capreana. Next base: position 44,025,295 of record OX392499.1, read on the forward strand.
ATTTTATTACTGTTTGTTGGTGGCTGTTGGGCGCGGTACAAACTAGTCGAAACGTGATTTTAACGGTAATCTATTGTCACATCCTTATAAAAGCCGATGGACAGTGACGATCTATAAGTATTCAGAACCGAGTCGTGCTTGTTACCAGAGCTCTCTCAGTGTACAGTGACATAGTGTTGAATCGTGCTACAGTGCTTATAAAAAATGGCAAATGTAAGTATGTACTATTTTTTATAAAATATGTATGTAGTATTTTTATGTACTATTTGTTTAACAGTGTTTTTTTTCTGTAACTTGTGTTCATCGTGTTACTTGTTAAGTGTGTTAATCGGATGTATAACTTATTGTTGAATATTGTTACAGTTCACGGAAAACACTTTCAAGAATTTTTATTACCCTGAACCTGAACATGATGATTCAGGGAGTGATGAAGAAGGCACACTCGGTTTTAAAGTGAAACAAGCCATAGCGAAGAAACGTCCTGCAAATAGTATCGAGAGTTTCTTTGAAAAACCGCAGAAAAAAGTGAAACCAGTGAAGAGATCTTCCAGTGTGTCGCAAAGTTCCCATACCGGTGTTGCTTACCTATCTTCGGGTAAAGACGATGCTGCGTATGCATCACACCTTATTAAAATAGAAATATACGATCTTGAAAAAGTTAGGAACATCGCACCAGAAGAGCACTGGAAGCACGCCGATGTGAGATTAAAATCTTACATCTCAACTGAGCAAGATCCACAGCTTGAGACTGTCCGTGATGTTATATACAACATGACGAAAGACATAGCTTCGAAGGACACGTGCGTGAAATATTTTATAAACAATACGAAAAAGTAAACTAAGTGTTTGTGTAGTTTTAATACTAGGTTAAAACTGTATTTATTATATAAGACATTAGATAATATTTTATAACATACCCTTGTGTACTACTAGTATTATATATTTCTTACTGCTTAAACAACAACTTTTTGTTATTCAAAATTGTTAAGACTCGTTTTATAACCACATGTTGTAATTTGTTTTGTAGCCTAATCATATTGATCTATTTCCCTTTGCAAATGTATAAAACTCTCCACCCTTTAATATAAAATCACTAAGCTACGTTTGTTATTTTAAGGAAAAAATTTGTTGTAATGTAATCACTATTTTTAGGTAAATAAGGTATAATTAAGGTATTATTTATAAATAAAAAAAATCAGTTTAGTATATATATATTGTTTTATTTCACAAAAATTGACTTAAACATATTTCTTAAAATTAAATCGTTACAAAGAGAATTCTCAGAAAACAAACTCAATAAATCGCTCATAGTTTTTCCTTGATACTTAAAATATAAATAAACTAAACAATATTCGCCACAAACTGAAGTAAAATGATTTTGAAGTGGTCTTTGGTTATAAAACCACCGTTTTGCATTTCTATTCAAAAATAACTTATGATAACCAGTAGGTTTCCGACCAAATGAGTCAAAGTATTCCCCTACACCTTTAGCATCAATATGCATTGCAACCCAATGGGAACCTGGTTTCGAATCAGGGTCCAAATTGCTTACAATAAAAACTGGACGAGCAACCCAAATAGGGATTCGGTTAGCAGCAAAAACATTTGATTTAAATCTAGGGTTAATTTTTTTCATACAATATTGAATTTCATTAGTATCCATAATAAATAAAATATGTATACATTCATCGATGATGTTACAAACACAGATTAAGAAGAAATGAGATTAATTGTTAATTTCACTGTATTTATATTTATTTTAACTGTTGTAATCTACAGATACATCACGATTTTTGTTTATTTCAATAACATTATCAAATTCAGCGTACACAATACAGTTAATAGTAGTGCTCAAGGCATTATCAAAACGAACTTCTATCCGAACACTTCCGTGTCTTACAAGGTTCCAGTGTGAGGTAGAACTGGCTGACAGGTCAGGCGTCAAATCGAAACATAACAAACAGTAACCTTCCCCGTAATCGGTTCTGCTTATTGCATTACCTTCATTGTGGAAGTGAATACCAGTCCCAGAAAATAGAGTATGATATGTTGATGCTATTAAACCAGAACTAAATGATGGTTGTAATGTTCTAGAAGGAATTTCATGACCATCTACAAATAAACTAAAAGAGTTCATATTATAATTTTGAAAATTGAAAGGGTTCAATGCAAAATTACCATTAAACGATGAATTTGATACAAAACCAATTATACATCTTTTAGGTACTTGTCCAAGAAATATGTTATCTAAAGTTTTACCCTGTATTCCTGACGGTATTGTAAGTACCTTTACTTCTGCTCTTGTGATAGGGTATTTTGCAGTTGTTGATGCTAGCACTTTCTGATGAGCTAACAAAACACTTGGACTGATTCTAGCTCTTCTTATTATGAGACTAGCGTCCATTATTTGTACCTTAAATTTCTTATCTTGGTGACAAATAAGATTAAACGATTCTTTTGATCGCACTAACTTAACACGCATTTCTACACCATTCACTAGAAACTTCTCTTGGTTAAACATATCACCATGTAAATGTCCAATCATTTCAACTTGTTTACTATCTGTAACAAATTCCATCCTTTTGTGAAATCCTTTGTTATTTGCGTCAACGGTGTCCATATAATGTGCTGTATCTTCATACCATAACCCACAAGTAAGGTGAGTTTTTTTAGCGGCTGGTCCATAGTTAAGTAGATTTTCCATGTAAGCACGGTAAGCATATGTGTTGTTTGGTGGCGAGATTAGTTTTTGATTTAAATATACGTCAAGTTGATTAAAAAGGGAGTGCAACCAATTATTAACGGGGGCAACTTGAGTATCAGGCTTTAACTTTGTACCATCCTGGTTTAATATTTTGGCGTTTATATGTAATAATGTATGTGATAAGTCAATGTAGTCATCACCTGAACCGGGGACTTGAAACTCAATAGGACCATCATCACTTAAAGATGAGATTGGTTTATAATGAACCCACTGTCCACTCTCAATACTTGTCTGTGTCGAAGGCAGGGCAAATATATCTAACTCAGATTTTGCACATTCACACGAATGATTGTGTAGGAATGACATGATTTACTTTGAAAATATATCGTCACTATATTTATTTCTCTTAGCTCCTCTTCGGCGCGATGCTTTCAAGGTAATGAGAGGTTCCCGTCTCTTAGTTGACATTTTATACCCAGATCCCGACATCAGAGAATCGATCTTTTCATCAGCTTTTCTTTTTAAGTTAGCACTAGCTTCTTTAAATCGAGACCTAACTGAACTATCTATAGGGCGTGAATTTACCATATCAGATAACAAACCAACCCCCGCATCTAACGCTTCTTTTCCAACAGTTTTAAAACCACTAGACAACAAAGGAATTACTGACCTAAACAGTCCCCCCAAAAAACTTCCAATCCCATGCCCTCGCTGAAACGGAACACCTTTATAGACAATTCCTATACCAGAACCAGCTTGATGGGTATAATAATGATCGTAGGGACAAGAGTGAGATGATCTTTTATAATTCATCTTAGCCGTTGAAAGTGTAGTTTCACACAGGAAATTCCGAATTGAAATGGCACTCTTGCACCGGTAGTTGTTCTTATATCTATTTCCATAGTATCAAATTCTCTACGTAAAACAGGTACATAATGAGCGGGTGAGAAAATGTGTGTTTTATATGCTCCATAATGGAATTCTGTTGGATCTAATGGTATTATTCTAAGCAACGTAGTTATAACATCACCAACTACCTGTGGTTGTATGATGTCTGTATAAACAAATAATTGTGATGGTAAGCCCAAATACAAATTAACAGGATTTTTACCAAATGAAACTTGCCGTAAATTTGTTTTCGGTTTAAAACCTAACTGTAGACTTAGTATTGGGGTTGTTATAAGAGAAGTTATATCGTTATTAATTGTTGCTACCCCAACCATTTTGGTTAGATTATCATATCTAAACTTTACATTATTTTTCAGTTGTGGGTTGTCATTAAAAGCTTGAATAAAATGGTCAACGTTGTCATATGTAGTTGCTGGTATATGAGTTTTTATATCTACAATTTTGGCTATCTTGTCAGTGGGTGACACTACTTTCTTTTTTAAATAAATCATATTTTCATGATCTTGAACATTGTACATTGAACAAGGGTATTGAAATTCTACTAAGCCAACTACCCATTCTCCTTCCAACTTTATACTCCTGGGTAATTTGGTTAAGAAGTGTGCAGTCGTATTATCGGTATAGTAGTCCGAGGAACTGTTACTTAACAATGTAATATAAAAGCTGTTTTCACTCATATTTTTTTTAAGCTTGAAGCGAGTATCCAAGAATTAAATTTGTTAGGATAACCTCGCCACTTCACTAGTACTTCTTTTCTGGCACCAACCCCACGTGAGCGTATTATTTTATCAATTTTATAATCAATGGAGGGGAGATAAGTCACTTTTTGTAATTCCTTAGAATAAAATGTACCAACGATAGGCTCACCTTCTAAATCTCTTAACGTATACACAACTCGTGGAAAGCGGTTTATTATTGAATCAATTCTAAATATTTCGTCACTCCAATTAGTTTCGTAACCCTTTTGAAATATATGTTTATATTTAGTAATTCTAACATGATCACCAACATTTAGTTTTGTGATTTCCAAAGTAAGTTGTCTATCCTTTTTTCTGTTATACAAATTACACCAAACAGTCATGATATTATCAAAATTTACATCGATAGGGCGCATTTTAATACTAGAATGATAACTGTGATTATAAGAATAAAGAAGTTCTTGCAAAATATCTATATATTTGTATGTATTCTTATGAGTAAAGTAACGCCACATTTTCATTTTAAGAGTTCTTTGAAACCTTTCTACTATACTTGCTTTAATGTCAGGATTGTTAGTAGTATAGTAGTTAATGTTTTTGCTCCTAAAGTAATCCCTTGCTGCCTTTGAAACAAATTCGGTGCCTTTATCAGATTGGATGTGACGAGGAGTAGAATTGGCTTCAGTAAATATGCTTTCAAAACAATTTATAACGGTTGTGGCATCTTTCTTTTTCATAGCTCTCGCAAAAGCATATTTACTGAACACATCAATAACACACAGAATATATTTGTATCCATCATTATATTGACTGTAAGTACCCATATCACTCAGATCAGCTTGCCAGAGTTCATTAAAGTTAGATAAGACGTATCTATTTCTTGTGAATCGCCTTTGAACCGGTTTATGCAGTGTGTACGTTTCTTGAGATTGTAACCAGTTCTTTACTTCGTCTTTGTTCATTCGTCCTTTCATTTGTTTACTTAATTTATTTAAACTACTGTAGCCTGCTGGATTAGATACATCGTAGTATATTGCATGAATGTCTAATAAGGGCTCCATCTTTCCCAATCTAGTTTCTTTTTGTTTGCCTTGAGCAGTACACTTGAAAGAGGTGTACTGGCGCTTGTGTCTTTAAATGACGATGACGATCGAGCACTTGATGGAGCAGATGATGCGTGAGGTTCACTCGATTGAGGTTTATTTATAAATTCTAGATTAGTAGGATTACCTATACAAGACGTAGGAACTTTTATATCTCTTAAAAATAAAGCAAACTCTTCCCATCCTGTTGGCTTAGGGCGTTTAAGAGATCTAACCGTATCGCTTACCAGATCGAGAATATTGCTGTTTGGAATAGTTCGATTGTTTATTACAACTTCACCATTTGTTTTCCACCATATTTTTGGTCTGCTTGACACAATACAAGTCAATAATGTTCTGGTTTTTTTCTCATATGATTTTGGTAAATTATCTATAATACGAGATGGACTGAATAGTACAGTTTCTGGATTTTTTGTACCAGACGGTGTAGCTGCAGTAACTGCAGAAACATCACCATCTGGTAGTGTTTTATTTGCAACTGATTCATAATTTTCATCCTCCTCCTTTTTGTTTACTTTTAAGTTTAAATCCTTACTTTCATCGTTGAGTTGATCAAACCCCTCCATCACTATTGGTATTTTAAATGGTTTTCGATCTGATTCAATAAAGTGCAAAAATCGTTGTAGTGCTTGAGAATATAATGCCCACTTTTCACGATCATTAATTTTACTCTTCAGGATTTTTTGCATCTCTCCGTCTAGGCGAGATGATACATTTTCGGGTTGGCTATCATTTCGTTTGAGTCTTTCAATAAAGTCTGGTTCAACTAACAACATTTTTTTTGTGTTTTCCATTTTATTTTATGTTACGGAGCTTACTAAGGCACTTAAAACTGCACCTAATATAATAGGTAGAAATGCACCTCCTTTTTGAATAATAACAGTTTTCCTCAATTTGTGTTTCCCTTTCGAAACTAGTTTTCGTAATGTGTCTTTATATTTGTTTAGTTTTGATTTATCTTTTGATTCCAGTGGTATTTTCCCTTTTAAAACGTTATAAATACACTCACAAATAATATTAATTTCTTCATCTTCACAAGATTTTAGCAACGCTGTGCGATACTTTGGTTTAAGTAACTGCAGTGCTTCAAGTAAATGTTTATATGTGTGTACTCTTGGATGCATTATTTGGAACTGATTAAAACGTGTTGATTCTTGTCGTATTTAAACCCTTTCTTGGGAACATATACGGTACAATGCCCATCAAAAGGAAATATTTTAGTTTTAAAACGACATATGTCATCGGTATTTTGCTTCAGATCAATCATAAGGTAACCATGAGCATCTTTAGTGGCATCTTTGTAGGCTTCATCTACAAATTTTGGGTTCTCCGGATAAACTTGTCGTGACAAGTAGCGAATTTGTGTTTTATCCCTCGGGTTTTTGAAGTATACAATATAGCTGGTATTCAATGAAATATCACGTTGTCCTTTGCCTTGATGAAATATGTTTTGAGTAATATAAAAAACACTTAAGTTTCTATGGTGACTTCCTTTTGTAAAAATATCAACGATTCGTCCATCCGATTCTCTCATCAAGTCATCAATTATGAGAAGCTTGGACTTTTTTCCATCAAATAAAGAAAAATCTGGTATTCCTTGGCTATAATTTACATTTTCCAGATTGTACAAAGGTTGCATTTCATCATAACACCAAATAATTTCATCAAATTCAACATTACATACTTCTTTTGCATTGTTTAAAAAATTGGTAACAAACTGAGTTTTACCACACCCACTTGGACCCGCTACTATTGTAGTGAAAGGGTGGTTAAAATGAATCATTATAAATTTTTAAATATGTGTGTTCATATGTTAACGGATTGACTTCAAATGAGAAAATTTCTAGACCATAGCTTTTTAAATAAATTTTAAATAAAAAAAAAATGGGGTAACAAATAAAAAAAAAAACAAAAATGTTGCTAAATATTTTTTAATATTTATATTATTCTAGATAAATCACATAAAAATTTACAAAAACATATTTTTCGCCAATAATTTTATTGCCAAAACTTAAAAAATAAAAAAAAAAAACATCCTAAAATACAATATTATGTACAAAAAATAAATATGAAAATTGAATGTTCCGTGTATTTTTTTTATTTTTTTTTTAAGAATTATGAGGTATTCTATAATGACCCCACGCAAGAGTATCCGAAGTGTTTTTCAATAAATATCGTTTTGTGTCGTTGTAAGATAATGATATTTTATTGACATTTTGCGTAAATAAAACATGCTTTATTGATCGGAATCGTAACATTTGAGCATGTTGTATATTTCTATCAAATAAACAACTTTTATAGTCGTTAAGGGTTAATTTTTTGGTAACACACTTGTTTATTCCTTTAGCTTTGGATATAATACCACTATTTTGAACATCTAAGGCATACATTTTTGATCTAAGACCAACAAACTCTTTCAAAATTTTGCCATTATTTTCGTCTTTAAAAAAACCTAACCTCTTTTTATTTAGTAATGGTAAACCATATGCATTGTTGGGTGGGTAATCAGATGTATCATAATACAAGTTCAGGTCAGATTTAATGTCCTCATAAAAGTTAGCAGTGTTTATTTCATATATTAAGCTATCAGTATCCGTGTAAAGGAGCTTGAGATTTTCCGTATATTTGTATTTCATATAATTGTAGTGGAATTCGTACATTAAAGTTTTCGATAGATCTAAAATGCAGAATCCAAGGTAAATTGGTTTGTTATAAAAGATTTTTGTTTTTTTCAATTGCACAGCAGCTAAATTCTCAGAAAATATTGATAAACTATGAAATTCAGGTTTAGATATTAAGGACTGTACCCCTTGGGATTTTCCGCGATTTTCCCAGTGACTTAATAATTTAACATTCACACGTTTCGTGACATTTTCCATTGTTTTACCAAAAACAGAATTATTCATAAGTTTAAAGAAATCTTTTTCAAAATCAGATGTCGCCAGCGAACGCATTCGGGTATTCAAATCTATGTAACTTTTTAACCAAGTAGATTGTTTGAACTTCAACACACGATGGATTTTCACTAAACGCAACCCATTTTTTAAACATTGTTTAAGATTTCTGTAATGTAATACATAATTATATTTATTGTTTAAATTGGGAATCAATTTTTTTTCTTTAGAATCACCTAGACATACATTTTCTGGACAGAACGGCAAATCTGAATGAGAGTCATGTAATTCCTTGGGGTACTCTAGATCAACTTCTAATATAAACCCATATTCAGCATCGTCTGAAACATTGAAATCGGTATCTTTATTTACCCATTCAAATTTGCCAGACGGAAGACATTGTGACATAGCCCACCCATAGAGATTATTTGCGTCTAAGTACATGAGAAAAGATGAAGGAATATTTGGATCATAGTCTTCCATAAATGTATTATTTGCTTTTGCATGTCTGTTGCTACATTGGGAAATCCCTCCTCGAATGTTTTTCGCTATAAAAGCTATTTTGTCGACATCTGTTAAAAGTTCTAAACTTATTTTGGTAGTCCTCAACATCGAATCAAAGGAAATTCCAGGCGCGGTATAATAATGGGCGGGATCTAAACCATATGTCTTAAGACACACATTTCTAAAATTTTCAAATATGTCAGTTAGTAATAAAACATCTGTTTTCAGATAAAGATTGGAATAATCCCCCATATTTTTGCATTGGAAATGAGACCAAATATCTTGAGCATGTAGGAAATCGTTTTCGGAAATGTGACTGTCAGTAAGAGAACTATAGAATTGATCCTGTGTAGGAAGCGAAGTTAATTTCAGTGAATCATACGAAGTCATGTACTCATATGGATAGACACCCTTCCGTATTAGACGTTTAAAGTCTTCTTCACGAGGAAAGTTCAATTTCAATTCGTAAAATTGGTCAGTAGTCAAGTTTTTAGCTAATTTATCCAAGCTACTCGACATAAATTTAAGAGAATCGACAAATCTCAATTTTACAACACGATTATTCACTTGTAAAGACTTAGAAAACGAAATATACTTTTCTTTATTTTGTGGGATTAGTTCTATGTCACCATCTTCAAGACCAAGTCCATGTACAATAAAATGACTATCGTAATTGCTCAAATTATGGAAAAATACAGGTACAAAATTGGGTGGTTTGTATTTTTCAGAACAAAATTTATGTGCAACGCCTTCGTAAAGTCCAGTATGATAATTATAAGAAACGGTTGAGTCATCATTCAAATTTCTATCACAAATATAACAAGCATGGCTTTGCATAATGTCTACCTTATTAGCATCTGTTAGAGGGAAAGAAGTTTTAGCAAACGCATTACTTTTACAAATAGTTTCTAAATCTTCTTTTATGACTTTCATAAATGTTTTTGCACAGTCTTCACCTGTATATGTTCTGTACACAGATAACTTGTCATTATAAGAACACTTAATATAGTAACCGAAGCTATAAACTTCATGTTTTTGAATATTGGTAGTAGAAGATGTACTGGGGTTGTTAGAACAGGATTGAATTGGATTTAAAAATGCCTCAAAATCAGCGTATACAACAAAAGGTACTCTTAATTGTCGTTCATAATTATTAAAAGTAACTTGATTCGATGGAACATATTCGTTAAACCAATTTCTTGTGTCTTCTTTTTCGGATGGTAAGTTTGTGCATACGTGGAAGCAGTCGTTTTTTTGATGTTGGTTTAGTCTCTCGTGTGATGTAAATTTAATTAAGCAACCATCGCAAATATGAACAGCATGTTGTGCATTTGACAATTGCTTAGACACTAACCTCGATAAATTTTTGATAAAACAATAATGTCCTTGGTTATCTTTAGTTATGTACAACAAGTTTAAGTGATTAGACTTTTTTAATTTAGTTAAATGTAGTGGGCCTATAACATCGTGTTTCTTGTTTTGAGAGTTGTACTCGAGACCAAATACATTAATGCTAATATCATTATTTTTTTCAAATTTATGGATATCTCCCAATTTAAATGGAAAAGTTAAATTTTCAAAGTTCAATTTATTCTTATGTAATATGTATGAACTGACCATATTTGAATGACTTTTGGGTTCATATAAACCAGACAATACAGCCCATCGAAAACACTCATGGTCATTGTTTTTTACATTAATAACCGCTTTTTTATTCTTTATATCACGAGGTAATTCGATAAAAGAAGAGCCGCGTAATGGATTATATTTGTTAATATTGAGATCGATATGATTAAATGTTACTAAACTCCACCCACTATCTTTTCTTTCAAAGTTTGACAACCTTATCACAATTTCATTTACTAGGGACGTAAAAACAGCAGCTTTATCAGTGCTGATATCAACAATACTATTACTTAATTGGAAATCAAATGTATTATTTAATTGTTTGGTATCTTGTGTAAAATTTGCATTAAGAATAAAATTTACTTTTAAAGCGTGATGTTTGTTAAGTGAACGATCTAATAATGTAAAGATCTTATCCTTGTGTTTTTGTAAAATAGTTTCGGGATCAAGAGGTTGGTGATCCATTTCATTAAATAATATTCTGTAAGTAGCGACTCTGTTTTTGAATGCATTTTCAATTAATTGGACATTAACATATTCACTATCGGATCTCAACACATTATTTTTGTGAATATTACTATTTAAATGGTTACCAAAATATCTTTTTGACACGAACTTTTTACACACCGAACATTCAATTTCAGAATTATTTTTTGTACTTACATTGACATCGGATAATGGTTCTTCGCTTGAGGATGTAGACATATCACGACTGTTGGAAGGGTAGTTTCTCTTCACTGGTACTTCTGCACCCGTACTTGTAGCTGTCCTTTTTCTCCCCCGTCCCACTTGGTTAGATCTGTAATAGAAAAAGTGAAACGTTAGTATTTAATACAAGATTTAAAACTTCAAAACAATGATTAAATTATTATCATTATACTAACTTAAGTTTTTTCGACATTGCTGGCAATATGCCTGCATTGTTAAAACCCCATCAATGACATCTGATGACAAGTTATGCATCGACTTATTGATATGCCCATCACATGGTGTGTAATAGGGTATAATATCTTCATCTTCCAAAAGCGCCTGAGGTAATTGATTGTCAATATACCACAATCTTATGTTTCTATGAAATACTTTTAAAATGAATCCTTTGCTTAAAACTGCAATTTTGTCGTGGGTTAAACTAGTTCCCATATGAAAGTATCCAAGCACCATTTTTAAAACAGTATTTTGTACAATACACAGACACAGTACTAGCACAAACACAGTAACTGGAATAATGAATGATTTCTACACCAGAGACGTCGCTTATAAAGAACCTTCCAGGATCCCCACCCAACAGAGAACAATGAAACTGAGCCATAAAAAGGCAACAACTCAATGACACTGGTCAATGGTTTTGTACAAGTTTGAACAAGAATAAACTGTTTAAATTGCATGTCTAAATATACAAGTACAATATCAATAAACAATATAACAGGTTGGAACAAGAGTACTCACCCTTGACTATGCAGCTGGCTTAGTAATTCCCCGATCTCATACATTTCTTGATCACTTTCAATTTCTTCGCATAGCCTGACGAGCTCGGAATCGTAAACATCACAGCTTAAACAGTCCATCGTGAGATGTGTCTAAGAAAATAGTGTTTACATTACAACAAATTTTTTCCTTAAAATAACAAACGTAGCTTAGTGATTTTATATTAAAGGGTGGAGAGTTTTATACATTTGCAAAGAGAAATAGATCAATATGATTAGGCTACAAAACAAATTACAACATGTGGTTATAAAACGAGTCTTAACAATTTTGAATAACAAAAAGTTGTTGTTTAAGCAGTAAGAAATATATAATACTAGTAGTACACAAGGGTATGTTATAAAATATTATCTAATGTCTTATATAATAAATACAGTTTTAACCTAGTATTAAAACTACACAAACACTTAGTTTACTTTTTCGTATTGTTTATAAAATATTTCACGCACGTGTCCTTCGAAGCTATGTCTTTCGTCATGTTGTATATAACATCACGGACAGTCTCAAGCTGTGGATCTTGCTCAGTTGAGATGTAAGATTTTAATCTCACATCGGCGTGCTTCCAGTGCTCTTCTGGTGCAATGTTCCTAACTTTTTCAAGATCGTATATTTCTATTTTAATAAGGTGTGATGCATACGCAGCATCGTCTTTACCCGAAGATAGGTAAGCAACACCGGTATGGGAACTTTGCGACACACTGGAAGATCTCTTCACTGGTTTCACTTTTTTCTGCGGTTTTTCAAAGAAACTCTCGATACTATTTGCAGGACGTTTCTTCGCTATGGCTTGTTTCACTTTAAAACCGAGTGTGCCTTCTTCATCACTCCCTGAATCATCATGTTCATGTTCAGGGTAATAAAAATTCTTGAAAGTGTTTTCCGTGAACTGTAACAATATTCAACAATAAGTTATACATCCGATTAACACACTTAACAAGTAACACGATGAACACAAGTTACAGAAAAAAAAAACACTGTTAAACAAATAGTACATAAAAATACTACATACATATTTTATAAAAAATAGTACATACTTACATTTGCCATTTTTTATAAGCACTGTAGCACGATTCAACACTATGTCACTGTACACTGAGAGAGCTCTGGTAACAAGCACGACTCGGTTCTGAATACTTATAGATCGTCACTGTCCATCGGCTTTTATAAGGATGTGACAATAGATTACCGTTAAAATCACGTTTCGACTAGTTTGTACCGCGCCCAACAGCCACCAACAAACAGTAATAAAATTTATAATAGACTTTCGAATCTTTTGATGATTCGGAGAAGAAACCTGTCATAAATCTTTACAAACAATATGGACCCAACAAACAAATTAAAAAATCAACGAGTTTAGTTCAGCCTACTACAAATACACGTTAGTACAAGTTACAAAGTTTATTCAGGTATTTTCTTAAGCATCTATTCAAGAACATAATATTTGACGAAATAAATAAATATGCAAAACTAGAACTCGTATTTTTAACTTACAGCTTAAATAAGTTAGTATAGTTTTGAAGCAGTTATTACTGTATAAAATACCGCATTACTATTGTAAGATTAGATTCGTATTATCCTTATGCTACAGGCAATATTTTTACATAGAACTTCCTCCTTTTTGAAGTCGGTTATTACAAAAAAGAGATGAAAGTAACATTGAGTACGTACTCAAATTTATGCAAGGTTAGGTTAGGTTAGAACAGCGTTCTTAAGACCAAAACAACTGTACTGTGCTCGTAGCTAGTTTTAAGTAGGTAAGTAAATAAAGCAGTTCTTCAAAATTAAGTTTTCGAAGTTAGGTGATAGTTAAGTTAGAAGTAATGTTAAGTTGAACAAGATAAAATATATAAATAGAACAACGTTCGAAATGCAGCATATGTAGTGAGTAACAAAATACATACTTTGAAGTAAGGCTACCTGAAGTTAAGTAGTCAGGTAACGTATCCTGCGTTAGCTGGGCGTAGTCCTGTAGCTTAGGTTAGGTTAGGTTAGAATTGTGATCTAGCATAGGTTAGCTTAGATTAGTGATACGTACACCGTAGCACACATCACGTAGTAAGAAACCTTGGAGTAAAGAGACGATGTGAGACAGGCTGGGTTGAAACAGCGATTCCAATAAGAACCAAGGTGGCGGACCTAGTCTGATAGTTTAGGTATGAGATGTTTAGGTATTTGTCCAGCTTTACCTAAAGAATGTTCTTAAAAGATGTATACCGTTTGCAAAGGAAGTTGTAGGCAGTTGAAGCCAAAGAGAAATACAAAAGAGGGAAACAATAGTAGACCGTAATAAAAGTGAGCTCGGCGTCCGAGAGGGCAATAAAACCCGAGCTCGGGTAGACAATAGAAAAGGGTCGATGGGTCGGGGAAGGTGTTGCATTGTTAGCGTAGGGCGTTCTGTAAGTCCTGACAGAGCTGTCTGAGCGTACTGGGACCTATTCCAAACGCTCTAAGTAGGGGGCTATTTTTTTTTTTTTTTTTTTTTTTTTTTTTTTTTTTTTTTTTTTTTTTAGGTTTGGTGGTCCGCCAAATCCGCCCTGGATGCCGCCCATCAGGCCCGTCCGCCCCGTATCGTAGTATCGGCGAATCCCTACTACTGACAGATCAGGTCATAGGCTAAATACGTAGGATAAATGTCTGGTAAGAGTCGTACATAGTAGTATAAAAATAAACCTCAGTGAAAGCGTCAACGATCCCGAGATATTCGCAGTGTCGTTACGGTCCGCTGTGCCCTCACCTCCCCTATTGTTCGCTAATGTGCACAATAATATATATTGTTATGGGCTGTCTGTGCGTTTGTATTGAAAGAGCCTGAAAGGGAAAATGATAGAAAACGATGAGCTTTTCGAAATCTACTCGAGTTAGTTAACGTTGGATTATAACGCAATACGGGAATTTTGGTATAACTGAAAGATATTAAAAGATTGATTTGTTGCTGTAGTGATTTGGTCGAATGTTTACGTACTAAAATATCACGCGGCAGTTGTTAATCGTTAAGTATTTTGAATAATGTGGCTTCCTTTTGGGGTCGAGATGATCCGTGGGGTCCCAGCACCTACAAAGTTTTTAAAGAACTCACGAAACGAAAAAGCTCGTTGATCTTCAGGTGACGCAAGAGCTGGCAGCTTCCTCGCACAAGGCATCAGCAAGGTAATGCTGCCAGCGTCTTCAGGACCATACCGCGGGAGCACAGTTTTTTAGTTTTTTGAGCTGTATTTAATTTAGATTATTTCTTTAGATTTACCATTTACTCTAGGTTTCATTTTAATTTAATTGTCTACAGTTTATTTATCATATATAATATAATGAGGAATGTACCTATGTGGACAACCAGAATATTAATATCTTTTGATTTAGTCACACGTCCATTTAAATGGTTTCATAGAACAAAACGCTTTATAAAATGAACTCCACAATTTAAATTAAGTGTTTTTCTAACAAGACAACTAACAGAATGGGTTAAATAAAGAAGAGTAGCCAATTTATTGGTACCTACACTACCCAGCGGTCCCTGACTCCAGTGGCACTGCACATTCGGTTCAGAAATAAAATAAAAAAGCTACACTAAGTAGACGCAGCGCTCTAAATTCACGAGAGCACCTCACAAAGAGTGTCATTACTTAGAATTGTACCGTTTTATTGAACCATAACAACTGGCGGGTTCCGCAACAGGTGACTGTAAAAGTAACCTAACCTCAAACTAAACACGACACAAAACGGACTCTGTGAAATCCAAATACGGTTGTAATTACAAAGCCGGGAAGAGTTCTTGATTAAACTACAGTGGAATTAAATCCGTTGTTGTTTTGTGAAGGTGGGAAGTTTGGGTCGTTTGCGCGCCATTTTCAATTTCAGTAATCGTAATGGAAGACAAAGGATATTATTTTGAATGGCTGAACTTAAGTATATTTAATTTGGAAACGGAAATTGAACTTGCTTGTAGTACAGCTCGATACTTATTTTTCTTGTCACCACTAAGACAACACACCAGTGGAATTTTCGATTCTGTTGAGATTATATGACTCCTTTTTGAAATTGAATTTGCATCGTCAACACGTTTGGTAATAGAATGCAATATGTACAACAGCCCGTCAAGCACAACTAGGCGTCGCTACTCTTGTCGTGCGACGTAGCATTGCCCGTCACTTTCTCACAGTACCCCGAAGAAAGAGATAGGTAGTGTTTCTCGTGCGAGAAAGAGTCGCGTGTCACATTTATACTATAGGTGTGTAGCAGGTGTGTGCCTCTGCCTCTTAATTGTTACAAGCATACCGACTACAATTTATGTAAATAAAAAAGTACGGTTCAAAAATTTTAACAGCTTACCCAAATTAACTATTCTCTCGAACTTCCCAAATTGATCCGGGCCCGCTACAAACCCGCATCCAATATTCAATCACCGCATCGACATCGCCAAGCGCGAGCCGGCGGCGACATCGTTCCGGCGGTAATTACAACATGGCGGCACACTCCATTACCGCGCCGGCCCACTCTGAAATAATCTTTTTAAAAATTCAAAACGGCACACGTTTCGGTTGACTCGCTCGCGGTCCGAAGGTTTAGTACCCCTGGATTTAAATTCCCGATCGAAAATAGACTCTATTCTCAACTACTTAAGGTTAAGTTTCAAATTGGGGTGACTGTATTTTTTTTTTGTAGCAAAAACCTTGCGCAAACCGCAATGGAAGTACGTTGCTAATTAAAAAATGTTGGCTATCCCGGCTTGCGGACGAGTGGGGGGTTGATTATCGGGCGGTGATAAAGCCGCATTAAAATTTACCGCGTCGTCTCGAATGATGTGTTGGTCGTTCGCTTTATGACGTCACGGGACCAGGGGCTATTGAAATAAAGTACTTTTATAGGATGTTTCAGAAGCTTAATCCTGCTAATTTCCTTCCTTGTGTGTAGTCTGGTCTTAAAATATCCAGACAAAAATAATTGATGCGAATTAGCGAGGGCTGGCAGGCAGCTCCAGATGTTCTGTTTGCATGATGAATACCGTTGACCTTTGATGTAGACACCTGGAATATGCAAACTGTGGATATTGGTTGCAACTCGTAATAATCCCATAACCATGTTAGTGTGATACAAATACCAAAACATAAAGATTAAAGATTATTTTAAAGATTATAAAAAGACAATCATATGTATAGTAAATCGGGACTAAGTCCCGTTCAAAAAGACGTTTATTTATCCGTTGTTAAAATAATAATGCGAATGCGTTTAAATAAATATATAAAAGGACTCGCACTCTGGTGTATATTGGGACTCAAACCTCGTACCAATCTTATTTAGTTCGATGAGTTCCGTCGCATTTTACACAAACAATCAATAAAATGCATTTTTTTTACATATCTTGAGCTCCGAAATGTTTGCAGTAAGTATTGACTCTCTCGCCCGCACTTTCAGACAACCTCACACAAATCGATCTAGTCCCACAGTAAGCTCTAGTGGGCTTGTGTTACTGACACTAGACGAAGATAACCATATATAAATATAAACATACATGCGCCTGTATTCGAGTTCATCACAATATTTGCCCTTGCCCTTGCCGAGATTCAAACCCATGACCGCCGGCTCAATAGGCACTACAAACTGCACCAACCACGTCGTCAATCAAATAGCTACGCCAACCGCATCGTATCGTCGCTCGTATATGATAAGTTTTCGTTACTACTAAATATCTTGCTCCCATACATCAATGTTACTCCCATACATCATATCTACATAACGAATTAGTTTATGAATCCTGAATACCGTGCATCTCGGCTTCTGCCGTGTTGAACTTATCAGTTCGGAGTTCGACTCCTGACGGCAACTAATATTCGACCGAGTTGCGGCCAACTTTGCTTGTTCTTGATGTTTATTTATTTTGAACCGAGGCACGGTCAATATAAACAGTTCAGCAGCTAACAGATTTAACCTTTCGCTTGGAAGTTTACTTTTATATCAGGAGATGAGTTTCATGTTTCTAATGATCTCTACTTTATTACTTATATCTAGTTACTGTAGCAATAGTCTCTGTTTATCTTGAAACGGCAGCTCATTTAATGCAGTTCCAAAAGCTATCTGGATCATTGTCAGATTTAGGTGCCCGTCTTTCCGGTGGACATTTACGAAATTAAGGATTCCAGGGCCTAATTTTCTGATTTAATGTCTGTGACAATAAAGAACGTTCCCTCTTCTATAATCTGATGTAATAGCAACATAAACTAGATTCATACAAGCTCTTAATTTTTGACCACCTAAGGGACAAATTTTGTTTTTTGAACTGACAATGACCCATCTACTTACATATGATATACTCGATTATGTTATATGTCAGATACATGTGGTATCAAATTTGTAAATACTGTGCTGTTAGGGCCTGCATCTTCCAATGCACTTCTTGTAGGTAAGTGTTCGGTCGGCAGTTCCACTCGGCGCCATTTTTATTTCCCCAGATTAGACCCACTTGTCCGATAATTGGAAACAGAGTTCCGGATATCTTCGCTTTGAGTCGGGCTTACCCGCTTTTCACCGGGTGTAACCGGTTTTTTCACCGCAGCCGGTTCGCACCGGTTCGGGGCAGTTCGCGCGTCTAGATGCGACCATGTTTTTTCTAGGATTTATTTCCGGGCTACTTTTTGTACAGAAATAAATGTGAGTTTGTTTATACTTTTTTGATTTTTTAGTTAGCGCGACGGTTTTAATTTACATGATAATGCTGTTTGAAAAATGAGTTTTATTTTAGCTTGGGTGAATAAGTAGCGCATACGGCTATTAGGGTTTCACGGCTTGTTCATTCATCACGGTTTTTATTAGTCTACCTACAATATACACGTTTATAAGTAGTTTAACGCTCTTATTCAATACGCGTGTCTATAAATTATAAGTACGTAAGTATAATTACAAAATAAGTGATTGTTTTCTTAACGTTATTTAAATAGTTTATTTTAGTGTATCCGTACTTTCAGTTATCTCTCTGCTGACTACCCCCAATTAATTTTTCTGACCTCAAACACTTCCCGAATGTCACACAATGTGATAGTGTATCTAAATTAATTATGTATAGTGAGATGATCCGTAGTTAGGTCGTGGAAACCTTACCATAAAGGTTATTTTTTATTAAAGCAGTAACGTCTGCTAACGTAAACCAAATGTTTACAATGAAGCGAAAAATTGGAAAAATTTAATTGTTCAGACAGGATTCGAACCTACGTTTTCAACCACCATAAAGGTTATTTGTCGTAGGAACTTCGAAATTACGTCTAGTTGTATGGCTAATGTCAAGTAGTACAATTTTGAACACACCTTAGATTCAGTATAAAGTTATCTGAACTTAAGAGGAGAATGGAACTAATTTACATAATATACATAATTTGGTTATTTGCTCGGGGCTCGGATAAAGCTGAATGAAAGAAACGTATCTCGCATTAATGATACACCTTCAAGTTCAATTGAACGGACTTATATCATAAAAGAAAGCAAAGTGTATGGCAAATTAATCGCGATTGCAAACGAAACAACGATACAAAACTAGTCGGGGCAAATTAATACGTTAATCCAAGCGCAACACAATATAAACAAAAACTTCGCTTTTACTAAAATAAAACGAAAAACTACCATTACTCCACGTCAAGCAAACTCTTAAATAAAGGTATGAAGAATGAACTTCCAACTACCCCTCCCCTCCTTCCTAGAAACTGCAAAAACTCTTACATCTCTCTTCCACTTTAAAAATATGAGCAGGATGTGTATTCTGAAACTGTAGTTTAGCGTATCGAAAGTATGGAATAGCCGGTCAGGGATAGTAAACTGTGTATCGCTTCCGATATTGAGATTTGATTTACGACCCCTACTTGTTAGCCAGGGGTGCTTTTTATATTGTTTGCAGTTCGGACGTGAAGAGTGTTTTATAGGATTTAATACTGTTGTTCAGTTTAACTAGTTTGTATAACAAGTTGCAAGTTTATGGATACTCTTATACACTGTGTGCTGGAGCCTGAGGTAAATTCTTGTGAAAATGTATGTTTATGAATTTGTTCCTTAAGTAATCATTAGTACTGTTAATAATACAGAAGTACCACTTGAAACTTTCCAGACAATTTTTAGAATTGGATTAGTTTAGATTTGTATAACATTTTGTTATTGAAATAAATTAGTCAGGAACACATAAATAGTCCCTAATTACATTAAATGCGCAAGGACTTCGCAAGAGTACTCAAGAAATCATCTCTTGGTTTTATTGCGAAATCGTATGAAGATAATTCATCAACATCATCCTAAGTTATTTTACATAGAAAATTTTAATATTTTAATATCATCCTAAGTCTTATTATATTATATATACATACATCTACAGGTAAAGGTAAGTAGGTGCTTGCACAAGCTTTGATGCAGCAAATCCTGGGGACATACCTGCGAACAAAGAAAATATTATTAGAAACTAGCTTTTACCCGCTTAAGACGTGTTTCTACTCGTATAATCGACTTTTGCCACACGAACTCTATTAAATATTTTGTATTAAAAAACCGGCCAAATGCGAGTCTGACTCGCGTGCCGAGCGTTCTGTACAAATACTTATCCTATCTAAACTGGCCGGGTTAAGTTGGCACCTGGTATGTATGGCGCCGGATACAAATGAGGTGCAGAGTTATCGCAACCGATCCCGTTTGTTGTATGGGAGCCCCCTTAAATATTGATTTTTTTCTGTTTTTTTTTAGTATTTGTTGTTATAGCGGCAACAGAAATACATCATCTGTGCAAATTTCAACTGTCTAGCTATCACGGTTCATGAGATACATTCCTGGTGACAGACGGACAATAGACAAACAGCGGAGGCTTAGTAATCGGGTCCCGTCTTTACCCTTTAGGTACGGAACCCTAAAAATTAAATTGAACAGTAACCCATCGAATCATAACTGAGCTAACCTACTCGCGATCAGCTTTCCAAATATATCCGGAAGGCAGTCAAAGACAGCTGCAGGTAGCCGGGTCGATAGCGGCTAATATTGTACCTGGAGCGGTCGCGTGCCGCGAGGAGTCGCGCGGGGCAAACCGGGCTTTATCACATATCGCGATTCAGCGGCCAATGTTCCGAAATTCCACTTTTTTAACAACATGTGTTTAAGATACATTGAAAAGCAAAACTACGGATATAGTATCATATCACCATGATACTTATGGCCGATACCTATGTCACTCAAGTGGCAATGTCAATTGAACAAAGCACATGTATTTGTACAAATTTTCATTTTCTCGTTTTTCATTTCCTTACGAGTTGATATTCGGAACGGAACTGTAACCTTTTCATGGATATTTAGTCCAAATTTTCTTATCGCTTCTAGTTTCGGAGTTTTTAACATAGACCAATTTCGTTTCATCATTCTGTATTTAACGTACTTAATTTATATACTTATTTCTAACCCCCGACGAAAAAATAGGGGTGTTATAACTTTAACATGTGTGTTTGTGTATCTGTGTGTCTGTCTGTGGCATCGAAGCGCCCATACGGGTGGACTGATTTGAATGGTTTTCTTTTTATCGAAAGCTTGGTTAGTAGAGATGGTTCTTAGCTTTGTTTGATGAAAATCGGAGCTCTCGTCTCCAAGATACTCAGCTTTTAGTGGAACAAGCGACCGGCTGTCAGCCAATATTGAAGCTAGGAATTCCAAATTTTGTTTTTATGTTCAGTTTTAGTAGTATTTTTATATCACGCATTAAAACGAGGTCTCATGATGACCGGCTACGTGTGTCGGGGGTGTTTCACATTTTTTATTTAGGTTATAATCTCATGTCTATAGACTCAACTATTAAAAATTCATGATTGAATTAGTTCATCTCTAATAAGTTTGAGAAATGTACGAACATAACTAAATAAAGCACGAGCGTAAAGCGTAGATTGTACTAACATAACTTACAAAAACATATGAATATTAACACGAGCCGAAATCCAACAATAGTCTATAATATAACCCGCTAAACGCTGTCGCTTCGAAAGGGTACAAGCAAAAAGGGCACGCATAATTAACCCGCAATTGCTCGATTTTGGGCCGGGTCAGGATATTATGTGGCGATTATAGACCGTGGCGTGGCGGATTATACGTGACGAGCGGAGGGTTAAGCGTCGAGGAAATTATCATCATACTTGGCACCTAGGGCTTGTTCTCCGGAATCTGAACATAATATTAGTACATACTTACAATATATAATAGAGTGAGCGCGCCGGACGGGATAAGCCCTACCATAAAATATTGAAAAGTGGAGAAGTTACACAACGAATGCCATCTTAACGAGATGTCAGAAACTGTATTATTGATACTTGGTTTTGTTATAAATGCTATTCTATTCATATTTCATGTCAACTGTAAAACTATCTAACCACACGCAACATAAAACAAAAAACCCGACCAAGTGATGCACAGAAGGTTCCGTACAAGCACATTCCACCTTAATCGTCACGATCTGATCTGATCACGTTTGTTGCATGGGATCCCCACTTAAATATTTGTTTTATTCTATTTTTAGTATTTGTTCTTATAGCAGCAACATAAATACAGTCATCATCTGTGAAAATTTCAACAGCCTAGCTGTCCGGTTCATGAGAGCCTGTTGAGACAGACAAACAGACAGACGTAAAGTGGAGTCTTAGTAATAGGGTCCCGTTTTTTACTCTTTGGGTACGGAACCTTAAGAAAACAATAAATAGGAGGATGAAATAAAAAATCTCATTCAGGATATGAACGATACATAACCAGAGGATTACTTATTATCGGTTGAAAAATTGTTAAAATACAGCAATCATAGCATAACTGTGTTGTTCTAAAATTGTTTCAAACAGCCCCGAAGCGCGCAGTCGAACTTCCCCAGACTCGCGCACATTTCCCGCTTTTTGTTGCGCGCTCTGTTTACTCGCGTGCGTCGTTCCTGCTCTGTATTCTAATTAAATTGTTGCCATAAATATCTTCTCTTCTATCTTTAGGTCGTATCTTGTTTATTCTATGCTTGATATGTTCAAATGTCTCATGATGGGACATTATTAGGATAAACGTTTAGGTCATTGGACATATAGCAAAGAAGCATATCCATTTCTAAGGATTGTAAATCCGATAAGTAGTTACTTAGGCTTTGAGTCCTAGAAGTCTGCGAACTGATGTGATTAATAAAATATTAAAGCTCCTATCTAAGCGAAGCTTGTACTATGGGTACTAGACGACGATATACATAAAATATAAATACAGACATACATAATTATATGGCCGTGAATCGGACCCAAGATCGCCGGCTCAGTAGGTAAGTCCACTACAGACTGCGCCAACCGCGTCGTCAAATGAGTGATGATGCGAAAGTTAAGTGACAAATTACATAAATAATGTAAACTTAATACGCAAGCTACTGGTATTTGTCCAAAACAATGTAGGTTTCGAGATATCGCGTCACCGGCTGAGACCTCGCGAATATCTGTTAAATATGAATGGGCTTAAGTCTGCAGTTGCAAATTAAAATGCAAGGGCGATGAATAAAATAACCGGCGGAATAATGCAACTAGGAGTACGAGCGGGGTGTGCGGGGGAGGATCAGTGCGCAGCAATATAGACACACATTCATTTTATAGGCAACTATTTTGGTGACGATGACGTTTCTCTGATGCTTTGTGGATTAAAATAAGTTTTGACTGACTATTTTTGTATGTCATAGGGAGCAAACGAACAAACGGATCGTCCGATGAATAGCGATTACGGTTGCCCTCAACACCAAAGGGGTCACAAGTGCGTTGCCGGCCTTTAAAGTGGGAGTACGCTCTTTTCTTGAAGATTTTTCTTTAATTTTATTAACCCCTTGTATGCTTAGGCACAGACCTGTGCGAGACATTTGAACCTTACGTTAAAATATCAGTTAATTTCAATTTGCTCGCGTCGTAGAAGTCGAATAACGCTCGACATGTTTTGAATAGGGCTTCTGATATACGTGTTACACGCGGTACGGTAGCTCCGTGTTCTTAGTACCGGCGGTCCTAAGATCCCGTACTACACGGACATGCCAAAGATACGTAGCCGTGTCTGCGTTCGGCTACGGATCGGCGAATCTCGGCTCCGCTCGGGTATTGAATGAAAGCTGGTCAAACCGAAAACGTCACGGACGGATCGGATCTGCGTGTAATTAACAAACTTAAGAAACACATCTCCGTGTAACACGGAGCTACGTATCTTAATTACACGGAGCCTAATTACACGTGCCGAACGGTACGGATCTCCGTTGCGGTGTTACCCGGCAACGGAGATCCGGCTACGGGTACACGAAACACGGACACGACCGCGAGCACTAGTTTTGAATTCGGATACGTCTCACATATTCAGTTTGACAAGGTAACTGTGCTCGGTTGGCCACCGCCGCCACTAATCGTCACTCCTGATGATGAATCGCGTACCGATTCGAAACATGTCGAGCGGTATTCGACTTCTACGACGTGAGTAAACCCATTTATGTATTTTAATGTGTCTGACACTCACGGTAGTTTTCTATGTAAAATTTCAATTTGATAGAAAATTTTTGACATTACATACGAGGGGTTAAAATATTAAGCAACTACTATTACGATTTTTATTAAAGAACCCAAACTCAATAGATTTACTCATTTTGTCACAAGAATTCCTATGACCAGCATGCGACTCTATCATCCATCAGACCAGCTTCATCGGACCATAATATATTTCGAATGTTATCAACATTACGTAAGTAAGTATACTAATTTCTACTCCATCGGTGGCCGGAAAATGAGTCAAAACTAACAAGCAACTGTTTACAAATTTCAAGATTCTAATAGGTACCGAATACGCAAAAACTTGCTAATAATATTTTTTTTAAAACCTACTAGCGAGCGGCCACAGCGTATCCAGGATGAGACTCGCCGATTTGCATTCACGTCATGAATTATGATTCACCGGAGTCGGTTAATTAAAGCGGGCGTTTTGATGGCCCACTTGAACATGCAGGCGGAGGGAATTAATGGTGAGAATAGACTATGGTCTAAGTAAAGTAAGCAGTCAGGCATAAGCGGAAATGAGTCGATTATTAAGTCGTACTCTCGCAAATTGTCACGAGTATTTAATATCTACGAAAGAAAGAAGAAGGCGTCTTCGTAGTTCTATAGTAACGAAGGATACGATTTGATTTTATTATATCGCAACTTCATCATCCCATGAAGTTACCTATCGTCGAAACATTGTACGTCACGACGAACCAAGGTAGTATATTTTCCATCATCATAAACTTAAGAGCTAATCTTTCTCTTGTCAGTAGAGCAACATCCATGTTTCTCTATCTTCACCTTTCTTGATTTCCTGATACGGCACGTTTACCTTCGCCTCGACTTGGTCTATACAAGATCTCCTAGGTCTTCCTCTCTTCCTTTTTCCCTCAATCTCCTTCCATGATGATTTTCAATGGTCGTGTCGTAGCAGGTGTCGAACCATCTTTCCTCTTCTATTTTCAATGTCTTTCAATAACGTAATCGTACGTAGTATATCATATCGTGGCCTAATTCGCGAGTAGGCCGCGCGTCAAACTCTGAGCATGCTGCGGTGCAGCGTAACTCGCCGACCGCCACCTTGCCGAGTTAGCGGCTGCTCAAACTGAATTACGCCGGAAATTATGTTACGCTACAGGCGGTAATACACTTTACGCTAGTTCCAGACTCGATGCGATATTGGGATTATTCTTATACTTGGGTCTCGGAATCAAGCGATTATTTTGATAAAAATGTGTCGTATTTCAAGCCTCACTTTGAAATCTATACAATACAATACATTCAATCTACTAAGAGGTCTCTGGTGGTCATTTTTGTGGACCTTTTCTTTATACTACTGTATTGTAAAACTTAACAAATATTTATCTATGTACAGTGGCCATCAGATATATCGCAGCATATAAGGCGTCCATAAACATCTGAACATGTACTAATGCCCAGTAAATAAGAGTCGTGTTCAGATATTTATGAATACCTGGCCATGGCGACTGTATACATGTATATAGCTACCGACATATCAACAAAAAGAAAAAAATTATAAAATCAAATTCAGAATTCATAATGAGTAACTAGTACTTGATATTGATATTGTTCACAATAAAATTGGCAGTTAAATTAGAACCGAAGAAAGCATTAAAGCAGTACAAAGAGCCAAATATCAAACGTTTTTTACAAAATAACTATGGCCATAGTCGTTCAGTGTACTTGCGTGTGGAAATTACCTTCTGGCCCTTTAAGATCTTTGAGTACACATAATAAAAATAAATGCGGCGACCTAAAAAGAAATCAAAGGCTCTAATGAGGGGCGGTGATTACAGGGTCTTTAGGGCGAAATAAAAGGCCAAGCTGGGGCTCATACTTAAAAATGGGCTTTAAAGGCGTATTGTTTGAAATGAACATCAATTCTGGTGTCAGAATACGGTTATGATTTGCGGGAAAATCAGTTAACATTTTAAAGGGCCAATTTGGTTGACAATTCACGCTTTTTTTCAGGATATAAAGTAGCATCTGTATTAAGTTAGGGCATAAACTATCTATTTCAAATCTCATGCAAATCCATTTAAGACGTACCCAACTGTTTCCTCCGCATAATATTATACTTAGGTCACAATTCTAAGGTAAATTTAAGTGCTATAGACGCCCAAATTGATCATCTCAGTGGTAAACGGCAACTCGTCCAACTCGCCCGGCGTCTCGGGCAACTCGAGCCGCCTGCAATTATGCCCGCCGCGCCGGCATCGGTAATCAAGCGTAAACAAAGCCTTCATTATACGCCGCACCACTCCCGCTGATTTTATGCAACTTCCATTCATTCATTCGTTCATTCGCCCCACTCGGATTTATTTTTGATTTTATTGTCTTGTAGGTCAGCTGGGGGTTCGTTTTTTTCGTTTTATTTTGATATTTTATGAGTTTGCATTGTGTCTTCTATTGGACATGTTCGTTTTTTTTTTCAATCATTTTAAGCAATGTCGAGTATTGTCTTATTGAGTTCTTCTTGTTTATATCTTTTTTCATTTATCAATTTATCTTTCACTTTATAAATGTCACTCTTCGTTATTTCTTCTTTCGGCTATCCAGGCACAATTTTGTTTACGAAAATAATGCTATACAATGAGGTAACAGGTAACCATTTTGGTGTATAATAATTTATAACAATGCGCGTTTACCGTATGGTTTTTGAGATTTCATTACCTACCAAATCGAAATTAAATGAATGTTCAATACCAAAGAAAAATGTGCCTTCAGAACTATTCCACTGAATAGCAGAAAGCTGAAGTCGTAGAAATTCAAATGCAACTTTCCAGTGTTCGAACATTTCCGATTTTCTATTAAAAAATTCGCAAGTTGGTGACAAACTATTTTGGACGCGGACCAGAAAAAGCCCGGGCGCGCGCGGGCGAACTTTACGGAAAGTCGCCGAACAAACTTAACTGAAAAGCTTACCTACTAGTTTAGTAAGGTCGTAAGGTAATGAGGAACATTTATGCTGACCAACTGTTGCGGGGATTTCCGCGCTAACATTATTCTTAACGTAAATAAGCCGAATGCCGCTGCTATTACAGTTCGGCGGAAAAATATGTGGCCAATTGGCTCGCTTCCAATTCGTTGAACTGTACCTATTAATTCTGAGCAGGTCCGATGACAACATATTTTTTGCGCATTATCAGATCATTTACGACGCGGCTGGCGCAGTCTGTAGTGCACCTGCCTACTGAGCCAACGGTCCTGGTTTCGATTCCCGGCCAGGGCAAATATTTGTGCTTTGTGCGATAAACTCAAATATTTGTTCCTGGGTCATGGATGTCATCTACATGTGTATTTATATATGATGTATATCGTCGTCTAGTACACATATTACAAGCTTTGCTTAATTTGGGACGTCTTTTTGGGTAAGATTGTCGTTTAATATTTATTTATTTATCTGTTTTCAGGCCGAATTTTTCTAGGGCCATTTCTCTATGTATAACATCTTAAAGACGACACAGGTTTATTTATGTAAATTCTTAGCTAATCTTGCTTCTTTAGTAAGATGAAACGGCATGTTTATTTGATAAAACTCATATTTTGTAAATACTCCAGTAACAATCGAATTTGAATAACAGCACCAATGAAGCGATCTTGCCGGCCCCCTGAAGCTACCTCTACGCACACAATGGGTGTCAAAACTCTATTAAACCGCACAACACACAAAGGGTAAGTGGCGCATACGTCATCTCGACGCCTCAATGGATGGCCAATTATTTATTATGGAGCGGTGGGAGGCTTTCTTATTAAATATTGAGCTCATACAACGTAGCTGTTTTGATAAACATTATACAATGATAAGATAAAAAATACGAGGAAATGCATTTTGTTTTCACACGAAAATACACTAACATACTAGAAACAAATTCAATGAATCCTTATTACTAAATCTCGGATGTGAAAATTAGATAATTGACGCTAAAGTTTACAAACTTATACAAACCGATCAACCATCAAAAAATACCTCTTCAAAACATAAATACTTTTAATCCATTAGATCGTAATCGGCAAGGCTACGAAAGCTTGGCCACTACGAGCCACGGCGTAGCGAGCGCTACGCCGTAGCGCTACGGCGGCGTGGCGGCTTAACGCAAACGGACAAACTGACAGTGGCCTAAGCCCGTTCTTTTCAACTGTTATTAAATTTCATGTCTTGACACAGTACGACTTAACAACGCATGTTTTACCATGAGACATTGCCAGTTCTTATATAGACAGCCAATTTTCTCTCCGGAAGCTGGCGGTCCTGGGTTCGTTTTCTATGTTAGGACCTACTTTAAATATATTATGTTCATCGTCGTCTAGGAAACAGAAAAAGCCTAGTTTAAGCCTAAGTCCATCTGTGTAAGATTATCTCCTAATATTTACTAACTCATAAATAAGTGAGTAATAATGCAGTCAGTGTTCAATATAGCACTGGGCGATAAGCCAGCGGCTCCAATCCGCCATGTTTGCCCCGAGTCAACAATAACTTGAGACGCGATCCATCACCGCGCGTAAGGGTCTCTATTTGACAAGCGCAAAGCATCAGGGGATATCGCGAGTTTCTCGCTCCCACGTCCGTGCTACTGCATGTATGGGAGAGATTTTTTTATTTTTATTTGTTTATTCAAAACAAGGAACTTATGATTTATTAAATAATATACGGTGAGCGAAAACCGCGCACGGTTTATCTGTCACCGCGTTATGTCTCGCTTACAGCCTATCTCAATATTTTATACTTAAACTATCATTATCATAGCAAACCGTACACCCGACTTTATCACCCTACAAATAAGGTTGATTTGACCTGATATGTTGTGCTGTATGGCTTTGCACTCGCGGTGAATGGAGACGTGTGTAAATATGTGTGCAAGAATATTGATGGTCATGGCCACTGTGTCGTTTACACTTAAGAATTTTAAATTAAATTAAAATGGTTTCTACTAATTTCAATGTGAGCCGTCGGCATGCTTAACCCGGGGGTACTCGCTAGGTATTTTCAAGCACAAACACTCGCTACCGGGTAAAAATTACCACAGACTTTAAATGGCGTTATTTAAAAAAAATCGTTTAAATATAGTACTGTAACGGTATATACATATAATTTATATTCGTATTAATGAATTAAGCACAAAATATTCGTTATAATGTTCATTTATTTTGAAATTAAGCTTAATCTAAAAGAGTTCCAAAATATAAAGTTTTTTTTTATAGTCTAATAAAAATCAACAAAACATAATTTTTCTTTTAGGAACCATGCTAAATTGAGATCAATTATCAAAACTAGACTAAATTTACATGCAAAATCATAACAAGTAACAATACTTTAGTAATATTGGGTATTTTTCACCGGGTATTTTTCACCCATACTCACTTTACACATCCACTCTCGCCTGGCGCCGCGCGCGAACTAACGGGCACGCGGGCTGCGTGTGCGTTAACTATCTATTTGAAGGTACCTAAAAGACCGAGATCATGAAATGCTCAGGTAAAAAAATATAACAAAATTTTACCACCATGTGGTATTTTTTACCCAGTAGCGAGTGCCGCCGGGTTAAGATAACAGAAGATCGTTAGGTGCACGCAGAACACGCAGTCTGTAAAACTGTTTTACCATACGTGTCCGTACTAATTAAGTAAAGTCGTGCTTTTACATGCCATACGTATATTTGTATAATCTAAGTTTAATAGCAGTTATGTACATTGTTAGCAAAGTCGCATTAACTAAGTACATTGACCTAGTTGGAGTGCAAGTTATTTGGTAACGGTACGCGTGGACAGCGTTGTACACACTGTACAGTAATGTCCACAAATCTGTATGCATTTTGAAACTTGGCAAAAGGGGCTCACAATCACGACACATCTTAGACAAACAACCAATAAAATACCATTATCTGATTGTATTTGAGTTTATCAAAATAGAGAACCTCTATGGTGTTCTACTATGTGGTTTTAAATGCATAGTTCAAATCTAATCCATATTTTCAGCAGTAACACGCCTTAGATTACTTGAGTTAAACGCAAGCTAAAAACTGTTTTTTTTCTCTAGATTTTCAAGATGACGATGGATGTGATTAAATTAAAAAGCTTTTGTATAACGTCTCCGAATAGGCTCTATAAGTTATCAATACAGGCGGGAGCACCTGCGGGAGCTGAGCGATGGCCGCCGGGGCGAGCAGCCCTGATGGATTGGCTTCGGGGTTTTAAGAAAGAAAGAAAGAAAAACATTTATTCGGGGACAAAACATAATTGCGTAGAAAAGTGACAAACAAAGAAAAAAAGAAAAATTATAACTAAGTACTTAAGCTAATTATGAGTGCCTCGAAACGGTCCCACCTCAGCATAATGCTAGCTCCCGAGAGAGCCAGCGCTGATCTTCCGGTGGGACCATAGGTGGCGCCACGGTACGGCACACACGAAATACTGATCGCGCTCAGATTGCATTTAACCTGAACGCGACGTCCGACAAGCAAATGCTGTCAGTCAGCCTGTCACTGTCAATAATAAAATTGCAGTAACTCAGGTTACTTTCCTTATAACTTTAAACAGCCCAGAAATCTTTATTATAATGAAAATTATTATTAATACTTACACCAGTGGCGGATTAAGGGTCGAGAGCGCCCTAGGCAAAAACCTCATCGGCGCTCATTTGCGGCTCTTTGCGCCCGTTTGCGGCCCTTTGCGCCCGTTTGCGGCCCTTTGCGCCCGTTTGCGGCCCTTTGCGCCCCTTTGCGGCCTTGCGCCCCTAGGCACGTGCCTACTTTGCCTTAGGGATAATCCGCCACTGACTTACACGAAAAATAGACATACACATGGACAAAAGAAACAAGCGATACCATAAAGTAATACAGTGAATAACAGAACAACAAAGAAAAAATTAAACTAACACATAAAATATGGGACATAAAAGTAAGTACATTTACCTACAACTACTTAAGGAGCTATTTAGAAACAGCTTGTATCCAGTCTCAAAGTTTCCTGTTTAAGTTGATGTTCATATATGAAGTTTGTAAGTTTTGTTTTAAAAATTGAATAATGTTGCAGGTTCCTAACTGGCGGTGGAATATTATTCCAACATTTCGTGGCGACATATCGGAAACTTCCTCTGAAAGCAGCTGAAGCGTGTTGCGGAGTCATTAGCTGTAAGCTGCACTGGCGGGTTCCACGAGTTCTGTGATTGGAGAACCATGACAACTTCTCATACAGATAAGATGGTGCTTTGTGCTGTATTACTCCAAAGAGCAAACATGCCAAGTGGAGTTTACGACGGTGCTGCATTTTAAGAATTTTGTGATCATTCAGAAATGGTGTAACATGGGCCCTCAATGGAATATTAAAACAGTATCGAGAGCAAGCGTTTTGAACGCGCTGGATGAGCCTCTTTGTTTTAGCAAGAAGACGTGGACCAAACACAGTATCCATATAATTTAATTTAGATAGAACAAGTGCCTCAACCAGTTGAACACGTAACTTTTCATTTATAAAAGGCCTGATTCTGTATAGTAATTTAAGTTTATAGAAACAGCTTCTAACAGAACTTGCAACATGCTTCTCGTATCTTAAATGACAGTCCATTATGAGACCTAGGTTCCGTGCTTCATATACCCGTTCTATTTGCTCATCCATCAGTTTTACATCATAAGATGGACTAAGCCCCTTCAACATAGGATTGCTGCCAAAAATTAGATATTTTGTTTTAGCAGGGTTAAGTAGTAAACTGTTATTTGTGGCCCAGGTAGATATGTTGGACAGATCACAGTTAAGTTTATGTATAGTGATAATACCTGGGCTGGCTGGTCACTCTCACGTCACTTCACTAGAACACTGCACTATTCACTCTACTTATACTTAACACTATATATTACACTGTTTGGTTACTGACTTGGGCTTTGGGAGGCTTGGGACGTCATCATTTTTATAAACACTTCGTTAGCTAGTTTGTGGATGGTACAGCGACATCTAGCAGGCAATTGGGTAAACTTAATTTGAAGTCACTGTTTGTATGCGGCGTGGAGGTACTACTAGCGACATCTATCACCAGTTTGTAACTCTAATTCTCAACATCCTCCGCCGCCAAGGAAGTATTCCTGGTACTAGTTAGGAAGTCTGCACAGCTTGGTGATTGGGCGTTGGGTGATCCCAAAGGCTGTGCGAATGTCATACATACGAGTCAATCCATCAGTGCCTGGGTACTTCTTCAGTACTCTACCTACTCTCCAGTGCGCTGGTGGGAATCTTGCATCCTTAATCAAAACTAACTCTCCAAGTTCTAAATCCTTTTGAGTTGTGTTCCACTTTGGACGTAGCTGAAGGCGAGAAAGATACTCAGTCTGCCATTTATTCCAAAAATCTCTTAACATGCGTTGGGTTAACTGCCATCTTGATAGACTTGATATGTTACTCTGCTCATTACTGCGATCTGGTAAAGTTATCAAGGGCTCTCCAACCAGGAAATGTCCAGGTGTTAAATAATCTAGGTTGTCACCTAATGGAGCCAAGGGGCGAGAATTGAGACATGCTTCGATTTGAGCAAGCACGGTGTACATTTCTTCGAATGTTAAAGTTGAATCCTTCATAATTCTCTTCAGATGATATTTCGTTGACTTTACACCGGCTTCCCATAATCCTCCGAAGTTTGGTGCTCCAGGTGGAATATATCTCCACCTTGTTCCTTTATCGTCTAAATTCTTAAGTAACTCGTCAGGGACTTCGTTGCGACCTTGCTGCCACATTTTGATAAACTCCTTTTCAGCTGCGATGAATGTAGTGCCATGGTCACTCCAAAGCTCCTTACAATGGCCTCGTCTGGACACGAACCTTTTAAAAGCAGCGATAAACGCTTCGGTGGTCATATCGCTAACCAATTCAAGATGTATGGCTTTGGTAGACATACATATAAACAACGCAATATAAGCCTTGAATGTTTTTGCTCCTCGTCCTTTGCTCATTCTGCATGAGATGGGACCCGCAAAATCCACACCACTAATAAGAAAGGGACGTGATGGCTTCACTCGAACTTCAGGTAGGTTTCCCATCAATTGAGTATTTGCTTTTGCATTGTGCCGAGCACATGTTATACATTTTTGATAAAAATACTTTATAGAAGAACCTCCTTTAATAATCCAGTATTTACTTCTCAGGTAAGGTGTCATGAGCTGAGGTCCACCATGAAGAGTATGTTTGTGTGCATCATCCAACAAAACAGGTAAGAGTGCGTTATCTTTAGTTATAAGAATAGGATGCTTCTCCTCCATACTCATATCTGCATACTTCAATCGTCCACCTAATCTCAATAGTCCTTTGTCATCTAGGTATGGTGTAAAAGGTAGTAAACGACTGCTCTTCTTAATTGCCTTTCCATTCTTAAGACTATTAATTTCTTCAGGGAACTCCATCTGCTGCGACATCTTCAAACATATAGTAAGTGCTTCATCTCGCTCTTCACAGGTTATATGCTTTGTAAACTTCTTTTCATTTTTCAGGATTTTCAACCATCTTCTACAGTAGGCAACAACATCCAGGAGTTTCTGCAGGGACGAATATTTCTTTAACAAGGTAAGTATTTCACTATCTGAAGGAAGTGTTGTTATGTTACATTTTATTAACAAGCGTTTCTCTAAATCTGTTTCAGGTACATCTTCTACAGGTATGGTAAAATCACGTTGATGTAAGAACTCTGGACCGTTGAACCACCTTTCATGTTGTTTCAGTTTACTCGGTGACAGCCCTCTGGAAGCTGGATCACACGGATTCTCCTTTGTGTTTACATACAACCAGTGAGTATCTAAATTGTTTCTAATATCTATTACTCTATTCTTTACATAAGATGTCCATCTATTTGGATCTCCTTTTATCCATGCTAAAACCACTTTTGAGTCCACCCAAGCATAAGTTTGATGCAGCTCAATATTTAAAACTGTCATGACATGTCTCATTAATTTGCTAAGCAGTGATGCTCCACATAGCTCCAGGCGTGGTAAAGAGAGAGGCTTAGCCACTGGGGCTACCTTTGTCTTGGCTGTAATTAAAGACACTTGACACTGTGATCCATCCTTTGGCATTACTCGCAGGTATACTACAGCAGCATAGCCTGCCTGGGATGCATCAGAAAACCCGTGTAACTCGGTCACAGAATCTTGACTCGAACCTGTCCATCGCTGAAGTTGTATCTCTGACAAAACAGGTAATTCCTTTTGATACTTCAGCCATTCTTCTTTTAAGTCTTCAGGAATCTCTTGATCCCAATCCACATGAGCAAACCACAAACGTTGCATGAATATCTTGGCTGTCATCAAAGCCGGAGCTAACCATCCATGAGGATCGAAGAGAGAAGCAATCTGACCGAGTATGTTTCTCTTGGTGACAGGTTTGTCTATATCAGTGTTGATATCCTTTTGCGCTACCTTCAGGTTATCCTCATTTATATCCCATATGATACCGAGTGTCTTTATGTGATTCTTCCTATTCATATCTAATGTGGTCGAGTTATCTCTCTTTTCAGGTTGAATAGCTGACATAAACTCTGTACTGTTGGAAGCTACCTTTTGCAATTCAAAGCACCCTTTACTCATCACATGCTGGAGCTGCTCATGTGCTTCCAATGCTGCTTGTTCGCTATCAAACCCTGTCAGCACATCATCCATATAAAAGTCTCTATTAATGATTTCAGATGCTATGGGGTAAGTATCCTTCTCTTCTTTGGCCAGTTGTTTAAGAGTTCTGATTGCTAAGTACGGGGCGCAGGCCGTACCGAAGGTCACGGTTAATAATCTGAAATCTTGAATTTCTTTGTCTGGACCAAACCTATACACTATTCGCTGATAGTCAGCATCTGTCTCTCTAACTTTAATTTGCCTGTACATTTTAATTATGTCAGCAACAAAGCAGATCTTGTGTTGTCTCCATCTCATGATGATGTCTCGTAGCTCCTCTTGTAGGGATGGCCCCACTAATAGTTCATCATTGAGCGATACTCCATTAATTCCTTTACATGATGCATCATATACAACACGCACTTTAGAGGTCTCCTTATCTTCGCGTATAACTGCATGGTGTGGCAGGTAAACTGTATTATTGCTCCCTCGTATAGGTTTGTCTACCTGTTCCATGTGATTTAAGGTGAGATATTCCTTAATGACATTATCATAATCTTCTTTCAATTTGCTGTTGCGTGCTAATTTCCTCTCTAGACATTCAAGTCTCTTCACAGCAATTGCTCGGGACTCCTCAGGTAGAATTGGTGTATCTCTTGCGAATGGTAGGCCCACTATAACTCTTCCATCCTGGTCTCTCGCTAGTGTTTTCTCATAAATCTCCTCAGCTCTCTTTTCTAGAGGTGTTAGAGTGTGTTTGCTCTCAGTATCTAGCGTCTCCGATTCCCAAAATCGTTGCAGCATGTTGTCTAAGCTCACATTCAAATGCATGCTGACAATTATTCCATTTTTTCCATACTCTTGAGCGGGTGCTCCTCCTGATATTATCCAACCGAGGGAAGTCTCTTGGGCTAATGGTGATCCTGGCTTACCCTTTATGATGCCACTCATTAATATGTCTGTATAGGCATTGACTCCTAGCAACAGATCTATCTTCCCAGGATTGCAGTATGTTGGATCGGCTAATTCCAAACCATGTAGCTGTGTCCATTGTTTGCTATCTATCTTAGTAACAGGCATGATTTCAGTGACTTGATTTATCACGTAGGCGGTGCAGTTTAGCTTATAAGTCTCATTAATTCTCGATACAATTTGTATCTCCGCCGCATGCTTGATTGGAGTTGACATCTTCCCAACACCTGTCACCTGACCATCTACTCTTATTCGCTTGAGTTGTAGTTTTCTTGCTGTCTCCTCAGTTATGAATGACTCCTGCGAACATGGGTCTATAAGTGCTCGAACCACTTGTGCTCCTCTGTTAGTCATAATATTCACTAGTGCTGTCGCCAAAAGAGTAACCTGATTTTGTGATGCACAGTGAGATACTATGTTGATTGGTGGTTTAGGTTTCTCATTGTTTTCTTTTTCTGGTGTAGCTTCTTGTTTCTCCGGGCGTGGCTTAGTAACATGTAATAGTGTATGATGTTTCCTTTTACAGCGAAGGCATGTGGTACTCCGTCTACAAAATCTAACACTATGTCCAGGTTTCAGACAGTTGAAACAAAGGCCTAGTGTTTGAACTTCCTGGGATCGTTTCTCGGGATCCAGTTTTGCAAACTCCTTACAGTTGTAGATCAAGTGTTCCTCATTACAAAAACTACATTGTTGACTGGAATCTGTAGTACCAGTACTGTCAGACTGAGCAGTCACATGGAATGATTTGGATTTTATTTGAGGTTTATCTTTAGGGTGTGCAGTTTGAATCATTTCAAGCACTCTAAACCTTCCTTCTAGAAATGCACTAAAGCGTTCCAAAGTTGGCAACTCTTCTACAGAAAATGTCTTCAAGTTCTCTTCCCATTGTTTATGTGACTCGCTATCTAATTTATTCACTATGACATGAATAATGATGGGATCCCAGTTAGAGATGCTTATGTCATTGTTCTTCAAACTATTCAGACATTCTGTAGTTGTATCCAGTAATTCTTTGACACCTTTGGCTGACTCCATGCTTAGTTTCTTCTGCCCCAATAATCTGTTCAAAATAGTGTTGACTACAATTCTCTTATTATTATACCTATTCTGTAAAGTTGTCCATGCCACCTCATAGTTCTTGTCTGTTATTTGAATGTGTTTAAGCAGTTGCTCCGCTTCACCAGTAAGGCAACTTTTCAAGTAGTGCAATTTCTGTACCGGGCTCAACGAACTCTGATTATGAATGAGAGATGTATACAAATCCTTAAAAGTCCCCCAATCATTGTAATTCCCGTGAAATTGTGGAATATTAATTTTAGGTAGTTTCACTTCTTGGCACTGTGGTCTAATGGATTGACTTTCGTTTCTTTCAATGACGTGATCTGAACGGCCTGGTTGTGGTTGACTCTCTTCTAACAACGCGGTTATGTCTACTTTAGTTTGCAAATACTCTTCTGATACATTGTCGTATAAATCTTGCTCAAAATATTAATGGCTGTTTCGTTGTTCTGGTGTTGCTAATTTCACTATCTCTCTGTGCGTTTCTTGAAATATTTCCCACTGTTTATCTAAATTATCAACTCTCACTTCCAAGTAAGCTTTTGTAAGTCGCGTATTGGGAGTCTTCTTAAAGTTCGCAGTCGCTTTTCTAAGTACCTTTATATTATCCAATTGAACTTCGTATAATGCCTCCATTTTGAATGTTCCGGTCCCAAGCCTAACCTCAAAATACACGCAACGTAAATCAGTGCAAATATTTCAAGTCCATACCACGTTTTTTAACTTTAACACTTAAATTTTCAAAGTTCAAACTACTAAATTATAACCAAGTCCAAAACACTGTTTTTTTCTAAGTTTTTACACAGATTCACTAAGTCCACGTTTACTTACGAATTTTAGGTTAAGTTCAAATTACGTTAAAATATTCTAAGTCTTTTTTGCACACAAATTTTCTAAGTCCAAATAAATGAAACGATCTTACTCAGTTACAATCCTTAAGGCAATCCAATAGAGTTCACTTTTCACTGCACTACCGTAACACGAAACACTCGCGCGCAACACAGCCTGCTCCGACTCGAACGGACCAATTGATAATACCTGGGCTGGCTGGTCACTCTCACGTCACTTCACTAGAACACTGCACTATTCACTCTACTTATACTTAACACTATATATTACACTGTTTGGTTACTGACTTGGGCTTTGGGAGGCTTGGGACGTCATCATTTTTATAAACACTTCGTTAGCTAGTTTGTGGATGGTACAGCGACATCTAGCAGGCAATTGGGTAAACTTAATTTGAAGTCACTGTTTGTATGCGGCGTGGAGGTACTACTAGCGACATCTATCACCAGTTTGTAACTCTAATTCTCAACATATAGCTTGTTCAATTTCAGAAGGTTTGCAAGAGATGTAGACTTGAATATCATCTGCATAGATATGGTACTTGCAGTGTGCAATGTGTGATATAATGTCGGCTGAGTATAAAATAAAAAGGATTGGGCCGAGGATCGATCCCTGGGGTACCCCTCTAGTGACTTCCATCTTCTCTGAAACCCGAGTGGAGCCATCATTAAGGTTCAGTTTGACATACTGGTAACGATTCCTAAGATAGCTAGCAAACCAATTTAAAGCATCATTGTCAAAACCGTAATAACTTAACTTAGATAGTAATAAGTCAATGTCGAGGCAGTCGAAAGCCCTAGAAAAATCAAGCAGTACGAGCAATGTACACATTCCCTTATCCTGAGAACACAAAATGTTGTCAGTGACATCTAGCAGAGCAGTGGTAGTACTTCGTCCTTTCCTAAAACCTGACTGGACATCGGGCAAAATATTATTGTTCTCAAGATACTGTGTTAATTGTAAGCATACTGCTTTCTCCAGTATCTTGGACAAACATGGCAATATGCTTATTGGTCTAAGATCCTTTAATTCAGATGGATTTGTTTTTTTAGGTAGCGGTCGCACAATAGCCAGCTTCCAAAGGTCAGGAAATGTGGAGGTTGTAATTGACGTGTTTATTAAATCCAAAATTATGTCCAAAGTTTGTGGAAGAGTCATTATTAACATACCTAAATTAATACCGTCACCACCTTCAGCATTTGATTTTAGACTTTTAATAAGTTTAAACATTGTATCTAGACCAATTGGCTCAATATGAAAAATAAAATTGCCAAACCTGTGAAATTCGAAATAAGTTAGTTGAGAAATGGTGACTTGTGAATTAATTGGTAAGCTTAAAAAGTGCTTGTTGATAACATGGGGATCATTAAAACTGGCAGGTAATTCTGTGTTATTGTCAGGCAACAGAGTAGATTTAAGATTTTTCCATAATAATTTGGAATTGTTTACTTTATTATTTATGTTATGTTTGAAATAAGCAGATTTTTCGTTGTATATAGCTTTATTTACCATGGATTTTAAGTCTTTATAATAAATTTTTTTACTATCTGACCTGGTTTTGTGATAATCTGAAGCAGCCTTGTCGCGCAACCTCATCATTAGCCTGATGGTGTCTGTTATCCAAGGATAGGATGGGCCTCTGACTACAGTTGTTTGTATTGGGGCATGCAAGTCAAATAAATTGACTAAGTGCCTAGTAAACGCTTCAACCTCATCATTAACGCTTGACAACGGTGTTAGTAGATCCCAGCGTACATTCTGCAAGTCCGTGTCAAAAACTGAAAGTTCAATTTTTGCGATGGGTCTGTGTGTTATGGTGTAAGGCTTTGGTTTTTCCCTTCTAATATTGTACTCGCACACAACTAGACAGTGTCCATAAAGAGTGCCCACGGGAACAATACATGTTTTTTTAGCTTGCGTGTCAGTACAAACTACGTCAAGTAATGTCTTACTATTGTTTGTGAAATGTGTAGGCTCCGTTATTAATTGTGACAACTTAAAGGTAAATAAAAACTGGTTAAATGTTTCTACTTTTGAGCCAGTTGTCTGTAACAAGTCAATGTTTAGGTCACCCAACAGAATCAAGTGGTCGTAAATAGGTATTGAACTGATTGAGCCGGAAATAGCGTCAAAAAACAAATCAACATCCATCCAAGGCGGCCTGTACGCAACTCCTATCACTATTTTCCTCCCATTGAGGTTTAAATTTACCCACATTTGTTCGACCGACTTATCCAGAGGATCTACGGGGTGTGGCCAAGTGTGTGCATTCAAATGTCGTTTGATATAAAACCCGACGCCTCCTCCACGCAAGCGTGTGCCCGGTGGTCGGGGATTGTGACGGAGCTTGAAACCAGGTAAGACAGGAGTCCGCCCTTCTTCCCCTTCCCTTAACCAGGTTTCATTTATTGCCAAAACATCCAGCATGCCATTTTACGCGTGACTCTATGGGGATATTTTTTATTTGGCTAGGGCTTCCCCGTGGCTTCATTTGCGTTGACAAATACTTGCATTCGCATCTATATCCTCAATGGGAAGACGCATGTCTTGTCTGAAAATTCTCGCCAAATAACATTGATAAAATCGTCTCAAAATTGTATCCTTGTTTAACCCCATCAAAGCATGAATTATCAAAAATTATATAACAAATCAGTGCACCTCTAAACGTACTGATTTGACTGTCGTGGTATCAGTGCTGATAAGTAAAACATGCACCATGAAATCTAACTCGTCCTTTGTGCAAAGTCATTGAATTGAATACAATAAACAAACGCTAAGCTTTTCCAGTTTTCCTCGCCAACCAGCGCAGACCGAACAACAAGAAGAGTGTTATCTAAAAATATCAAACCCGCGGGAAGCAATAAACGAAATCATATTTTCCAACACGTTCTGACAGCTCGGACTATCCGGCTGTCCCCTTCACGCCACCACCGGCTCGCAACAGAAAGAAAGAGATAAGAAACCTTGAAGAA
Organism: Apotomis capreana; assembly: GCA_947623375.1. Lineage (NCBI taxonomy): Eukaryota > Metazoa > Arthropoda > Insecta > Lepidoptera > Tortricidae > Apotomis > Apotomis capreana. The sequence goes on from OX392499.1 coordinate 44,066,174, forward strand.
TAGGGTAGTTTGTAGGCGTCCGGTCTAAATCGACCTGTACTTTCATAGTTTATTGCGTTCTCTGAGGGATCTCTGATAAATGGTAGCGATAGTAGACTCGATCCTATACAGCAAGAGCGACAGTTACCGAGTACCGATTGTTCGAGTAATATATTATCTAGGAATAGGGCAAGAATTCTATTACTTTTTTAGGAACATAAGTTATATCTAGACACGCGGCAGCGTGTCCAGCCAAGTTCACCCCAAGAACTGGCGAGCAGCAGCCGTGTGTTATATTACACGAACCGTTTGGAGCCACTTTTGACCCCTCAATAACTCCAAATCTATTTAACATAAAAACATGAAATTTGGCTCATGTATTAGGATCCTTTAGAACAACTAGAACCCCAAATTTCATAAATATAGGTGAAATAGGTATTGAGATATTAAAGTCCAAAAAACGGTATTTTTATCACTGACTGACTGACTGACTGACTGACTGACTGACTGACTAGTAATCAAAAACCTAACCCACTTCCAGGTGACCTAGAAAGGTGAAATTTGGCATTCAGCTTGGTAATTGTGTGTGTACACATAAAAAAATCGAAAACAGTGATTTTTTTACTTTTTTAATTATTATTATTATTTATGCTTCTTGCCTCAGAACTCCGTCATTTATTAACCGATTTGGAAAATTCTTTCTTTGTTTTAAAGATGTATTAGCATAGCTCACACTCTTGCTCTCTCTCTCTCTTACACACACACACACACACACACACACAAGAATCCAACACGTACTAACCGATTTGGAAAATTCTTTGTTTGTTTAAAAGATGTACTAGAATAGCACACACACAAGTAATTAACAATTAATTATTAAATAATTCACACATCATAATAATTTCTGTACAAAAAGTAATGAGATCCCATCAAAAACATAAATGTTAAATTAGAGCCAAGTTCTCGCATGCAACGTTGTCGACTTCGCCGACAAAAGAATTGAGATCTATATGGGCGCCAAGTTCTTTGCCCTAAATTTTTTAAATACATGGACATGCGACATACTCAATGCATTTATTTTACTTGGGGTGTAATTCAATATCAAGATTTGACTTGGCTAGTTTTCACAAACTGACTTAATTTTATCAAAGTAACATAGTATTATTATCAAGCTAACAGTATAAGTAACAGGGACGTACACTAACTTGCGTACATACCTTTACGAAAATAGATTAATGATTAGACAAATATAATATAAATTTATATGTAAAAACTAGCCAAGTCCAGTCTTGATATTGAATTACACCCCAAGTAAAATAAATGCATTGAGTATGTCGCATGTCCATGTATTTAAAAAATTTAGGGCAAAGAACTTGGCGCCCATATAGATCTCAATTCTTTTGTCGGCGAAGTCGACAACGTTGCATGCGAGAACTTGGCTCTAATTTAACATTTATGTTTTTGATGGGATCCTATTTTCCAGAATATGACGATGAAATACTTTCCATTTATTTTTTATTTGGCTTACGGCCATTTACAATGCTCTGTTATTTAATACAGGGTAGTACGTAAACTGAACGTTACAAAGCGTAGCATAAAAATACATTTTAAATTGTTTATCTGTAGTGTATAATATACGTTTGCAAAGAAATGTTTAGAAGCAACAATCACAGCACTCCCCCGAGGGCAGCCAGCGCACACCTGCTCCGGAAATTAAACATAAACATGCACGCATCCCGCGCACGCTTCCGCGTCTTGGGCTTAAGCAACATGTATCATTGTGCACTCATGTACCACCTGTACTTTTCACGAGGAATATATGAACCGTGTGGCAGAAACCTGTTATTTTGTCAATGCCATTGCAACAAGGCACATGTTTTAAGAGAAGGTTCTTCATTGTATTCCTTTAATTTACCGTCAGGCAAACTAAACGTGTTTGGCAAAGACAAACCATTCAATAGTCAATTTCACTATGCTCTTGAAGAGTAATAACTGTACTTTTCTTTGGATATCCATCAAATGCTCACTGAGACGATTCTAAAGAGCCCAAGCTCGGTAGGATTGCTTTTTCTATTATAGAGTTCCTATGGCCACCTTCCGGCTCCATCATCAGATCAGCTCCATGGTACCATATTATTGTATTGTCATCAAAGTTAAGTAAGTATGCAAAATTACAGCTCAATCGGTTGACGATATCTGCTACAAAATTGAGTTGCAAGATTTCACCCGAACAAACATACATTAAACATACAATGCATGTTAATAAAAAGCTTGTAAAAATGAAAGCATCATTACAGTAATAGTTAATAGTTTATATATTCTAGAAATAAGCTATTAGGATACGAACCGTTTCATTCTCGTCTCAACCAATAAGCCATACAAAATGGTCAATCCGGCCCAATTTCACAGTGCTTTGTGATTAACACCTGCCATATTGTTGAATGTGATAATCGCAATTAGCCATCAATTACTTATCTTACCTAAAAACACGTTGAATTGGAGCTAGTCTTGAGACTCAAATAATTCCTGCTAGTCAAACATGGCTTCTCACCTCGCTGTATTATTCAGTGGGGCGGCATAACTCCCCATTTAGCCGTAATAGGGTAAATCTGTGTGTCGTCGCCGCTCAATTACAGTGCGCCGGTAAATAAGGCGGAAAAATCAAAATTTAATGAAACCGGCCCGGCCGCCATGAATATTCTATGGCAGCGGTACCAGCTGATCTCGAAGAAGTCACACGCGAAATAACAGCGAAGTGGAATGAGTGTGATCTAATTTATACAACTTCCTAACTTATGAAATAGAATTAAGACTAAGATTATGTCAACATTCATGAAGCCTATAGGTCCTCGAAAGTTGCGTATCGAACCAAGACCACATACATTTTACCTTCGTTTTAGTTTTGATTCTAATGAAGAAACATTTATGTTCACTAACCCAACTCCTAACTTGCGCAATTTGAAGCAGATTTGTCGAAAAAGCTTATAACAATTTATCCCTGGCCTGTTAATGTAGATCCCGTAGCCGGACGATCCAATTCTCACAACTCTTTCTTTCTATATAGACAACCCTATATTACAAATTTCCGTGCTTTATACAGCCTCGCGCAACTCTCAAGGTAAAAAACGATCGACAACGGCTGTATGAAACGGGGGTGAATTTTTTACCTATCTAAGTTTGAAAGAACGTTGAAACCTACAAAGCATTAGATAATTGGCGACAATCGAATTTAGGCGGGTTGTACTTCAGCCGCCATTTTTGTCCGCCATGCCATGTTAGATGACGTTTCTATTTTGTTGTGTAGTCGGCTTCTGTCAAGGTTCTGCGATCTTTTCAAATAATTCAAATTTCACAAATAATCTAATAATTTGCATTCTTTGGGTGTAGTGGTCGTCTAGAAGGTACACAAGACAATCACAATTGCAAAAATGAGTGGATTGAAAAGGAAAAAGTGCGAAATATGCAGAATGAAAATGTGTCGAATGGACGGTCAAAAAAGACTATTCATGGCAAGATTTCCACCGTTCGAAGATCGGTAAGTAAAAAATATACTTAATTACTGCGTGTTATAACCATGTTAATCGTAAGTTTCATTGAAAACTTGGTATTTCGGGTAAAATAATACATACCCTTATACGTATGTAAACAATAGTGCTGTATGTAAGTTTTATCGATAATTTTCATTTGAAGTGAAAAATACCTGGGTAAACACGGAATATCTTTCTTCAAGCAAAAGCCTATTGGTATGTGTACTTATACAAAAGTGTGCACTTGAATACAGCTGTTAAAGCCGTCTCAGATGAGAGGATAAGACATTATTATCACTACTTTTTATGCCAGTTTGAGTTAGATTATGGTCACAGAAATATTTTACGAAAAATCTTCAATGGACTATGAATGGTACGGTTTCATCTGGACAAACAGATTCATTTTTACTCTGTAATTTTCTGTTTACCCTGTATTATTTGTGTTGCAGAACTTCCAACCTGGAGCACAGACTGGAGTGATGAAACGGCTTTTTTCGTCTATGTTTATCAGCAAGCCAAGCAAAGTTTGAACGAAATAAAATTATTTGCACACTTTTTTTTTTTTATGAAGTCAGTAACCTAAAGTAAACCAAATGTTTACATTGAAGCGAAATATTTAATGATTTAAATTACCGGAAAGCCGTTGGAGACGCGGGTGCGAATGCGAACCCCGCCTGAACCATTTTTTTTAAATACCGATATCGATATCGATAACTCGATAATTTGTGTAACATGTGACATCCCTATTTTGTTCTTGATGTTGGCATTATGTCATGAGTTGACACTGACACTGATATTGTTTGCGGCTTCATATTGGCAGTATGTTTCGCCCCCGTTTCATACTAATGCGAGTTCACGCTTTTTGTATGGCACTCCCGTCTCTTAAAACGTAGTGATTACATACTCTTTGGCTTTATATTCCATCGTCATCGCCTAAGCAAAGTAACGGTGGCGATGAATAAGACAAAGTCCGTATTATTTCTTCATAAACCGTCCGAGGCATGTTGAATGTGTGTCAGGTCCGGCGGGCCGGCCAGGCGATAGTTGGGAGAGCAGTAGGGTTGTCACACGAATTAGCATTATTTTTAAACATGACTTGAACTGTATCAGGTCTGTTTAGCCCTCACTACCTGTGAGTCGGATTTTGTGTGGGAGTATGACCCGCCAATGGGATTATCTCCGCATTATTCGTCTTGATCATATTGTAAAGGAAAAGACATGCATTATTATGCCTAATGTGCCAGCTCTCCCAAAATGTCTAGGTACGCATAACGGCAAATAGTTCTGTCGGAAAAATTATAACGACTCGAAGCTAAAGCCTAACATTCAAAAATACAGCTCATTTAAAGTCTCCGTATAGAGTGCAACAACTAAGATGAATAGAAGAGACCCGTGTGAAATCTAGCTCTCATTTAACTTTGCCCTTGTAGTAGGGGCGCGACCTTGCAGATAATGTACCTAGAGAGCCGGGGTCGCGTATGTTTTGAGATGTTTTAGCGTTGCGTAAGAGGCTTATACAAATTCTTTCAGGCGACGTTGTTCATGATACTTTTGGGGGTAATTTATTTAATGGTTTTTATTCCAGTAACAATATTTGAGTATCTCAATGAATTAATGAAGCTTTAATTCTGTCTGAGTAGGTAACAGTGTTTTTGATTGACAACTAGGATTAAGAGACCTATTACCAAATTTTGATCTTTAGTGCCCTAAAATAACAAAATAAATGTCAATATATGAATTCATGAGAATTACAGATGGCATGATTTTGTTGAGAAGTGAATCGATTGCAAACATCTGCTGATCCATCTTACACCGGCTTCCATCCTAAGTACCTATAGATGAACCACTCAAGTCACTATCACCGGTTTCCTGCCTACTATGCTAAAACAATAGAATTGGGACTCTATAGCCATTTGAAAAAATAAATTACCACAAAAACACTGTATAAAAAATCTCAAGATAAAGATGTGACATCCTGCGATGAAATTATTTTACTCAGTTTCTGAATTATTTTGTTACGATACAAAAAAATACACACACCACTCACGCACCTAATAGAAACATCTAAAGGAGAACAGTAAGTCAAAAAGCACAGCATTCTCAAGACAACGGCCACAAACGAACAGTGTAAAATACAAGATGTTAAAACTAAGCCGGCTGATATCGTAGCGAGTGAAACACTCAAAAACATCTCACTAATAACCATCCCAGCACGGCAGGTGAAAAGTACACCGCGTTGGGGCGCTAAAGAGGTTACGGCGTCACCTAGAATTAATTATTCAAAAATTCTAAACTTTAGTTTGGAAGTAGGGCACTCGGTATAGTTATAATTATTGTCTGATGTTGGCTGATGTTCCAGCTATGATAGGATAAAGTTTTACGCAAACTAGTTTTTTTCTCTCGAGATTATGTTTGGCCACAATTTAGTATCGTACAATGAACATATGAAATATTGTTGTATTCACGTCAAGCTTCATCTAAACTAGACTAAAAAGAAACAAAAATACTTTTTAAATTAAATAACAAAAACGATGTTAATTTAAACCTTGAATACAAAGATCAAAGCTAAAAGAAAAATTGAAAAAGGAGCTACCTGGTGGAAGGGACCGGGAATCGAACCCGGTACCTCTGGATTACCGGTCCAGCGCGTTAGCCACTTCGCTACCCTCGCTCCACGTAGACCTGACGAATTTTTCCTTATGCTTTGTGTGTCGATCTTTGCATTGTTTATTTGAAAGGTTTTTACACCTTAGCCTTACCAGGTAGCTCCTTTTTCAATTTTTCTTTAAGCTTTGATCTTTGTATTCATGGTTTAAACAAAAATTGTGGTGTACCCACATTAAAAAATGAGACATTACATGTTTCATAAAATTATAAAAAAAAAACGATTTTTAAACTTTTCTTTTCTCCTGACGTAATTAGGTCAATTGAGAAAAAAATCGGGGCCCACCGCCACTCGGTTGCATTTTTAATGTAGCTAAAAAGTCAGGTTTTTCCGGAAAACTCGTCGTACCGCCACTTCTTGTCAGCCAGGCGGTACGACCGTGTCCCCATTACGGGTGACGAGATCATTCGGGTTTTAATTTTAAGTGACGCTGACAGTTTTAAAGTTGGAAATTTGTTTTAGATACTTAAGGAATTATTAATCAAGATTTATTAACGTAAATCATTGTTCTGGTTGAATAACATCATCTTAGAGGCGTACTTATTTACTATAAGATTAATAAACAAACCTAAACATAAGGGTTCAAGCGGATTTTTTTAATGTTCCACAAGGTACGATACTGGGCCATCTAGTCTAAATTGCTAAAATAAGTACTATTCCCAAAACAAATGAAATAAAAAAAACGATATTAACAAACTACGAGTAAAGCACAATACATACATAAATTTACAGAAACAAAACACCTTACAAAAAACTTACAGAGGCCGTTTCCCAAAAATATGTCATAAACAATTCTGCGAGCGTCCCATTATTACATGCAAATTGACGACAATTGCGGCATTATATCAACTTGTAAAACGCGCCCGTAATGTAATGTAATGACTCGCATTAGACCAACGCGCCGTGGTAATGAGATTCGGAATGTAGATCGAATGAATATCGGTGACACGACATGAGCGGGTAACTGAGAAAGTAGAAGGAACGCGTAACGAGTAACGAAACGAAACATTTTATTCCTCTACAGCTATAGGTAAACTAATGAATACCACCAATGGCATTAGGAATGAGTTACAGTTCTAAACTTTCGGACTCTTATTTAATCCAAGCATGAGCAACGAAGCCTTTAAGACGATTATATATTAAATTATTATTCCAAATATTTGTGTGATGAACTCGAATATTTGTGCTTGGGTCATGGTTGTTCTACATGTATTTTAGTATATATTTATCTATATAAGTTCGTATATCGTCGTCTAGTACCCATAACACAAGCCTTCTTTTTGTGTGAGTTGTCCGATATTTATTTATTTATTCCAAGAAAACCAGAATTAAAAGCAAAAGTGCAAACAAAATGAAATGCAATTTTTGGCCTGGACTGGACTTGTGTGTGTTTTGTCGCACACGTCTTAAAGAACTTCACCCTGTTGCGTGTTTTGAAGAATATGCTTCATCAATTTAGAGATTTATAACAACTCTTACGTAAAAAATACCTTTTGTATGTGTTTAATCAGGTGTTATGTGTACGTGAGTTCGCAAATAAGCGTTACTGTCGAAGGAGATAAACGAACTGAACGAGATATACCTATTCATGATATATATTTGCGGGGTAAATTGAAATGTAGTTGTAACCGACGCAAATATTGTCAAGAACAAATTTATTTGTCATGTTTATATTTTGGTTCAAATAAAACGAGCAAAGAAACCAAAAAACGGTACTAAGCAAAACCAAAAACATAATAATCGTATAAAGTTATGAATTGTCAAATTGACAGTGTATGCTCTTGGAGTAGAAAAAAGAAAGATTAGGATTATGAAGCGTTATATTTATGAACGAATGTCATCCTACTTGAAAGGCATTATTTTATGAGCAATTAACTAAAATATGAAGAATAATAAGGTATACCTTAAGGTAGAGACTTTATAAACATGAAAGCGGTAGTTACATCGCAGCCTCCCTTAGTTTAATAAAGATTCAGATCAAGCAACTATAATAGACAACACATGGTTATCAACCGAGTTTCTGTCAAATTATGAAGACCGCAACTTAGAGCACATTCGTCTTCCCTGTCGGCCTCGCCGGACTTGTTTAGGCATAATTTGTTACCAGCGGCCAACCTAACCTGACACGCCGAGTCCCCGCGGAGCCTCTTCAGAGGCCTACTTAGTGTCCGGGGAGGCCGGCAGGGGAGGCCAGGCTAAAGTGGCTGGTGGTGAGTTAACAGAAATGTTGAATGGGTCATTAGACATTCTGTGTACGTGTTTTCGATCCTTTTTAAATTGCTTTGCAAATATGGAGTGACGCGCGCTTTATAGATTGAAATATAGTCGTCTGTATTGATATTTTATGTGTCGGTTATTCAATTTTCCTCGACAATTGATTACATTTTATGGTTGAGTGCAAATTCATGTAGTCTGCTAGTACAGAAAATGTGTGGGTTTTATTTCTCTACTGGCCACTGCTGCTTATAACAAGTTGGAAACAAGGGCGCCTGTTGGTTTTGTAACGGGTTTTCACTTAGTGTAAGGGTTTGTATTATGGCTTCTAAGAAGTTTGTTCACTCAGAACTTTGCAGAACACTAACAAGGAAAGGTACCCAACTGTCCGATTAATAAAAAAAATATATATAACAAACTCATATTTTATAAATAAAATGTTTTTTTAGGGTTCCGTACCCAAAGGGTAAAAAAGGGACCCTATTACTGAGACTTCGCTGTCCGTCCATCCGTCCGTCCGTCTGTCCGTCTGTCCGTCTGTCCGTCTGTCCGTCTGTCCGTCTGTCCGTCTGTCCGTCTGTCCGTCTGTCCATCTGTCCGTCTGTCCGTCTGTCACCAGGCTGTATCTCAAGAACGTTGATAGCTAGGCAGTTGAAATTTTCACAGATGATTTATTTTTATTGCCGCTATAACAACAAATACTAAAAATAAAATTAAATTAGCATTTAAGGGGGGCTCCCATACAACAAACTTGTTATAGATTATATATATAGGTACGGAACCCTTCATGCGCGAGTCGGACTCGCACTTGCCCAATTTTTTAATTTCTCAAACATATAATGAAACCAAATTATCAATTTATTTGAAAAAAAATCTCTGAAGAATTTAGAGGGTTTGGTCAATTTTTAGTACTTTGAAGGACAATTTGTCCTAACAGGTTGAATTTCGGCAGCTAAAAAAAATACCTGTCTGCTATTTTAGACTACTCTATAACATATATCAAAATTAATCAAATCGGAGTCGGACAGTTGGGTATCTTTCCTTGTAAGTGGAAACGCACGTGGCATGCGACAGTAAGTACCTGTGTAATAGATACTTGAATAATTTAAAACGAATCTTGAAAATTTTCTGCTAAGACAGTTTTATGTTTCATGAATGCTAATGTTTCATTAAATTATGTTGATGACATCGACGTAGGTATACTGTAGCGCGGACACGTATCATTTGAATCATCGAATGCAGCCCCAGTCTGCGTAGTCTTCACTTATCCCCCCGCTCCGGCGGCAGAAGCCTCCTTTGAAGGCTGCGTAATATTGTCCGTTTGATCGCTGGATCCGTTTGTCTTTTTAATAATGCCGTGTCGTGCGGTCACGGGACGTGAGGTGGAACGTGCAGATTAAAAAGGCTTTGTGCGTCTTTTTATAATTTTCTTTAAAATTTTAAAAATGGGTTTTTGGCTTGCACATACAATTGTATGAATAATAGTCGTGTTTTTCTTATTTTTAAAAAGATTTTTTTTTAATTTCAGACTTTTTCTTAAGGTTTTGATGCAATGAAGATATTATACTTATGTTATTTCTCATTCTAACAGCATTATAACAGCGCATTACGTCTAATGAAAATACCTGTTATTTATTAAAAGAAAACACAACAAACACGACTAAAATTGTGTTTCGATTAAATTTATTAATTAATTCGATAATTCATAGCACATTTTTATTAAAACCTCTCTACTAATGCCACCATTTCTCCAATAAGTTCCCGGAGGGAAGTTAAAGCAGGGAGTATAATACAATAACTCGGACACGTCCCGACTGCAGCAACAGTATGGCTCGAGACGGCTGCTAGTACTAACGTCGATGCAGTAATATTGCTGCCATATGACTAGTACAAACAGTACCTTAATTTTAATGTATCATAATCATACCCCGGGGTTTTGGGTGCACGAATGGATTAACACTAAGCCGACAGGAGGCGTCAAATCAAGTGCCCGTGACCCCCGGGGTATGCATAACTATCACTGTGTGACGGTGAGTGAGTGTCTTAACTCAAAAGCTACTGAATACGTAATACTAATCTTATGACTACTTAATATATCTGTGAAACATGGTATATGCTGCACATTAGCTTTAAGTCAGATAACGATGGCGTTTATTTAAATAATAAAATGCTGAACGTAGTACTTTTACACGCAGGTTGAATAGACTGAGGAATCATTATAGAAAGACAAGTAGGTATACAAGTATTTTGAAACTGCATTTATAAAAAATATGCGAAATTATAAATCATACGGAACACAAAAAATATATATAAACAGATATATGTACTTACACTACATTTATTAGTAAATATCGACATATAAAAATAAGTTAACTGAAGTCACTGGTTAAAAGAACTATATTTATTTTGGGAGTATAACATACTGGTTTAAAGAACTTTATACTCAAAAAAAATTGAGAGAAATTACATAACATGCTTGATATGATTTCGTGTCTCGTAGTTAGCTCCAGATACCAACTTAATTGAAAGAGGAAAGAATATCGCAGTGCATTGCAGGAGATTGCCGCGAGCCAAGTGCCCTCCTACTGGGACACGGGGTCACGCGCAAAAAACAATTTTAGACGGATCACGAAAGATCCCAGCTCCAACCCTCGTGACAGGAGCATGCATCTTGTGATTTTATCCACCGTGCTTGTAAAAGTATGCGACTCTGGGATAGAACAAATAACGCAAGTGATTCCTGCACTGAAAATGTGATACGAAAAAAGTCTACTTTAAAATAAATGTTTAGGTCATATTAGTCAATTCGGAATGTGTTGAATTGATAACCTAGAAGAGCTCGCATTATTATTTTTAAAATAGCTTCCAACAAAATATACAAGTACAACTAAATACAACCAAGAATGTCAAATTCAAAGTAAAAACATCACACATGTTGTTGTCATGGCTTAATGTCGTATTTAGAATCTTTTTATTTGCAAAGAAATGAAAATTCATTTTAAAAACGCGTCATTATATTCATAATATTTTTACGACTCTTATATTTAAATAGTTTAGGAGCTGCATTTCCGCTTTCGAGATGAAATACATTTTAACTCACACGATAATATTTAAATACATAGGTACCTACTATATAAAAAGTAATTAAGTATAGTATTTAATGATAGTGACATGTAAATTATTATTGATTCACTCACACGATACTATAAATACATACCATAGAAAAGGTACACAGTAATCGTATGGTAAATAATGTAATGACAAATTATAGTTCCCGATTGATATTATAAACTAATTCGTGCAGTCTTAATGGACAGTTAACCAAATTTTAGATACTCGTAATGTACACCTGATTCAAATTACAGTACAAGCCAACAAGGTTTCGCATCACAATAAACTACTCAATTATAATAATTTGTGCATGCATGGGCGTATAAACAAAGAACCGGTTTTCAGTATGAAAAATGTTTACTTTTCCTGTTAGTGCGGTACTTTCGTCAAGATAAATAATGGCCGACTTAAAAACCCGAGTATATTTCGCCGGAACTAAACAAGCAAATGCATTTGCCGTGTCCGCGTCGGGGATATTCGCACCGGGAGTCGAACGCGGGACTGCAGAGAGTGCGGTTTATTCTTACTCATTTAAAAATAGGAAATGCACTCGTCGAGATGTCATATTGAGTTTATGGTCGATATACCTACTGTTTAAATGCGATTTCATGGCTTGTTGGTAAGATTGAGACTGAAGAGAAAATTAATCTATTTAGTACCTAAAACTTTCTAACGTGGCAAAGGGTAAAATACATAAACTCACGATATACTATCATTGAACACCAAATAAATCAACTGACACACTTGCCTTCGTATCAGAGTAAGGACATCAGACAGCTTGCAGTAAGAGAATAAAAACGAATAGAATAATCAAGCATCGAATGTAATAGAGTTAACCCCCAAAGCGCTCTCATTCAAAATACACTGAGACATAATAACACTTTAAAGCGGCAAGTTATTCCCATAAATTGGTATGAATAAGGAAAGTCAATGGGGCAGCGCCCAGTACTCTGTGCTCTATCGCTTTTTGCTCAAATGTCCGATTTAAAAAACGTAATTAGTGCTAATGAATGGACCAGTCTCGGTATTACTGGAGTGCTACATTATTTCGTTTTATTCTCATATCGAGTTTCTTTTGTTGCAAGGAGCTTTACTTCTTCCCGACTTCCCGCTATTTTTTTTTATTCATCAATAAAAAAAGCTCGATTTAAAATTTAAAAACACATAAAAAATCAGTCCATAAAACTTAATTCAAATTAGCTTCCCGAATATTTAGATACATAATATAATCTACTTTGCTGTTACCAACCCGTATTCAATAAAAAAGTAAATAGTGTGGGCTTAAAATACCACAAAGACGAAATTGATTAACATAACCGTATTGTCCCAGTACAAAAGTCATAACTAATAGCATAACCAGCAAAGTATAACAATTCTTAATCCATTCAGACACTTTAATTAAGAACAGAGGCGTAAATGTCCACATTTATTTCCCGGCCCGCGAAGAAGCCAGTAAGCGAACGAGTCGCTAATTTGAAGACAGGAAAAAAATAGCTCTCTAGGAAACCTATAAAGCACCATTTGGAAGAGATTTCCGTAGAACCGCGGAGTTTTCATTTGAATTTCGATTTGGGTGATGGATTGGCGGAGGGCTTATGGTAAAATAGGGCTTATAGAAAGCCAAGTAGTCGTAGAAGAGTCGAATCCACGTTACGAAACGTTTTTCTAGTCAGGTAGAGGAAATTACCATTTAAAACTTATTGGTAATTAATGATTTTAGAAATTGAAACACTATGACGAATTTATTTATTTAAACAATATTGCACAAAAAAAAATTTTTAACAAAAAAAAGAACCGACTTCAGTAAAACTAAAAAGCCAACAATAACCCGTTCAAGTACAGATTACATTTGACTCACCCTTCGGAGTCGATCCCAAACCACTCAGTTCTTATATTTATATTTTATAGTTTACGCGAGGTTTGGCACCGACTTCGAAGGGTGAGTCAAATGTAATCTGTACTTGAACGGGTTATTGTTGGCTTTTTAGTTTTACTGAAGTCGGTTCTTTTTTTTGTTAAAAATTTTTTTTTTTTTTGCTTTTTAGTGATTCGTATGTGTGTTCATCAGTTTCCTTAACCCAAATCCTATTTACTGAATGTAAATTCTTGACTTTATCAATAAATTACCGAAAGCGCCGTACATGTCCCTATAACATTTGAAGAGTTCCCTCGATTTCTCCAAGATTCCATCATCAGATCCCGACTTAGTGCCAACGGGACCAACTCGGAGTTATACCCTTTCGATTAAAAAAAAAAAATTGAAAATCGGTTCACGATTCTCGGAGATATCGAGTAACATACATAGAAAAAAAAAAAAATTAGTTCGAATTGAGAACCTCCTCCTTTTTTGAAGTCGGTTAAAAATACAAAAGTAAGAGTACAAATGGCGGACTTAATGCCATAAGGCATTCTCTACCAGTCAACCATAGGGCCAAACAGAAACTAGCAGTTGGTGCAGGATCATAAAAAGCCGTGGCTAAAAACCTAAAACGAGACAAAATTCAATAAGTTTGATATATATATATATTAACGATATACCTATACATACACATATATGCAATACAATACACATACATAAATACAAATATATATATAATATAATATATATATATACATATGTACCCCTGTAAAACACCATATAGACAATCAATCCTGAAATTCTTTGGAGAGATGTTTGCGCACCATGCGCTTGAAGGAGAATTTGCTCTGAGCTTTCCTAATGGAGAGAGGGAGATCGTTCCACAAACGAATTGCTTGAATCGCAAAGGAATTGGACATGAAACCAGTACGGTGAGAAGGAAGAGTGAGTTTGAGAATTCGGGAAGAGCGCAGCTCGCAACCAGGCCGAGCAGTTAAAAACATGAATTTAGATTTAAGATAGCCCGGGGTTGCTGGATCAAACAAAATTGAGTAAAGAGTGCATAGAATTTTTAATGACCTGCGTTCCCGGATAGGGAGCCAGTTTAGTTGACGACGATAAGCAGATACATGATCATACTTCCGGAGGCCAAAGATGAATCTTATACAGTTGTTGAGCAACCGATCTAGCTTACTCAACAATTCCTGGGTGATATTGGAGTAGCACACATCAGCATAATCAATAATGGGAAGTATCAACGTTTGGACAAGAACAGTTTTGGTGCAGACCGGAAGAAAATGCTTAAACCTATAGAGTGATCTCAAAATGTTGGTGACTTTACGACAGACGTCAGACACCTGGGGACTCCAGGTTAGACTACTATTTATTTTATTTATTTAAACTTTATTGCACAAAACAAAAGTCAATACAAATGGCGGACTTAATGCCAAATGGCATTCTCTACCAGTCAACCATAGGGCCAAACAGAGATACTAGAAGTGGGTGCAAATCAGAAATCTGATGGTACAGAGAGGATCTAGAGTACAAGTAAATACAAAATATTATATTACTGTTTATACAAAAATACATATACCTACATTTACACACTATAATATAATAAATATACAGATATATACATAATATAATATATATATAAATATATACGAAAGTCTAGAACATGGGATGATGGATGAACTATTCGAGCTCTTGTTCCAGCAGATGCTTACGCAGCATACACTTGAAAGCTACCTTGCTTGGGGCTTGTCTGATAGAGAGAGGGAGTGAATTCCAGAGACGGCATGCCTGAACGGCGAAAGAATTAGACATAAAACCAGTATGGTGCGAAGGAATGGAAAGTTTGAGAGTTCGAGAGGAACGAAGTTCACAGCCTGGACGGGGAGTTTGAAAAATGAATTTACTTTTGAGATATCCTGGTGTAGAAGGCTCGAACAGGATAGAAAACAGACAGCAAAGGATCCTGAGGGATCTGCGACTACGAATAGGAAGCCAGTTAAGCTGACGGCGAAATAATGAAACATGATCGTATTTTCGAAGTCCGAAAATGAACCGTATACCATTATTAAGAAGACGATCAAGTTTGTTGAGGGACTCTTGTGTGATGTTCGTGAGGCACACATCAGCATAATCAATAAGAGGTAACACCAACGCCTGCACAAGTAACTTTTTGGTACTTACTGGAAGAAAGTTTTTAAATTTATAAAGGTTGCGCAACGTACTATCAACAACCAGACCCAGGTTTTTCACTGTGGCTGCGAAAGGAACAGCAACATCGTCAAAAATGATCGGTGTCAAGCAAGTAAAATCTATGAGAGATAGCTGCCTAGAGCTGCCGAGTATAATTGCTTGACACTTGGTAGGGTTGACAGTTATACCAAAACTTCTGGACCATTCGGAGATGCTGCTAAGGTCGCTATTTACTTGTCCAATCCCATTATCTAAATCACCAAGGCTTACCTGGGTATATATTTGTAGGTCGTCGGCGTAGAGATGGTGAGAGCATTTAATCCTAGAAGTAATTAGGTTAATAAATATGGAAAAAAGAAGAGGAGAGAGTATGCCACCCTGTGGAACCCCAGAAGCAAGTTCGCACCAGTCAGAAAGAGTTCTGCCAGCACGGATCGCCTGCCGACGATCTTGAAGGTAGGAGGAGAACCACTCCGCCGCCTTTGACGAGATGTTTAAATGATTGAGTGTAGCAAGCAGAAGGTCATGGTTGACGGCATTAAAAGCGTTAGAGAAGTCGATCAAAACCAGCACAGTTAATTGAGTAAGCTCCATACCTTGCCTCACGTCTTCAACAACCTTCAATAACGCAGTAGTCGTACTGTGCCCAGGACGAAAACCAGATTGTAATGGGGAGAGTAGCTGGTTAGAGTAGACGTGAGTTGAAAGCTGTCTATGAACAACAGCTTCCAAAACCTTTGATAGAAAAGGGAGTATGGAGATCGGGCGAAAGTCTTTAAGTAAACTGGGATTAGATACTTTAGGTAGAGGAATGACATGGGCATTACGCCACAACGAAGGAAAAACCCCAGAATACACCGAAAAGTTAACAATATGAGTGATAACTGGAAGAATGCATTCCAAGATGCTGATTATCATCAGCCTGCTTAAGTTATCATGTCCAACTACGTTAGATTTAATCGACAAGATAATTTTACGGATCTCGTCATCGGTAGCTGGAGTGAGTGAAAATAAGATTTTAGAAAGACAGGGCAGGGCATTAATATAAGCGATACTTTGAGCTTTAGAGGAAGGGTCTAAGTTAGAAGGTGTAGCGAAATGGGAGTTAAGGTCGTTTAATGAAAAAGAAGAAAGTGGGTTATGCTCATTTTTAGGTTTACCAATCCCAAGGCTTTTTAAAAATTTCCAGGTATTAGCTGGAGAAGAGGAGACAATATTATAGTGAATAAATTTACGCTTCGCCGCTCTCACCATCTGATTACACCGGTTTCTGGCAATTTTATACGAGTCCCAGTTTTCGTCGCAACGATTGCGTTTGAATTTGCAAAATGCTCGATCCCTTCTGGTCATCGCAATACGGACCGCTCGAGTGATCCACGGCGCCGGAGGACGTTTTAATTTGACAGTTCTAATGGGCGCGTGCTTGTCGTACAATTTTAGAACCGCCGTGTTTAACAAATCTACCGCCTCGTTTACCGACGGCGCTTCCAAAATCGACGACCAGTCCTGTGCGAGCGCATCTTGTTTTAGAACCTCAATATCTAACATAGCAAAGCTACGTATCTGCATTAACACA
The DNA here is from genome assembly GCA_947623375.1 of Apotomis capreana. NCBI lineage: Eukaryota > Metazoa > Arthropoda > Insecta > Lepidoptera > Tortricidae > Apotomis > Apotomis capreana. The sequence goes on from OX392499.1 coordinate 44,083,309, forward strand.
GGTTGTATTTTAGGAGGCTGGATATCGTAGCACAGAAAAATCAGATCTTGATGTGAAAAACCTGGTGCCGGAAACTGACCTACTTTATCCACAAGATCCTCGGAAGAGACAAGAATAAGACGAATATGAAGGCGAATGGGTGATCATTCACTCCAGCTACAAAGAAAGAATGAACCATTTATTTCCACACCAAAAATATAAAATAGGTACGCTGTATTCCTAGCTAGCCTCTGTCGTAACAAGAAGGCTCTATAAGAAAGACAAAAAAATTGAATTCTTGCTTATGAACTAGTATCTTAAGAGTCTCAAGCGTTAAGTTTCATTGATAAGTTATTATTTAAAAGTAAATAGAGCACATTATTACACTAACAAAGTCGATTTTAGCCCACATTAAACAAAATGCATAAATAATGTATACGCTAAGTTTTTTTTTACAGAAAATCTTGATTCTCGATTTCTCGCTTCAATATTGCGCTGTGAAACTTCCTTTTTGATATAAAGTTAAAATTTAATATTTTCCTCAGAACACCTAGTTGTTATTTTGTACGTGCAGCGCGGCATCTCACGAACATTGCTTTTAAACAGCGTTTCTCGCAGGACGTATTATTACGTCGAGCATCTTGGACGATCGCTGCTAATTGCCCGCTTCGCTAGCGCACGACCGTGTTTTCTTTGGCCCAGCAGCAACAACAGGGCAAGTGACTCAATATTACAGCCTACCTAGTAAGCGACAAAAGTTAAAGAACGCAACTTGCATACATATATTTCTTAGCTGGTAAAAGTAAGTGAACATTTGAAGTCTAAAGCCGTGTACGGACGAATGAACAAAACCATCCATCGAACATTTTGTTCACACGTACGTACCGCTGACGAACATGAAATACAACAGGAGGGTTCATACGATTTCGTGCGCGATGTTTATGCTATGTTTTCGTGCGTTTGTCTCTATACGGCTTATGAATCGTCGTGTTATGTTTGATGTTCGTTAGCGGTACGGAAGAGCAAACAAATTGTATGATGGATGTTTTTGTTCGTTCATCCGTACACGGTTTTAAGATATGCTACCAAATGTCACCGATTGTCTTACTGAAATTACAGTTCAGTGGCAGGTTAAAAGTTATGATGTTGCTTGCCAGGAGACAGGTTACTGATCCAATCCTTATAATATATCTGCTATTAGTCCTGGACTGGAGCAATAGGGAGTAGAGAAGTAACATTCTGAATAAAATGAAAAGTTTGCGCCAAGAGAGACATTTGTGACGGCCCTAAAAGCCTTCATTTGTATCCGGTAAAGCTTTAATAAAGTCTGCCGAATGCTTTCAGTAAGCTTTTCGCGCCTAAAATAACTGCGAGTTCGATTCCCAGTCGAATCGATTTAGGGAACTTTTGTAAATTGTTTCGGGTCTAGAGCCGGGCTCGGTAACAAGGCTCTTATGAAAATAGTATAGCTGGTTCGATAAATCGTATCAGATACAGATACCTACAGTGAAAGAAACTGAAACGCGTACCTTTTTGCCCTTATTTTCATTGGACAAAGACAATTAAGTGTTTAAAGTTTCTTGACTACAGTACGTAAGTCATAACCAAGGGCTGATGAGGAGCTATCACTCCCGCTCATGACTCCTGAATCACCCTGTATAGTGAGAATAAAATACGATTCTAATCCAAATGTCATGTGAGTGCCGGAGCATGTTTGATGTTTTTTATGAAAACAACAGATTGCTATGATTTTTGCATTTATAATTCAGGGTGTGACATAATTATTGTTTAAAACAAATAAATTCTAGCGCCAAAAAGATCAGATAGACTTAATGGCAATCGTATTGTGAAAATATTAACCCACTGTTTCACAATCCACCACAAATTTTTATTAACCATTTAAAGATTCCCTCGCAGAAGCCCGCAAACAAACGAGTTAATATTTACGACAAACTACAGAATCCCCAGACTCCGGGTATCTCTGGTCACCGCGGCGCCGCGCGGCCAATGTAATAACCAGCTTATATCGTAAATAACGTACGTTGTACGAACAACGGTTACATGGCTATACACCACTGCATACCAGCTTCTGCCTTGTTCAATGTCTTGATCAGCTGAAGTCTTGTTCAATGTCTTGATCAGCTGAAGCCTTGTTCAATGTCTTGATCAGCTGAAGTCTTGAGTCCTTTCATTCGACATTGCAATGACAGACATGTGTGTAAATGATTTATTTATTTATTTATTTAAACTTTATTGCACAAAACAAAAAGTGTACAAATGGCGGACTTAATGCCATAAGGCATTCTCTACCATTGATTTATTGATTATAGTATTATTATGTATTTATGGTGATGCAATGTTTTTATTATTTGTAATTAAATTTGAATTTATATTATTTTGGTATTGTGTTGTGATTATGAGTCCCATTGTTACTCGAAATAAATGAATTTAATTTTTTATTTATATTTTGATCAGCTGAAGTCTTGTTCAATGCCTTGATCAGCTGAAGTCTTGTTCAATGTCTTGATCAGCTGGCCGTCACGCGACTTTTCTGTCTGTCTCTGGCAATCTGGAATTCAGTTATGTCCGCAATACAAGTCAACATTGATTTGGTGATCGGTTGTCATGTAACTGAGAAAAAAGTTAGTGTCGTAGCATCCCTAGTCCAAGTAACTCCGTTACAGTGATATCTTCGCCGTATTTTATTTAGTAGCAATGAAATCCAGGCATGAGCGTCGTCTAGTCATCGTTTGAAATCTAATTTAGGGATGTTGCCGTCCATCATCCCGTGCAGTAGACATTTAAATATAATTATAGTCATTATTTATATATAACTAAATATATATAGATTTCAAAACCTATCTCCGCTATTTCGAGAAATTTCGAAAAACTAAATCGACAATAAAATCTATATACTAGTCTTATCGAATCTACTCACAAAATGTCATAATAATCGGTTGAGAAAAGCAACCTCTAGGCGAGGACAGCTGTATATACGAAATCATGTCGGGCGGAGGAAATAATGAAACGGAGAGGTTTCGCTCGCTCGCTCAGTAAGTGGGCCAATATGTCTAAACAACCGGACACTGAACGTATAGTCGCTGCAGACAGCACAGCACACCGACAATGGTAATCAGCAGCTTATGTCGTAAATAACAGCGTTCACAGCGAAGACCACCAATGTGCAACTCCTGCTGTACAACTGGGGACCCAATGTACAATAACTTACTTTACTTTACGTTTTACACACTCTTTATGCAGTATACATCGATAAAATAAATACGGAAAAATGTTATTTAGCCATGGCTGGGTTACTTTGCCTTCGCGTTTAACCCATACGGGTATAAAACTAACTTATATTTAGTTAATCAAATGTGATTCGTATTATATGTTTTATGAGTTTTCCCGAGGCATCGCTCGCGCAGTAGAATGAAAAAGTATAAATAGAGTGTTTTATAACCCTTGAACTAAAAAATGCTTTGCAAGTGCACTCTACAATGAAAATATTGTTTAAAATTACTGAAAGGTGGTTTTCCATCCCACATTTTGACCGAGGGTTTATTAGTACATTGCAAACCTAAGACGGTAAATTAGTGAATGTCCTACATGACCAGTGTTTGAGCGATAAATATGCGATCTGGAGCTTTTCTAATTACCGTCTGCAGTTTGTATAAAGTCTTGCGGTGAGAGTAAAGTTCTGCCCGCGTTCCCGCTCCCTCTTACGGCCTAGGGTGACGTAAAATATTTTAGCACAATTTAGATAAATAAATAATAATAAATATAAAGGGACAACCTTACACAAATCAATCTAGTCCCAAACTGAGCAGAGCTTGTACTATAGGTACTAGACGGCGATATACATTATATAGGCAGCTCCACTACAAATAGAGCCAACCGCGTCGCGTAATACCTCTACTAAATTGTTGATTAATAATAATGCTGTATTAACATTTATCGATTTTAAGTCAAATGGTTTCCTAAGACGATTCTAACACAAAAAAACAATACCTCGTGTTTTCCCAAACACTTAGTAATTATTCATATCATCAAATCAATTATTTTACGCAAATTATAAATTGAGTCAGTGAGTGCTATACAACTGATCTGCTTTGCCCGATAGGGAATGCCCAATGACATTAAGTCCGCCTTTTGTACAATCTGTTTTTCATTTGCGCAATAACTCGTATATGTTGTTAACAAAAATGTGTGTTTAATCAAAAACACTGTTTCATGAAAAGCGCAATAAATAATTGTTAAATACGCGCGACAAACGACTACGAAAAGCAATAAATTCACCATCGAACGATGTTGAAAAATGCAGTCAGCTATAGATAACCACCTCGCAATTAAATAGCTACGTAGAATTAAAATATTCACAGAACTATTTTTGTCCGAAAAAGGCTCCCTCTCGTTCAAAATAGCGCGAAAAATACGAACCCGAATTCTTCCCTAAAATCCATTACTCAAAAATGAATGCAGCACTGTATTGGTTTTAGCACCTGCCATTTTTAGTAAAATAACCGTACGTTTCGAAAATTCGGATGCAAATTTCTATAAAATATCGTGATGTTTTTAGCAAATTGAGTTTTGGCCATTTGGAAACAAAAGGTTTATTGCATTTAGCGGTGAGAGCGTGACCGTCCTGCAAAGTGTTCCGCGGCGCGCGGCACAGCGTGTGCTCGCTACGAGCGGTGCTACAGCGCGTAGCACATTGTGCGCTGCCGGCCCTCTACGCGACCTGCACTCCGCCCGCTTCAACCCCGTATTGTAAAACATTTTCATACCTCTTTCAAAAATCTCTTACATTTCGCGTCGCCAGTGTCTTATTGTATTGAAACAAAAGCGGAAAAATCGGGTCAAGAGAGCGCCCGATGAAACGCCGTTAATTGAATACGGCGCGGCCGAGCCGCGATGTTTCCTCGGATTAATGCCGCGCGCCCCGCGCCGCCGATGAAGTTTAAACCGAAATTTATAACACCACGAATAACTCACCAACTTAATCATTATGCAAATATGACAGTTCTCTCAAAATTTAGCTCGTATCTCATTATTGCGAAACTCTGGACAAAGTGTTCGAAACAACGCGGAGCACTCGCGCCGAACCGAACTCCGTTTACGTTCCCCCCATTTTTGTTATTCGATAAAAGTTTTTCCTAAACATAACAAAATTTAGAAAGACAAGAGGGATGATCGAGCCGGGGAGACGCGCCATTTGCGTTCGAATTTGACGAATAAGTTAAGAAATTTCGAGAGCGCCGTCACCTGTGAGAACTTCTCCTGCGCGTCGAGGATCTCGATGAAGAGCGAGAGCTTGTGGTCCATGATGGGGAAGCCGTTGCGGGGCTGCATGAGGAGGTGGCGCACCGCCTCGCGCACGGCGGCCGGCGTGCTGGGCGTGCCCGGCGTGCCCAGCGCCGGGTAGGGGCCCACCAGCGCCGACAGCCCGTGGAACGTGGCCGACGGCTTCGGCGGGTTCTGCGCCGGCTGCCCCGGCAGCGACAGCCGCCGCGACGTCGCCGGCGGCACCGCGCCGTACCCGTTCGTCATGATGGCGGGCCTCTGCAGCTGGTAGTCACTCCGTGACGAGGGCAGGTTGTAGTTGGCGCGCGGCAGCGTGGACAGGCTGGGCGCGGGCCGCGGCCGCCGCGGCACCGGCTGCAGCAGCGGCACCGACGGCCAGTCATCCTCGATCGCACCGATAGAATGCGGTCGAGTCGCCAATTGTTTTAAGGGACGAGGTGAAACAACACTGTGCGGCCGCCTCGGCGGCGGCGGCCGACGGCGCGATATGTTCTCGGTCTGGATCGGCGTCGGCGGCGTGTAAGGGCAGAAGCCGCCGAAGTCGTCGTTGAGCGGCGACGGGCCCGGCTTGTTGGGCTCGGGCGCGGGCGGCGGCGGCGGCTGGTCGTCCCAGCGCGGCCAGCTCAGCGCGAGCGAGTCGGGCTTCCGGGGCGGCGCGGGCCGAGGCCTGCCCGCCCCCTCGGTCATGGCTGCGGCCGGCAGGATCGTCACATCGCGGGCGCGTGCGTCCCGCGCGACGGCCGCCGCTCGACTGCCGGCCGGCGTGCCTGCAACCCCCGCGACGCATCGACGCTTGTTTTGGTCCGTAGCCATTCTTTGCGAAAAGTTTTCGAGCGTTTCGGTTTTTGAAGTTGCGCCGCGGACGTGGTTCCGGGCGGAATTAAATTTACATCAGCAAGTTTTATTGGGACCCACGGGGGATTGTTAACAACACGTTTACGGGTGATAGAATTGTTTCGCCGTTTCGAAACGATTAGAAAAAGAAAACTTTTCAGATTTATACGGAACTTGTAATCAAGTTTTTGTACTTGATTTCTAAATACCGTTTGCGTAATGCTCAATATGGAAAATAGTTTCGCATTCGGAGGATATTTCAGCCTGAAATCAAGCTCGTGCTAGTCTTTCAAATACCATCATTAATGTACATTCACATCCAAAAAGCAATCCCATCGTTGGAAATAATAATCCCGGAATATGTTTGGACGCATTGAACTTGCACATTTGGCTCGGGGCATCAATCCTTCACTGCAGTGCCGGTATTTACGCTCGCATGAAAGCTAAATATATCTTTAATGACTAATGTTTGTTGTTCGGTTTCCGATAAAGATAACAGAGCACTTGAAATTTACTTCGGCAATAAAGAGTTGGTCTTCAAAAATAAAAAGTTAAGAAAATCAAGAAATACAAAACAATCACAAATGTGGTCTACCACTTTTCGACTCTATTTTACATGTAATAAAGTCCAAAAGTAGTAGACTACTTTGTTTGCTGACTGTACCTAAGAAAAATTACGCATATATAGGCATATATGCGTAAATTTTACTTTACCGCACTAATCAATGACGACTTTCTGCCTGAACAATAACGGGAATGAAACAATTTCCGTAGCGTAACATTCTTACTAAAATTATATTATAGAATAGTTCGCAAATTATCATAAAGTGTAATTTCGTGCCAATAACAGTACCAATGTTCAAAACGTTGAACTCCGAAACTATATTAAAACACAAACACGTCGGTTCACTATTCCATAACTGATTGACACGAGGGAGCTATGAAACCCTCAGAATGTTCCAAAATAAAAACAACAGTGGTACTCAAGCGGGATGCGCGAGTGTTGTTTTAACTCGCGCTATTTCGAGAGATCGCTCGAGACGCTCAACCGAGAGGTCGCGGGTTTGAGTATCGATCGATATGTCACCCCTACTTCTATTCTTTTACAAACTGTAAAAAAATATATATATATTTTATAGGTGGTACCTTATCTCAACTCCGAAATATCGTTTCACCAAATTTTAATCTGTCCGAAAGTATTTTTTTCCTGATAGGTATAAATATTTAATAATAGGTATTTTCAGGATTTTGTAAATATCGTTTTAAGAGGCCTTATTCCTTTTAAAAGCTGATTGTTTTAGACATTTTTCTCTATGACCAAACATGTTTCTTACTTAACATAATATTATTGATGTTACTACCTAGAACAGGGTTATTGGGATTTATTGGTATATATTTGACACCTACAGTTTGAACTTTTCATTGATAATTTTTGTTTCAAAAACTACTCGAAATTGACAAAATTCACGCGGAAAATTAGTTTTTTCAACTTATTTTCGACTGCACGCATAAAAATCATGAAATAGAACTCGGGGAAAAGTAGGTATTATTCAATTCAAAAAGTTGGTTGAAATTATCAATATATTTGTCATAATTATGATTTTTTTTAAACAATAAGGCCATTAGATTAGGTTTAATTAAAATTAACAGTTCTGAAAAAAATGGCTTTCGGATTGATTTCTTTTCGGAAAACGTTGCAAAACGTTACAGATGGGTAACAAAATGTGTATCAGATAGGTAACCGTTTATAGGCACATTGAAAATATAATAAAGTGACATAATATATTAAGGTCATTTGAATTGTAAAATGATTTATTATTCTGCATGTTTGTATTACGTAGTATGTATGTATATATTGTATAATACCTAGGTAAAGGTGTTTCCTCACCCCGACCTACCTTATGATTCGATTTCGAGCATAATATTACAATACTACCTCTCTTGCTTATTCGACTCTCCTCCCTCACTGACTTATGTCTCTGATCTGTAACGTTACATTGTGGGAGCACCTTTGCTTGCCGACTGAGTCAAACAATTGTAGTATAACTAGAATAAAGAAGCGTGTAATCAACAAACGGTTTGTCTGCCTCGTTTTTATCTCGAGTGGGTTATTTTGGTAGGCGTGTAGTTTGAAGTGCCCAACCCGGCACCGGTACGGGCCCGAGTGCCTACTTACGCCGGATCTGAGTTCGGACACTTCACTTTTTGTAGCCGTGTTTTAATATTGAGATCAATCACTCGATCGCTCTGAAAGGAGGAGAGCTTATGCTGTATTATGGTTATAAAATATTCGTTACTATTTCAATACCTTATCCTGGTAAAAATTTGGAATTTATTGAGATGCTACGAGTAATAAAAAAATAAAAAATATATTTTTTAATTTTGTTTTTCGATTGCAGTAGTAAATACCGAACTAAAAGCCTAAAGGCATTCTCTACCAGTCAATGTTTAATTCTCAGCGGTATTGTGTCTACTTACAAACCCTAAGAAAACTCCTAGCAACATAAACTGTGACGTTAGGATACACTATATAACATCTGTACAAAATTTAAATGTACTTCGCTCCCAGAGCTCACCAAAGTTTATCTTTTTCCGCATCTCCATATTTCAATGCGAACTTCCAAACATCAGATCCCCACCCCAGTGAATCTCCCCATTTGATTATCAATGACGTATTTTCCAATCTAATTCGTACAGCAAATAATTTACATCGCCCGGTCAGTGGAAAAAATCTTTGAAATTCCCAGAAAGGCCAGCAGATCAAAGGGAGGCAAGAAAAACGAAGGGCTCTAATTCCTTTAGGAGGATATTGGATGAGCCGCGCCGGCCGCCACAGAAGGGGATCGACTTATTACAGGAATAGTGCAGGAATCTAATATGGCGGCGATCTTAAGGAACAATTATTAGGAAGCGATAGGTAAGCCCCGGTCTGGCATTAGCCACTAGCTCAATGTGTGTGTCCTGTTTGAATTAAATATCGAATCTCCCCTAAGATTACGACGTGTGTGTGTGTTTTAATAAAATATCGAATGTTGAGAATTCGTGTGGTGAGAAAATTTCATAATTGAACATTTCAAAGTAATAAGTAAAAGAAAATGTTTTATACCGTTATAAGCGTCAGTACGTTTATGTGTTACAGAAGTACTTTATTGACATTGTAACAAGACGGAAAACAATTCAAAATTCCTTAACTTTATTTATTTTGGGCTTTACTTGTATTTATTTTCATAAGCTAGCCGGCGTGCCTCTATATAAGCGAAAATCCTGTGAAATTCCTCAACTGTAGTATTTTAAATAAAAACAACAGAAGATTGTGTGAGAGGCCGGATCTGCAAGAGAGCCTTAAGAATGCGTGAGACGCGATTTTCACACGGCACCATTAATCAGGGCCGCGGACCACTCGGCAGGACTCCGGCGCTGGTGCGGGGCGCATTCGATACGTGCACTGTCGGTAAACTACAGAACTATTTGTGTGAGACGCCGGATCTGCAGGAGGACCTTAAGAATGCGTAAGTCGCTATTGCATTTGATTTAATAAGCAAAGATAATTCAAGTAAACCGACTTCGGTCACACGCACTGTGTATAAACTGTCACTTAGCCTATCAAACTCATACCTTAATTTTATCGTAGTATATCTCCTTTATTTTTTATATGTATTATCGTGTACTGAGTATAAGACATACTCCAAACAAACACTTCGTTTCTTTAAGCGCCATCTTTACAGGCTACAGGCTTACACCTGCAACAGGTTTCTGTAACGCGTCTTAATTTATAAATTATTTGTGATTAATTAAATAAATGAAAAAAAAGGTAATTTGCAGTCAGCGACTGTCATCTCGATCATGAAGTGTTACGATAATCTTATTAATTAAATTATCGACATTTGTGAATATGCCACCGTCCTAGAGGTGGTCCCACGCGACCGCGGAGCTATATGATGCTGCAAGACTTCTTGCAGTACATGGAATGTCTTGTTATACTACGCATGTCGACATGTGGCAACATGTCACCTCCCTAAAGGCGGTTCCACACGAGCGCGCCACAGTCAGCTGTCGGCACGGCCGTGGAGCTATGTGATGCTGCGGGACTTCTTGCAATAGTCGCAACACACGACATCTTGTTGTGACCTCGCAAAACTTGGGTACACAATGTAGATACAAGGCGAATTATTCCTGATTTCTGATTGAGAAATAAGTCATATTTTAATACAAGCGTGCTTTAAAAAAATTGTGGATAACGTAAATTTAAAATTTAAAACACCCCCAACACAAGTAGCTGGTCATCATGGAACCCTCATTCATTTAGTGATATGGATAATTCTACTGAAACTGAACAAACTACAAAATTTGTAATTCTTTGCTTCAATATTGGCTAAGATCTTGTCACTGTTCCAATTAAAGCAGAATATCTTGGAAACTACTGGTCTTATTTCCACCAATGATAAGAACCAACTAGACAGACAAATTTTTAGATTAGGTTTGGTAGCTATGATGCCACAGATAGACACCTGTTAACTTATAACACCCCTTTTTTCGTCAGGGGCTAAAAGTGTTAAAGGATATCTACCAAACATTGACCGACTGTTTAAAGAGTATAATACAATAATTATGCTGTTGAGCTCGCGATGCGGCAACCGCTGTTAAAGCTTGAAATGTATTGTTAGGTAATGTATGAGGGCGCTCCTAACTCGCCGTGCTGCTGAATTGATTCCGAACATTGCCAAACTGATACTCATTCAGTACAATATCGAACAACACATCTCCTAACACCATACACGCTTTGAATTCGCGCACCCAAAACCTTAGCACTTCAGTCAATTAATTAACTGAGCCCAAGCATCAACACGCCCTCACGGAACTACATCACACAGAATGACGTAACCACCGATTATTTCCTACAACCTTACAGCCTTCTATGTGAGCTCACCTGATGTGTGAGCTGATTAACCGGGCCCATCAATCCATCGAGTAATCACTTCGCGCACAAAGCCCGGATGCCGGGGATGAAAAGTTGCTGGGCCCGTTTGGATTCGTCGAATAGTAGCTGTTTAGCGGCCGGATATGTTTCCTCTCTGGTAAAAGAGCGTTTCTTTTTCATTCAAATTCTAAAACGTTGATTACATTATGTGCGGACGTATCAGGGTTTTATACGTTTGCCTTTTTTACTTGAATATGTTTCACTTGTGCTTCCTCTTGAAAGTTGAAACCAACAGGATCTAACAAGTCAAACAAACAAATACTATACGTGACGCTATAGCCTACACGTCAACTTTGAATCCTAATATGCCCGATCAGCACCCCCTGGATGGCATTAAACCCAGGTTTAGCCGCCCGCCGCGCTAAACTCTCGTTAGACTGATTCATGGGAGAACTTCCGCGCAGGGCGACATCCCTAGTGCCGGAAATTTAGATTACCTACTGCACTGATAGCGGCTGCAAGGAAACATGTGACTCATTTCTAAATATATTGTAATCAATAATTTCATAATCTCAAAAATATACAATCATTTCGTAAACTCAAGAACATCCAACATTTGGATCAAAAATGTTACCAGGTATTTGATGTTGCATGCTAAATACTTGTGTAGTTTATGTTGTCTAGATTTATCCTTGGGCCGGCCCAAGAAAATCACAATATTGTAACTTATACTGAACCAACTTACTATTCTTCTTTTTGATATCTTGCACTAAAGTAGTAATTATTTATAGGCACATTCACTTTAAGATTTTGGCTCTTATCCGTAGTAAGGCCAATTCATTCGCTTCTTTGCTGGTCAAGTAATGATTCCGGCTCATTCCTCCATAAAGCTGTCCTAAAGTTCCTGCCATGTTGTCATCTCCCACATTCACCTTAAAATCATAAACTAAATGAATACGAGATATTGTAACAACCAAACTCCCGAGCGATACGTTCGCCGCAAACAAATTTATAATCCGAGCTACTGCGAGCCCGTTGTTCAAGAAAAAGGCAGCGCATTAAAACCTCGTTAGGCTGTAGTTAGTGGACTATCTATTGATGTGCTCTTTGTTCGCTCCATTATGAGGAAGGTGTTGCAGTTACTGACTGGATTTATTGTTTCTAGTTTTGTGCACTAGTTACGTACAATGTAAATTTTACGACGCTTATTGGGTTTACTGTTCCGCGTTCACGTTTAACTGCTAGTTCTTTAGTAGCGATAAGTAGAATCTACAAAAACGATTTCATTAAGTACAACGATCTTGGTACATATTTTCTCTATCTCCATATTCATGAGCATTATTTTGCGCTGATACGTCGGGCCCCAAAATAATACATATTTATTGCTATCGGTACTTTATTATTTCGTTATTAACGAATTTATTTTTACAACAAAAATTATCAATCTGTCGATCCCAGAAATTTAACCAAGTTTGACTTGTTAGATCCTGTTGGTTTCAACTTTCAAGAGGAAGCACAAGTGAAACATATTCAAGTAAAAAAGGCAAACGTATAAAACCCTGATACGTCCGCACATAATGTAATCAACGTTTTAGAATTTGAATGAAAAAGAAACGCTCTTTTACCAGAGAGGAAACATATCCGGCCGCTAAACAGCTACTATTCGACGAATCCAAACGGGCCCAGCAACTTTTCATCCCCGGCATCCGGGCTTTGTGCGCGAAGTGATTACTCGATGGATTGATGGGCCCGGTTAATCAGCTCACACATCAGGTGAGCTCACATAGAAGGCTGTAAGGTTGTAGGAAATAATCGGCGGTTACGTCATTCTGTGTGATGTAGTTCCGTGAGGGCGTGTTGATGCTTGGGCTCAGTTAATTAATTGACTGAAGTGCTAAGGTTTTGGGTGCGCGAATTCAAAGCGTGTATGGTGTTAGGAGATGTGTTGTTCGATATTGTACTGAATGAGTATCAGTTTGGCAATGTTCGGAATCAATTCAGCAGCACGGTGAGTTAGGAGCGCCCTCATACATTACCTAACAATACATTTCAAGCTTTAACAGCGGTTGCCGCATCGCGAGCTCAACAGCATAATTATTGTATTATACTCTTTAAACAGTCGGTCAATGTTTGGTAGATATCCTTTAACACTTTTAGCCCCTGACGAAAAAAGGGGTGTTATAAGTTGACAGGTGTCTATCTGTGGCATCATAGCTACCAAACTTAATCTAAAAATTTGTCTGTCTAGTTGGTTCTTATCATTGGTGGAAATAAGACCAGTAGTTTCCAAGATATTCTGCTTTAATTGGAACAGTGACAAGATCTTAGCCAATATTGAAGCAAAGAATTACAAATTTTGTAGTTTGTTCAGTTTCAGTAGAATTATCCATATCACTAAATGAATGAGGGTTCCATGATGACCAGCTACTTGTGTTGGGGGTGTTTTAAATTTTAAATTTACGTTATCCACAATTTTTTTAAAGCACGCTTGTATTAAAATATGACTTATTTCTCAATCAGAAATCAGGAATAATTCGCCTTGTATCTACATTGTGTACCCAAGTTTTGCGAGGTCACAACAAGATGTCGTGTGTTGCGACTATTGCAAGAAGTCCCGCAGCATCACATAGCTCCACGGCCGTGCCGACAGCTGACTGTGGCGCGCTCGTGTGGAACCGCCTTTAGGGAGGTGACATGTTGCCACATGTCGACATGCGTAGTATAACAAGACATTCCATGTACTGCAAGAAGTCTTGCAGCATCATATAGCTCCGCGGTCGCGTGGGACCACCTCTAGGACGGTGGCATATTCACAAATGTCGATAATTTAATTAATAAGATTATCGTAACACTTCATGATCGAGATGACAGTCGCTGACTGCAAATTACCTTTTTTTTCATTTATTTAATTAATCACAAATAATTTATAAATTAAGACGCGTTACAGAAACCTGTTGCAGGTGTAGCCTGTAAAGATGGCGCTTAAAGAAACGAAGTGTTTGTTTGGAGTATGTCTTATACTCAATACACGATAATACATATAAAAAATATAGGAGATATACTACGATAAAATTAAGGTATGAGTTTGATAGGCTAAGTGACAGTTTATACACAGTGCGTGTGACCGAAGTCGGTTTACTTGAATTATCTTTGCTTATTAAATCAAATGCAATAGCGACTTACGCATTCTTACTAACAAAAATTAATAAAGGGTGTCAGGTGGTGCGTAAGCGCGGAGTCGAACCCGCAGTATGCGCATAATGGATGAGCTATTGGCTGCACGCGCGGGCCCTTCACGTGCCCACGTACCGCGGGACGTACTCATAAATATGTATACGTATATTGTGCCGTTTTCATCAATATGCTGAGACACTTTTTCGGTTGACAGGGTTATGATTTTTTTTAACATCAACGACGGAGACATAAGGAATATTTATAAGCAGCCTTAAAGTATAGTATTCACGTTGACACAAGTTGAGACCTGTTGTTTTAAACATGGCAATGTTTATCATAAAACTTATTGTTTAAAATTGTACTTTGCACCATTCTGCTAACATTGCGAAGCATCGCATACTACACTAAAATGACTCTCTGATTCTTGGCATGTAGGTACTACTATTTAAGAACATTAGCTCGGATTTCTGATACGCTACGCCGAACGTGAAACAACAATTAAAACTAGACTCACGAAACATGACGTTATTGTTCATTATTGTAATTACAACGAGAACCCCATTATAAATCGGAATCAATCAACTCGATAGAAATGCACAATTTTCCCGGCATCTTTCCAAAAACAACTGTCACGAGGCCACTCCACTCGAAGAGTCACGGTGTTTTAATTATACGTTGCCCTCGGAGGGACATTTCCACCGAGCTGGTTGACATAAAGGGCCAGATAATAATGAGCCCGAATTGTCTGCCGCCATCATCGAATTTCGCTGTCTCGCTTCGGCAACCTCACTTCTCTTCTCCGTTCTTGGACTTTGGCACTTATCGTATGGGCAAAGGTTCCTTTTGGAACGCTTCAGCGGAAAATACGTTGTTGTAGTTATAACTAGCCCATTTCACGCCTTTCCCTTTGTGAGAGCCTCTTGAATTTTTCGTTCAAGTGTTTCTTGGGAGTAATTAATGTTTTGCGCCCAATTTATACGCTTTGTCTACGTTTAGTTTCAGGTTTTAGGACGTTTGAAGGAGTTTGAGGGATTTATATTCACGACAGAAAATTGTTGTTAGAATAGGTAATAAGTTAGTCGAGTGAATTAAATTTAAACTATTAAAACAGTCATTAACCAAACGACTAAGTTTTACAGGTTTAAGTCGTTGATTGTAACTTGAAATTATTGTGCTAATTATATTTCAATATTTAAAAAAATTCGAATTGGAGCATGTCGTAAAGTAACTGTAAAATAAAACCTCGCTTCGCTCGTTATGTAACTATAATGAAATTGTACATTTTGACTTCTGATTGTATAAATTATGTAACTTACACAATGAAAACTAAAAGTAATGCACTTAATTCATGCACTCGTATTACGAGAAATAAATATCTTTTTAACCTTAATTTGAGAGTACTAACTCCGTAATTAATGCTATGGCATTATTATTATTATGACGCATTGAGTTACATTGCTAGAAAACTATTGTGTTGAAAAAAAAAACGATTATTTGCAAGAATTCAAATATGTACTTTTTATCCAATCAAGAAACGTGAATCCTACTTCGTTCAGGCATGCAACAATTACTTTTAACGTCTTAATTAACGTACCATATACGTTTCTATTATATATATATAATATATATAATAGAAACCTACACTAACATTGCCATGTTTAAAACAACAGGTCTCAACTTGTGTCAACGTGAATACTATACTTTAAGGCTGCTTATAAATATTCCTTATGTCTCCGTCGTTGATGTTAAAAAAAATCATAACCCTGTCAACCGAAAAAGTGTCTCAGCATATTGATGAAAACGGCACAATATACGTATACATATTTATGAGTACGTCCCGCGGTACGTGGGCACGTGAAGGGCCCGCGCGTGCAGCCAATAGCTCATCCATTATGCGCATACTGCGGGTTCGACTCCGCGCTTACGCACCACCTGACACCCTTTATTAATTTTTGTTAGTAATAATCTGCCTAGACTATTTTGGGCTTCCTTTTCTCTCTATTCGAAATGTGTGAAAAGATTGCTATATTGGTACATTACATGCCTAGGGCGGTAAATTAGTAAATGTTCCAGATCGTAGGTGTTTGTGTCATAAATATGCGATCTGGGGTTTTACGAGTTACCGCCCGTGTTGTCTAAAGTTTAACGACCAACTTGACTAGGAAGTGAGATTTTCTCGCCGAGTAGGTACCGTAAAATTATAATTTTCATATACATATGCAATATTTCAACGTTCCGTTTCGGCAATGCCCAATAATTGCACCAGTGATGTTTAACCATATTTTAACTGCCTCGCTAATTGGCCTGTGGTTGCCGGTTCGATTTCAGTGAGGTTTATTTCAATTTAAATACGACAACGCCATTCGAAAAGCGACAAGTCAATAATCACTTACCATTCATTGTATTTTGAAACTGCACACTTGAATAACTTACCTGTGAAAAAAAAGGCTCATTATTATTTCGATCTTTAAGCGCAACCGACGCCATCAGAACGAAGAGAGAGGCGTCTGATGCTGGCCAGAGTACGCGGATGTTTTGCTGAGCGCAGTTCCAGCGCTCAGAAAACGTACTAAGTAGTATTCATCACAATGTATTAGTCCAATTTTTATTATTTAAAATATTAATTTTATGTCATATTTAAATAATATAGAATGCAATTAATATAAAAATTAAATAATTAGGCATTGAAACCATATAAGAAACGTTTCTAGGACTTGTTGAGTAGCACTGAGACTGACCCCGACTCGCACTTGCCCGGTCTTTATATTTCAGCGTTGATATTTACTGGCATAAATAAAAAAACTTGTTGTTAATAAGAAATGTCCTAAAACTCGTTTTAACCCTCTAAATTCCTTTCAAAATTTCTCTTCAACTTATCCTTACGACAAAATTTAAATTAAAAAACTATTTCTTTCTGGAATTATCGCGGCTTTGAAGTTTATCCAAGTTCGGCCAGTAATTTGAAAACTCTTCTTGAAAGAGGGAATATTAAAGAACTACTTCTAGCACAAAGTTTACTCATAGCCGCCCGCGTATTTGCGCAAACTCGTATCTTGCAGTTATGAAACATTATTCTCCTTCAAAGAAAACTCCAGTGAACAATAAAACCGTTTATAATCTAGCTCAAACTGTGAGCAGTAGCGAGGAGTCAAATGTGTCCGTACTGCATGCATTGGTATAGCTAGTATATCTACTGAAACTCATCCACACACAGCCTCATTTATTTGGTGTCAGCGAATGCAGCCCACTACGTGAAAGCATTAAAATTCTGTCCGAGTGAGAAAATATTCTTATTTTTATTTAACTTATCCTTCAGGTACACTTTCTGATATTAACACATTGAAAGTTTAAATTAATTAATTCTCTATTACTACTATGCGACATTATCCTTTTGGGTCCAAGTAAGTGCCTCCCTGATCGTGGGTACCTCGAACAATAATAAACTATATTTGTTGTAGGCATAGTCCAACAACCGTCCAAGTTTTATGGAACATGGCAGAATGAAAATTACATAGAAAATATTGCTAAGTATTTTTATTTTTTTTATTTAAACTTTATTGCACAAAACAAAAGTCAGTGCAAATGTGCAAATGGCGGATTTAATGCCAAATGGCATTCTCTACCAGTCAACCATAAGCCCAAACAGAGATACTAGAAGTTGGTGTAAATCAGATATCTGATTTTATTGAGAGCATTGGGTAGGTACAAGTAAATACTTAAAATAATATATATAATTATATTATAAATATATGATTGATTCGTCGTTCCACACCAATGTCGTTGCGGATACCAGGTAGATCGTTTAGGTCACCACGGCCTTAGCTGCCCCAAAAGCGCCGGCAGACTCTCCCGCCACGCTTGTCTAAACGATATCATACGTCGGGCTCTTGTCAGCGTCAACGTGCCTGCGGTACTCGAACCAAATGGCCTCGCACGAGATGATGGCAAGAGACCCGACGGCATGACGTTAGTACCGTGGCGGTTGGGGCGGCCCTTAGTGTGGGACTCCACCTGTGTGGACACTTTGGCACCGTCACACATTGCAACAACGTGCCAAAATCCAGGTGGGGCGGCCACAAACGCGGAGGCGGCTAAACGCCGAAAATATATGTGTTTGGGTGACAACTATATTTTCGTGCCGTTTGCGGTAGAGACTCTAGGCCCATGGGGCCCAGCCGCTCATAATTTGTTTGATTCCCTTAAAAAAAACTAATACGAACTACCTGTGATCCCAGAGCTGGCGCGTTTCTCGGACAAAGGCTCAGTATTGCTGTGCAGCGGGGAAACGCCGCCAGCATCTTGGGATCATTTCCGCCAATGACCGACCTTGGCTAGAGTTAGGTTAGTGTAGGTTTTAGGTTTTTAAATAGTTTTACCACTTAATTCGAATGTTTTTTTTTAATAAAGGTTTCCCGATATTGTTTTCATTACCTGATTGATTACTGTTTATACAAAAATACATACTTATATTTACACTAAATTTATCTTTTCCCATGTGTTGCTCTTATCCCACCTGACCTTTCATATAAGTTAAAAATTCATCAGGCGAAGAAAGCTCAAGTGGAACTCGGCTAAGCAAACGCGACTGCTGATAAGAGCACGAAGTGCGCATACTAAATATGTAAATTAAAATATAACAAAACGCCGCGGCTGCGAAAATGGCACCCGCGATACACCGCGGAGAGAGGAGAATGTTTATTAATCTAATGCTTATATATCACCTTTATATAGATAATACTTTTGCAACTCTTTAGAAAACCAGGATTTCTGCATCATCCAGACATCACGCGCAGGGAAATTAGGATACAAAACGTGCTTTGATCGTAAGTTGCTCTTTGCCGCATGACTGACATTCCCTGATCTTATTTGTGATCAGAGCGACAATCATCAAAAATGTTAATTGGACGGAACGAAATAACAACCAAATTATTCAAAAGCTTTCAATAATAAATTCACGTCGACAAAAACACTCGTTATTGCTCTCGAGCTGAAAACGCCTTGTTATAGAACACCAAGTAAACAAAGTTTCTAAATGGCGAGAGTTATGAAAGTTGCGCGAACTTGCGACGCACTCTTTAGGTCGCTGGCAACTTTCGCTTTTGTCGCGTCCGCGCCTTGTCGCTGAAATTCAAAGCTGTACCTAATAGTAAAAAAAACCAAGTAGGCCACTTCTTAAACAACGACTACCAACTAATAAAATATCATTCAGGTTTCAACACACAGTAGAAAAATCTAATTTATTAGTTTTTGGTTTTATCGTGATAAAATTCGGAATTAGGCAAGCATCTTATACGAATGTAAATAAGTGTCGTTGACTACTGTTAGAACACTCCACACTAGCGTCTCTTGAGCATCGGAAAATGTTATAATACAAAATACTATTAGGTACTTGCAGTTTTTTTTTTAATTCTTTTTTTTTCCTATGATGGATTTCCCTATCTCGTATAGTTTTCGGTTTCTCCCTACTGACCCATTTGAATTGATCACCGTGTATATATTGGACATAATATTGTTGGTGTACCCTTGTTTTGTCGACAAACTTTTCATCGAATATTATTTCATCGACAACGATTCATCGAAACTTCAGTACGAGTAATATTGTTTGGCGTTATTTTATTTCAACTACCTACTATTTATTTAAATTTATCTTACTACGTAGAAATACTATTCAACGAATATTACTTAATCGCTGATTTGTTTAAAATTATCTTGAATCAATCACCTTTTAGAGCAGATCCGACTCGGCCGGGTTAGGTTAGGTTAGTTTTTTTTTTATATCCCTAAAAAATATTTTCCATTTTAGTTGTAGCGAGCTGGAAGTGAAATGATATTACGTGAATTAAGTTTATGTAATTTAAAAAGATTTTAAACGATAAATTATGAAACGTACTTCTATGAAATAATACATCTGTGTAATGAATCATCCGCCATATGAAAATCCGTGATATAAAAATACTCGTAATGAAATTTCAATGAAGTGAGTTGTCGATGAAATGAAAATACTTGAAACGTTATCTTTGAAGTAAAATTCGACGTAACGAGTGTCGGCGATTCAAGGGTAAACCAATATTGTTATAATTATGTCTGTAATAAGGCCGCATCAGAATAAGCTAGTAAAAGAAGCCTATATACCGATGTTATCTACAACGCTAAATCTTTTTCACCCACAATATTATTTAAATATTACCCTCAACAAAATAACGTAAAAAAGTTGCAAGCGCCGGCTGGTAAAGAATCAGACCCTAAAAGTTGGGCAATATACTCGCGGCCGCACATCGGACCGGGCCGGATGTCCGGGGTACGTGTTAGTCACATAACATGTTAATAATTATTTTTGTTTGCAAACCCTTTAAAATGATTGAATTTTTTTTTTCTTTAGCGTTTCTTTTGTATCTTTAGCCTGCACTTTATTTTAGCCCTGCAAAATTAGAATTACTATTTTGATCAAGCAAAAGTACGTTATACATAATCTAGATCTCGTAAACAAAGTAATAAACAAGATGGTATAAGACTCAATTCAAAATTTAATGTGTAGAACGTAAAGTCAACTTAATGATAATATTATAATAATTTTGCAGCGACAAAGTAGAATGTTAAGTAACTGCCAACTACCACACACACTGCCTACGCCATCTTTCGTAATTTCCCTCAAACACAATCCTGGGAATCCCCAGTTCAAAAGTCCCACCTGTGCGCCAACCCTACACGCGTATTGATTTAAAATGCGACGCCATCTGTAGGGTGGCGCAACATTAAGACGCGAGGAACAAGCCACGGAGTTCTATGTAATATACACAGATGGCGCTGTTAAAAATAGGAGACAATCGTGTACTGCACGATTGCGTTCTCGCCAGTAGCGTCATCCGTGAGTAAAGTGCAGGATTTGGGAAATTCTCAGTAAAAGGCGTCGAGTATAGTGCACTCAGGCTGCCAGAGATGGCGCTGTTTCTTGTTTTCATACATTTCATCCCGCCATCTTTTCAATATATAGACATTACGGAAGCTTACCTTGAGCATTTGAGGATCCCTCTCGGCCGCGTCCAGGAGTGACTCCGCCTCGCTCAGCCACGCCACGAACTTCTCCAACGAACGGTCGAAGTTTTGTAGAGACGACACCGCCGAATGGAGGGCTTTGCCTCGTGCCACAATGCTGTCGAAAAAGACTGTATTAGCTACTTTTAAATATTGGTAACTTTATGGCAAAGAGTACTATTTAAGACATTTAGTTAGATGGCGTTTGTGCTTACTGGAATTTGCGACACGAGTACATAAGTGCTCGATGCACATCCCATCTAGCTTGAGGATATTCGAAGTACACACAATTTCAAATAGATGGCGCTACAAAACTCACAATGGCACCATCCCTTAAAGTATTACAGAGCAAAGTAATAGAGATGGCATTAGTAGTCGCGCAGCTGTGATCATAAACAGCCTTCGGTGGAATTGAAAGTTGGCAAAAGGATTTGTTTTGTCATTTACGTGTTGTCTCACAAATCTTACAATACAGATAATTGGAGCCAGTAAGTGATTTAGATATTAGTCCAGTCCATATAGAAATTGTTCAAGTGATCTGTTTGCAAAGTTAATTGCCACGGTACCGTTCAGTTGACAAAATATTTTTTAGCGATAAGTTATCAAACAAAGTTCTCATGGGACTTAAGCTCATGAAACACTAATTCAGATGGGGTTAATTTATTTTTCTTTTTATTAATATCCGACAGTATTTCCGACCTGTAGCAACACGGATATTTTTATGGCCAGAGTTCTAGTCATCTTCTGAGTGAGTTCGCATCACCGTCGGCATCAGAGATTCTTACTCTCAGGGATTGTAGTTAAGAGTTATTCCATAAAATAAAACTATACAAAAACCTCCAACAGTCCCAGTTTAACTAAGCAAAATACGTTTAGTTTTCAGGAAGGTCCTGAACAAAGTTTACGATGCACGGCCACGGCGCGTCGGAAGGCTAATTTTCTGTGTGTTTAATGTTGCAGCCGGACTTTTATCACACACGCTTGGAGTGGGGGTCTGGCTTAGTTACATAATTAAACCTTTTAACTTTAATTAAAACCTGAGCATCGACGGGGGCTTGTCGGGATTTTGTGCTAAAAAAGTGGGAACATATTGCATGATGAACTGGTACACTTACCCGCAAACGTTGCAATTGTTTACAAAATACCATTGTAGTCTTTTTTTAAGTCTGCGTACAATTTGATTGTTCTTTGTCTAGTAAAAGTTTTATAATATTAAAGCCATAATTATTATAATTATTAGTTGCATAAATTTTAAAGCCATAATGTCGGTGCGCATAACCACTTTTGTCATAATAGTCCTTGCGCATAAGGTATAGTCATTAATTGATCCGCATAATTTTTATGACCATAAAGTTTTTACGCATAAGTTAGGAATATCATATAATTTTGGAGCATATCAACCTGAATCATAATCATTAATCGTCATAATGTTCTTATGCATATCGTGCATTGGCGCATAATACTGAAGAACATAAATATCAAGCTCCTAATTTTTTATTTCAACATCAGCCTGGTTTTCTGGCAGCAGTTCATTTCTGAGGGAGTCGCAGTTCTTTCAAACCTAACCTAACCTACTTTTCTGGCCGATGTTCGTATTTGTAGGTTCACAATTCTAACCTAACCTAACCTACAACAAATAGGTCAGTGTGGAGAAGGATTTCTTAATGCGGGGGGCTTTGTCCCCCGAGCCCCCCTTCCCTCCCGTCACCCCTTTTAGTTTTTGTGCTCATGTAACTTTTGTATCATTATTTCAAATGTTATATAGTATTATGATTGGTACATGTGATATAATATAACTTATACTACTTATATAATTTCTATTGCCATTAATTATGAAAACCATAATTTATGCGTTGCTCTTCTTCGTACTATCAATTATTATGACATTCAATAATATTACTTGAAATTTTGTGCCATACTCTAATTATGCTTATGAAAAGCTTGCCAAACAACAATTGTGACATATAAAATGTTATGCAAATAATAATTTATGACAAATAACATGTATGAGGGAAGCCATTATGCGAAATGAGTTATGACAATCAAATTTATGACCAGATTTTTTATTCCACTAGAGGTGATCCCATTTTGTGTACAGCGAAATCCTGTTCGATAACTGATCTGTCGTTCAACTAGTTGTACCGGTGCGGTGGTTGTTGGATGCCGTGGCTCGCTTGATGCGGGAGGTGTCATCGTGCGGTACATGGCTATGAGCCGCTGCGTCAGTTGCCTCATGGACGTCGTTGCCTGCTTTATGAGTAGACTAACCTGTTGTTGAGTTCGTTGTACCGATGGTTGATAGATTCCGTGGCTCGCTTGATGCGGGAGGTGTCATCGTTGCGGTACACCGCTATGAGCCGCTGCGTCAGTTGCCCGAACAGCTCTATTTGATGCTTGTACTGATGCACCTCCGCATGGAACGACTGGAAATAAAAAGTATATATTAGTCATGTGATACTTTGGGGTAATGCTGTCGTCATAGACACAATTTTTAAGATTCAAGAAAGTGTGTGAGGATTGTTAGTGCTTGATGGTCCAATGTTCCAAAAGTTGCGCTTACTCCCACTGCCACGTCTGTATATTAAAAACATTTGTACATTTGGATAAGTCCATATTTCAAACTCAAAGACAGACAGACAGAAACTACGTATATGTAAACGTATTTGTAACCAAGCAATGGAGAGAAAATATTTGTGCACAACATGTGCATAAAAATCAATAACCGTTTGCCGGACGACCTAAAGTTGGTAAATGGAAATAAGTAAAACCGAAATTTACCTAGTTGCTCTATTGTAAAATTAAAAACCGACACGGTACAAAAAAACGAGAGGTATTGAGCATTCATACCGACAAAAACGGATAACGGAGTCGGTAACATTTTGTCACTTGCTTACTTATTAGGTACATTTTTCGTTTTTTATTCAGGGTTTTGCAGGTTAAAAGTACATACCTACAATATTTTTGCTGAATAAATACAGATACTTATACTTGTAATAAATAAGATAAATAAGGAACGTGTTAACAGTATAAAGTCTAGGTAATTAATATTGTTAGCAAAACGCAACAGACAAATTAAAACTGTCTTTCTTGCGAAATGCCTGGCTGCATTTGATGCTTAACACGTTCGCGGACGGGCATTCTATGGCATTCGAATTTTGAGTACCTCTTGTGACGCACATTCTATAGCAGTCTTTAATCAAGCCTCTTTCCTGAGCGCAAATGCTAAAGAATGCGCTTTGCCATAGTGACAACGTGTACATTAACATTTACTGTCAATTTCTCTGCCATCCGTCACATTACTTGCTTTTCGCACACTGACAAGTTGACATGTGTTGCCGACAATCGTACCCCCCTCTCCCGCACACAGATGCTATAGCATTCTCGGTAGTATGAAAATTTGTTCAGTCGCCCGGCGAGTGCGCCGCTGTGTTGACCGTCAGTATTTTGCGTGTCGACAACATTTCCAAGGATTGTTTTTATCATCGTAAGTAACATTTATTCAAGTATTTTCTTGGCTATTTTTGTGGGTTGTAAAAATTAGCTATATTTACTAACTGTTTATTGCCCTTCAATGAGCTTTGACGGTGGTTATAATTTAAAATACAGACGTAGATTAATGTACATTTTTGGTATTATACACAAACACAGTAGGTAAGCTTAATTGACAGCAAATATCTTGGAATTATACGTCTCTTGGTTCACCATTCAACTGCTAACATAGTGAAGGGTATTGTAGCTTTATCGCAGTGTAAAAAAGTGCTTTTAATTTGAGTTACATGCCTCCAAAGAAGGTCCTCGGTCAAGCCCTACCACCGACTCGGTGGCGCCATACAGACTGCACCTGACCTATACAGACTTCACCGTCAATGCCTTTACCACCAAAATCATTAGATCAAGGAAAGGCTCGTCCAATACGAGTTTTTAAGCCCACGATAGTGAGAAGTTACTGAAAATGTTCGAAGAGGTGACCGAGGAGTCATCGGAGTATCAAATTAGCGTTGAAGACTCAAAAACATCAACCAATGAACAAGAGAAGAGTCAGAAGTGTAATCAACGATACCAGTGAATCTGATCAAGACCCATTTCACAATAAAGCGGGGCAGTGAAGTTCCTACGAAGACTATATGCCAAACTCATCTGGTGCGTCGTCTGAAAGTAACAACAGAGACTCAAATAGAATAGGCGTGAGTGACAAACCCGTTGATAACTATAAGTCCTGTAATCAACGCCTATATTCGTTTTCGCTATCACATATATAAGCGTAGCAGGCAGCTGCTATAACATTCAATGCCATAAATGTACCACGAGCTAGCTAAGCCATGTGGCAGAACTGCTATGGAAGTATAATGCTATAGCATTTGTCGATTTTGTCGTCACATAAGGTAGTATAAAAACGTATCATATTTGACGCAACGGGTATAGCATTCGACTTGCACAGTGTTCACTGTCACATATAAATTGTACTCAATCTTACAATTATGACGAAACTGCTATAACAGTTTCAAATATTCCATACAAAATTTTAGTGTCAAACAGGTGTGTCTTACTGTCCGCGAACGTGTTAATTTGATCCTGCCTGACAATTCCTGCTTTTCTAGAAATTGCTATTCTTAGAAACGAGTCTGCGATCGAGACACTTGGCGTTTACTTAGCGGGCTCTCGACCCAGACTAAATGAATATAGAATTGACTTGAAAGGGAAAACAAAACACACTGTTGTTTCCAGGAATATTTGAAAATCTCTTGAGTTCTCATAGTTGTTGTAAGAGAACGGGAGTTAATCGTTCGAAGGGACTTCGACACCGTGAAAACGTTACATCAAGTTCGAAACGTATAAATATACACTTTTTGAACGCGATTAGTTATCGTTTTATAAACCATGCACGGTTCCCAAAAGTACTTTTATCATTATCTGGCAAAGCGCGGTGGGATATAAATAATTATATAATGAATCAAGAAAATAAACATAATTAAAAAAAAACATCATCAACAGTAAATAAATCCGACAATAAACTGAGAGATCTTTTAACACAAATTACGAAAAATGTTATTTTACTTCATTTACCGGTTTGTTTCATCTATTAAAAGGTTTTTTGTAACAATGAATCAAATATCATTAAGAGCTTTTCAGGGAAGACCTACTTATATTCTTGCGATACTTTATTATAACAATGAACGAACAATTTCGCTCTTACATAAAAATAGAAACACTATTTCTAATCCTTAACGTTATTTTTGTTAGTAGCATAAATGTTTGAGAATGAAACCTTGTACATCCACATATATTATTAACTACAAAATAACCTCTAGATTCAATTGGTTAAGTAGATAATAAGGCGTTAAATTAAAATAAACCGATTCCACTGAAACATTTAGTTTGGAAGGATCGAATTGTCAAACTCTTGGCTAAAACAGAATTGCAATTTCTACGTCACGTCATCGTAACGAGGGACATAGCAGTGGAGTAGTTTAAATAAATAAAAAACCGTCCAAGTGCGAGTCGGACTAGTGCAGGAACGATTCCGTAGCATCTTTTACATACTTCACAGGTTTTTTTATTGATTTTTCTATCTGTATTTATATAGGTTGGATTTATGGATCTTTTTTATCCGAAATAAATCATTTTTTTTATATAGTAGTTATTTTAATACATACTTAACCAAAAGAGTGTCTACTATTCAAACGTTTTAGTATGGTGACGCCCTTTAATTTTCAACCTATGTTTTATTTCAGTATTTGTTGTTATAGCGGCCGTACTATAGACATCATGCGAAAATTTTAAATCTGTATGTAATATAGTTGGAAAGAGCCCTGTGACTGACAGCAGAGGCTTTGTGAAACTCTTTGGATATGGAACCCTAAAAAGGAATGTCAAATCATCCAAACCTACTGTAACATTAACATTACCTATAGCGTAGGTAGCTACATAAATTACGACAACACAATACATGGTAACAGATAGACCTAACAATAACAAAGGACGAAAAAAAACCTAAAGGTTCCCAGTTCAAGAATCCCTAAGGCATGTTACAGTATCCGACCCAATGATGTGACGAGAAAACAAAATGGACAAAAGAAAATAATTTACGTAAAATGAGGGCCTCATACAATTTGCACGGGTTCTTTACAATTTAGAGGGATTTCATGCAAATTATCTCAAAGGGCTGCCCACAAATGGAAAAACCTTCGATAATGATACAGTATAAACTAAAAATCGATTTATCCATATGATAGATAGTACCGCACGTTTAGACAAGGTATATTTATCATTTTTCAATTTTCTCATGAATGCACATGAGCTTTCTACACCCAACGTAAATTTTCCAATATTTTCAGATTTCATTATTTTGTACAACTAGGTGAATTATCATTACCGCGGCATTACGTTTCCACCACCGCCATGTACTAAATTATCCAAACTCTACCAAATATAAAGTCTCGCTAAAGTTGAAGACCTCATCGTTTTAAACAAAATAATAACAAATAGAGATAGTTCAGGCCATTTACAGTGCAATTATGTAAATGCACCCGAGTGCTGCCGGAGCGATATTCAGAGATTCCGCTAGAAATGCAAATACATAGGGACGGGCGAGGCATCACCTCGGTACTGAGAACAGAACTCATGGCCATGCCCATAATACTCAACAGACACTAATCCTGCGGCCACACTTGAGCGTTAGAAGAGAGTTAGTTGAGTGTTAGTCTACTCGTCTGAAACATTTAATGAACAAGCTGGAAACATGCTCCTCAAGGGGTTCTGGAAAAAACTTTGACTACAAAGGTTGTGGGTCGTTTCGTTGCCTTAGGTCTATTAGGGGAAGTCAGTAGCTTTTTTTGAAGTGAACACTGATTAATCGCCAAAACACAAGTGAATGCACAGAAACGGGAATGCTTAGGTGAATGGGTGTAATAAAGTCAGGAATTATTACGTACATTCGTGGAACTTTCCAAGATGGCTTAGACATCAAGATATGATGTGGGAGAAGGGAATGCTTGTGCGTAGAGACGAAAACGAGTATTAAGCATTACAAAATGCAATTACAGGATGTACTCTTACCCCTACTAGGTACTTGGACCAGAACAATTCGAAAAAACATGGAGACGATGGGCATCAGCTTAAATTTAACACGATATAGAGAAGAGTGACACAAAATAATAAAGAGTGTCGAATCCAAATTATTAGATTAGATTGCAAGCAGATTGCGATTGCAGGGAAATAAATTGCTACAGCGACATTTTTACATAATTTACAATTTTTGGCACCAGGCCAAAACTTCACTAAGTACAATCTGACAAGTGTTACTCGAAGCGAAACAACCGCCCGTCCCTACATTTGCAGTAAGTGCAATTGGAATTACGCCTCACGAACGCTTCCAATGCGAAAATACTCCAAAAGCGGGAATTCCAAACGATTTCACGTGTGAAAGGAATTATTTTCCGTTCATAGTCCCGGAGTGTCAGCATTTGCTAAAACATTTGATTTGATTGGTGTTTTTTAGGCTTCTGTACCCCAAGGGTAAAAACGGGACCCTTTTATTTATAAGAGCCTAGTACCTTGATATTTATGTAGTTGATTTTGTAGAACATAGGAAAAATTAACATAATTATACTTCGAGTGTAGACCATGTTCCAATATAAATGATTTCTAGATATCAGTAGCACTAGTCGTTTGAGTGAATCTTGGTCAGATTCCAAGCAACCAATCGACAACTAAAAAAATCGAGAAAAAGAGGACTTAAGTTGATGGGATAGAGAGACTTCATGGGGGAAAGGCACGAGCACAATGTGCTCGCGGATCAGGAACAAGAAACCATTAATCCAGTAGGTCACCTTCTGCTCTCGCAGTTGCATCTCCAGCACGTCTGCCGTGTGTCCCGGCGGCGCCATGCCGGCGAGCCGCGTCTCCATGCGCGCCAACCACGCGTCGGCGTCGCGCCGCCGCGCCTCGTACCGCTGGCTGTCGCCCAGCATCGCGTCCAGCTGCGCCTTACGCTGGAGCACGCGCGCGTTCGCCTCATCCCAGTGCTCGCGGAGGGCCGTTACTGAAACAAAATTACAAGTTGAGGTTCAAGTACGAAGCGAGTAAAGTGACGTTCGAATTTTGGTAGGTAATGTAAGCTAATCTAGTATGACCGCTCTGCCTACCACGTTTATGTTTACTCGTGGTTGCGATATAGAACAATAATGTGACCTAACCTAACCTAACCTAACCTAACCTAACCATTATTCATAAATTATTTATAGTGCAGGAAATATTTTAAAAGTGGGACTTAATCGCATTCAAAAAGTGCCGTGCCTAATTACCACTTCTTTCAAGACCATGAACGTAATTTCACGTTCAAAACATCGAGGTAATTAAATAAACACTTTTTGAACGCTTTTTGTTGTAAAATCGTGCACGTTTAAACCGATACATTTTAAAAGTAAACAATATTTCGGTGGATAATTTAAATGAGATCGCGTTGTATTCTCCGGATTGCCGTACGTTGCTTCAAAACGCCTGCCTTTGTGTGTCACGTGACGCGGGCTCTCTTCAAACAACTGAAAAGGGTTCAAAATATTATCTCCTAAATACCTGCTTGTTTACGTCATATCGCCTATATTAAAGTACACCGTTAGTACAATGTGAGTAATTTGATACATATCATATGAATGTTTTATTTTACGTATTATTAAAGGTTGATAAATGATAACCCTTTACTTGGCAACATGCAATAGGGTGAATCGCTCTTGTATGAGAAAAAAAACCTTACACATTTAACTTCTAGTAGTTCTTAAAAGTTGTAGCATAGTATAAAGATGCGAGACGATTTTTTTTGCCTCCGCATAGCTGTTAAAGAATTAAATAAATGTGGAAATAAGTACAATTTAAAAAAAAAACACTGAGGCGAAATTATTAGCCTCATATGATCACAAGGTTAAAAACATAATTAAGAGGATGTAAATTTATTAAATTAACAGTAACAGTTATTCAGAAACTATTATTATAAAACCCATTCATATTATTACTATTTTGCCTGAAAATCTCTCTTACACTTATTTTTCTTGAGGTTAAGTTTGAAAGAATCAGGCCTTCTTTTAAATAAATAACTATAATATCTAATGAGAATAACTATAGTAAACGTCATATATATAATTATAAATGCGGTTAGAGTTTTGAAAAATTTGGGTCTAGTATAGGTTTTTAGGAAACATCAACGACCTTGCGGAGGCAAAAAACCTATTCCGATATTTCCGATTGCTATCGTGTAGAACTAAATCTTAATCGTAATCCACTAGAGCAAGTTTTTATTACTATTAGAATATTAAATTCCAAAAAAAAAATTTTGATCCACTCTAACATGCAATGTACTGCATGCACGATGCCCTTCTTGCACGTACTCAATAATTATAAGCGAATAAACTAAAAAGAGAAATAACCCACACTGCTCACAATATACACAAACATAGAAAATATTCGTAGGTACACCATTTATGGAAGAGGACAATTCCTCAAATTTTGTACGCGTCGTTCATAATCTTTTTATAAACGTAATCAATAGTCATGAACTTATGAATTAAAAGAGACATTGAGTAACACAGGCTTTTATGTCAACGCTGAACACAAATTTCCATAATTGCTTCCGTGTTCAACAGCGATAATTCCCACCTTTTACTAATACAACCTTATACGCAACCAACGCATATCAAAATAGAGATGAAATCCCGATGCAAAGTTTCTCGTAAAACTAAAGTAACTATAAAAATAATTTAAAAAAGCCAGTACCACATTTTTGCATTCAATTCAGGACTCTAGAAACTATGCAGTAAAGCTTCCCTAATGGTAATGCTAAAAGGATTTCAGGCGAAAATTACTGGCTGCCCAGTGGGCCGCACACCCGCGCGCGGGCAAAATAACTGCGTCCAAAATGAAATAGACTGTCAATTAGTTTTGCGCGATTGAAAGCGCTCGAAATTATTTTTTACATTTTTGGCTGCTTTGAATTTAAGCGCGCACTTGTTTTCGCGTTGGCTTAATGTTTGGGTGAAGGTGTTAACAGCAAATAAGCTTATTTTGCGGGGAATAAGTTTGTTCTTCGTTTTATTTTTTATTTTATGAAGGACGTTAACCTTTTCACCGAGCGTAACTTGAATATCTCAGTGGAAAATAATAAAGAACAAAGTAAGTTTGATTGTAAGTACTCATTTACATTTTGAACATCTTTAGATACTTGATTTATGTAAGTGATTGCTATAGTTTAATACTAATTTAAGTATTAAATGCAAGTAATTGGTATATATTCAATAAAACTCTTTCAAGTTAAGAGCACATTTTCTATTTTGACCCTATTGATATACAATATAGTCGCAAAAAACATCTGAATACAAATCTCTTTTCACAGTAGGTATAAAGTTAAATTTTTATACGGCTCAACGTTTAAGACGCACGTTACTCTTTTTAACCAAGAAGTTTCTGCTTTAACGGTAATCGAGTTTTCTACATAATTACAGAACTACTTTTGCCCGTTGAATGTTGACTACTCGTCTAGAATATAAACGAAACGAGTCAACTTTAAAGGAAAAACAGCGCCGAATGATACACGCGCGTGCAATATAAAGTATGCAAATGTGAGAGCGCCACGATGATGCTACACTGTCGAGCAAGCGTCGCGCTTAACAACTACACAGTGGGGCGCAGTTACGCCGGCTGGACGAAATAACAACTTTTTAATAGTTTTTTTAGCTTGACGCGTGAACAGGAAGTGCAGTTCACGGAAGCATAATATTTTCAGCAGCATGATTTTTTTTATTTTCAGAGAAATATTTTGCATTTGTTTTTACGGATTAAATTCTTTTTGATTCTGTGCTTCTATTGTTTTATAGAAAAGTTGATTTGTAGATCATGGGTTCCCGGTATCGGGAAATTATTGCCTACCGAAAGGCGTGAGAATATCGCGATAGATAACAATTCTTGGAAAATCTTTCATAACGTTGAATTTAATACATATGGGTAACTAGTAAAAAGATACTTAATATCTCATTACGTCAAAACGCTCGAAGGAATCTCAAATGTTTTTGGACGTGGACATTTTAATATCCACAAATTTATAGGATGATTTTACTTTGAAGTGATACTTTTTCTTCCCCGCAAAATAGAAGATTCCGGATGTTCAGATGTCCGGCTGATCTCACCTGCAGGTTTTGCGATGTCAATAAATGACATATTTCAGACATTTAAAAAGTGTTTATTTTAGGTCTAAGTACAGCTCACGGAGTTACTAGTTAGTATTTAATTTAGCTTAATTTCTCAGGAAATGTAAAGGTTGAATGCATGTAGATAGTAGATTTTATGAGTAATTCCGATACATTAATTTAAAATATACTTTTCGTATTGGTGTCGAGAAAATAGCTCTAACTATTAGATAAGATAAGTAGATCTAAATGATATTTTCTTCGGCTTCCGCGACTGTCACGTATTTCAATAAAACAATTTGTTTTATTAAGATCTAAATGCTGTCGCCTAGAAAAAAATCCCCAAAGTACCCCAAGCGCCTAATCGTTAAGAAAACGTTTTTGTCTAGACATTTTGCTGTTTCATACCACTTTGTCCATGTGTGCTGTCCCGCCTGTAGTGTTCGGCGTAGTGCAAAGTACGATCGACCACACATTAGCATACTCGCAATTCGCGTATCATGCGGCCGACGCGAGCCGAACACACACACACACACAGACGCACACACACACAGCATTATCCTGATTTCGATAGATTTGTCTTTGGCCATTAATACAGGAATGCGTATTTCATAGGTCTATCGAGGTATTTTCACATCTCGTTTTTCTTTTGTCGTTCCATTTTATCATTAAATCATTATAGATAATAATTATAATCAATCCAATGTGTTTTGAAATAAATAAACTTATCACCATGAATTAATACGAACATAATACATTCACACAAATGTCACAATCACGAAATTTACATGTCGAACATTTACAAACTATGCATACAATTACTTTTGTATTTAACGATGAAGCCACAATGCATATACTTCGTTAAACAACCTAATGTAAATCCTACACTCCCTCGCTAATGTACAATCTCCCCAACAACGCCACCGGGGCCCGTAAACATATCAATCGCCACAATAGCGACCTCTATTGCGAAGTAATCGAACCACTAACTAGATGTAACATCAGAGTTAAAATATAGTCGATTTGGTAGTGCCACGGAAGTGGCCCCTGGGGGTAACGGCATTTAGTATACAATTTCATTTTTCATAAATATTCGAACGAAATACTTGCAGGGTAGTCGTATTACACCAGCAGTCATCAATTCAGTTTGTGAAAAATATATATATATATAAGCAAATACCTACTAGAATTAGACAACAATATGCAGAAGTAAAAACTAAGCAAATTATTAAGTTATGAAAACTATAATAAGTATATACGTTGTATCAAAGAACTTCAGTCGTATTGTGTTAAATAAGTAAGTTAATAGCTTATGAACATATTAGGCATACTACGAGTACAACCAACAATGTTAATAGTTGTTATAATAATTAATGTCAAGTTAGTATTTAGATTCAAGGGCGAACCTTTGAGCAAAGACCTCAAATGTAAGAAATGTGCGCTTGTCTTTGACACTGGGAAACCGGTTATATGTGCCGCTGAAATAGAGAAATACATACATATAATGCACCAAGACATACACAAAATAACATAATATAAAATGTAATAATAATGTAGTGTACACAACTTAAATATTCATATATATATATATATATATATATATATACTTCTTGTATATATATATGACTCAATGTATATAAATACAAGTAATTAAAAAAACGCGACTATTTAATATGATACGATAATATATAAGTATCCATAAATAAATATAATTCGACAGCCTTCATACTACGTATCATCTAAAAACAGAATTATCAAAACCGGAGCAGACGTGTTCTAGTAATAGGGGTAAAACAACATAAAACAAACATCCCAACGAACTGAGAACTGAAATTGTTGTTTTTGAAATTGGTTGAACGATCGCCATTTTGCGACCTTGTTTATAGAGCTACCTCTAAGGTAGAGTTACTAAGGCGTAAATGTTACTCTTTCATTTATGGTATGACTGTAGTGGCCGGAACGTGTCAATAACACTAAATTTCAAAGCGTAAGGTCGCTGAAACTGGCAGCAGATGGCGCCATGACCGCCTCATTTGTCCTCCCAATAGAACAGGCCCGGCAATGAGCCACAAAATACCTACGGACCCCTGCGAACAGGTGCGACCAACCGGTATTTTGCCGATAATTTTGGCGTTTCCACCGTCCGCCGCGACGCCTATAGTGCTGGCCAGTAATTTCAGAGCACGTGTATGTGGCAACATGTATCGATTTTATTGAATTAAGGTACCTATCTTTTTTTATATAGATCCGCACCTACCTATAACGAAACGATATTTTATACTATCCAATCGTTTTGTCATTTTAAAGGATTTGAAAACTATCCTATTATCTGCATACGACATTATTATCCAGTGTATGTAAGATTTGTACATGCAGCATGTCATTTTGCATAGCTATTCGTGCTGTAAAGACTGGACACATGTACTCGTATTGACGGAGATGAGTAAAATCGGGTTTTCTCGCGTGAGTCTCGTTCACCACATGTGTGCAAGCCTTAAAAGTTAATCTTACATTCCTGGCGGTCGGGTCGACTCGCGGCTCGTTAAAAAAAGATTTGCGCAACTATGCGCGACCGCCATTCATTGGGATAATGACGGCGGCGGTCGAGGGCTGACGCGCCCGTAAGTGACGGCAATCAAGCTGATTCCTATATTACTATTAAATAGAACACACACGGGTTTTTTCATTACTTTGCCTGTGCAGCAAGGACTTGCCAGTCATTCAGGAATCTACATGTTTTCCAGATCTCTCCTATCTATCCATGTTCGATCCTTATAAGAATCATCGAGTCTCTCATTATTGCCATTCTTTCATTGTAGCAATAAATAGCAAACCATCAAACCGTCTTTTACATTCGAATTTCGGGAATTAATTAATGACCGAGGTCTTACTTGTATTTATGTATATATTTAACCGCTTGAACCCAAACATGAGTAGGTGTACGTATATGTTATAGTATAGGTACCTATATTAACTTTTGAAACTAGATAATATACATACAAAATGGTAATTGGTAACAGTATAAACATTCCGGGACTGATGTAAGATAATTATCCACACATCGACAACCTCACTCACGACGTCGAAACGTTAATTAAAAACTTCGCGGCGAATCCTCTCGTGGTCAGATTATACTGTTTTAAATCACTTAGAGAGTTAATCAAAAGGCGTGCTCGCATGTGTCGGCCGAAGTTCGCTCGTTAGTGGCGCGACACGCCGGCTTACAGCAATCACTACCCTTACCATGAGTTTACAGTGACAGTACTCGCAAGCGACTGCGTAAAGGATTTACATGGAGATTTGTAGTTCTGCAAAGCAAGCGCTAGGGGCTGTGCTATTCTCCATATACATCATTGACGCTGTCGCGAGCGAGCTCGGTCACGTTAACTCATGGTAAGGATGTGCGGCCACCCCGTGTTACATCCAGCCATTCAAAACACTGTACACGTTTTTCATGATTTGACACTAAATTGAGTTATCAGTCATCATTATTAGACTATTTACTACTAAGTATTAGGCATCCTTTATTGTGCAGCAACTGTCACTTGAAATCGGTGAGATGGAAACCAAACCATTATTTTTAAACGGATAGAATGATGTAGCGTTTCGAAATAGCAGGTATTATTTATATTTTGACGCGTATCTTTTCTAAAGTCACAATCGGTAGGGTAAACGGGGCCAGGTGGAATACTTTATCAAACAAAGTTGTATCTGTGTAAATTACGTGTGAGTTAATAATGTGAGATATGTTGACAATAATCTCGTATTTACAATATCTAATGGAATGTATTTGATATTCCTTCAATAAAATGAAATGTTCGAGGTTTCTTAAAGATTTGGATTTCTATCTAAAATATTGCTGCTATTATGTCACCTTTAGCGATGATTATAATTGTATTTTACATAATATATGAACTATCAATATCAATGCAGTTCAAATTGCTATAACTATGTCAATGTCAATCTACTTAAATAACAGCAAGCAACAGGAAGGAATTGATTGAATTGAAATTTGCATCATCGGCCAACAACATTGAGGAAGTTAACTGGTGGAATGAGGGAGTAAGCGGTCGTGTCCCCGCCCTAGCGCGGCCGACACATTATTAATTGTATTTAGAAGAGCTCGCTGCGAGAGATCCGAGGTCCTGAGTTAGCTGAGTCGCGGACTAGAGTGCACAACTTGCGGTTTGTGTAGTTACACGTCTAGTGCCCATGTCCACATTGACATATCAATTATTTATAACGGGTGGAAATTTATAGTGGGCGTTGTCACAAACGGATTTTTAGATATTAATATAAGATGCTAGGCTATATGAAAATATATATATAACTGGATAAAGGAACTAAATCCCTCGCCCTTTTGTTGGTAAAAAAACCATACAATCACCGATCGATGGAATTAGTGCATAAACGAATGTGATCGGAAATCAGCAAGCGTATTCGTATTCTGAAATACAGAAACTTGTTTATTTGACTGATTAAAAACAACTTTAATTTCGGGGTGCTATGTAGACCGAGAACAACCGAAATATCCAAAACTCACAATAGCAAATCTGAGGGAATATTTAGGTAATAAGCTAGTTTTGAGAATAGGGTGCCCTCTCTCTAGGGTCTTCGGCACACTGAGCCCTTAAATACATGACAATTGTAATGCCATTACGCTTACATAACCGGCAATCGCGCGGAATCAATTGAAAACAACGTAATTGTACTAATAAGAATCTAACAAAACAATCCCTCGGTTTCAATAAATTCATCCCATTTATCTCAAAGACAACAAACTTTTCCAATAATATTAATAAGGAAATTGGAATCAAACCGTCATCAAGCCGCACAAACGAGAATGGTTCGAATGGAAGCGCGGCCATCCCCGACAGCGCTGCGCCTCGCCGCCGTTTTATGAGTTACTTTATTTCGGTATTGTTAAGTGCCGGATTGTGTAGAATGGAAATATTTTACCGGATTCATGGCATCGTGTTAAGTTGTATTCCGAATTTGGTATGCGAACAACCGTTTAGTGTTTATTTGTAAATTTTCTTCGGCGACGAATTACGAGTGGATACTACTCAGTCCATTTTAGTTCACGCCGTGATTCCAGTACAATGAGATTTAATTAAACATTTTATGAATAGGTACCTAAAGATCCAATAATTATACCTACTTCGGCGCCAATTACCTTTTATTTCTTCCTACATCGGTAATGTTTTTAGGCTGTGATTTTAAACGATCATTTGTGTGTTGGCCCTGTTTCTCTATTGAATTGCTCCAATAGCAATTTCGAACCTTAAGGCAACCTTAAGGTTCAAGAATTCAAAAGAAGCTCGATTGTAAATTCGAGATTTTGTATTCCAATATTTTGCCAAAATATTGTTAAATAAGTCAATACTAACTTCTCTCGACTACAGCTTAATGAAATCTTATAGACTTATATTTTCTAGTTTTAATCAAAGAGTTACGATCATAGAGACAATTTCATATAAAGTCACAAGGCACTAGAGCACATAAACTATTTAATACCGAAACTTATGGCCCGTAAACTGTACACTCATCATTAGTCATAAACGAGACGAGCTGCTGGAACGACTTCATCTTGGGATATCTGTCGACTTCAACAGACCCCAGAGACCCAGACGCGAAAGGACGTAACTGAACAACTTGCACAATAACGTAGGCCCTTGTAACTTTTAATAACGACGGTCAGATAGTGGCTAACCGATTTGAGCTATACCTCTTTAGGATAAGGGTGGAAACTTGTAAATAGACGGCATCATCTGTCTTGTGCTCAGTGGAAGGCTTAGGCGTTACGCGTACGCTATGTTAAGACTACAGTATAGCTTCGCGATCCTAACGAAATAGGTATTTACGAAAACGCATGCTGTCGCTCGAGAGCGCTCACCCCCCGGCATCGCGCACAACAATACAAATCGCCTCACGCACACATCGAAGCATGACACAGCGCTCTGCTACCTGCTGCTAGGCTAGTTTGACGATCGGATTGACAAGCGATTGCGATAAATAAAGGTGGACTTTTTTGTTTTCTTGCGTACCTACGGATAGTGAATTGTTGTGGTGTGACTGAAATTCCGATATTATAAAGAAGT
The DNA here is from genome assembly GCA_947623375.1 of Apotomis capreana. Classification (NCBI taxonomy): domain Eukaryota; kingdom Metazoa; phylum Arthropoda; class Insecta; order Lepidoptera; family Tortricidae; genus Apotomis; species Apotomis capreana. The sequence goes on from OX392499.1 coordinate 44,121,819, forward strand.
ATTTTATTTATTTATGTAATTGTTAGTAACGAGTATGTACCTACAAGCTAAATTAATTTTTGATAAATCAGTTTGTTCCCGATGTACCGGTAGGATGTAAATGACTGACATTTTTTATTGTAATATTATTTAGGTATTTCAAAGGTATTTATATAATGAGTTACTGATATTTACGAAACAAAACATTTTTTATTTGACTTTGTTATTGTGTACGAAAGTACATAATTATTATACTTACTTATAATGTGTACATGATATCGGAGTTACTATGTCTTTCTAGGGTTCCGTAGTCAACTAGGAATACTTTTTGACACAATTTTTGTGGTATATGTTTCTAGTGCCTTAGCAATAATTGATTGTGTGGGAATTGTGTGCAAGACGTGTTAAAGGTTTCCTTTTTAAAATATAAAGTTAAATTGGAAGTAAATAATACGGATATTTTTTTTTTTTTTTTTTGTGTTTTTTTTTTGGTACTTAATTTGAAAGTCACCAAAATTGCTTGATGCCACCAGAATTGTTAATTTTGTATATCATTTCACATTTTTTATCGTCTTTTTCGCATTTCCAAAACTTTTGACTCGGTGAATTTATTTGAAGTCAAGAATAAACAAAATACATCTAATATAACAAGCTGTCGGTGAGGGTAATCTTAGCTTAGATATTATGCTGGTAGCGGATTTTATAGCTCCTATCCTTTCCTATATTACTATTTTTTCTTTCTCCTCTGGCACGTTTCCTACAATTTGGAAATGCGCCCATGTGATTCCTCTCCCTAAAACCCCTAATCCGTCGTACTTTTCGCAGTATCGTCCTATGTCCATTCTTCCCGTCTTATCTAAAATCATTGAATCCTTTGTAAATCGACGTCTCTCATCACATCTAAATAGACTTAACTTGTTTAATTCTTTAGCACAACCACCGCATTGGTTAAGATCACCGACGACATTCGTCTTAATATAGAATATAGAAAAGTGACTATATTGGTGCTCCTTGATTTTAGTAGTCCTTTTAACACTGTTGATATACTTCTCAGTTTACTTAGTACTTTAAATATATCTTCAACTTCACTGTCCTGGTTTCGTGATTACCTCTGTTCCCAGTGGGTTCGAGTTGATGACCGATTTTCTAGCTGGTGTGAACCGTCTGCTGGTGTCCCCCAAGGGGGCATACTCTCTACATTGGAATCACCAAGTCACTCTCCTCCTCGTTCCATCTCTATGCAGACGATTTGCAGCTTTATGCGGGGACCAGCATTGAGGATTTTGGTTCCTTGGTTTCGCAAATCAATTCAGACCTAGAATCAATCCGTGCTTGGGCTTGATCCTTTGGTTTGGTGAAGAATGCTAAGAAGTCGCAGGCTATTGTCGTTGGAAGCCCACATTTTATTTCCAAGCTTTCAGATCAAGCTAAGCCAGTTATTTTCTTTGATGGTACGCCTATACCTTGCTCTTCTACTGTAAACAAATTTGGCATTACCATGGATCAAACTTTGTCATGGGTAGGATCTGAGAACAGTAGGAAACTTTTCGCGTCCCTTCATTCATTGAGGTGTCTGCAGAATTCCCTTCCTCTTCATACGAAGATCATGCTTGCCCGCTCACTTTTGCTTTGGTCTCCACAAGTTTGATCATGTGTCTCAATACCGCGCTCAACTTAAATGGCTCCCGATCCGTCAGCGCAGATACTATGTTCTTTGTCTTTTGTATAATGTCCTTGTCATTCCTTCTTCTCCTCCTTACCTTGCAGGGAAGTTCTTTTACATGGCGGATGGTAGTGGCCATCGCCTGCGGTCAACTGCGAATCTGGATCTATCTATCCCACTGCATAGATCTCATGTTTACGATGTGTTTTTTGCTGTGCGCGCCGTGAAATTATGGAATAAATTGTCTCTCGCCCTAAGGTACACGCAGTTCGTAGCATCACTCAAGGGGAAGTTACAGAAATTGTGGCTGTCGAACGAATGATTACTTGATTAGGTTGCTGTTTTTGTTATAATTATGATTATATTTATGTTATATGTATTTATATAGATATTACGTAATATGTATTACATTGACTGTTTGCCTATCTCTCTCTCATTTGGTTTTTGCATTTTCATGTGTACTATTGTAAAGTTATCGTATTGTACATGTTGCTTGGTTTGTCTACCATTTACTTGTGTTTAATACTCATTCACTTGAAGGTTAATTGGAAGAAATCCCTTAGAGGGATAGGTTCGCTTTTGTACATGCTTATTTTTTGCAATGTATTTCTTGCTATTGTGTACAATAAAGTGTTTAGATACATTACATGCAAGCAATTAATCTAAATTATTACTTTTGCTATTCATAATTTATTTATTTTTAAGGATGGCTAATCGCAATAAAAAAACAATAAAGAGAAGAAGTCCTCGAAAAGAAAAAAATATATTGTTGTTACAAACGAGTTAGTGATTGTATTTTCAGATATTTTGGTATAACTAAAATGATTAATAAAACATTTACTTTCTGTTAATTTCCAGTAGGCAATTTCATCAACAATTTTTGACGACGCGTTTGGCTCGGTTTGTAGACACCTGCCTACTGAGCGGGCGGTCCCGGGTTCGAATCCCGGCCAGGGCAAATATTTGTGTTATGAACTCGAATATTTGTGCTTGGGTCATGGTTGTTCTATGTATTTAAGTATATATTGATCTATATAAGTACGTATATCATCATCTAGTACCCATAACACAAGCCTTCTTGAGCTTAATTTGAGAGTAGATCGATTTGTGTGAGGTTGTCCGATATTTATTATTATTATTTATTATAAATATTATTTTTTAGCACAAGTAACTAATTTTGGTGTAGATGTACAATTTTGGTGGCCAAAAAATCTAAATGGCAGTCTAAGTGGCAGGCAAATTACTAAAATAATAATAACTTTATAACTATTATGTATAACAAAGGGCCATTACTACACAATATTGGTTATGATTTTATTCGTATTATTGATATGTATATAATTTTGACTCTAAATTAAAAATAAAAAAAGCCACCAAAATTAGGTAATTTTTAAGCTTGTTGCAATTCACCCTGAAACTATACATTTGTAATATAATCATAAAAAATATAGTCCTTTTCAAATATCATGTTTGGTGAACCTGGTTATATTAAGTTTTCACCTCATTTGTATACGGCGCCATACGCATCAGGTGCAAACTTAACCAGGCCAGTTAAGATGGCATAAGTGAAAATTTGTACGGAACCCTCGGTGCGTGGGTGGCTCACACTTGGCCGTTTTTTTTAATTAAATTGTAACATAATGATAATCAACCGATCGATCTTTTTCTTGAAACCCAACTAGTGTTAGTAGAAGTTCCTACTCTGCTCCCATCATTTTTGAAACAGATTTAGATATCGATTACGCGGGCTAGGATCCTTTTTACTTTTTCATTAACATCCTTGTAAATACGTGATACTTTACTTCCTCCCCCGACCCGCAATCGTGCGATAGAGAGCGTTGCAGCTTGCGACTGACAATAGGTACTTTTTTGATGAAATTTGCTTTACGGGAGAAAACGTTTTCCACTAACTAAATCTTAGCAAATCACTTCGATTTTGATGTCAATCGCTTCAGCATAATATAATCTAGGTTTATAGGTTTCGCTTTTTTTTTAAAAGTGCATTGTTTTAATAATACAAACGGTTTCATTCAACAACGTTTTAATCACAAAAATTAGGTTTTTCAACTACATTTAAATTAGAATCTATAGCAAATTTTGAAAAAAGAAAAACCTATAAACCTAGTTTGTCACTGTGTCAATAACATACTAAAAAATAATGGAGATTGGAAAATATTTAAAAGTGGAAAAACGTTTTCTCTTTTTGTATGGACGAGTGCGTACTATACTTCCCTCTTAAGGTGATATTGTGTCACAGCTGAAGGGACAGCTACATCGCTTCGGGTATAATTGTTCCTTGAACTTGGGTCCGGCAAACAAATCTAGGTACTCTTCATCGCAAAATACGGTTTTTAAGTTTTTTTTACAAGTGGGAATCTTCACATAGCTATATCAAATGACTAAAAGTCATTATTATACATTAACGGATATTGATTTGTTGATTCATACTTATGCAAGGGCATTAACAAGGACAACGAAGTATAAAATCATGTCAAAGATGGCAATGCAAATATTATGTTTTCAGGAAACGTATTAAATTACACAAATTTAGTATCACAATTTCACCCTTCGTCGAAAACTGTGCGCCGTCGTCGCGACACGCGACACTTTATTAACCATTAATCGAGACCACTAAAGCTGAGGCAAGTTCCGAGCATGTGCTCGCCCGCCACTGACTTAGCGGCCAGAGTTCGGGTCGGCGTCGGGAGCCGCGGCTAAAGTCGACGTTTCAAAGGTCATGTGCACGAGATCTCGCCGCTACACTACTATAGCTATGCCCTTTATTCGTACTACCCGTAATCATTAAAATGTATCTCATCTACATACATATTACATTGATATTGATTGATAAGCGTTAGATAGGCGTAAAAGTCGAATCACTAAAGTGTAAATGACAGGTACTAGAAATAGCAAATAAACGGTACATCATCGTATTGTCCATTAAATGACTACAAGCACAACTGGTCCTATCCTGCAAGCCATTGATCCCACCGCCAAACCAGACGGTTTGCCCTACCGAGACGTGAAGACTTTAGTGTCGCTTAAACAGACTGAGGACAGGTCACGGACGTTGAAACTACTTTCGTCACAGATGCGGCTGGCGCGACTCTGCTCTCTACGACTGTGGCAAAGGGGCTCAAACTATAGAGCTCATTATACCGCGGTGCCCTCTTTACTCCGACTCGGGTTCCCCAGGATTTGTACGAGCTAACACCTGACAAAATCTCGTGGTTCGAGACCCTGAATGTAGACTTATTGTGACATTTTATAATTGTCATAAGTTTCTTTGAAATATTTATGTAAATATTACGCCACACGATTAAATAATAAATTATAAATGGTCTATAACATAACTAACTAACTAACTGCGCTGGCTCAGCGACCCAAAATGAGTCTTGGCCTCCGACACAAGAGCTCGCCACTTTACCCGATCCTGCGCAATCTCTTGCCAGTTTGTGGCTCCGAGCTCACGCAGATCCTTCTCTACCAGATCTATCCAGCGGTACTTTGGCCGACCGACCGGACGACGCCCCGTCGGTCGCCCAAGGTATGCTCTCTTCACTTGCCGATCCTCTCCCATTTGCTCAAGGTGGCCGACCCAGCGAAGACGATGGGCCTTGGTCTCACCAATGATGTTCGGTTCGGCTACCAGTTCTTGTATTTCGGCATTTTTGAGGATCCTCCAATTACCATCGTCCGTTTCGACCGGTCCCAGAATTTTTCTAAACACCTTGCGCTCCGCTACTAAAAGGCTATGCTCCTCCTAAACATGATATTATTTTTTTAAATGTGAGAAATAAAGGTTTGTGTTCGATTCCCGGTATCTTCCACCACGTTACGCACAATTATTACAATAACAATTTTTCTTTGAGCTTTTATCTTTATCAATGGTTTAAATAATAAATTGTTCAATGTATAACATCGCAAGGCCTCGTCGAATCAGGCCGCTGGCTAACTAAACCAATTTAAAGATGCACGAGGATTTTAAAACTAGTTTGTTCGGAAAATGGGACGCGTCCCGCCGAGCCGGGGACAGTTCCAGCGGCAGCGCATCGGAGAGGAAATACTTCACAATTTCCAATAAAAAGTTTTGTGAAGTAAGTAGCTTCGGGTAGTGGCCAACAGAAGTACGTTGTTATTGTAAAACCGCCAAGCCCACTACTACTAAAATAATCACTACTTTAGTATGGAGTTCATTAAAAACTAGAAGCTGGGTATCTTCTAGTTCTTACCTGCACAGGGAAAGAAATCGTAACTATTATTATTTCTTCGCCGTCCGGTAAAAAGTATTATATTATCGTCTGTGCCTAACTATCCATACATATACGAAACATAGCTGAAATCGGTGCTTGAGTCGAGATTGGGCAAAGCCGCGCCGCGATAACAATTCAATAATCCAAAACGTTTTCATTTCATGACCTCCAAATAACCAATTTCACTACTTTTTTTAAATACCATTGATGTCCTGACATTTCATTTTCCAGTTTAATAACAGTACCCTACACTTTATTATTCAGTATTTCTTTAAAAATAGCGGAGGTGACATAAAAGTATAAAGTTCGAAATCGTTTTGATTATCTATGGTCGAGCTAATTAAACTCTCGTAAACATCATTACAACAAAATGAGATTAAAAGATAAAATAACGACGTGAAAACCTTCCTCGAAGTTTCACCAAACCCGGCGGATGAAAATCAAAGTTAAAACTCTTAAAGGAGGCAATTTGTAAGAAAACATTGTGGCCCGTCCCGGCCCGTCAAAGGGTTTCATCAGTGAAAAGAGGTTCTCAATGTTTGAAAAAACACGCAAGGATCAGTCGATTTGTAAGACTAAAAATACGATTAACAAGCCATGTTATGTAGGTCTGATATGAAGACTTGCCCGTCTAGAACAACTATGCTTTTCGACTCTTGTCGCCCGACTTAGCATCACCCGTCACTCTCTCACAGTAGGTACTATACAGAAAGAGATAGGTAATATGTCTCGCGCGAGATAGAGTCGCGTGTCACATTAGTGCTACCATTTTGAATCTACAGTATAACGAAACAAAAGACCATCAACAATAAAAGTAAACCTCATCTGAAGGTATGTTCACTGTGTCACGTTGATGACCGGGAGGTAGGTAAAATAGGAAGGCAGGAACGGAAGAAGAGACAGGAGACAGGGCAGAAGAAGGTATTTATTTATAATAATTAATAAAGGCACCTGCGAACAAGCAGATTCAGACTTAAGTTCTAGATTTATATTAAGAGATATTGACATTACAACGGTTATGAAATACATGGGAAACTTACGTTTACGTGCCTTGTCTTTTATTTAATTTTATGTTTGAATCCAACAAAATCCAGCAGTTAGAAAATCACAGCACAATAGCACAGTTGACTTTTGATAAAATTAGGACACTTGTGTGGTAAGGTAAATTATAAGACTGCTAAATATAATGAATTGATGATGAGCAGGATTAAAAAATCGACTTGTAGATATCTGTTCAGCTCAAAAGCTCTGAATAGAATGAATCTTTTTCACTTGAAACGGACAAGTGTGGAATTTAGAATGAATTTTGAATTTGAATGTAAATTTTTAAGAAAGAGTGTGTAACCAGACAGTCCAAAAAGTTATCAAGAACGAGTTGTAACGCAACACGTTACAATACCCGGCCTGCCCTGGAAGAAAAAATCCTGAGGGGACCTATGTCCCAGAGGAATTTTTTCTAAAAGAAAAAGAAGTTAGAACTAATGATGGTGAAGTAAGGCGTGATGTGGTAATTTAGAAGATGGGGATGATATGTACAATGTTTATATTACACGAGAAATGGTTCTCATACATGCTCCTGTCATTCATCCCATACATGCATCAATCTTCCAAAATTTTGGTAAACTAAGTAGTTCACCCAAATTACACTTAGTGAGTTATCCGATAGTACATGGGTAACTCGTAAAAACCATTCTCAATTGGTAGTAAGGCTTATGTTCAGTTACCATCCGCTGATAATGATGATTACCTAAATAAATATGTACAAATATAGCCTCTTATTTCCAAGAAATGTAGTGTTCCATTGTACGGAACGATTGCATTGTATGCGTAAGTAAGCGATAGAGTTGTAATTAACAACCAGAAATATGACAGCCTATAGTGTCGGAGAGTATAACTCGCAGGAGTTAAGGGAAATAACTTTCCTGCGAAAGAGAGAATAAGTAAAGGATAAACCGGTCACTTGCCTATGGCTAAGTATCGGTAATAATATGTACAAACTAAATTAATAGAACCGAAGTAAGTAAATGATGTTATAGGCCAAATGGTTTGATGAGATGATTATGAATTAAAATTAAAAGGTATAGGTATATATACAGTAATTATATATGTACATAAGTTCAGGAGAATTAGGAGAAAAGTAATAAGTTGGAAGTTAATGTCTCATTAAAATGCCGAAATATTATGTTAGAACGACGGTGTTCTTATTTTTGAATTTTGGGAATTGGTTTTAAATCGCGAACGTGCCATCGTCCCAATGGTTTGTTAGTCATGTCGGTTAGAACATAAACAAGTGGTGATATTTTCTGGGCAACTTTGCATTTGACAAATTTAGGAGCAAGTTTGGCCGAGTGATATTTGCCTGCGTTGCTTATGGTATAGTTATGTTTCCAGACTATATCACCTACATTGAATTCTATGTGTTGATGATGTTTGTTATACGTTGATGAGTTAATTTGATGTGCTTTCCACAAACGGGCCTGAACTTCTGAGAAGACGGGGTGAAGGTGTCCCAGGTTCTCGGCAAGTTCATCTCTTGGTGCGAAGATAATGTCATCTGTGAGATCAGTGCTATTGTAAACCGACCCACATGTGACTAATTCACGACCAAAGACTAAGAAAGCTGGAGTATATTTGGTAACCTCATTCACGGCTGTATTAATAGCAAATTGAATTTTGTGGATATTTACGTCCCAAGTTCTGTGGTCGTTTTCCACAAAAGATGCGATAGCTGTAATAATTGTTTTATTAAACCTCTCCACTGTATTGACTTGTGGACAGTATCGTGGTGTATAATGAACCTTAGGTATTTTGTAGGTTTGGAATAACTCAACAACTTCTTGACTCGTGAATTGAGGACCATTGTCAAGAATGACAGTTTCTGGTACTCCGTAAGAGAGAAAGACTAACTGTTCAAGTATATGTACGATTACGGAAGCGGTTGCGCGTTTAATCGGAAAAATAAGGCAGTATTTTGAAAAACAGCATGTTACGACGAAGATATATTTATTATGTTTGTATGTTGTGGGAAAAGCTCCTACTAGATCGATAGAGATGCATTGGAATGGACGTGAGCACACTTTAGGTTTACCCATGAGTCCGATTTTTACTTGATTTTGATGTTTGTAAGTCAAACAAGTTTCGCATTTGGAAATAAAGTTTGAAATGTCTCTGTACATTCCTGGCCAGAAATATTTCATCTTTATTCTTTGGTATGTTTTAAATATACCAAAGTGTGCACAGGTCGGGGTGGAATGATTTTCGGCGATAATCGGGGTTCTATATTCGAGTGGAACTACTTCCTTCCAATTGTATTCGGATTGGAGTAATGAAGTAGTTTGCGCGTATCTATATAATTTATTATCATTAATGATGTAATTGGGGGTAGTATTAGGATTGATGCTACATTTAGAATAAATATTATTATACCAATCGTCATTTGTTTCTGAACTACTGTAGTTAATGATACTTATAGGGACTGAGCGTGATAAAGCATCTGGAACCAGATGGTCTTGACCACGTTTATGTTTTATTTCGAAGTTAAAGGTTGAAAGGCGAATACTCCAGCGAGCTAGGCGTCCAGTAGGATTATCAAGATGTAAAAACCATTGAAGAGCGGAGTGATCCGTATAAATAGTGAACTTGAGACCATTAATCAAGGTAGCAACGCCAATGTTCTAAGGATAAGATGATACTTAATAACTCTCTTTCCGTAATTGAGTAATTTTTCTGGGGACCAGTGAGGGATTTACTCATGTAGGCTATGGGTTTTTCAACTCCGTCAACCTCTTGAGTGAGCATTGAGCCAATTCCAAAGCTTGAAGCATCACAATGGACTGCGAAGGGCTTTGTAAAGTCTGGACAAGCGAGCATAGGAGTGGAGACTAAAGCTTCTTTAATGGTTTTGAAGGCATTGTCTGCTTCAGAGGTCCATTTAAAGGGCGGGGCTTTTTTGGAAGTAGAAGTAAGTTTTGTAAGCGGCGCAACCTTAGTGCTGAAATCAGGAATAAACCGTCTGTACCAACTTGCAGTACCTAAGAATCTCTTTACTTCACGAGGATTGGTGGGGGCAGGGATATCGAGAATAGCTTGGACTTTACTAGGGTCAGTTTGGAGTCCTGACTCATTGACTATGTAACCCAAATATTTGAGTTCCTTTTTAAAGAATGAACATTTAGGGAAATTTACTGTTATGTTAGCTTGTGCTAGCTTCTGTTGAACTTTATTTAGTAATGTTATATGTTCATCAAATGTGTTACTGATGATAATGATGTCGTCTAAATAGGTGAATACTGAGTTATCTAGGTTCTCTGATGGGAATAATGTATCCATAAAGCGTTGTTGGGATGCAGGCGCATTAGAAAGACCAAATGGCATAACGCGGAACATATACATTCCACGGCCTGGCACGTGAAAAGCAGTCTTGGGTCTATCTGACGGACGTAGAGGAATTTCCCAAAAAGCTTTGGCAATATCAATGGACGAGAGATATTTAGCGTTTTTGAGCTTATCGAGGATATCTGAGATAAAGGGAAGTTTATAAGCATCTTTGCGTGTAATTGAATTTAATTTTCTGCTATCAATGCAAAAACGCCATGTTTGATCTTTCTTAGGGGTGATTATGACTGGATTCAACCATGGACTTTCACAGGGTTCAATGACGTTCAGCTTAAGCATTTCGTCAACTTCGTGACATAGGGCCTTCTGTTTTTCCGGTGAAAGTCTATAGCATCGCTGTCTGATGGGCGGATGATCTCCGGTATCGATGTGGTGTTCTACGAGGTGAGTTCTACCCAAGGGTTTGGATTCTGTTGAGATGTCTTTAAACCGTTGGATAATGGTATCAGATATTAGACGCTGTGTATCGGTAAGCGTATCATAATGGCTGATATGATCAGAAGGTTTATTAACGACAAACGTGTCGATATGCTGATTCGAAAATGATGTTAATGTATGAAGTATGTCTGGAGCTAAGTTGAACATCTTCCAGAAATCAATGCCGAGGATGAGAGATTGTTTTACGGAAGGTATGACGTGAGCAGTTATGATTGCTACTTTTTCTTTAAAGAGTACAGGCAATTCTATGGTACCGATGGAGCGTATAACTTGACCATTAGCAACTGTACCTGTGATCGTGTGCTTATGGTTAAGCTTATAGCCATGAGACAACAATATTTGATGAGAATTATTCCCTAAAATGGTTATGACACTACCACTGTCTAATAGACCAGAAAGGGTTAAGTTGTTTAATTTAATGTTTATGTATGGTCTTTCGTCATTAGAATTCTTGTGAAATAAGATGGACGTGGTTTTATATGAAGACATGAATATTCTAATGGTATCTAACCAAAGATTCCATTCCTGAGTTGTAACTTTTGGGGTATTACTTTTCTCCTTTACGCGTTTTTTGAATGCTTATGACAATTATTACATTTAGGGTAAGTAACATTTTCATTGCCGCAGCGGAAACAAACTATTTTTTTACTGGTACAAGTTTCTAACTGGTGATCGTTGGTTCGGCAACGAGGGCAGGAGAAACGTAATATTGAACCGGAATGGGGAGTGATAGTATGAATTGGGGGTTGATTTTTGTATGGAAATGGTGGTATATGGGGTGTAGTATGAGTTGATGTATTATAGTTCAAAGTATTCTGTTGATTGCTGAAGTTTTCGTTTTGCTCGAAAATATTATTGTGTACTGAGCTATTACCAGTAGTACAACTTTCATACCACTTGCAGGATTGGAAAAGTTGATCAATTGAAGATACGTCAGTAGGCAACAGTTTTGAACTATAAATTGGGCTCATATTTCTGCGGAAAATATCTATCTTAGATCGCTCTGAAAGCGGTTCGTGTAATTTGGAAAATAGTGCTTCCATCGCGGAAAAGTACATAATTATTCTCTCGTTTGGTTTCTGCTTGCGAAAGTTTATGGTTTGAGACAAGTTATAGTCGTGGTCATGAATTTCGAAATCCCGGATAAATTGGGTTTTAAATGTTTGCCAATCAGTAAGCGTTAATTTTTTAGCTCTATACCAATCTAGAGGGGTTCCCGATAATAAATCGTAAATACAATTATGTAGTTTTTTATGATCGATATTTCGAGCGATTGCGAATTCTTCGACTTTTTGAATGAAATCGCGCGGGCAACCGTCACCTTTGTAGTTAAATCTTTTGAAGTCTGTTTGGCGATTATCAGCAAGGTTTGATAATTTTTGTGCTAATAAATCGAAATCTGTACGGGGTGAATGTAAGGAGGTCGCAGACTCGTATGTCGACGTTGATGTTGACATTTGAGAATAATTGAATTTTTTCTGACAGTCTGTCAGTTGTTCGCAAATCTGTTTATATTTTTGTAATAAATTATTAGTAATATAAATTTATGAAACATATAATGTCTCATTTTTTTATGTGGGTAGGTACACCACAATTTTTATTTAAGCATTAAATACAAAGATCAAAGCTTAAAGAAAAATTGAAAAAGGAGCTACCTGGGGGAAGAGACCGGGAATCGAAGCTCCTTTTTCAATTTTTCTTTAAGCTTTGATCTTTGTATTTAATGCTTAAATAAAAATTGTGGTGTACCTACCCACATAAAAAAATGAGACATTATATGTTTCATAAATTTATAAAACTAACAGCGCCCTCTCTCGCTTGCTCGGTCACCACTGTAAAGTGGTGCGGTAAGATGTGAATATTAACGTATTCACATAGAGGTCGCTAAGGTGTAAAAAACCTTTCAAATAAACAATGCAAAGATCGACACACAAAGCATAAGGAAAAATTCGTCAGATCTTCCTGGAGCTAGGGTGGCGAAATGGTTAACGCGCTGGACCGGCAATCCAGAGGGACCGGGTTCGATTCCCGGTCTCTTCCCCCAGGTAGCTCCTTTTTCAATTTTTCTTTAAGCTTTGATCTTTGTATTTAATGCTTAAAATTATTAGTAATTTCGGTCGTGATAGATATACGATTTATTCTTGCGGAAAGATGTTCCAAATACGTGGAGATACGGTCGTTATGAATGGTCGTCGTGGATGATAGAAGAAGACGAGAAGATACCATGGTGAGGCATTTGGTGACCTCGTCCATGTCTTGTTCTAATTCATATGGACTCGTTTCAATGTGGCACGGCTGTTCTAGAAGCGGACTTAGTAGTTGGCGATAGTCTTCAGCGGTAGCGGAAGGAGGAAACTGGACAGAGCGAAGTTTGAGCTCGTACAGCAGTTCGGGTTTATTTAGAAGAGCCGGCTGCATTGTGATGAAGATGAATAACTATTAGTGAACCTAATGTGAAGTGATAATTATGAGTGAAAGTGATTGTAATTTTAAAGTCTGATTAAATGATTTAAAAGCGTAAGTTTTATTTATTCAGTAGTAAAGAGTATAGGTAGGCTGATAGGGCATATAGGGTATATATTGGTTGGTTGTAGTTTGGTTTAAATTATGATCCTAAACGAATAAAAGTGATAAGAATAATAAGCGGTAAATAGTTATGAAACTGTTCGTTATAATTAATGGATTAAATGATTATAAAGCGTAAAGCTTGATTATTTAAGTATATTAGGGTTTAATTTAAATATTATCTTAAGTGTGCTTTTTAATAAGTGTGTGTTATACCATCGACCAGTCTGGAGACCACTAGATAAGCGACCTCGAAGGTCCTAGAAAGGTTTCTTTTCCGGTGTAAGTATTATGTTGGATACACTGAGGGTATTCCCCAACAGCACTGCCGTAGGTGGTTAATGACACATCTTCAGGTGACTCGAGACGAGTTTTAAAAACACCCGAATTTGTGACAAGATATGATGGTTCCTATGGAAACCGCAGATAGTGTAAATGTCTGTAAATGTTTTGAGCATAATTTTGTAATGTGTATTGTAAGTGTAGTGAGACTAACTGGACGACGATACGTTAGTGGTTTAATAATTTAGGGCTCAAGAGCAGGTTAAGTAGAAAGAAACTATGAAATATAGGTATATGAGGAAGTTTTAAATAGGTAATTTGGTAGGTTAAGGTTAAATAATAATAAGTAGTGAATTTAGGCCAAAATAAGCGATCGAATCAGGAAGTGGGGTGATAGAACCTTTCAGAATTTGGAAAAAGACTTATAAATAAATAACAATAGGTACAATACTATATAAAAAAGAAAAAAAAATAGAATCTTGTTGTTGTAGGGTGGGTCCGATCTTGAAGAGAGAGGTGGTTCCGGGCTTGATGGGTTTCAGGTATCCAGGGGTAGGGTTCAACCACGTTGGTGCGCCAATTGTCACGTTGATGACCGGGAGGTAGGTAAAATAGGAAGGCAGGAACGGAAGAAGAGACAGGAGACAGGGCAGAAGAAGGTATTTATTTATAATAATTAATAAAGGCACCTGCGAACAAGCAGATTCAGACTTAAGTTCTAGATTTATATTAAGAGATATTGACATTACAACGGTTATGAAATACATGGGAAACTTACGTTTACGTGCCTTGTCTTTTATTTAATTTTATGTTTGAATCCAACAAAATCCAGCAGTTAGAAAATCACAGCACAACAGCACAGTTGACTTTTGATAAAATTAGGACACTTGTGTGGTAAGGTAAATTATAAGACTGCTAAATATAATGAATTGATGATGAGCAGGATTAAAAAATCGACTTGTAGATATCTGTTCAGCTCAAAAGCTCTGAATAGAATGAATCTTTTTCACTTGAAACGGACAAGTGTGGAATTTAGAATGAATTTTGAATTTGAATGTAAATTTTTAAGAAAGAGTGTGTAACCAGACAGTCCAAAAAGTTATCAAGAACGAGTTGTAACGCAACACGTTACAACTGGAGCGAAGCAGCGTAAAATGGAGCCTCACATTCCTCAGATGTAAATGCGCCTCTTTTGGGCTTCATAAAGACGCAACTTGATTGGTACATTTTCTCCGCTCCGCTTCAGTGCACAGGCAGCCTAAAACTTCATAGTCGGGTCATAGGTATATCTACATCAATCAAGAACATGTTTCTAAGAAGTTACATATTGTTAAACACCACTGATTGGTCCTTGAGTCATAACATATAAAAAAAATCGCAAGTACATCGTAATACTTTACAATATTCATGTTGATTTATAATAGGTTATAAAGTGAAACTGCTATAGAATACAATAATATCGAAAAGTAATATATTAATATAGCAAATCAATATTATTATTTTCATTGATAAATCATTTAGTAAGTGCTGTAAACCCACCCAACCGCAAAGCGGGTAACACAGGCGAAACTGATGTACTAACTGATGACCACTGGGTCATAGCGCGCGTAGGGGTTTGTGTATTGTATAGATTTTTTATGGTTATATAAGTATTGTATTTTATATGTGTATTTCGCGATAAATAGGCAATTTGCGAGTGCATCTCTCGTCCCTCCAAGGTGCTTAAAATACCGGCAAAAAGACAAATATTAAGGGCACAGGGCACATGCAAGACAGATGCGCCCCTTGAGACTTCATTAGTGGAGTCTTTCTCGGCCGCGACAGCTGTCTCACTCTATTACGACAAGAAAAACGGAACGGGAATATTGCTACTTTTAATTATGTAAGTAAGTGGTACTTGCATGGAACACGTGAGGACGCACATAGCGTATTCGTATTCGTAGCTTGCTTTCCGAATTTCACTTCAAAAAGACATATGGGTTAGGACCGAAAAATTGGATGAAATTAAGGCGTAGTTAGCCATACTAAACGAGGAAATTGGAATAAGTTCCATTGTGCTTCAAAAATTAACGATACAATAAGGAACCTTAAAATAGAACCTTAAGGTACGTTATTGGAAGGTTAACTGTCGTCGCACAACGGAGACTTTGATACAAATATAAATCGAGGGAGTTAAGGTGGTAAGCTTTTTGGTCTTCACCTATATCTGTGACATCGGGACATGCTACTTGTTTTGACTCCCTATTCGTTTGAACACTATTGTCAGAAATAAAAACAAATGGGCGAAGTTACGCACCGGCCATAAACTGTACTAGCCTATACTATACTCAAACAATATGGTTCATTACCACGGCGTGAGCAAAACGTCATATTGCGATGTATTTCATATTTCAATTTTAGAGTATAACGTATTAATATAACTATGGCACAACTACGATAGTAAAAAAACATTACATACTTGAATAAATGTAGCCTAATTTATTGTCACAGCACTATAATCAGGAATAGTAGAGAA
The DNA here is from genome assembly GCA_947623375.1 of Apotomis capreana. Lineage (NCBI taxonomy): Eukaryota > Metazoa > Arthropoda > Insecta > Lepidoptera > Tortricidae > Apotomis > Apotomis capreana. Next base: position 44,137,909 of record OX392499.1, read on the forward strand.
CTCAATACTTACCTATTATTGGATATCGTTTGAAGATAAGATGAACAAGGGAACAATTTAAAAAGGCGTTGGATAGTACTAAACAGAAAAACGATGACAATAAGGTATACATTTCCCTACAAAAAAACTCAACGTATAATTCTGTGGTTGTTGCTTAAAAAAAGTTTTGCGCTACCACAACACCCACAGGATTATCTAATAATTGTATTGTTAAAAATTGTATGATAATGATAACAAAATTACCAATACATTCAATAATACATATGTATGAGTACATAAGAGGTACAATGAGGGTTTCTCTTTAGATTAGAGACAAAAAACAATGTCTAGATATTTGTTTGAATACGTATTTCTGACTGTATGAAGTCGGTTTCATTTCTATCGCCATTATACAAAATATAAAGCTGTAACTTTGCCATTAATTAAATTACCATCAATAATGAAGTCGCCACCTTTTTGTCAGTTTAATTGGCGGTTGATACAAATTGTTAATTTATTTGCTGGCGGCGCGTCCCGCGAGATGCGCGTATATTTGAGGCAGCATTTATGAGGCAGCGTTTATGAGGTAGCATTTATGAGGCGGTATTTATGAGGCGATGGACGCGCTCATTCAATTTATACGAATGAATAAGTTGTTGCGCAGTCGTTACTGTACCTAGTATTCGTTTGACTAAATCCTAGACAGTGTGACAACACTCACGCTTTAACGCATTCAAGGTAAACGCATATAAATTTGACGACGCGTTTGGCTCGGTTTGTAGACACCTGCCTACTGAGCCGGCGGTCCCGGGTTCGAATCCCGGCCAGGGCAAATATTTGTGTGATGAACTCGAATATTTGTGCTTGGGTCATGGTTGTTCTATGTATTTAAGTATATATTTATCTATACAAGTACGTATATCGTCGTCTAGTACCCATAACACAAGCCTTCTTGAGCTTAATTTGGGACTAGATCAATTTGTGTGAGGTTGTCCAATATTTATTTATTATTATTTATTTATTTATTTATATAAATATGTGTTGCCGGCAGTGAATGTATTAAATAAATAAATAAATATTAAGGGACAATCATACACAAATCGACCTAGTCCCAAACTATGCAAAGCTTGTACTATGGGTAGGTACTAGATGACGATATACATTAAATTATACAAATACTCTTTATTGCACACCTCCGACATCAAGGAATATACAACACAACATGAGATACATTCAAATAACAGGCAGAAGTAAACAACAGGCGGTCTTATCGCCTATTATATTTAAGCTTTTAGGTTATATTATAGTTAAGCTTGTATGATAAAATATCTTTAAAAGTGCTAATTACGATGCATAATTAATTTTCCTTCCTGGAAGTTAGTTTACAGGTAGTATATGCAAAATTGCAAAACTATTAAGTAATTATTTATCAAAAAATATGTATCTTAACTTAACTTAACCTTATTGCTATAAAGAATTGTTATATTCAGCGTCAAAAAAATATACTCGTAGGTTTATATTCACAACAAGTGAATGTTTATTATTATTTTGTATTCATTGCCTTGACAATCTATGAACAAATCATCAGAGAAAATGAAGAACTAGATAAGTCTTCATTGTTCATTGTATATAACAAACGCTTAATATTTTAAATACCTGTTTTATGAAAATGTTGTTGGTCAAGAAATTGATTATTTATGAAGCAAGCTTCCAGCAACAGTAAGAAGCTTATAAGCTTTTCGACAAAACATACCAATATTTACTTTTTAATTCAAGACGGAAATTTTCTTTCACAGAAATGCGACTTAAAAGTTTATCTTCTCTCTGATAATGCGCCTTTGCGAAACCCGCACCGTGCGCCCGCCAGAGAGAACAGACTGAACACCTGAACTGAAATGCGGTCATTTTTTAATAGTTTTAACTTGTTTTATTTAAATGTTTTATCAAATTTATAAATTATACAATTTGACTATAAACTATAACTAAACATGGCCTGATTGCCTCTTCCGTGGTTTTTTCTTTTCATTATATATTACAGTTTTATTTTATTATTTCGATGTTTCGACCATGACGTTATTGAGAATGTATATATACGAGTATTATTAAAATATTAATCTAACTAAGAACTTCAGTAAAAAAACATCCAAAATAAACTTGTTTATACAATTGGTTTCGCTGTCTAACTCCTCTTTTGCCTCCCTTTTCCATCATAGACCCACACGTGCCGGTTTGCGATGTCATCGCTTCAACGTGGAAAATATTCCCACACGTACTAAGAAGTTTGGCAATACCCTCATCTACCGAACTATTAAAAATTAAAATATGGAACTATTTGCCAGCTCATGTGTTTCCTCTTTCTTACAACATGGGACCCTTCAAACGAAGCGAGAAGAAGCATCTCTCGGGCTAGGAAGGCAGTGTAATCTAACTATTCACCGTTGGCTTTTTGTCAGTTGTCATTGCGACTTGGGATCCCATTTTTGCTTACCATCAGGCGAAATGGAGCCACTATGTTGTGTCAATATAAAAAAAGTACCGCAACAAAGAAACATTCAAAAACAGTTAAACGCGGATTATAATTTCCAACCTTTCATCTGCAACACGACAAAAATTTCGCTCGCTATATTTAATGCCTACTCTTACGCGTTAGGCACACTCGTCATGCTGCTACAGCAAGAACAATTTCGACTACCTCATATGTTGGGTACATAGTGTCTTCAACGGAAACAAAACAAAACACACGTACTAGAAACACGGCGTATCTGACTTGTTCCTCGTGTCGACAGGCTCGTTCAAGACGCAGCACGTCTTCGTAGCAGGCGTGCCGTACAACCACTCCACATACGTTAGGCTATGAGCACACCGAACCAGCTGTCATATCAAGCTTCTTGCGAATTCGTACACAATTAGGGTATTTTACATGGTGGTAAGATAACCAAAATAAAAACGCGCGTTTGAGAATTCACAGCACTGTCTGCGCTCCCTAGTTTTTCATCTCGGTTGGCTCATTCAAGATGGGCGTCTTTGTCGCACACGCGCCACGCTCCCACGCCACACGTAAGGCTACGGTCACACTGAGAGCCAATTATTTAAAACAGGTTTGATTGTTTGTACGTATTTATATATATATAAATACGTACAAACAATGAAACCTGTTTCACTTTTATAATATTAGTGCCATATATGGCAGCGCATTTTTTTACGTACCATTGAAACCACCCATGACTGTTAAACCTAATTTTACCTGCAGTCAGAATTTTCTGACGATTTTGTCATATTGGCTTTTTAAAGTAATATTTAAAGCAAATATACTAAATACAGTCACGTCATTTTCCGAGTTAGCTTTCATTAAACACATTTGAGACTCGTAAACAGAATTACTCCTAGTATCACCGAGCTGCTAGCCTTCTAGCCTCGCCCACAAAACAGATGCGTGTGGACGCATGCGGTCTGTTTGTGCATTCATCGCGGAATCATTTGTGCGCGGAATGAGCCCGCGTCTACACTGGCGTGTTTGTAGACCGTCGAGTGACGTGCAGCGTACCACACTATCTAGTTCACTATAGAGGGCCGTAAGAAAACAGTGATTCTTTGACGCTTTGTCCAATGTTACGCCTCCCGACTAATCAGGTTGCAGACATTGTAATCACCACCGCGACCATTATCTCTTGTAAGGAACGTGCTATACTCACTTTAAACGATGCTTGTACAGCATATAATCATTTTAAGACTGTCTTATTAAAGACTGACTCCCAAAACGTACCTTCTACCACAAATACCTATTACTTAGTTGACTACCATAATTAAAACAATTTCGTTGGATGTTATCAAATCAAAAATCAGACAATAATTAAAAATACCGACAGTAAGATATTATATCAGAGATAAAGGAAGCTTAAATTATTGTTTTATTTTAATCTGTGATTATATTAAATATATTCGCGCGCGAAGATAATAGGTTATTATATATATAGTTCTTTATTATACAACAATGAAGAACGTTTTCTATTGTAAAGTCGCACAAAATCCTGGTATTCAGGAATCGACAATAATATTATCGAATAACTTCAAAGCGGAATTGCAATAGTAAACAAAAATGTCCGAAAATTGTGGAAATTGTTTGAGCGCGATTGAACAACACGCGGGCTTTGTCCCGCGGGGCGGGATCAGGCCAACTGTCCTTTAGAAATATCGTCCTTCACAAACGACGGAGTAACGCGCCCATTCATTCTCATTGTATGGTACCTACTTGAAGATATTGTTGAATAGATTATGAGGTCATTTTATATTCTTAACCACTAAGAGCACCAAGGCGAGTTGGCTCACTGATTATGTGAATCTGACTTGATCAGGGTTCATGGCAAAGACACAAAAACATGATCATGCATAAAGAAAATCCCATTTTCTGAAATTTACAACTGCTGAGCTCAAGTATGTTTACCTACGTTTTATGTGTAAACTATAAATTTTCACTTTTATAATATTAGTACTATCAATGAGTAGGACTGCTTTATCAACAAAATGCCTTTCTACTATTTTTGATAGATACTTGAGAAGGATACGCCATAATACAAAATTATAGATTGTCGTAATACAAAATTTCAAAAGTAGCAAGTTTTCGATATTAAATTCTTGAAAACAATGTAGTCTCTTAGGTAACCTAGGAATTTTTAATCTGGAATCATGGTAATTTATATTGGAAAACTGAAGTAACTGATGTCTGCATCTTTGTGAGTTTGTTTGCGGGGAACTAGCGGAGCTTAACAATTCGTCGCCGTGAAATAATGGAGATCTAAGTTACATTTTTACTACAACAGTTTAAATCCGTCAATATGTACTATGATCTTTATTGAACAGTACTCGTGTGTGGTTTCAATTATCAAACTAAGCTTGAATTTCAATTGTGTTTAAGATAAACAGTTGATGATTTCAACAACATCCACCATTTGTGTTTTTCAGCTAAACAATGTTATACGGGATATAAATAACGTTTGACTACCGAAGACACATTTGATATGAAGTTTGTTTTGTGACTAAGATAATTTAAATGATATCAGGGACCACGAAGGCCAAACTCATTGCATTACCGTAATCTACCTGTCACTTGACATCCACTCATCTTCATCCTCATCCTCACCGATCCTCGCCCGCCCTAAGCCAAATCTCGTAAAGGCGAGTACTCGGGCACTCTAATATTCATGAAGGCGTCTTTACATTTGCGCCCTACCTTTTGCTTTGTATTTTATTGAGTGGAGCCTTTTGCCTTTATTTGAGAAATACCTGTAATAAGAAAAAAACATCCGTTAGAAAAGATGTTTCGACGCTCAAGAACGATGGCAAATAAGGGTACCAAAGTTGAATACTGAACTTACTTTTGCATGTTAATCTCATAATTGATCATTTGCACAAAAAACTAAAATAAACAACACATAAGTACGCGCTATAATAAGTAAAGTTTATGAATCTGTAGAAGAGCATAATCACGTGCATTCACAGGAGAATGTAAAATCAATATTAAGTATTTTACATTAACAATATGATATTTTATTTATTCAAGATAGATAATTATTTTATATATATATTGGCCATTGGCCATACGAGTGCGGTATGGCCGGTAAATTCTCTCAATCGGGCAGCAACAATCAAATTAGACAATAACATAACATTTGAAAGCTGCATATTTAATGTTTGTAAATATAAATGATGAGTAAGCGTCAGCGTCAGCCATATTACTTATTTCAAGCATCAGTTATCGGCAATAAAGATGATAAATGGTTCGCGTCTTTCTTCGAGACCGTCCTCTTTCGGCACCATATTTCACGAGGATTGGGCCAATACATACAATTTATCAATAGATTACATCTTTATTTTCTCAAACGGCAAGAGAAAAAGAAATTACTATAGAACCTTGTCACAATGACAATGATATGAGATTTCAAGCGGCATTCATATTGATGTTCACTGTGACAAGGTACGAAATGGCCTAGGAATCAAATTGGTTGACTGTACCTATATAGCCTATGTTATGTGCAAAAGATGAGTTTCCTGAAGAATGGGCTACTTGTTTCCCAAGCTGCTTCATTCCCCAACTGTTGCAATTTGTAAGCTATTTCGCTGAAACCGTAAACTAGTCAGACTTTTTATGTAAGAAACTGAACCGCCGATATACAAAACTGTAATATATTTTTTTGTTTCGGACAAACAATTGAGTTTAAAAATACATATAATTTGCGAAATGAAATGAACGCAAATAAGAAATCAGCCCACTGCTAAGTCATTTCTGTCTTTACACCTGGAAGTGTATGAGATACATTAAGGATATGATAAAATAAAGAAGCTAAAAGATAATAGGCAGCATCAACAATGTATGTTGCCACCACAAAATGATGCATTACGCGCAAACATTAATATTATTTTGGGAGTCATTATGAAATTAGGGTGTCAAACATAGGTCGTTCACTATACTCCGATTAATTAATTTGAATCATGTTTATAACATACATAATTATAGGGAGGCACAATCCATCATTAATACCTGCCAGAACATAGTAAATTGAAATTGATCCCATATCAAATTAATAACTAGTAACAGTTAATTTTTCCCTCTCGAACGCAGCAATTGTCATAATTATGTTTTTGCGTAAAGAGATTTTTACGGACTGATAATAAAGAACCTCACATTTTCATCAACTGTAGTTAAGATATTGCTTTTTAGTAAATATCAGGAAATCGCTTAGAATAGTCGGAATATTTGACATAATATACCTACTAAAAGATATCACATAACTATTGTCCGCCATATTTTGAACCATAGACTAAAGCAACAATGTTTTGCTAACGTATGTCAGTAACCAACACATTATACTAAACCTTATATTAAAGACGACATGATTCAAAATCACTAAAAACGAATCCCACGAGTGAACTACACAAATGCTTATAATGACCGTACAAGTTGTAGCAATATGTATTCCATTACATCGAAATAGGGTGCAGTATGGAATGTGAATAATACGCGCTAGGGGCAAATCTACTTTATATTGTAAAGAAAAATAACGTTTGGAAAGCATGGCCGTAAGATTTACGCGCGGGGAGCGGGGGGCGCACCGCTTCTGAGGAAGGTTCCGCAGTAACATAAATACAAATGCGGTTTTAGAAATCGATTATGTCAGCTCGTAACGGTTAAGCAGGGAACATGAGAATCGATAACCAAAGACAACTGTGAATGTTAGAATTGTTTGAATTTGAATTTAAATTTACCGCGTACTTCCTTGACGCGATTTGCAGGAAAATAATGGAAAATACGAGTACATGTGCGAATTGCCATCTGCATGTATGAATCTAGTAAAAGTGAGCTGGCAATCATGCGGAAATCTCATTAACGTATAATAATACAATGAAGACCTTCTTGCAATGAGCCTGCAACTTTTGAACCATCTCCAACATGTTTGGATAGTTTGGACAATCCCGTAATGTAAACATTAGACAAGCGCGTAATGTCTTTGAATGACAAGTGACGTTGGAATGCCGGGCGGACAAGTTGTGGGCTTGTCAGGCCGTTCCTGACAATTTTACCTGAGTGTAAACCGTTTAATACGACAATTATGTCTTCTGTTTTGATAAGATTATCTCTAACATACACCACGTTTGTTTCATAACAGTCTCAACACGTCCCACTGACGGCCTGCTCGCTCGTCTCCTGTCCCGCCGTTTGTGACGGATTGTCTCCTCTCCCACGTCTCCTGGATGACAGACGGCGGCCGGCGCCGGCAGCGGAACTCAATTTACTAGGAAATCATTCAAACAGCGTCTGCACGTTAAGGTTCCTTGGATTCATAATTATCTCATGTCTCTCAATATTGAGGCGACATCGGAAGATAAGCGACGTTATTGGGCAATAAGGTGCTGTGCTTGCTTGCGTTGGTAGATCAATTGAATTTACTTTATTACAGTTTATACTCTTTATACTCTCTTGAATTATGCATTTTATAATATCAAGTCTATCTAATATCTAAACAGAACATCTACGTAGAATAAGGAGAGGACGATGTGAACGTTTGACGATTATCAGCTCACCAATATAAAGATAATCTAACCAACTCAAACTATCAACGTATAAACTACATTTTACATTCCTTGCTACTCATTGACGTATTAATTACATCAATGTTGCTACTCATATAATAAGTTATAAACTCCAGGGTTTTATTATTCACTATTGAAATTATCTTTCTGTTTCAAATACTAAGTTGCTGATTGTTATCAAAAATACGCAATAAGTAACATTTTGGCATATTATATTCTAACATTTATATCCAGCGTACCCCTCACCAGATGGTCACCGCACACGCGTCCCGCACGGCGCGGACGCGTAGTCACCCGACAACATACGTGCCCCTATTGTTGTCACTCGGAATTTGCCGCCATCCGAACAGGAATACACCGGCAATAATAATAATATGTAACGAGCCGAACGTACACACCTACCAGTACCAATGTTATATTCATATGGATAAAGTAGGTATTTATCAAATGAATAGATATAGCATGCAGTTTTACCAGAGATCATATATGATCTACCTACTATTCGGAATACTTTTTCTTGACTCTTTTGAATATAGAATAGAATACTCTTTATTGCACACCTCAAGAAGAAAGAAATACTAATATAGATACACATATCTGGCTTGATTGCATAGTTTATAATTATGTATAGGCAAGTATTCTGACCACAGTCTCACCACAATTTTTTTTATTAAATAATTAAATGAGTGAAGCTTCGTATGCCTACAAAGTAAAAACTACCTAATGTCTCATGATTCACGATAACATTATCTTCAATATATTTTATCAGCTATCTTTATTTTCAATGTCCATGTTAGTTGTTTTTTTTTTTATATTTCGAGGGAGCATGCACGATCACGCATATTGCTGTGTCAATTAACTTTCCATTAATTATCATTATCTAACTTTCCCAAACACATTTCCTCGTACTGTTTCCAATTTAACACGACTTGATTGCACCCACCGCACCGTACTTTTGTATCACTATAATGCAACAAAAACTCTCAAACAGATTTCAATACTAAATCATAGTTTTACAACAGCGTGCCCCAAAAATGGCCAAAACAGAGTGTACAAAGGCTTAGAAACAGACAAAAGAACAATTGAATTCAACTTCAAATATACTCTTTTGTAGTAACTAATCTGAATTAATTGATTTCGACAGAATCACTATGTGCTACGAGGTTAGCTCGCTACGGCGTAGCACTGGTACGGCGTAGACCCTCTACGACTATAAATCACCGTAGAGCTTTTGTACCGTTAGCAAAAAGGTTTCATCTTATTGATATTAATGATCCTAGTCAGGATAGTGGGAGCTTACAGATGTTGCAGTTTAGCTTTTTTGGGAGCTTCCCTGTTGTTTAAGTGAAACAGGCTGTACATGAGAAATACGTTTTAGTTACAAGACTCAACACAACAACCAAAATATGTGACTAGCATTTTGCTAGAGATATCTACATATTCGAACAACAACAATAATCTTACTGTTTAGAATACTTTTATTATTAAAGCCGAAACAATTTTGATGCGCGTTCTACATTCCGTTGAGGTGTATTCTAAATGAGTGAACACTTTTTTGTTTTTAGTAGGCTTCGTAAATTATACCTACATATAAAGGTTCAAAAAAAATAATTTCTTGCATGTACATTTTAGTACAGCGTTGTAATAGATCTTCTTATTATAGTGTGTTCGTATGTATATACGAAGACTTTAAAAACTATACATATAAAATTGCCTAATAATTTTATAAATAAAACCTTATAATTGATCGGCAACATTCCATTTAGAGTTCCATTTTTTCTATTATAATATTACGTCTTCAGTGTCTTATTCTCCGAATATCAATTTTGCTGGAATGTCTAATAACCCGAATGCCATCAAATTACAATTTGATATCCAATTTTACGAAATTAATATTGTATTCAAAAAATAAGTAACAAATCTGTTAGGAGTACACGCACACATGAACAGCCCCGGGCCGATAAAAATGGTTCAGGTCGGGAATAAAACTCGAGCCCACGTCGACCCGCCTCACGAGCTGTCGCCTCGTTTGCGGTGTTCTACCCGAGTGCATCGACCATGTTATATTTACTAACTTGGTTTCCTTGACAAGTATTATTCAAATATCTCCAACAGTAAAGACAGGTAAATAAGAATAACCTTAAATCAGTCTTATTCTTCGTGGTCTAAATTTTTTTTCGTTCAAAATTATTCCAGTATAGTGACTGTTCTCGCCATATTAGACAACCTTTATTTGATTATTTTTAATAAATTTCAATGTGTTTTTATTGTACCCATCTTTAACTATTCTTCTTATTTTGCGAAACTTGTACTAGGCTGGACACGTATTGCAAAGTGCAATGGCAAACAACGGTCGTCACATCGTCCAAGCTTCGATGATTGGACAAGACCTTAAAACTATAGGCGTTACCGGTTGGAAAGAAAAAACACAGATAAGACTGGAATGGAGGAAGTTACTCGACCTGACCAAGGGCCACCGTAGAGTTAGCAAATGATGATGATGATTTTGATTTATGAAAGTAGAGGAATGAATAAAACATTTTTATTTATCTTTTATCGTATAAAGTTGCTCAGTCAAACGGACAACATCCCCGCTCATTGTTCTTGTAAAAAGTCTCAATTGGTACGAGCGTAATGTTCGGCAAACATTTGCGAGCGCGCTAATATTTGGACAAGGTTTGGCCTAATTTGCTCCGCGCTGGAAAAAATCGCAAAAATATTTATTTAAAGAATCACAAAGGGGAAAACGAAAGGAAACGCGAGAGTCAAAACAAAGTACGTAATACGGTGTTGTCATGCTACTTTTTCCGGGGTTCTTGTTTATCCTTCAGGAAACGTATATTTTACCGAAATGATGACACTCTTTGGAGCCCATAGTTCAAGTATCTCCATGTCAAACAGTTAAAACAAGATAATTGTAATATACAATCACAGAACAACATTTTAATTTTATTCCAAATGAAATTTCCTTTAAATATTTACGCAAATGCGAGAACAAGATAACATAGTTAAATTTTAAAAAATTCTAATTATACAATCTTTTGCAAATAAGTTTAATGACCTTAAATAAGAAAATTCTAATTCTACATTAGGCGGCTCAGATTTAGAGGGTGTATTTTAGCAGCTGTCTGGCCCAATTATTAAAGCGGCCCGGCGTCAGTTCGCTATTTTAGCTTAACGCGATCATCTAGTTGTTTCACCGCTATGACTTGCAGTCGGCAGAATTAACTCGTACATTCTAAATTACTCAAAAAATCACATTGGACATATCTGTTCAATAAAACCCAACGGCTTTTACGTTTTCGGGAAAGCAAATACGCCCAAAGTTAATTACTAAGTCAAGTGCCAATAACGATTCCTAGTTGTAATGAGCCGGTCTGTTACAGTGTAACTACCGCGGCACATCGGCTGCCGGCCATCGCACAAATAACCGCTAACGAGCCGTAATCCACGCCAATCCCGACCCAATTACAAAGGGCGCAAAGTTTTAATTGCCTCCCGTGTTACCTTTACTTTACAACGAGAAACATCACGATAACTCGGACTGAGTTTCTCCAACTTTACGGTACAACTCACCTTGAACTTTCACGTGATGTTACGGGTGTTGTTCAACTCTGAAATTTCACCTTTAAAGGAACGGTGCTCGAGTTGATTTCGGTTGCGTTTCAACAGGTCCCCGGTGCTAGTGTGTGGGGTAATGGACGCTGTTGCTAGCAGGCACGGCGTGTCCCGCGCGCGGTGGCGGGCACATTAAAGTTGCATGTCTGTCCGTCCGTGTTGCGACAGCCGGTGTTTTGCTGTTTGTGCGAGATACTCCACTAGATGAGTTTTGAAATGAGAGACAATTTAATTAGTGTTTGATATCTACTCATGAGAATATAACATTTGAGTGCACATAAAAGTGTGATGTTTGTAACAAAGTGATGTCAAGTAGAGCAAAATTATAAGCAATGAATATGCGATTGTAGACTTCTAATCTGTGACATGACTTGGGAATATAACTATTGTTACGGGTAAAAAACTTAAGTATTTAATGAATGGCTTTAACTATTTTTTAAATAAACACTCTGACACATATCGCGTTGGCGAATATTCACGATACTACGTGAGACATATACCTACTAGGTACAATACAATTACTGTTTATTGCACACCTCACGAAACCTACAGCAAAATATGTATACGTTATGCAAGAAATTTTAATTAGAGGTAATCAATAGGCGGTCTTGTCGCTAAAGAGCGATCTTTTCTAGACATTCTTTGGGTAGTGTAGTGCTACTACATTTATTACAGTTCTTGCCGCTTCTAAATATTTGAATTTGAACATTAGTTTTAAATACAAGTAAGACCGATTGTTTCGCTGTATTGACGGAGAAAGTAAATATCACTTTCATACTCGTCTAATGGGAACACAAGGCAGCTACGAACGGAACGCTGAACACTTGATATTTACATCTGGCAGCATCAGGTACCAAGCCGAATGAAAACGCGGTTGTAAAAAAAAAATAGTATATGATTCTCAATTTTTTTAGTTCACGGCTTTGTACACGATTTACAAGCATAATAATTTTATATCTGTGACCTGACGGGTCGAAAGAGCATACAAAGTTCAGTTTCCAGAACAAACTGAAGCGTTTTCGGCTTTTCAAACCTCTGCACTAAACCAACACCATCGGATGTTCAAATACGTCGGTATCCGCCACTTTGCCCCATTGAAGCCCGGCGATTGTTGTAAGGGCGCGTACACATGTGCCGATAAAGCGTAGCCCGATTTCGCTGGGAACCGACTTGTGCGGACGTGACCGGACTCCAACATGGCCGACCCCACGCTGCTAGGGTTTTTCACATTTCGGCAAAATTTCGACCAGTAGAATTAAAACTGAAATCTGCCCATAGCTGCATAGCAAAATACATCGTACACTAACTATATGCCACTATAATATTATAAAAATATAGTGTACCTGGTGTAGTGTCCGCTAACGTAACCCACTTAACACACAGGCTACTTTTTCCGAAAAAAAACTGGGTTCCATTACCGGACATATGGTAAGTCCGTTATAAATTGTTTCAAATGAGCGACAATCGTGGAAACCGAAGATATTCATTATCAAGTGCCATACCTAATATTCGGCCAGTACTCGTCGAAACGAAGTCTCGTCACGCGTCTCGCGACCGACCTTGGCAAATTTTCAGTTACATTTTTTTATGATTGGTCAACGGCTGCGGCGCGACGTGTCCCGCATGCCCTGAGCTGCGGGCCCGGGGCGTGCTGTTCTTGATATTTTATTTATTATTTGTACTGACGGGAACTGCGGTTGACACTACTCTGACCCTTTTCCTACAAGATAGGAAAAGGAAAATCAAAACGTGCGTAATCAAATTAACTGCCAACATGTTTGTAGAAGATACAAGATAAAAGAGCGGTGGCAGCCTAGTGGTTAGGGCATGCGACTTTCAATCCGGAGGTCGCGGGTTCGAACCCGGCCCGTACCAATGAGTTTTTCGGAACTTATGTACGGAATGTCATTTGATATTTACCACTCGCTTTTCGGTGAAGGAAAACATCGTGAGGAAACCACCTAAGCCCACATAAGGCCTAGTTTCCCCTCTGGGTTGGAAGGTCAGATGGCAGTCGCTTGCGTAAAAACTAGTGCCTACGCCACATCTTGGGATTTTAGGTAGCCGACCCCAATTGAGAATTTATTCTCTTAAAATGGGACAAAGGCTAGGAGGATGATGATGTTTGTAGAAGATAAAGTTTTGAAAACAACTTGCTACTAAGGCTAACGTGCTGTTAAGGCTAACGTGCGTAGCAAAAAAGCAACAGTTCGACATGATGTTAGCATTAGGCCGGAGGCTGACATCAATAAAAAATAAATTACTGAACTTCAGCCTAAGTAGGTATCTTAATGCCGTGGGAAGGCATCTGCTCCTGTAAAATGCAAGGTTCCGTAAATGTGTCTACCGCGAGCAAAAGCGTTTCTAATATAATATGAATGAGTTATGCAGAAAAAAATATTCTCGCTACACTCCTAAAATAACATTATCCATCACAATCGAAACAAAAAATAATTTCGTGCCAGATAGGCAGGTAGAAACCGCCATCGGCCCCCGAGCGCCATCCATCACGGCCCATTATCTAACTTAACGATTCCTCGTAAACAGTACGAAAACCGCCAATGACACGCCGCTCCGCGACAGACGATTACACACCTTACACACAACGACACAGGGGCGTTGACGTATTGGGTGACTGGTAATATTTCATCCGCGGTAAAAGAAACACCTCATCATCGTCAGAAAATTATTAATGTTCATACATTCAGGGTAAGTGGTCGGGTATCGGAAATCGTTTCCTCGATGAAATATATCGAAATAGGATTTTACATAAAAATAGATTGGTTTAGCTACAGTCAGCAGCACAAGTAGCTAAGCATAATAACATGCTCACAATGACCTGCACAACCCTTATTCTCTAGATAGTAGAGTATCATATTGAACACCTGAACGTAGCAACTTCTCGACGGCAACAACGTACAAGGTGCTAAGTGCTAAAAGGTTCGAACTACACCAGCTACAGCATAATGATCTAGAAGTCGAAACCTATCGCCTAGTATAAAAATTTTCTTAAAATGTCGCTTAGTATAGATTTTATGAATGACGCATACAGTTCCATCTGTATCAAAAATGTGTATACTAACACGAACACCATTCTAAGTGCCACATCGAACCGTACACAATGAATGCCATCTTGCTCACTCGCGCACACAGAGCGCTATTTACCACATAGCACTCAGTACGCGGCCGATCGGCAAATCAACGGTCGTGAATGATTCGATCGTTTCCTAGAGAATATTAACATGTTACTACCTTGCTTTTGTCTTAATTCACAATTTTAGTTAAGATGTTTGTTGAATTCATTCATTCAACCAATTTATTAAAAAAATAAGTTAGTTAAATTATGACGGGGAAACGAGCGAGATGGTTGGAATCTAAATCAGGAGTGCAGATCGGGTCTGGGTTGCGTCGAAACAGATCTAAATAAATCAGCCACAATAAATGGAGGTATGTAATATTTATTTTTGCGTTTACTTTATTTTTCTTAGTTATTATTTAAAAAAAATATGTAAAGTGTTCGATGTGACACATAGTCCTACATACATGTAAAGTATCATTTAAGAGAACTACGTGTACAGGTCTATCTGCCACTTAGAACTGTATTCGTCATTATCAGTGCTGTAGTGAAACAAAGTACCTTATTCTATGTACCACTTAGAATTGTTTACGTCCTTTAATCAGTTACTTAGCACTATTTACATTTTCAAATTGTTTTTGGACACACTCAAATAGTGTATTATCTGTAATTGCAAGTGCTAATTTAAGTTTTAAAAGTTATATTGTGTTATGTAATCATAATCTGCAATAGTTAGGTAATCATAACTATCGCAGATTAAGGTTTATTTTTTCTTATGTGGGCGGTTTCGTGGTAAGCACGTAATCCTTATTTCGATCACTATTTACTTTGCACCACTAATATAGCTTTCACGTTTGAAAATATGCTCATAGTGGTAAAGAAAGCTAAGTCTATGTTGCTTTAATATGCATGGTATTTGATTTTCAGACCCACCTCTAAGGATCATGCGAGGAACTGCGTTTGAGGAGACAAAGACACGCATTCCACAAATACAAATATGTTTAGTCAATCAAAAAATCAAATCCCATGTTTTGTTAATGACTCTGATTTGAATGCAGCTGAAAATAGGGAACCGTATGATCATACTTTTAAGGTCCATCTTAAAAGTATGAACGAGTTGGAGAGCCAAATTGAATGCTGTATTAGTAAGCCACGTAAAAAGACTGGGATGAAATCTAGTCGATCTCTTATTCCTGAGAATCGATCACGATCGAGAAAGTTCGTTATAGTCGTCATTATCTAACGCTATAATTATTTAAGTTGTCTTTATCGGTCTCAATTGGTCATCATCCTCAACGATAGCTTGTTGTCTAGCTCTTAGTCAGTTTATTAAACCGTCGAAACTACCCCAACCATGGAATCTAAGTTCTTTACGTGTGATTGGGACGACCCACGATGAGATTGGGACTTATGCCTTAAAAAGAAACAAAAATACTCTTCATTGAGCTTTTCAACTCATGAAAGAAAGACCCGATATATTGTGCATTCCCCTGATGATGTTATTTACTATCAAAGGCTCATGCAACAGATTTTATTCCTTGATCCAATAGTATTTGTTTTTTGGTGAGGTTGAGATGTTCTTCATAGAGTTCCATGCACCAGGTTAACCCCACAATACTCTGAATCAATCCCGGATTGGTAGCCTATACGAAATTAGTATTGCTATCAAATAGCCGAGCAGTGGATAATGATGGAGCTACATCTGAGATTCTGAAATCAGGTGATAAACTGGCAATGAAAACCCCTTCCGAAGTAATTTAATCAACTTACTCGAGGCAAAACTCAAACATGTCCCAGAAGTGTGGTACTGTTCTTCTTTAACGAAGTTTAAAAGACCCTTCTTAGAAATAACATGCCCATTTCATTTGTGAGTCATGTGTATAACATGCTGTCGAGACTCTCATCATGGACCGTGTCGCACACGACTTTCAGCCTCCTGAACAAGCCGGTTACGTTACCGCAAAACTTCAGTACCGTAGACAACGTACATATGCTACAGTTTATAATACAGACGACTGGGCAGTATATCAGCTAGCAGCCGTTATACTTAGCATCTTTGTATTATAAGAAGGCTCTCGATTGAAGTACAACATGGACGGTGCTGTAGCCTCTCCATTGGTGTGCAAACGTCTATCAATCAGTATATTGAGGTGCTGAGGTCTTTAATGTTTATACTAAAGTGCGACGACAAAGGTTCATTTCTAAGACCAGAAATCGAAACCTATCTAATTACAGCTTAGCCTGAGACACGGAGACGCAATATATACCTAAAGTGTTCACAGCTGCTTATTATAAATATATCCAAGCATTTAGTTTAAGTACGGACATAAATAATTACCATCAATGGCAAAGACCTGACCAACCTCCTCTCATCTGATGGTATCGTTGTCAATACTAGTCACGGCGCGGCGGAAGACCTAGAATATCTCGACAAAATAGTCAAAGACTTCAAATACAGTCTTCCAACAAGTGTATCTTAAAATGAACACTGAATACGAAAATAATATTAATTTTCCATTGTCGATTATATAAACAAGACTATGACTAAACAAATAAGTAATTAAGAACAATGTTATATACGTTGCTCCTTTTTTCCAATCCATTCCGTTATTAGGACTGAGATGTAAGGTTCTAGTAACCCTTTGTAAAATGTTTAATTATGTACAATATGTTTACATTTTATCTTGAATAAATATTACACCTAATATTCTTTTAATTTGATATAGAACTTTCTACATAATGATTATTAAGCTATATCAAATGTCGAATATGATTCTATCTGCAAAATGTGTCAAAATTATAATTCAGCACATTTTTACACAATGTTTATAATGTTTATGCAACCAAAAATAAAATAAAAAATAGTGCATTAGAGCTATGTAATATATTTTAAAAAAATAATCAAAATACGTGATTTAAATTTGATGACTTAATTCACACGTAGAACATTTTACAGTGAGTCGGACACTTTTATTACCAAGTATAATATTCTAAGTACATGATAGACCTGCATACGTTGATTTTATAGAAAACTATAACCAAGTATAAAATTCTAAGTCCCACATAGACCTGCTTACGCAGTTGTTGGACATAATTTTAACCTAGTATAATGTTCTAAGTGGTAGATAGAACTTTATACACAACGGTTGGCAAATATTTATGACTTAATCTAGTGGTCTATCTGCATTTTCTCGAAAACTACCATTAAATTGAATTATAAATGAAAATAAAATAAGCAATAAAATATAATTATAATCATGTGTTCCAAATTTCAGTTTATTATCTTTAATACGAAAAAAAATATAACGATTCTACTTCTACGATTCGGTTTTTTGGCTCTCCTGTAAAATTGTAATTTTTCAATTAGAATCATATACGTTGTTGTCGTCGTTCTGCTGCTGACTCTACTACTAGTGTTTAGACGTCCTATGAGTAACTGAACCCACACTTTGGTACAATTCACACGTCGCGTCAGCGGCCAAATATGTGCAACTTTTTTTCTATATTTAAGACCGTTTATGTACGTATACCATATTTGAGTAAATAAAGCTTATTCATTCATTCATTCATTTATTCATTCATTCATTCATTCATTCATTCAAGGTTCGAGCTTTACGGAGACTAATAATATAATACAGACCCTTTAGTAAAACTATGTAATATGTTTTAAATCGTAGTTTTGCACTTTGTAGCTTAGTAACTAATCCACATAGTAGACGTATATATTATATACGTATCAATATGCTTCTACTTTTTCAATTACGAATCCTACTTTGCTATAGTTGCGTGGTTATAAGATGGCGTTAGTATAGCATCAGATGTTATACTACTTACGCCATCTTACAGATTCTGTACTTTTGTATCTTCGATATGACAGGTGCACTTGCCCCGCTAGCGCACTAGTCGCGACCGGCCCGATCGCACAAAAGTTGAGGCACCTAACCTACATAGTAGCTGCAAAATCATTTTATAAAAATTTAATCCTTGGCAGAGAGTGTTTGCGCACACTACCGACATCTTTATGTTCACTGTACAGAACCAAACGACGCCATCAACCACGTACACTCCGCTGGATAATAACTCCACTTTATGATGATTTCATGTACGCAAAATAACGCAGTTTTAATTTTATTACTTTTTACGCCTTTTCCTTTAATATAAATTGTTATTTTATCATTACAAAAAAGTACAGTTGGTTGGTTTTTGAACAAAGCTTCCTTTCTCTGTTTGTAGTAAAAAACGGCAAGGATAAATAAAAGTTTAAAGTTATTGCATAGTGGGTTCATGTTACCTAGCTCTATTCAGGGATCATATTTTAATTTTCAGAACAGGTTGATCCGGGATACGTCGGTCTACTAAAAGTTAAGCAGTTAGCAACTACTTATAAATTATGTATTCCTCGAAATATGGTGTTAAATGATCATTGATTTGAAGTCAACAGTCTATTAGTTACCGACCTGTCTATTTCGGGTTAAATATTGGCTTGGACTGTACACGGTATATAGGTACTGTGCGGAGCTCGGTCACGCGGCGCCTTTGATCCGGCACGAGCGCGCCGCCGGTTGGTTGTTTAGGTATTTCCTCCCGGTACCATCCTCGCTTTGAGGAGCGCACGAGATTCCCGGAGCGTCGGTCCAAGGTGCTGTTTGATCATTCATATCCCGAATTGTAATTTGAATATTTCGAAATAGGATGTTCCTGAAAAATTTAATCAAAGACTGCGTTGTTAATCGGAGTTAATCTCAGATATTTTTTATTACATACCCAAAAACTTATTTGGAACAAAAAATCTTATCATTAACTCTCAGATAAAAACAGCTTCAAGGTTCTTGTTTTGTTATCCTTCTCAGTCAACCGCAGAGCTAATGAAAGTAATGGTTGTCCTTCAGATTTAAGCTTATAAAATCTGCTAAATATTCCGTCGGTTGTTTGTCGGTTTCGGCGCCAACGGGCGGAAGTAACGAGCGCGCGTGCGCCGCATAACTTAGCGCGATCATTCATTGAGCCAGGCCGCGAGCCGCGCTTGTCAAACTACAGGCTCTTTACAGCGACGAGGCACCTTTGATTACGCGCACATTTCTGAGTCGTGACAGTTATGCGTGAGGAACTCCACAGGTTTCCGTTCATGTTCGAGCTTTTTTATTGGCCGCATATACATATAAATATCATGGCCATAAGAATTATCATTATCATAATTTTAAGCTCACATTCTTCACGATGATGAACTAAGGGCTAAAATGACGTAGATATATTATTAGACTATACGCTACACTAAAAAAATAAATAGCTCAATTAGTTACTGGAGAAATAGTTAAATTGTGCTTTGTAGTAACCAAAATTATGCTAATTTTACACAACTTATTTTGGTTAATAGCAGTCCTCCGATGTATTAACTAGCAGCTAACATTTAGGCTACTGTTAACATTTTTTTTTGTGTGTCGTGCTTCTTAAATGACTTCCTTCATCATTCCACAGTGCCTTCTCCAGATTTTTCAGGGTACCTACCTACGTGAGGTAGAAGCGAGATCTGATTTGTCGCGATTCGTGGACGCGACCAGCGTTAGGGCGTCGTATCGGACTCCTAGCTAATTAACCACCATTATTCTGACCGACACAGCTGCTCCTTACGTCCGCATTTCATATTTTTACAAGAAAAACCCTCATAATTACTTTAATTACAAGCTTTTATTTACTTTCACCTGTCCCGTTATCTGTAATGGAATTTTGCAAGTTAAATTTGACCCACTTTCCGGTTTCCGATTTGAGTTGAAATTTTGCACGAATATGCAAATCGCGTGACAATGCAATATTATGATGAAGTGGAGCTGATCTGATGATGGAGCTGGAAGGTGGACATAGGAACTCCGTAATAAAACCACATAACCCCACCGAGTTTGGGCTCATTTGATTCGTCTTGATGAGTACTTCAGATAGTTTCCAGGGTCTGATGATCGAGCCGGAAGGTGACCCTTAGGAACGGAAGCCTGTAATAGTGCAAATCAACCAAGTTTGGGCGTTTTAGAACCGTATCAGTAAGCAATTGATGTATGTTCAAGGAAAAGTACAGTCAGCTATAAAAGCTTGTCACAAAAATGAAATTTTTGACAAAAACTTATTTACTCAATGCCGTCCTTTGTAATGTAAAGAAATAACAGATCATGTGAATGAATTCCAAGAAACATGTTGAACTATTATAGAGACTACGTGAAACAGAGATAAGGGTATTGCAAATACACAATATGATCAGCAGACGATTTTGGACCAGAGATGTGCAAAAGTTAATCGATTAACGATTAAGATTAACTTTTTTAATCTCGATTACCGTTTAAAAATCGTCGATTAAGTTAATCGACGATTGATTTTTAACGATATTTTTTTTTATCGATTAATTAATTCGATTAACTTTCTCTCTATTAATATCAGGAAAAATAAGACTACTGCACTATAAAAACCATCTTGTATTACTGTAACCAGGGAAGAGGGAACGGTCGGATACAAGGTATCCGACCTGTCAGGAATCAGAACTCGTACGAGGTCTGATTAATTTAAATCCGATTAAGTTAATCGACGATTGATTTTTAACAATTAATTTTTTTTATCGATTAATTAATTCGATTAACTTTCTCTCTATTAATATCAGGAAAAATAAGACTACTGCACTATAAAAACCATCTTGTATTACTGTAACCAGGGAAGAGAGGGAACGGTCGGATACAAGGTATCCGAATCGTTTCTAGAGGTACCTTTCAGTCACAAATAGGCGTGCTCCAATTCCAACTTTTAACCGAGAATTGATCATGAAATTTAATCGATTAAAATGACGATTAGTTAATAGTTAATCGAAGACTGTCGATTAATTTAATCTAGATTGAATAAATCGCGATTAATTATGACGATTCACTTTTTTAATCAATTAATTAATCGAGTAGCAATATTTTCTGCTGAATTTGGCGAAACGTTACAAAATGGGAAACAATGTTTCAGAGTTGAGATAAGATACCTTTGACATTTTACCGTCAAATGCACGTTAATACGCGTCAGACTGGACATACCTGAAACAAAAAAGAATATTTCATTAATTAAAAGAAAAGTGCAGCGCTAAATTAATTAGGTATAGAAAAAGGGTGAATCATAAATTCTTAGCATCCTATCCCCAAACCGTGAGGATGGACGCCACAAGCGGCGCGAAGAGATCATCAATTACGTCTTGGCAGGCTCGCCGGCGACGCCTCGTCGACTGGAGACAGCATTTATCAATTGGAGCCCGGCTTATCGATAATTGGGCCCGCTCTAATTGCTGACGAGTCGTGTCGCGCAGGGAGAAGACGAGGCAGAGGCGTTAGATTGTACAGTCAGTACAAAGCAAATATGGTTTCATTACACGGAGCCACAAAAAAAGAACGACTTTGTTCACTTGATTTACTTCTTTCTTTAATGGGTATGAAATAAATTACATAAATATAGATTTTGTATTTTACATTATAACCATTCATAATAGACATGCCTTCTTGGTATAGTAATAGAGTTTCACTTTCAGTTGTCTCTTCAAAATAAAAATTTCAGTTTGTCTTTCAAAACATGTAACCTGCAATGATCATCGACACATCTGCATTAAACGCTGCGACTATTTGAGTTTTGTCGCACAGTGACTTACGGCTAAATGATTATAATGCAATCGTTAGAAGCTACGAATTATGATAATAATTATAATAAAGATTATGATGCATTTTTAAGTATTCAATAACAGTCTTAATCCCAAAATAAATAATGCTTGTACTGTGTAACATTTCCAAAATCAAACCGCTTGTGACGCGCACTCTGTGAGGAATACTTGTCGCCTCTCGAGATTTGTCGCTAGACTGGGGTTAACACAAGCAATTAACCAGTGTCACTGATTTCCAAAACGATCGCCTCTGACTCGCACCTACTCTGTGGCACCACTCGTCACCGCTGGAGATTGGCCACTAGGCTGGGATTAACGCCACCAATATAGCTCCGCTAATAACTAGTCTGACTGATTTCCATTACCAATAGCTATTAGGCGACCAATCTGATCCGCCGGCGGCGTGAAGTTCTTGCCAACATGGTTTTGTAGCAGTACAAAAACTCTACACACTTAAGTATACACATTTAATTATTGTATTAAGCGATAGTAACTTCGTCATTTGACGAAGTCATCGCGTTCGTCAGTGACGAAGTTACCGCGCCGCTGTACGGGTAGCAGTCCCTAATGAAGAGCTGCATACGAGTTCGAAACATGTCGGGCCGTTCCTGACGGTGCGTGTAAACTGCTTAATACAATAATCAAGTATATACATATGTAATAGAAAATAATTATACTAACAAAAGTTAACCCAAAAAGCCATCTGCTCATAGTAGTTTGTTCACCAGATTGCTTGTATTTGTAGTGTGCCTGCTCTGCCGCCGCACCCGCGGACTAGTCCGATTGTCTTCTAACTATCATATTATAGTGGGCAATAATAACCTAAAGGTCAGCGGGGGCAGGCGAAGCTGAATCAGGTAGCTTCATGATAATGACAACCACGGTGAATAGGCGTAAATTAGTGTCGTTGTACCTATAAGATATATAAGTTAGAAAACTCCTTTAGGTAATTTATGTTTCTGGTTTATGGAACATAATAAGCATGAAATGTAAAATACGATTATTTAAATTAAATTTTCTCTAAGTCTGTTGAACTTTAACACACACTAAAATCAAATCGGAAATCTACCATCTCACTGTCCTTCCCGAATGTAACATCCTCTTAAACCAGCAAGCTGCTCTAGATTGTTTCTTTGAAACTTTGCACATTGCGTGTAAGACAAACTTGATAAAAGCTATTTGGTGAAAAAAGTGGTATTCCCTTGTTTTGTCTAAAAATTATTTGCCTAATTTCAGTTTGCCTAAAAACTTTTAGTATAACCAACGGTTTGCCTAATTTCAGTTTTCATAATTAATGTTTCAATACATGATCACTTTGTCGAAACTCGTTTAGTCTAATCATCACTTCAAATAAAGTTTGTTTTGTATAATATTAGTTTAACTAATTCTTATATTGCCGAAAGTTATTTTAACTAATGATTATATTGCCGAATGTCATTTTAATTAATGATTATATTGCCGAATGTTATTTTAACTAATGATTATTTTGCCGAATGTTATTCTAACTAACGACCATCACGTTGAAACTCATTTTTATGAACATAAAATTTAAGGCAGGTGCGACTTGGCTTAGGTTAGGTACGACGACGAGCGAAGCGAGGAGGAGTGTTAGGTTGAACTGCGACCCAAACGAGCGAGCGAAGCGAGCGAGCCGCGCAGGTCCGACTTGGCTTACGATTCCTAACATTACCTATTTCACCTTAAGGCAGATCCAACTTGGCTTAGGTTAGGTACGACGATGAGCCAAGCGAGGAGGAGTGTTAGGTTGAACTATGACCCTAACGAGCGAGCGAAGCGAGCGAGCCGCGCAGGTCCGACTTGGCTTACGATTCCTAACATTACCTATTTCACCTTAAGGCAGATCCAACTTGGCTTAGGTTAGGTACGACGACGAGCGAAGCGAGGAGGAGTGTTAGGTTAAACTACGATCCTAACGAGCGAGCGAAGCGAGCGAGCCGCGCAGGTCCGACTTTGCTTAGATTAGGTAGGTATTTTGTTGTTTCGTATTAATATTGAGTCAGACTTTTCATTTTTCGGTGTATTAAAATAATCGTGCAAACGGAATATTATGCCATATAAATTTCGGCGACACGATTATTCGACCATAGGAGTATTGTTCTAATCAACATTATGCCAATGTACTATTCTGCCAAAGAAACGTGTGCGAAATGATGGTATGCCAAGAAATTTAGGCAAAAAGCAATTGTGCGAAATGATGATTGTGCCAATGGTTGCTATGCGAAACGAAAATATGCCAACCAATTTTGTGCAACACATTAGTAACCCATTTTCTACATATACACCGGGGATAAAAGTAGAAACGAGATTAGTGTATTTTTGGTCCTTCACCGAATATTTTTTTATAAAATACACAATCGTTAAATCAAAATTCGGGTCACTACAAAGTGTTAAGCATAGACCATACTACAATATATATTAAATAGGACATTATAACTCTATAATCCACAAACTAGATACGATGTAAAAATCATCAAATTGGCTGATTTCTGTAGGGAGCCCCTTAAGGTGTATACTTTGATTAATAAATAAATAAATAATAGGTAAAAAAAACGTTAAATAATATACTGCACGTGCAAATTAGGCAAACTGAAATTATACAAAAATTGTAGTAGGCAAACTAGCGTTTATAGGAAATGTAATTATATTAGTTGAATAATAGATAAAATGAAATTATATATACAAAAATTAGGCAATATGAAAATTCGGCGAAACAAGATTATGCAAAATATTCATTAAGCGAAATGACGCTAGACTAAACGAATATTAGGCAAACTGAATAAATATGCAAAGTAATTTTAGACAAAATTAAATTAGGCAAATCAAAATTAGGCAAAAAAATATTAGACCAAACAAGGGTAAACCGAAAAAAGTCTATCTAAAACTACAGGTGAGCCCATACACGAACCCCAACTTGGCTCATAAATTAACGGAGTTCGAGTTTGCGCAGTCACCGAACTTGGCCCAAGTTTCCGGGCGAAAAAACCCGGCACAGTGTGTAATGATGATTGAAGATTGCGGATGAGTTATTTCATATCTTATCAGCTTCGGTTTATGAGGACGAGGCGGTGGAGAGTGCTTAGGTATGGAGGATCCCCAGAATCGGGATTTAAGGAAGCCTTCCGCAATATTGATATTGCGCGGGAATATATTTTACATATAAATCAAAATCTTCTTTAGATACGAGGAAGACCAACAATTCGGTATTCCCTTGATTTGTCTAATTTTTTTTTGTCTAATTTCAGTTCGTCTAACAACTTTTACCATAATGAACATTTTGTCTAAAGTCATTATGTATAATATCATTACTCATAATTATTATTTTGTCGAAACTCGTTTTGCCTAAATGATCATTTTCATAACTCTTGTTTTGTCGAATATTATTTTATCTAAAACTCACTTTGTCGATTCTTATTTTAACTAATCATCACATAGCCGAATAACGTTTTAACTAAAAAGTTTTTGTCTAATTCTGAATTATCATAATATTAACCTTGTCGATTTTTATTTTGTCTAATCAATACATAGCTGAAAATTAAGCAAAACGAAATTAGGCAAAATGTTGTTAGGCAAAACAATGTACAGTCGCCATCAGATATATCGCAGCATATAAGGCGTCTATAAATATCTGAACATGTACTATAACGCCTACTACTAGCTTGTTTATTCAACTATTAGCGTCAGAATGCTTTCTTCCATGGAAGTATATTCAAATTTAGCAGTTAGTAGGTTAGGTTAAAGATCGAAAACTGTAGGTTAGGTTAGGTTTGTTTTATGACCATGGATAGCGGAGCGAGCGAAGCGAGCGGAGCGTCAGAATGCTTACTTGCATGAAAGTATATTAAAATTTAGCAGTTAGTAGGTTAGGCTAAACGGGTACCCCTTATCTTGCACAATCTCTATTGTCCGAAATACACTACAAAGTTAGGTTAGGTTGAAACTGTGTCCCTCACAGAAACGAAGGCAAGGCAGGTAAGTAAGGCAGGTCCGACTTGGCTTAGGTTAGGTACGACGACGAGCGAAGCGAGGAGGAGTGTTAGGTTGAACTGCGACCCTAACGAGCGAGCGAAGCGAGCGAGCCGCGCAGGTCCGACTTGGCTTACAATTCCTAACATTACCTATTTCACCTTAAGGCAGATCCAACTTGGCTTAGGTTAGGTACGACGACGAGCGAAGCGAGGAGGAGTGTTAGGTTGAACTATGACCCTAACGAGCGAGCGAAGCGAGCGAGCCGCGCAGGTCCGACTCAGGCTTACGATTCCTAACATTACCTATTTCACCTTAAGGCAGGTCCGAAAACTGTAGTTTAGGTTAGGTTTGTTTTATGACCATGGATAGCGGAGCGAGCGAAGCGAGCGGAGCGTCAGAATGCTTGCTTGCATGGAAGTATATTGAAATTTAGCAGTTAGTAGGTTAGACTAAACACCGAAAACTGTAGGTTAGGTTAGGTTTGTTTTATGACGATGCAATAATTAAATTAGACAAAATAAGATTATGTAAAATGAGTATTATACGAAACGAATATTAGTCTAAACAAAAATTCGGCAAAACGAAATTAGGCCAAAAATTTGTTAGGCAAAATATGTTTATACGAATTAAAAAATTAGGCCAAATAAAATTAGACGAAATAAGATTATGTGAAATGAGTATTATACGAAACGACTTTCACTCAAATGAAAATTAGGCAAAGTGAATAGTTATGCTAAATAATATTAGTTTAAATGAAATTAGGCAAACCGAAATTAGGCAAAAAGTTATTAGGCAAAACAAGGTACAACCCAACAATTCATCCTTTGAAAAATGTAGGTGTAATCTGTACGTTTACGTTTTATCGTTTAGCTTTGGTAGTCAACTTAAGATAAGTATAAAAAAATACATAATATTATAACAACTTCAACTGAATAATTCCTACCTAACAGGTACAACGCGATAGTAAGTTAAAAGATTTTCCACCTTTTTTCTGCACATCCAACGACCACGGTGCACTATTTTTACGACACTAACGAAGCAAATTCACTGCGAGTAAACTAAATTAAATACGCAATACTGGCAGACTTTATTCCATTGTCTGTGGCAGATGGAACCTCCGCAGATGGACTAGAACACTTTACAAAACAACCTTTAGATACTCCTCCTCAAGATTCCTTTCAGTTTGTCTGCAACACTCTACGAGTTCTGCTTATTGAAAAAGCAGTTTTAAGTATGGCATATAAGATTGAAATTGGTTCGGTGGCCAGGGAAATATTGCGTGCGTAACGTCCATAAAGGTTAAGATCGGTATCTTTCGCGCCATTAGTGAAACACCGCGAAATTAGTTCAGGTATAAGCTATAAGGACAGGAACTCATCCAATTGTTAGAAATGGGTGGACAAGTTCCTCAAGTGTCCTAGTATAAAGAAAATCAATATTTTTTTTTATTGGTATAGTTATTGAGTAAGTATTTGACTTAAGTCTCATATGTCGGTCAACACTTTCATGACCGAGCACCCGCTGCAGGGGCGCTACGCTCGTAGCAAGTTTTCTCTTCGTATGCGTTTCCCCATTCCCCATGTCATTATAATATTTTACCTACGCGCGTAACGCTACGAACAATTGGCAGCCGAAGTGGTAATCGCCGATGGAACATTGTTTATCGAAGTACATATTATATCCTGTTTACTCTCGTTATGAAGATTCCAGTTATTTTTTTTATATGAAGAATTTTGTTAATTAGTTTATCAACTAACAAATTATCGAATTTCCTCGGAAGACGGTACCGGCAGCTCAAGGAGTTGAACCGTAGGGCTGCCGAGGCCGGGGCGTGGCCGCGGGCGTCGCGGGCGCCGCCGCCACTCGCGTGACGTCTGATGGAGCCCGAGCACGCACCTGCAGACTGCACTCGCGAACTTTGATTTAAATTCACTGGAGAATTTTGAGCTTTTGGAAAGGAATAATTATTTAAATGTTTAAGTTGACGTGACTAACAAGATATTTATTTTAGCTTAATTTGGACACATTAGAATATTTCGAAATGTAAATGAACACACATGAGCTACACCGGGACTCGAACCTGAAAGCTTTGTATTACCGGTCCAACGTCTCAACCTTTTGACCAGAATTTTAAGTTCCCCGTCCGTTTTGATCCCTGTATCTATCTTTATTTTGAAAGGTATTTAACCTTAGCGTATGATCCCATTTTATTGCACTCCTTTACAACAATGTCAAATGAGCGGAGAGATGGCGCTGTTATTACCAATATTTATTTTGAAACACACAAATATGTTTCGAAATGTTTGTAATGTGGGTAAAAGATGCATATCCAAAAACAACTCAGGCTTATAACAGTTTTACCAAAAATATTTATAGGTCCATTAAAACATCTGTCAGCAGCTTTATGAATTACGTGATCGCCGCGCGCCATGTTTTTAGCTCAAACAAAGTACTAAAACCATTCGCTCCCGCCATTGGCGTGAAAAATCCGCGGCATCACCCGAACGGTCAATTTGAAGCCACGTCCATTTGCCAGCCAAGTTCAAATAAACGGCGGCATTAAAACAACGAGCTTTAGCGTATCCCGAACATTAAGGTGATATGGATACGGAGTAGAACTTTCTTCAAGCAAACCTTTTTCTCGAACAATATAACTTCTCTTCAAGTCGTGAATAGGCACTAGATACGACCCAAGCAGCACATTAGTGAATTTTGCAGCTTATCTTATAGCCTTAAGTTCTAAATGAGTGGTTTAACAGTGTTTGATACAACTTATAGCTTTAAACACAACTCAAAACTGTATATGAGTTCATCCTATCACTTGTAGTTGCATAGGAATGTTTTTTGTTTCTACTTTATTACTTATGGTGGGATAAAGTCGATTTTGCTACTTAAAGTTGCATGCAGGTTCAAATTGTCACTCAATAAATAAGAAGCAATAGTGCTATATAAGGCCTTAAAATCACTTATAAGCAACTTTTACATATAAGTGGGAACATACCCTTATTTGGAACTAAAAGTTCCAAATGACTAGTACAATAGCGAATTATATCACCAATAGTGGCTAAAGGGATAATTTTACGGCTCTTTTGGAACCAAAAAATATTGCAACTTTAAGGCCTAAGAAGTACCTTATTGCCACTCCAACGCATAAATAGGTCTCAGTAGGAGGTTCTTGAAACCAAAAGCAGTTATTTTCACTTATTTCAAACCACTAACGAACTAAAAGTTCTATTATAGTTCCTATTTGCGCCTTGTCAAAATATATTTAATAGTCTTGCTTGTTTAATAGTCTACAAAAGAGCAAATAATTACTATTGGTAATATTATTCACTGCTTTGCCACTCGCAAGATACAAATAAGTGATTATTAGACTTGATAGTTCCAAATAAGGAACAAATAAGTGAAAATAAACACTGTAGGATCTTTTTTGTTTCGCCATGTTTACAAATGGAAGCCTATGACAATTGATTATTTTAACCAGAATTTTATCACACTCACGCATAATCACAGACTTTTGATAGTTGTGACGATGTTACTTTAACATTATACGTAACCTACAATCATTAGGTCAGGTTTTTAACAGTTTTATTTCTTATCAGTATCTATTCCTTATTTAATTTAGCACTCTCTTTTTTAATATTCCTGATCAAATGAAGGGCGCGTCGAAATTTACAAAGAAAACATACTATAGTTTCACAGTAAAAAAAAAATCGCAAGAATTTCGTGCTTATTTCAATGCTTGTATAATGTAAAGTTTTAATCACAATCAAACAGACATATAAATCCAAAATGAATATGGCAGATCACGTATTACTTTTAATAAAACACAATTTGACAGTTGCCTCGCCACTCAAAGATAATTTTGGTGACTCATTTATCACTCATTGACCGAACTGAAATGTTTTCATTCGTTCACTGCGCATAACTTTCACCCATAGTTCAAATTACCACTTAAGGTAATTGTGAGATCTCTTATGGATTCTATTTAGCACCAAAAATAGGCTGCAATTTTTCTCCTTTTGGTTCTATACTGGTGGCATAAGGGTTCTTGCCACCTATATAGCACTTAGTCATGGTGGTAAATTTCACTTAAGCATCTAATTAGATATGATATACGAGCTATTTAGACCCAGTTGTGCTACTTGGGGAGTAAACACCCGTCGTGGTCGGTTACAGCATCACTTAACTTACCAACAGGTGTGATTTCATTTATTCTAAAAGTATAAATAACTTTTTCTACTCCAGTACTTTTTTCTATCATTTATATAGTTACTAACTCTAATATAAAGACATAAATTATGAAAGTCTGTAAAAGTCTATACTCTACTAGGTAATACCCAAAAAAACACTGCTAAACGATGTTATAATGTCGCCAAAAAGCATCACTTAGTACCACAGATTACAAGATAAACAGCTGCATTCGCACAATTTGCAATTTAAAAAAAACTTATTGTACTAAGGCATTGCTGCCAACTTAAAAAAAGTTTTATCTTCAGTGCATGGATGTTTAGTATGGTGAACGTATACCTTTATGTATAGATAAGTTCATTTTTTGACAGATGTTTAGTATAGTGAACGTATACCTTTATGTATAAGTTCATATTTTTTTGACAGATGGACGTCAATAAAAAAAGAGTTTATCAGAGACTTTTTTTTTTGTTGATTCCGAGCGGGAACATGTAATTATTTTCTTTGTTGTTTATTTGCATTTTATTTATGAAATGTCGAGTCGTAGAAAAAGTATTGTAGGCAACGTATAAGTAGGTAAAAAAACGCTCGTGGCATCTTTCTTACGATGTTTGCTACGCTCACATCGTAACCCATGCCACTCGCGTTTTTGCCCCCTCTTATACAACGGTTGCATAAAATACTAGAGTAATAAGTCAGACTGGGAGATAATTTTAAAATAAAGTATTTTTGTCAAATCTCAATAAGAACAAAGATAAAAACAAACATGACGAGCAAATCAACATACGAGCATCTAGGGATTAAGCATAGTAAGTTCTCTGTTTCATCATAAGTAATGTTTTTAGCCAATATATGTTTTCTTTTTTACTTTTGTGGTACGATTTAGAGTAAATGTCTATATAATCTCTTTTGGTTTTATTGTAGACGTATGCTGATCTCCTGGTAACATAATTTGAGACGATTGTACCGAACATAAAGACAATGTTTACGGTAGATGGTGCTATGATGCAGCCCTTAGGGTGGCTGGCTAGTGGCTTTGATAGCATAATTGGTAATGCACCTGTCTGCCCCGGAAAGCCGTGGGGACGAGGGTTCAAAAGCATCAAAGCATATTTTTTTTTTACCTATTATATAAATCTTTAGTTTACGCCAGCAGACGTTATTGCTTTAGTACTTTCATTATTTGCAATAAAGGAAGTAAAATACTAGTTCCAAAGTTTAGAGTCGCGAACAATGCGCGTATTTCAGAAACGATAAGGAGCAGTAAAGAGCAGGTGAGGCTGCAATATAAATGCAAATGTCTGCAATATACTGCTAACTGCAGTTCAGTGCAACTGCGCGCAATTGGATATAGAGCAACTGCAAATATCGCTACACGTAACTAGGAGTTAATATTCGTATTATTCTCGCTCATTTCATCCGCATAACACATTACATTATTAGATTCGACTATATGGAACCACAATGATATTCCATTCCGATTATCATAACTGCTTCCTAGCTCAAAGGGATATCATGTTGATTATGTAATGATTATCAATGTGTGTATGTTATAGAAATCATGTCTGTTATTTATAGGCATGATGGCACAGGGATTAAGAGGTGGAGCTCTAGCTATAGAAGATTTACACAATTGTTCGTGTATTTGGGTGAGTTGAATACAAAAATGAATTTTGTAGGTTTGTAGGTTATGGGACCAAATCAAGTCGTTCTGATCTTTTTCATACTTATTGTAATATACTAGAACCAACTTGTTACTTTTATTAGTTGTAACTTATTAATTGTAACTACGTATTAGGCGCTCTGAGAATAATACACGCTAAATCTTTACCATCCAGGTGCCCCGAGTCGTCGTAAGTTAGCGCAAACAAGCCGGAGCAAACAGCCCGCAGTGCCGCTTCAATGGAGCGCTCCAATTATTTCAAGACGAATTAACTTTAAAGGTTTGATTGTACAGTCGCCATCAGACATATCATAGCATGTAAGGTATTCATAAATATCTGAACACGACTCTTATTGACTGGGCGTTACAGTGCATGTTCACATATTTATGAACGCCTTATATGCTGCGATATATCTGATGGCGACTGTACACTGTACATAGTGTACATACAACGCTGAGATAGACGGCGCATTTGGTATTTAAATCGATTTATTGAAGTACATATTTACTAATGGCTATTTACTTAGTGCAATATTTGGTACATATTTAGAGCATAGTTCTAACTAATTATAACCGTTTCATAATGTTTATCTGATATAATAATCTATGATTTCCGATAAATAATATACAATACATAAAATTATGGACAACAATAACATCCCTACTCTATTATGTATGTGCGTGGAATGGAATTTGTTTTCTCTGCTTGCTTATCATCTAATAATATAATATCATCTAATATTTATAAGCAGTAATCGAAGGGAGTTCCGAATTCGTTCCCTTAATACAATTTTCCGCGAATACCGTAATTTACTTATCAATGAAGTATTTCAGTGATGCTAAAAGCGATTGTTGTCGAGTTATTTGAACTACGGCTTAAGGGAATCATCGTTTAAATAGTGTGAAATGAGACGGATTACATAAACCTCTGGATACCACTAAACGAGCGAGGGCGAGGGCGGTGCTGGGCCCTCGTATGAAGTAGTGAAATTTGCATAATAATACCCCTACAACAAACCTATTATGTTCTCCGCCGGCCCCTCAGTACCGTTCTTTTACGAAAATACCAGCAGAAAACTAATATACCGACGTAGCACTAAACAGCACTCACAGCCTAGCATTAATATTTATTAGCGCGTTTATTTAAATAGTAAAGCTACATTTAGACTGAACGAAAACACAAAAAATCGAATAAATATTTGCTCGGGAATTTTGCCGTAGCAGCGAAATTCTCAAACAGACAGAGTAAACAATTGGAAGTGTCGGTCGGTCCGTCTAGTCGCGGGTCGTACGCGCGGCACTCGAGCCCATCTCGCGCCCAAACTCGTGCAAGTCGAGAACCAAAACCGTTCGAGACTCCTCACTTTTATAACCTCTGTATCTTAAGTTCTACAGTTGCTTTATATCGTCCTTATAAATTGTAGCCATTTATTGCAACGCAATTTTTGCACAAATAAATATATTCCAAACTATCCTAATCTAAGATATACCTACATATTCTCAGTCACTTGTTTACTATAATAAAACGTAACTAGGATCACTCATGATGCCTTAGATCACAATCATCTTTTGATTTGCGAACGTATAAACTTTATAATCAATAGATAAAAAGCTCTGGACTTTCTTACGGTAAAGTCTATACAGTCGGAAGATTATTTGCTCAAGAGCAAACAATCTTCCGACTGGCAATTGCTTCTTCAGATCATCCCGAACCGACCGCGTGGAGTACTTATCTTCCGAGACCACGGCCGCCCGGGTGCAGCGCCGCGCCGAACCAATCCCGTTACACAAACACTTATATCATCCTCGAACAAAGACGGAGTCATAAAAACGTAATCCTCACAGCATCATTATAATAAATAAGAAAATCTCAAACAACCCCCATTACCCAATTTCCATGTAAAAAGAGCCCCCTTCAAACGGAGGCGAAGTCGGAAAATCGACGATCACATTATGTAAGCACCTCTCAATGCAATAACGCTAAGAGCCTCAGCACAAAACGAACCTTCGCAGCCAGTTAGAGAGTTTCTTTGTGTTTGTCCGAGGGTTGAACTGCCGGAGCTAATTGTGCAAATAAACAAAAGCATTTATCTAGTGCGGCGGACGCAGGAATGAATAAATGAAGGAAGGCGCTCCTGCCGTGCCGCCGGGATGTTAATGTCCTTAATGGAAACTTTTAAGAACTCTGAATATAGTGCCGATAATAATGCCATTGATCAGGAATCAAAGTCGTCCCGTTTAAACAGTTAACCGGGCTAATAACCGGGTTTAGCCATTTTTTTGTTGACTTTTTCGTATCATCTTTTTTCTCGTATATCCATAACATTTCCCCAAAGGCGAACACACGTTATGTAAAACCATCAAGGCTCGTAAAGTATTTGCCAGCGATTTATAAAGCCTCCCGTCCCGCATATGAAATCGGCTAGTTTCCCGGATGCCCTCAGAGGGGCGGGGGGAGGAGAAGGAAATAAATCGTCGCCGTGACGGAACACGGCACGACGTGCCCGCGGACGCAGATTGGGCTCATAACTCGAGACGAAAATATTTTTGCATTTATTATTTTTCTCCAGAAAAAATCATACAGAGTGGAACAGATCAAGGGACTTTTGAAGCAAACACGGAATCGTTGAGACTGAGCACTTAATTTTTCATTAATGAACTATGTCAACTGTATCTCTTTTTGAGATACAGTTTGTTAACCATTAGTGTAAAAATCTGCAAATATCAACCCTAGCATCTTTTGAACATTGCTAAGTTAAAGACAGGTGTCAATTTAAAATGTAAATAAAACCTTTGAATTAGTAAGGTTGTCACTGACAGTAAAATATTTTATTTTGATGAGTTTTTTTACTTTTAAACCCAGCTTTACACTTATAATTGGTCGATTGTAGATCACTCAGATGACACTATCCTGACAGCCCAGTCTTTAGAAATGTTTCACCCTGTATAAACGCCGCACTGTAAAGTATGGGCTAAGATTGCGTACCGAAAATAAAACGCATGTTTGAGTTGAGCAAATGTAACACCACGTAGTTCAAATCTATATATATACTAGCTTTTGCCCGCGGCTTCGCTCGCACAGGTTCTGGAAACATTATCTGTGAAACTTTCTACCCGTTTTATTGTTTCTTAAAATAATACAACTAATAGAAATCTGTGCGCATATGTACATAAATTTTAGGGTAGTAGATTTATATATTTCTAGATCACGTCGTGTGTATACACACATGGGACAATTCATTTTCCGATGAACCGAACAAAATCATAGTCAAAAGTTTAATCTCCTTAAGGATAGGAATTTCCTCTAACGTTAAAATCAGTATTCTCAGTTAATACAAATAGCCGGTCAAGTGCGAGTCGGACTCGCGCACAGAGGGTGCTATACGAACTATGATAAAACGTACTAAGTAGCAAATTTGGAACCTCAAGGTCTTCATTGAAACTCAACTCCCTCTTTATCCTAAGGGGGTTGAATTTTCTGAAACGCTGAAATACATGTTCTTAGTTTTAATGATCAGTGTACACAAAAGATAATGCACCTCTTCTTCAAAAAGGCTTGATTTTCAAATAAAGTTTCACTGTCCATTTAACCCTTTCGGAGGTCAATTTCCGAAAATTCTGAAACTTGTCTTCTTATTTTGCATAGAAACACCTATACACGAAATATTACCTACCACTCCCACTCAAAGAACCCATGTTCTATACAAATTTTCACCTCCCACTTTACCCCATTAGGGGTTGAACTTTTAAAAACGCTGAAATCAATATTCACAGTTTTTGATGAAGAGTCTACACGCAAAAGAATGCACCTCTTACTCAAAAAAGTCCCGTTTCTCAAGAAAGTTCCACTATCCATTTAACCCCTTTCGGAGATGAATTTCCAAAAATGCTGAAACTTGTTTTCTTACCTTGCAAATAAGAACTTGTCCACGAAATATTACTACTTCTACTCAAAGAATCCCAACCTCTTCATGGAAACTTTCACCTCCCTGTTTACCCCATCAGGGGTTGAATTTTCAAAAACGCTGAAATATATGTTTTCAGTTTTTGATGATCAGTCTGCATGCAAAAGAATGCACCCCTTACTCAAACAGACCACGTTTTTCTTACAAAGCTTCACTGTGCATTTAACCCCTTTCGGGGATGAATTTCCAAAAATGCAGAAACTTGTTTTCTTACTTTGTATAGAAAAAGCTGTACACGAAATATTACCACTCTTACTCAAAGAATTCCCAGTTCCTCATACAAACTTTCACCTCCTATTTAACCCGTTTAAAGGATGATTTTTCAAAAATCCTGAAAGTAGTTTTCTTGTTTTTAGATCAAGAATCTATGCATAAAGTTTTATTACTCTAACTCAAAAATTACGTAAGTTCCATACAAACTTTCAACCCCGATTTGACACCCTTAAGGGATGAGTTTTGAAAAATCCCTTCTTAGTGCTTGCTTGCATCGTATACTTGATCTATTCTAGAAATTTGAAGTTCCTAGGTTCAGTAGTTTCGGCTCTACGTTGATGAGTGAGTCAGTCAGTCAGTCAGTCAGTCAGTCAGGACTTGTCCGTTTATATGTATAGATAAAAGAAGAAGTCCTGACTGACTCATCAACGCACCGCCGAAAATACTAATGTTAGAGAGTTGATTTTTGCACAGTAGGTTAGTTTTATAATGTGGGCTAAGGATAAGAAGGGATTTTTGGAAATACCTCCCCTAAGAGGGTTAAATAGGGGTGCAAAGTTTGTATGGGGTACAAGTTTTTTTGCATGCTAGGAACTTGAAACTTTGTCAAAAGGTATTAAAATAAAATGGAAGAACTCATTTCAGCGTTTTTGAAAATTCACCCCCTAAGGTGGTAAAAAAGGGGTTAAAATTATGTATGGGGGGAACTTTTTTTTTTAGCTAAAGACTTGAAACTTTGTAGAAAGATTACTTATTAAAAAACACAAAAAGAACTTTCCGCGTTTTAGAAAATTCTACCCCTGAAGGGGTTAAATAGCGGTGCAATGTTTATATGGGAGAAACTTTATTTTTTTAACTAGAGACTTGAAACTTTGTAGAAAGCTTACTTAATCAAATACAAAAAAAGTTATTTCAGCGTTTTTAAAAATTCTGCCCTAAGGGGGTGAATTAACTAAGAA
Source organism: Apotomis capreana (assembly GCA_947623375.1). Classification (NCBI taxonomy): domain Eukaryota; kingdom Metazoa; phylum Arthropoda; class Insecta; order Lepidoptera; family Tortricidae; genus Apotomis; species Apotomis capreana. The sequence goes on from OX392499.1 coordinate 44,175,308, forward strand.
TTAAATTCCTTACCTACCTATTTTAATATCTTTGTCATCATCAAAAATCTACGCGGACGAAGTAGCGGGCGGCCGCTAGTATAATATAAACACAATGAAAACAATAGAAAACTATGAAAGTAGTACCAAAGCGGCAATAACGCTCAGCGGTGGTCACTTTTATGGCCGGCCTATCGACGCGTCAGTGAAGTGGGTGCGAGGCCCTTCCGACGCTCCGGGGCCGTGATCAATAAAATTATACTGGGTTTGTGTTGGATAACGTGAAATAAACCGTGTCGGATCTATGACTATAACGGGCATGTAGTGGTTTATTTTTATAGGCATTGGGTACATTGTATGAGTAGGTATTATTGTAAAGGCAGGAATGGTTGCAGTCTTGGAGTTCCTCGATGACAGGCAAGCTGGGCTCAGCGATAGTCCCCGGTGACAAAATTTACGGAGTCGAACTCCCAAGACGTGATTGGTGCACACTTAACAGACTCCGGACTGGCCACGGCCGCTGTGCCCAGTACAGGCATCGCTGTGGTTGGGCTGCCTCTCCCGCCTGCGACTGCGGTGCCGAAGTGCAATCCATTCACCACATAATCGAAGAGTGTCCTCTAACTTGCTACACTGGAGGCTCCGCCGAAGACCTGATCAACCTCAACGACGATGCCATCAAATGGCTAATGAGTCGCAAACTTAATATATAAGCTAAGCTGTATTCGACCTACAACCCTGCCATACGAATAAATAAATTGTAAAAGTCCGATTAAATTCATCATTTTAACAGACTGTTTCTTATATACCGTTACGTTTGGAAACCTAATTATTACGATACAAACTTGCATGTACTGCAAAGTAGAGAAGTATGTGTTGAGGTTTAAATTGCATGTATTGCGTGTATTGCAGGGACACATGCATTGAAATAAGTAATCATGCCTTAGCGTTACGTCCAGTTTCGCCGGGTACGGTATCAAATTTTGCTTTGTTTTCAGTATTTCTGTCTTGGAACAACCCAGGCGAATGTGATTAAGTATATGTATTTGTTTGACGGCGCTAACACAAAGCATTGATTTGATTATTTAATACATATTTAAACTAACCCAACTGTGATCAAATCCTGCTAGCATTGATGGAGTGTACCACAGCACCAATCAGCCGCCATCCGGCCCATGTATGCATTATTCCGTCTCATGTCGGCCATGCCGCCGCACAAAAGCGGATTTGTTGCAGCTCGGCTCTGCTCTCGCATTATTCACGACGCTCTAATATTCATCGCTTCCTAATATTCGCGTCCCGTGACTGTCCCTGAAGGTCTCGTCAAATTGGAGTGGAATCAAAAGTCGTCCTTTTATAATTTCAAATTGGAATTTTGGCGAGTGTATTATATAGGTTCATCTGAATTATTTAAAAAAAAACATTCAGAAAGCATTATCCTCGTAGCGCCGCGATGGCGATCCAAGCTAATTACGGGCGCGAGCCCTAATGTGTCTGGCACTTCATATAGTACAAATTCAAATAGAGTTTTGAACTTATATCAAACTGAAGAAGATTCGAAATGCAAAAATAGGTCCGGGACTGAGGAGGATACAACACTATAGCAGTTAATGCAACGCATCTTTGGGTAACCAGAAACAAAAAAAAACCTATGACTTGCCCTTCCACAAATGTTTCTCAACAATATGTGTGGTTTACTCTTGTTTTAAAGACAAATGTTTACATCGAATTTTCATTTCATAGAAATATCATTTCATCAAAAGCATTTTTTTTTTCTGAAACTATAAAATATTTTGTAATTTTGTTACAACACAAACCTAACCTAATCTACAGGTTGACATTTTCAAGATTTCTGAAAAATGTGTGACTTCCGGGGAAAAAGTTGTCAATGAAATGACAATTTGATTAAATGAAGCATTCGGTAAATACTATATTTATTTTCCATTAAGTACCTACTTAAAAATTAACGTGATTTGCAATTTATTAGACATCATCGAAAGAGTAATTTTCAATACGAAGAAAATTAATTTTATGGGCTCAGTTCTTTATAACTGTATTCAAATATAGTAGAGTTGTTAGTCCGCTGTTTTCTAACATAATTGTGGAACCTGACGTGTAACCTGACAGTGAAACTAGCCCACCGACTACACGTCACACAGCGAGCTATGGAAAGGGGTATGCTCGGAATCTCGTTAAAGGACAAAGTCCGGAACGAGATTATCCGACAAAAAACCAAAGTCACTGACGTAGTTCAGAAGTGTAGCAGACTGAAGTGGCAGTGGGCTGGTCACATCTGTCGCAGAACCGATGATCGGTGGAGTAGACGGGTTCTCGAGTGGAGACCAAGACTCGGCAAGCGTAGTGTAGGACGCCCTCCGGCCAGATGGACCGACGACCTGAAAAAAGTGGCTGGTGGTGACTGGATGGCGAAAACGGGAGATAGGGCCATGTGGCGAACCCTAGGGGAGCCTTACGTCCAGCAGTGGACTGCAATAGGCTGAAATGATGATGATGATGATGTATCACGAGCACACGGGCTAATCTCAACATCAACAATTTATTTAAGTTACCGTTTGTATTGAAGAGTGCCCAATATTTATATATTTTTAGAAAGTAGATTAAATTTGCTATTTTGCAATATTTTTCTTAGTTGTAAATATTCAGGAAATATAACTAATTAAATGAATAAAAAAAACTTGTTGTGACTTTACAATTTCGGAAATACAACCATTTTTTTATATGGAACTATGAATAAATAACATGAAAAATGAATTCCTGATATCTTTTTTACACGAAAACGATACCACACAAGTCCTACTAGCGTTATCTGATCAATAATATAAAAAGAAAAAGAGGACTCCTTTGTCCTATTCACCCTGCTTTCCCGCCGCACAGGGGACGAATCTGACTTCCCTCCACATCTTAAAATAATCAACGCAGAATACTCTATCTGTGGTAGAAATTTCGTGGTTGTATCCCGATGTACACAATTTCGCGACTTAGCAAAATGTACTAGAACACGCAGGCTAAGCTTAACATCAACATTTTTTTCAAGGTACTTTTTGTATCAGATGTGCCCAATATGTATACAATTTTAAAAACAAGATTAAATTTGCTGTTTAGTAATATTTTTTTAAATTGTAAATATTCAGGATAGATAACTAATTTATCGTTCTGAATAAAAAAAACTTGTTGTGATTTTTACCTTTTCGGCAATAAACCCAATTTTTTATATGAAACTATTCTTAGATAACATGAAAAATTAATAGCTGATATCTATTTTACACGAAAACGATGTCGCACAAGCCCTAATAGCCTTAACTGATCAGTAATAAAAAAAGAAAAAGAACAGTACATGGTCCTCTTCACCCCGCTCTCCCACCACACAGGGGACGAATCTGACTTCCCTCCACATCTGAAAATAATCACCGCGGAACGCTCTATGTGTGGTAGAAATTTCATGCTTGTAACCCGAAGCGCACAATTTCGCGGCTTAGCAACTCTACTAATAGTTCTTGTTTTAAGTTTTATTTCCTAACATCCATTTTCTGAAGATGAAAGCTTTCTGAGTCAAGTACACATTCCGTCCCCCGCTAAATTTACCTCATGAATGCGCCCGTCCTTAAATTTGCCTCAATTACGTAATTGCCTGTTAAACATACGTCCAGGAAAATGCTTCCGCTTTAACGTCTCCTTCCCAACAAATTACCTAAAAAGGAAAACAAAGATAATTAAAACAACATCGTGTAACGAGTAAAAATACGTAATGTTTTGCCTCGGCGCGGAGCCTCGTTACCGACGGCTCTCTTTGAAATAACAGCACCCACGTGATTCGCGCAGTTGACTTCATAAATATGTGATTTTTCATTTTAGCATTTTCATTCTTACATTTTACCTTTATAATTAATCTAAAAATGTGTGTATTATTCTATTCCCAAGGGCGTAGGTAGTATTGATGTGATGTTTACAGTTTTAAAACTTCAGTTTTCTACCAAAAAATGCACGGTTTACAAACGACAAAAAGAATACGTTCAGCTGCTAGGGCGTAAAGCCGCGATACAGTGTTTTTTTATATGTTCATCTTCTTCTGACTGTACGAGTAAGCAAATGTGTAACTTTCAATCTCTTTGACAATGATTCAGATACACAAACGTTAAAATACTCATACCTCCCTGAAACAGTGCTTTGACTACGATTATTGTGTAACTTTATTTATTTAAAAAAATATAAGCCAATCCATCCATACTAACATTATCAATGCGAAAGTGTGTCTGTCTGTCTGTTACCTCTTCACGCTTAAACCGCTGAACCGACTTAGATGAAATTTGGTATGGAGATAGTTTGAGACCCGGTAAAGGACATAGGATACTTTTCACCCCGAATAAATTTAGTGTTTCCGTGGGATGAGCGGGTAACACCGCAGGGCACAGCTAGTATTATATTATATACAATCACGTTAAGCGAATGAACTATTTACCGTAATTAGGAGCGAAATGCGGAGCCTCCAACAGACGAGTTATGGCGGCCATCGCTCTTCATTCGCCGCTTCGTTTCCGTTTCCCATTCCCTTTGACATCTCATTCAATGTGCCTAATTATTAATGGTATATATACACTTTGTCCCACAGTGCAAATGTATTTTCTATATAAAGTTACTGGTAATTCAGCATTAATATACGGTGATTGGTGATAATGCGTGACTGCGTAATGTACATACGTGTGCTAAAATTGTACCTATTGTAATTAATAACTGAGCCACCGAAACGCTCTCTTTGGTTTCATATTATTGTGATCTTAAGTAATCAAACTAAAATGTAAAGAGGCTACTAAGAATATGATTACAGGATACTTTTTAATGAATATGAAAATGCAAAAAAAAAACGAATTGTGACTGTTATCTTCTCAGCGCCAACGGAGTTGTTGAATGTCGTTTTATTAAAAACTAAATAGTTAAGTAATATTTATACTGTAACTGAATATTGTCAGAGATTTTTGATTAATGGCTCCATTAGAATCACGGACTTGCAGGAATTGCGCCCGAGCGCGGCGATACGTGCTTTAAAGCGAGGCCAAGATAAACCAGAAACGAAGCCAAGACGAAGCTAGTTACAAGAGACATAACTGTACGTAAACTATAATTGTATTCATAATAAAATGTATGTATAGTACAGTCGATTTCTTAAAATTTTAACTAAATGTGATCAAAAATATCAGAACCAACCACTATGCCGTAATATTGCGCTATTGAATTTGTTAATTCTTTGTTTGTAAGAGTAATATGGGATTTTGTTTTTTTGTCCTTCTTCCACCCAATATATCGAATAGAGCGCAAGTGTGAGTACAACCTTGGTTAAAATATAACATCGTTCAACAAAATATAATAAAGGAAAATAAAGGTATAAAAGGACAATGAAATTAAGAATTATTATATTATAATTACTACCACATTAAAATAAAATCCTATATATTATACCTAGTAATTATGCGGTAACGTTGGCAAAACCTAGAGTACTAAAATATGAATCATGTGAAAATACTTTAAACGGCGTGATCTAGACCGACGCCCAAAAGGCTAGAATACTAAATGAATATGTCCCCACAATATTCGCAGCGTTTATATAGATTCCCGACCATTAAATATGTATGTAGGTGAGGCCAACCGGCCTCTGACCTCTGTATCGGCTGAAGGTTGCCGGAGTTTTATTGAAAAGTTCCCGGTTCAATCGAGGCTTTGCCGAAAGAGAAACTACTTAGAAACATTTGTCGGAAATATGTCGAAAGCTCAAGAAACTTGGATCTGAGAAGGTTTTGACACCGGGACTTTGGAGTTGGGACGGCCGCGCGGCCGATGAAAATCAAAAGATGGAGCTTTTTAACATTTTCGGGCTCGCGAAATTGTTCCCTGATTTGTATTAGAATTTAAATAAGATATGCTACTTTAATATTTATTTAAACTGGTTCTTGAAGACTACTGAGAAAATACAGTCTTTATTGGTATGATACACTCTCATTTGAAAGCATTCTTATATAAGTAACAAAAGGTAACCTATTATATGCTTATTAAAGGTTTATACAAGTAAATAAAAAAGAAAAATATAATATTCCCGGATATTGATCCGATCCCTCATCATATGAACAAAATGTAAAAAGTTTTATCGAACATCGACCATAGTGTTTCCAGACTTGATGGACGGATCGGTTATTAACTAAACATTCGTTGTTTAGCCAGTTCATAAAGTCAGGACTCTGCATAAACAAACTCGACTCCCGTCAAGGTTTGCGTTCACCTCACCGCAGTACAACCGAGGCCTCGCCACCCTGAACCCTAAACACACTTAAACTGTCGCATTCGCTTCTCAGATCACAGGCAATCAACCGAAAGAGATAGCGCGATGAATTTCGAATGCCAAATGTGGAGTGCAAGTAAAACCAATCAACATTTAACAGGTAGCGCGGTCTAAAAGTGCAGCTCAAACATAGTAACGTTTACTTCAGTTTGTATAGTTTATTTAAGAGTTGGCAGCGACGTATATTGGCATTAACTGTAGCTTTGAATCATACCGTAAACATCGACCGATATTCCGATCCAGGAATGGCAGTTAAATAAAGTATCTCAGGAATCTCGATATAGAGGAACGAACGTAATAGTACGAGAGCCCACGACCAAAACCATGTCTCATAGCAATACGGCAAAAACCCTATAAAATCGTTAGATTGTATGATTCTGAACCCGACTAGGTGTGTAGTAACGGTCGAAAATGTAGCAACTGCGTGGGAGGCCATTTCTGCTGTGTCAAAAAAAAAAGACAGTCGGTATTATAGCAATACGTCTGATAGTGAAAATGTACATAGATTTTAAAATTGTATTACGAAAAAGTTTGTTTTCAGACATTTTGCGCGTAGCATATAGCCTGAGCGCATTTTTGAAAATGTCAACAAATTTAGCCGACCTGTATCATAGCAATACGGATGATTTTTTTTTCAACTTTTCGTATTGCTGCCATGATTACCAAAAACCTGTTTTCAGACACTTTAAGTGTAGCATATACTCCCAAAAACGAAAATAACGTTTCGGAGTCGCCTGGCCGACGCCTCTGTTAAATGTTTTTTTTAATTTACAGCCTTCATAGATATTCAAGAATCTCCCTTGTCTATTATATGTACTTTGACAGATGACAGATGTCATTACTTATTTCTTTTGTAAAAGTTACTCAAGTGTGCTTTAAATAAAACCAAAACTATCAAATCAATTAGAATTCCGAATCCGACAGCGATTGAATACGAGAATATTTTGTAACTTTGAATAAACCGGTTTTTTTTTCAACTTCATCCCAGTTTCCTTTTGTGCGATTTATTTCAGTCCTTCAACTTCAATGTTACGGTTTCGGGTAAATTCTTTGTTAATTATCATCTACTAAATTCAGGGTCGCAACGTATTCATTGGTTTGTAACAGAAAATTCAAGATGCCTCAATACGATTTTTAAATGATATCTGAGTATCGAAAAGTTGTCTGATAGAGAAGGTGCTACACTTAATTTGTCTGATATAAATTTTTTGCACATGTGGACAACTTATTTTATCATGTCCAAAATTTTCAGACATATTGCTATGATACCGATCGGTAAAATTTGTTAACATTTTCAAAACGGTCTCAAAATTTAATGCGTTCACATTTCCGTCTGAAAATTGTTTTGTTCGCATCAAATAACCAAAATTTACTAATAAAAAAGATTTTCAGACGTATTGCTATGAGACATTTTTTTTGTCTCATTTTTAATTTTTTTAAGTGATTTTACGGGTTTGCGCTACACCACTAACGTCTGAAAAATATGTTTCCGGTATCTCAGAACTATCATTCAACTACAGTCTGCAAATCAGACATATTGCTATGATGCAGTTCGGTAAAATTCTTTGACAATTTTGAAAATTCGGTCAGATCAAACGCTACGCGGAAAATGTCTGATATTGGTATTTTCGAGTTCAGGATAATCGTATCTATCGATTTGATGCGGTTTTGGCCGTATTGCTATGAGACAAAAATTTTGGTCGTGGGCTCTCGTACTATAAATTTAAAGCTATAAATTACGAGAAGAGATATATGTCACGGCAGTCGTAACTCAAAATGATAGCAACGTTTTTATAGTTGTGTAGCATTTGAGATGGATATTCATAATTGGAGTGACGAGTCCGATTGTTGATGTCCACCCACAAGCTCGGTCCACGGCCAGCCAGCGCGCGACATAGCTTGTTTACATCATTATGAGTGCTCGGGCGCAAAACAAACAATCAAATCCTTTTACGCCGAGCCCAAAATACCCGCCGGCCGGCGTCACGCACCGAACGGTTGTAAATCTAATTCTGTGTGCAGTAAAGTGAAAAATGCAATAAAACGTTAACAGCCGCCGGCCAATGTGCCGAATTAGATCCAGCGTGATATTGAGCAATAAAATGTATTATGATTTGTATTCTTTTTGCGCGCCAAAAGAACATGATTGGAACTTTTAATATTGCCTATTAAATATTTTTGTATTGTTTATAATTATGTACAATTGTAATATTCTGATGGATATGTATAACTATTACAGACTACATTATTTTATAAATATGTGTTGTGTTCCTGCAATTAACCAAAACGATTAAGGACTGAAAATACGAGCACTATTTCTACACAAACGACGACGATTATTCAAAGATTAGAGGTGAAATTTCAAAATTAAATATAGGCGCTGACATTCTTGGCATACAATAACCGAGTAATTTGCCTTACTCCCCGCTGTTAAAATTACTTACTATAACGGTGACTTTTAATAGACTGGCAAAAACTTGCAGGAATGTAAACAGGGACGCGTGTTTGCATGAATATTAATAGTTTTAATCGTTTTCAGAGAGTTCAATGGATCAGAATTTTACTTTTGGGCTTTATATTTGTTTAAACGAAGTCACAGTTAACTATACACCCATAGACCTTAACACGTTGTACTGAGGCTTATATTAGTTTACAAATGTACAGTTATTAGCATCTTCGTTTGTACCTACAGGTATAACTCGAACAAACGAATGCATATTTGTATGATTCAAACGACATTTTATGAATTACTTACAAAGTATGCAGCATGGCAGTGTCAACTGACTTGGCACCGTTGGTTTCTCGTCAGTTGCCATAGCGACTTGGGCTCCCCTTTTTGCTTACCATCAGGCGAAGTAGAGCCACTATGTTGTGCCGTTATAAAAAAAATAAGTTTTTTTGTGAAGCAGATAAAATATAATATTTGTTTTCAAAGGTTAAATAAAATAAAATACCCATGACACACAAGTTGTTGTTGACTGCAACATCTCTTTAAAATCTATAATTTATCAATTCTACTTATACTGTATTATTTATAAACGGCAATTAGGGACTCATCAGCCTTAACTTATTTTCGAAACGGTATTATTACGGTAACAAGTAAGTACCTGGTCATTATGTATATAGTTAACTAATCAGCTATGCAAAATAGGGATCGTATTCCCAACTAAAACTCAGCAAACTGCCCAACAGTTTGCTCGAGCCGCAGGCTTGCAAAATTGCGTGTACAATCCACGCGAACAAATCAGGTAGCTTCGTAAAATCAGCTGGCTGTTGATTGAAATGTCAGACCGTAGTTGATGACGACTGTACGCTGAATTCAATTAGGTTACCAGATTGATGCGAAACGATTTAGGGCTGAACAGATCACCGCGACTCGATGAGTAACCGCCGCTCGGAACAGCCGTTAAACTCGACGCGCCATCTTCCTAGATGGCTTCATTTCCCGCCTTTTTTTATAGCGCTATGCGGCAGGGCTGCCACAGGATGGAAAACAAGGTACGTTAACACGGCGGTTAAGGAAAATGTGATAATAGGATGCTTAAAAATTAAGAGATTGTAAAAAAAGTGTAAAGTTGTAAACAAGTGTTAATGTAATGGGCCATTTATATATGTATTCAAGTCGTGTATAGCTTTCTTATAGAAGGAATACGCTTTAATTAGCTACCAATTCGAAAGATTGAAACTTCTATATCAGTTATACCTATGCCAGAAATTGTGCGCTTTTAGTATCTAGGCTTTAGATATCAGTCGCCATTTTCAGAACGTAAAAATGATGCATGCGACGATACTGCTAAGTCAACCCATTCTTTGGTAATTATTTTTTATTTTTTATTAAACGTCTGCTAACGTAAACCGAATGTTTACAATGAAGCGAAAAATTTAATGGTTCGGACAGGATTCGAACCTGCGTTTCCAACGGCTTTCCGGGCCAACACGGGCGTCCTACCAACTGGACCACGAACCCAGATGTCAGAGCCATTGAATCTTACAACCAGTTGCTTTAACATGCCTTAGGGTGGCATCGTAGCGCCATCTACCGTACCTAAAGATTTAGACTTTATCGTCGGCACCATCGTCTCAAATTCCGAACCATGTCCGAACCATTACATTTTTCAATTTTTCGCTTCATTGCAAACATTTCATTCTTTGGTAGTTTTAAATAAAGAATACCAATGCAAAAGGCACAAATTAAGCCAGAGTTTCATTTTCAGCCCTACTTCTTGCCGTGCCGTACGGTCCCGTTCGCAATTCAACCACCGTAAAACACTGCGTCATGAATGAACTGTGGCACTGAATCAACGTTATGTGACGTGTAGCTCCTCGCGGGAACAAGTCATTAGTAAATGTTCCTAATAAATCACGAGGAAAGTACTGAGCCGTAAATTAACTCGAATCATTAAAGAACGCGTAGTACCTATACTGCTTCAATCATTAAGAAACGAAACTTCATTTTGAAAATTTGTGAATAATATTATTTTTAAATGGACTGCATTCCATTTATTTATAAAAATATTATAAACATGTAATTAACCATACTTGCATGTCCCATTCATTTTGTCTCGGAGCCATAGTGAAAGTAATAATATAGAAATGCACTCATTAATACAGTTGAGTAGAAGGATATAGGGAAAGGTTACTTAAGGTAGATTGTGACAGCCAAATTCATCATCAGATCCTTCCGGCCTCTAAATATTGTACCTAATCCTCAATATGTCCACGTCAAATTCCACTTCGCTGTTCATCGGCAATGTGAGTACGCAGTCCGTCACTTTTAACGTCATCGTATCTCTGCAAAACCCAATATACAGGGGTGGCAAATATATGGTTAAAAAAGTGGCCGTGTCTTTTTCCGACATAACAGCAATATCGTGTAGTCGTTTGAACTGCGCCCTCGTGCCAAAATCAAGCGTCGGATATTGCTGGTGCGAGCTCTAACATACTCCCATCCCTTTAACATATGTGTAACAGAGAGAAATGACAAATTTAATTTCGTACTTCCCTGTTATAGACATAGATTCACTGCTCGTTGCCGATTAGTTGCTAAAACCTCCCAGAAGTTACACATTCGTAACCTAAGGTAAGTTTGCACATGCTGGCTCTCTCTTTTCTATTCCTGACATTCCATAGTTACCAAAAGGCACCGCTTAATATTACTTACATTTATAATAATTTAAAATTAGAGCTCGTATCAGAATTTTCACTGTTAGGTTTAGTTATTGACAAAAACATTAACTGGAAAGCACATATAAGGCACATAAGCGGTAAGATATCTAGCTTTGCATATGCTCTCCGTGAAGTCAAGAAAACTACAAACTTTCAGTCCGCGCTAACAACATACTACGCCTACGCAAACCGATGCACCATCGCTATTTACCTTACAACAAAAACTGATCCGAATTTTAGTAAACAAAGATAACACTACTTCTTGCAAACAATATTTTAAGGACCTGAAAATACTCACGCTACCGTGCATTTATATTTTAGAAATATGTAAGTTTGTACGACAAAACTCAAAAATATTTAAGACGAGGGAAGAACTACCTACAACTCAATCTCTGCGACATAAAAACCGGCTCATGCTGCCATCGTCTCGTATAAAAATGCACTCAAAGAGCACCTACGTGATGGCTATAAAAATATATAATAAGTTACCTAACGCAATAAAAGATGAAAAACTAGATAGATCATTTATAAACAAATTGAAAGATTTACTAATAACAAAGTGCTATTATTACACTGTAAACGACTTTTTAAATGACAAATTTTAAGTTAACGACGTACGAGTACATAAATAATTTTCTTCTGACGTTATATTCTATTGATGATCTATGTAATTTTACACGGACATATATTTTTCTTTTTAAATCTGACTAATGATGTAACTTGGATACAGATATTGCTATTTGAAGTTTTGTACCTAAATTTATACCTAGTTTTAAGTATCTGACATTATTGTGCGCCATTCATTCTGTTATTTTATTTTATTTTAATTTTATTTATTTCACTTGACTTGCATACCATGACAATATTTCATTTTTACTTAATTATTTAAAACGGATACAGCTATGTAAAATCTAATATATTTAGTCTTTAGTTTTTAAGGAAATTGCAATGCCCTGACAGGGCGTCATGTATTGACTGCTTAATATGTAAACACCCTACTGTACCTACTCATGACAGCAATAAATGAATATGAATATGAATAATGCGAAGAGGACAGTTGTTCAGATGTAAGGTTTTCACCAGGAACCATCAATTTGTGAGGTGCGCGCGCGCCTTGATGTTGTTGATCAGTTCTGTTATCTATCTGACGTGCCCAGCAATCTGTCGCTGGATGTAGAAATTGTGAGCCGGCTTGGTAAAGCGGCTACGACGTTTGGGAGGCTCTGACAACCAAGACCAAAGAGCTTGGGTATCAATATATATCTTAATACGAGCACCTGGAAGTGAGGGGGCGCGGACGCGGCTTTCAAACAACCGGCTTCAGTATGCTACATCCCGCGGGACTGCAAACTTATTACTGGCGGCATAACCTCGGCAAAGTCAACAATATCCGATAGCTTATATTGCGCAAAGCAAAAAAAACCTATATAACTGAAGGACGTTTCAAAGTAATAGAGCCAAGATAATTTGAAAGCCAACTAAATGTCTAAGTAGTGAGGTCTCCTTACTTGAAATCAGCCTCGGTGGAAAGAAAATGAATCCGCAAGCACCACAAGCGGTCACTTATAGAGAAATATGCTTCTGTCAAAACTTCGTGACAAGTTTTTATTGCCGACTGTGTATTTCGTTTATTGATTTACGCTTACAGTTATAATATTGTGTATTTTTGGTGTCGATTGTACACTATTTTTTTACTGAAATACCACGCAAAATCTACATAATTTCACTATTGCTACAACAACTTATAAACACAACATGTTAATTTCTCTGCCTGTGGGCATATCGCGCGGGGGTTACACGCGGATAACATATATCGCCCGATTTGTTATCGTTAAATTTCAATATGGCAGATTGCTGAAACAACCCCCTCTGTAATGCGATGCGCATAAATTACACGCGCGAACACGATCAACTCGCAAAAATTGGGAATATCCAATTATTATTAATAATTGTAAATTATAAATTGGTCGCCGGCGAGCGATGTTGTTGCGTCGATAATGCCGGAGCCACACGAGTGTTCTATGGACGCGATTATCGTATCTGTTCCGATCAGCGTTTGTTATGTGGCCGTTTGTTTGCGCGCTCTGATTTGTGGACTCCATAAGCCTATATGCACACAACAAGTTTAAAACAGTATTCTATCTTCAGCGTTGATGAATCATTTGACAGAACGTCTGTCGAATAACAAGCGCACTTTACGTTAGTCACAGAACTGTGTGTACAGACTAGTCTCGCCTCGTGTTTGTCACGGTACAATAAATGAGAAATCCGCAACGAATTTGGTGCTAGTCATTTTCCAGTTTATCCCTGAAAGAAAGACACTGCTAAGAAGAAGACTCTTACCACAGATTATACCATTAAAGTAAATAATAGTCTGTAATAAAACAACTCTGTGACTAAGTTCAATTGACAAGTCCTAGATCTCAAAGTGTTTATCCTACCAAGATCTCACAACGCCATTACCATAACATAATAATTTCAAACGATGGTGCGGGGCGTTACCTAATAAAAAAGGTAACACAAAAATGAAACACGATTACAGTTGGTGCGCATTCGCAAATGTATGCCGCCCTTGTCGCACGTGTGAAGGAAGAGCAAAAGAAAATCCGACGACATCAAAGTCGGAGCGAGCAAATGCACTTTCCCGATACACGGCGTGAGTAGAGCGACAAAGCTGGATGTCGGCGCAGGATGGTTCTGAGACGATTCGTGTGCGATGAGCTCACAACATCGCATTTTGAGGGTGCCTTTCTACCAGAGACGTGCTACGGTACGTTGCTATGGATGCGTTTGATATCCACAAATCATATTCATTGGTCCACATAGCATATTAGCAGTTAGCACTGATGGAAAAGGGCTCAACTAAGCTATGATTTCTATATGGTGTTAGACTCTTATACTTATGTTACAAATTACGTCTGTGCCATTAGATAAGTATTGTTATATATTAGTAAGGTGAGGCCAGTACATGTGTATAAATATTGTAATTAATAAGTATTTTGTTCCGGCGTCGCCGATGGCTGTTAGCTGCGATAGTAGCGACATGTACGACGTGTTGGTGGCCATTATTGGAACTAGGCGTTACTTGTGCCGCGCTAACAGCTGTCAGCCGACACTTGTTGTTGTTTCGTTTTTTACGTTGTTGTGGTGATTTTGATTTATGCTAAGTAGCTTATTAGTGAGAAAGTAAACATTTGTACCTGTTTAACTATAATAAAGAAACTGTGACAATCACCAGAGTTTGAATTACAGGAGTTCGAACATATCAGAACCGGGATAATAGCTTAATAGCAACAAAATTAAGCTATAGTGATCCATTCCCACATATACGTGAGTGAGTAATTTTGCTGAGAAAAGGTGAGCTTTGTTTTATTATTGTATAACAAACATAGAGGTTAATCACGAACAGATGATATACTCGTACGTTTTTTTTTCCTTCTTTCTGATAAAATAGTGCAAAGAAAAGAGAAACGCACAGTTTCTGTGTTGTCCTAACCTATTTTCTGCGTATATCACGCGATCAAGTTTCCTATTATACTTGAAACTTAGCTGTTTTGCTATTATATACTCCAGGATTATATATTATTCTTGTTATCAGAAGGTATTTACGTATATCAGTAGTTAACAATAACCTGACCTTTGCCAATACGCTGCCGGTAAACATTTACCTGTAATAAGTTACAATATTACGAAGCTGATATAAAAATGTTTGAGAAAGCGCAAGAGTAGATAACTAGCTAACTCTTCATCTTGCATTTGTGTTCTATAATTCTCATACATGCGATTAGAATAGAAGGAGCGGAAATACAAGGCGTATTTGAGGTTATTAGATATTGGACGTCAGTGAACAAGAATTTGAGTATGTTGTAACATTAACTTGATGCCTGTATCATTTACAGTATGGATGATGAAAATGGCAGGCAGCGTGTTTCTGGCACGCCATGCTTGGAGAGTCGGCGGTCGCGAAGCCGTACCAGGCGCCAATCACGCAGCCGTCGTAGGACCAGTCGGCACTCAGGCAGTCGCCGCGCCAGTCAGCAGCCAAGCAGCAGACGTTCAGGCAGCCGCAGAGGCAGTTGGCGTGCGGGTAGTCGGCGCTCAGGCAGCCGCCGAGCCAGCCGCCGGCCACGCAGCAGGCGTTCGGGCAGCCGCTGCGCCAGCCGGCGGGCAAGCAGCAGGCGTTCAGGCAGCCGCAGAGGCAGTCGGCGCTTAAGCAGACACCGCGCCAGCCGGCGGTCAGGCAGTCGGCGCTCGGGCAGCCACCGCGCCAGCCGGTGGTCACGCAGCCGCCGAGTCGACCGGCGTTCGCGTAGCCGTCATCACATCCGGCGCTCGGGCGGTTACGAGTCCAGTTCGAGCTCCCGTGCCAGCCGGCGCCGCTCCCGCAGTTGTGGCAACGGTCGAGTTCGACACCGTTCGCGTAGCCCTAGCCACAGGCGAGCGTGCAGCCGCCCCTCGCGCCGGGCTTCGCCACACACACGCAGCACTCGTGACAGTCGGGGGCGAAGTAAATCATCCCATCACCCGCAGACCATCAGCACCGAGCAGTGTGCGGTACAAAACCCCAATATGACGTTTGCTGGTGAGTTACAAAATAGTAATATTTCCACTGAGGTGGAACGTGACGTCACAATCGCTCAGTTAATACAAGCCCTACAAACCATCGGTAACAAAAATAACAATGTGGTAGCTAATCAGAATACTGTCCCTGAGTTCGACCCCTCACGTAAAGAGCAATCCGTAACGACGTGGTTACACAAAGTTAATGAATGCGCCCTTATATATAAATGGACTGAACAACAAACGGTTCATTTTGCGTTGCCGAAATTAAAAGGCTTGGCACAAAAATGGTACGAAGGTCTAAAGTCGGTTATGTTCTCGTGGAAGGAGTGGCAGGAAAAATTAGAACTTGCTTTTCCTAGTAACGAAAACTACGGAATACTGCTCACTACAATGCTAAATAAAAGGGTTAAGTTTAACGAGTCCTTAGAAGAGTACTATTATGACAAATTGGCGCTACTCAATCGTTGTGACTTGGATGGTAGGAAAGCTGTTGACTGTATGGTACTAGGAATTGACGATCATAGTGTTAGGCTTAGCGCTGAAGCGGCACGTTTCGAATCACCCGATCAGTTATTACCATTTTTGAAAAGTGCAAGATGTAATCAAGTAATCGATAGAAAAAAGGTACGTAATGAGTTTAGAGATTCGAAAACCATAGGACGCAAGGAAAATCCTAAAGAAAAGGCTGTGACGTGTTTTAATTGCTCGCAGGAAGGACATTACAAGTCCCAATGTACTAAACCTGTTGTAAAATGTGACAAATGCCGACGGTTTGGCCACACATCCGACAAATGTAACAAAACCGACAATACTAGCACTTCAAAACCAGTTCAACTGATAAACGGCGTAGACAAGGATTCTTGTAAGTATTATAAGAATGTTTTTACTAACGGGGTAGAAAAGCGATGCTTCGTAGATTTTGGGAGTACCGCAACTTTGATAAGAGCATCTGATATCAGAGACGTTGTTTCCGATTGTGTCATTACTGATACTCCTTCTACCCTTAAGGGTTTTGGAAATGGTATCGTAAAAGCTTTAGGCAAATGCGTAGTGGACCTTGAAATAGATGGAATTAGGGGTACAGTAGAGATTCTTGTGGTGCCTGATTCAGCTATGCAGGTTCCTGTTATAGTGGGACAAACATTTACCGAGCAACCCCATGTTGTCATAGAAAAGGATAGCGTTTCGTTGCGTATTGAGTCGATAGACGATACTTCTAGCGTAAAAGTAAACCTCATATGTGCTAACGATACCACCGTTAATGGCCTAACACCTGTCATTGTAAAGACAGAGCCACCGTTAACATGCGATGTTTTCGTCAACGGTAGTAATAGGTTCCAAGAAGGTCGTGAACATTGCTTGGTGCAGGGTTTGTTTTCTATCATTAATGGTTCAGGAGTAGCTTTGTTAAATGGCTTGTCTACCAAACCTTTTCTAGTCAAAGAAGGTTCTCTGCTAACCCGTTGCGGAATCGCTCGACAGTCATCTAATCATGAGCAACAACATAACGTAATGAGGATAGATCCTGTAGAACTTCAACCCATTAAAAGCGAGGATATGAATGTCGATATCACCTTAGATAAAGAAAGTAAAGATACCCTTCTTAGTTTACTTAATAAATATAGACGTGCTTTCGCGTTCAGTCTACAGGAACTTGGAAAGACTCACCTAGTAGAGATGTCAATAAAACTGAAAGATGACGAGCCTGTAGTTTATCGACCGTATAGATTGTCATATAGTGAGAGGCAGAAGGTCCGTGATATGGTACAAGAGCTAGTGGATTGTGAGATAGTTAGGCCATCCACGTCAGCATATTCCAGCCCAATAGTTCTAGTAAAAAAGAAAACTGGCGACGTAAGACTATGTGTTGACTATAGGGCTCTAAATAAGAAAACACTGAGAGAAAATTACCCCTTGCCTAGAGTCGACGATCAGCTAGATAGTCTTGCGGGTTATAGTTATTACACCACATTGGACTTGGCATCTGGGTATTACCAGATTGCCATAGATGAAGCTGACCGTCATAAAACTTCCTTTGTTACCCCTGACGCTCAATTTGAGTTTAATCGAGTCCCATTTGGATTGGCCAATGCTCCTGCCAACTTTATGCGAATGATTAATATGGTTTTAGGAAAAAATAACAACAACGCTACCGCCTATATGGATGATATAATCATTCCATCCAATTCTGTGGCAGAAGGGTTGACCAAGTTAGAGACAATTTCGAATCTTTTACAGCAAGCTGGATTGACACTGAAACTGTCGAAGTGTTGTTTTTTTAAGCGAACTGTTGATTACCTAGGTTTCGAACTTAGTAAAGATGGCATTAAGCCAGGTAACAGGAAAATTGAAGCCGTTAGAGACTTCCCACAACCACGTAATCAACAGGGCGTGAGACAGTTTATTGGTCTTTGCAGCTTCTTCCGCAGATTTGTGAAAAATTTTGCAGTCATTGCCAAACCCTTGACTAGCTTATTAAAAAAAGACGCTGCTTGGGTTTGGGATAAAGAACAAAACGAGGCGTTCAATACCCTTAAATCCGAACTGTTGCAAAAACCTACGTTATCATCGTATGATCCGAACGCTAGTACCGAGCTCCATACGGATGCGTGTAAGATAGGAATCGCCGGTATTTTACTACAGCGTAACAGAGATGGCCTACTGAAGCCCGTCGCCTACTTCAGTAGACAGACGACCACGGACGAGCAACATATGACTGCGTACGAACTCGAGACGTTAGCAGTAATTGCTTCCTTGCAAAGATTTCGGGTATACCTTATTGGCATAGACTTCAAAGTACTGACAGACTGTAATTCCTTACGTGCAACATTTTTAAAGCGCGATCTAATACCCCGCGTCGCTAGGTGGTGGATTGCTATGCAGGAATTTAACTTCTCAGTTGAATATCGTCCCGGCAAGTATATGAGCCACGTGGATGCCCTGAGTAGAAATCCGCCACCTGCTGACGCTACATGCTCAGAGAATGTTATCGAAGTGGCTCGAATTGAGGGACGGGAATCTGATTGGCTAAGTACAGTGCAGAGTGCAGACACTGAGGTACAACGAAAGATCTCAATTTTACGTGATCCCAACGCGGCTAATGTAGTAGATGTTACGAAGAATTTTGTTGTTAAAAACGATAAGCTCTATCGCATAACGGACCAAGGTGAACGATGGGTAGTCCCTAAGGGAGTACGCTGGCAAATTTTAAAACAGTGTCACGACGACATAGGTCATTTTGCATTTGAAAAAACCCTTGCCAAAGTTAAGGAAACCTACTGGTTCAGCAAAATGAGGCGTTTTATCAAGAAGTATGTAGAGTCTTGCCTTGAATGTGCCTATTCCAAATCTACATCGAAGAAAAGACCACCATTGCATCCAATACCCAAGGTAGACTCTCCATTCAGTACGGTACACATCGATCATGTTGGCCCGTTCGTCAAAAGCTCTAAGGTTAATACGCATTTGCTTGTGATTATAGACGCTTACACGAAATTTATCATGTTACGGCCCGTTAAGAGTACTAAAACATCCATTGTAATTGAAAAACTGACCGAATATTTTAGCATATTCGGGGTACCTAACAGAATTATATCTGATAGAGGCTCATGCTTTACAAGCTCTAAGTTCACTAGTTACGTAAGTGGTCTTGGCATCAAACACATACTGAATGCAGTCGCAACGCCTAGGGCTAATGGACAGGTGGAGCGGTATAATCGAACCTTACTAGATGCTCTTACAGCTAAATGTACGGGTGCAGATGAAAAGAAATGGGACATGCAGGTACCTGATGTCCAGTGGGGACTGAACAATACAGTTAATAAGGGCATAGGGAACACTCCAGCTCAAGCTCTTTTTGGTACCAAACTTACTGGTGTAACGGAAGGCAGAGTAAAGTTTAGTATAGGTGACGATATTACAACAAATAACGAGTCGTTAGATGATATTCGATCACAGATAAATAGATATATAAGGGATTACCAAGAGCAGCAAAAAACGGCTTATGATAAAAAAGCAGGTCACCCCAAAATATTCAACGTTGGGGATTTAGTAAGTGTTGAAAGGGAAGCGCCTGCAACCGGTCAAAGTAGAAAGTTGGTCCCAAAATATCAAGGTCCATACCGTATCACTGCATCGTTAGGAAATGATAGATACCAAGTTGAAGATACTCCGATCACCCGGAAACGAAATCGCAAGTACAGTACCGTCATCGCAGTAGATAGACTAAAACCATGGTTAAATTTTACAAGAACCGATGCCGATTCCACTAGCGATGAGCAGTCAGGGTGTGAGTAGTTGCGAGCTGAGCGGGTGTTACGTCATTCTGTAGAAGCTACGAATGCTAACTGCTTAAAGAAAGTAAAGCCAGACTCCGGCCTAGTTGTAATCAGATCCCGGCTTAGTAAGGCAGAAGTGGCCAGAAGATACTGAGCCGAGGTCTGACGAAGGTTATGGCAGATTAAGCCAGATTTTAACTTGGACAGATTGAGCCAACTAGTATAAACCGTAAAGGACAGATTTAGTCCTATTCATGGCAGATATAGCCAGAATGTTCCTTCGGCTAGACAGATCAAGCCAATTATTATAAGTCATAACATAAAGGACAGATTCCGTCCTATGCATGTCAGATACAGACACAATTTACCTTTTAATTAGTATTAGTCATAGGACAGAATAATAGGATGTTAAGTTCTTCATGGTTATTTTTGGTTATCTCTATAACAAACTAAAATAACTTATTCGTATATTCTGGCAGAAGGCAAATAATGAAAAGTAACCGGTAGTAGTTATCGTTTTAGAGTAAATTATAGTACCTATATGATTTTTATGTACCTGACAATAACAAACGCGATTAACTACAAAAATATACTCTAAACTTGCTAACTCAGTAATCTTGATTTTCATGCATAACATAACATTATTTAGGAGCTATCTAAAGTTATTAAAGTAATCTTACAGATTGTATTTAACAGTAATATAATAGACCCGGAGACAATATATACATACATCTTCCTGTAAAATATACCCAGTGATTTGTCTGTTTCATTAATATTACTGATATGATGTTATTAGTAGGTACAGTCCCTGCCAGCATGCCTACCAAAAGGGGAAATCCACAGAAACTGCCCTGCTAGATCTGGTCGACAAGGTGCAGAAAACCCTAGAGGATAAGCAAACAGCTCTATGCGCGTTCTTAGATGTAGAAGGGGCCTTCGACAACACACCTACAGATACCATCATTAAAGGTATGGAATCAAAAGGTGTAGACGGCACCACAAAAAGATGGGTTCGGAGTATGCTCTCGAACAGAACAGTAATACTAACCCTAAATGCCACCACGCATGAATTTCACACCAAAAGAGGATGTCCACAGGGAGGGGTCTTATCACCACTTCTGTGGACTCTAGCGGTGGACCAACTCCTTGTTCGAATGGCGGCCAGGGATTATGACGTACAAGGATATGCCGACGATATCGTAGTCATAATCAAAGGACCCTGCCTTAACACAATCTCGAACATCATGCAAGGAGCTCTCAACACTATCTGTACATGGTGCAGAGAAAACGAATTGTCTATCAATGCAAACAAAACCATTATAGTGCCCTTCACAAATAAAAGGAAACTCGACAAGCTCAACACTTCAAAGCTAAACGGACAAACTATACCATTTACAAATGAAGCCAAGTATCTAGGGGTCACCTTTGACCAAAGGCTAACTTGGAACACGCATTTGAACAATATAATCCAAAAAGCGAAAATGGCACTGTGGACATGCTGTCGAATGGCAGGAGCAAGATGGGGCGTAAGACCCAACATTGCTATGTGGCTATACACAGCAGTCGTGAGGCCTATAATAACCTATGCCTCCGCTGTCTGGTGCAATAAGGCCAACCAAAAGACAGCGATCCTAAAACTAAGCAGCCTACAACGCACTGCCTGCATTATTGCAACAGGAGCCCTGTCTTCGACGCCGGGTGCGGCCCTGGACGCACTGCTCGACCTAACACCTCTGCACCTACAGGTGCAGAAAGAGGCCGAGCAGTGCATCTACAGGCTCTGCACACTGTCCAAGACGAAATGGCGCTCACAAGCACTGAACAAACTAAAGGCTTCAGTGTTCGAAAACAAACTACTGTGCATGCCCTCTGACGACATGCTCACTGAATGTATCTTTACGCAATACTACTCAGTGGAACTACCCTCAAGAGACGAATGGCTAAACGACCAAATGTCTCTCAAAGAGGGCTGCCACATCTGGTATACGGATGGTTCCAAAAAAGGAAAAGATGTAGGATGTGGGGTCTATGGACAGAGACCAAAGCTCAATGCAAGCGTCAGCATGGGCACAGAGGCCTCAATCTTCCAAGCGGAGATCTTTGCCATAAACAAATGTGCAGAGATAAACCTTGACAAGAACATAAGACACTGCCACATATACATCAACTCGGACAGCCAAGCTGCCCTGTTGGCACTGGAATCACTAGAGGTTAAATCTAAACTAGTCCAACTATGCAAAAACAATTTAAATGCCCTAGGCGAAACCAACAAAGTCACTCTTAGATGGGTACCAGGTCACTCCGATATTGACGGAAATGAAAGAGCAGATAAACTCGCAAGAGATGGCGCGGACAAGCCTCTTGTCGGCCCAGAACCGTTCTGTGGAATCACAAAACGCCAGGCTTATTCTCTGCTCAACGATTTACACAAATCTAAGGCGATCGAGATGTGGGTGGCTGTGAAAGGACAAAATCACTCGAAAACCCTTATAAAAGGCTTTGTTCAGAGGTTATCTAAAGAGTTACTACAGCTCAAAAGGTCAAAAGTCTGTGCGGTGACTAGAACTCTGACCGGTCACTGCAAGCTGAAAAAACACCTGTCCCTAATGGGTATGGAACAGGACGCAACGTGCAGAATCTGCCAAGAGTCAGAGGAGACAGCTATGCATATCCTCTGCTCCTGTGGACCACTTATGCACAAAAGAAGTATCCACTTAGGGCAACACTTTGTGCCCCCAGAGGAGATACAACAACTCACGGCCCAAAGAATCTGGGAATTCCTGTACTCAACGGGCCTCAGCAGTGAGCTTTAAGACAGGGCTGCCACAATAGATCAATTTTGGTCGATGCGGCACACAAAAGGCCCAAGCGAAAATAATAATAATAATAATAGAGACTAATGATGACGGCTGACACATGATGTCACAAATGTAGGCTCCCGTGAATTTTTAATATTTTTTACATTTTTGGAATTGTTTATTGCGGATTTTGAGTTGTTTACAATGAAAACCTATTAAACACCATGTAAAACCATAAGGGAAGTGAAAAATGTGTAGTTTTCAATAGAAATCGTCCGCGATACAAGTTGACAACTATGTGTCAAGCAAAATAAACAAGACTTCCAAGAAAAAATACTGATGATCACAAGGAGCCAGGCAAGAAGAAACACAGCCGCGCACACACAGAACGCACGTCCAACACCCCCGCCCGTCTCGTCGTCCTCCTCGCCATCGTCGTCGGGTGATGAGTTCGCCACAGCGCCCGACACCAGCGAGTCGAGCGACGACGAGCGCGGGCCGCCGCCCCCGCCGCCGCGACCACCTGCGCGACGTGGACGGCCACCGCTGCCGGCATGCTTGGGGCCTACGGGGCAACCTGCTCCGACCACGGCTCCCGCTACCGGTGGTGTAGTGCGTCGCATGCGATGGACGCAAGTAATGAACGAAAACTGCATGCGCGCCTACTACGGGGCTACAGAGGGGGGAATCAACCTGTCCGCGTACCGAGACAGGATGCTGCCTCTGTTTCTTGCATTTGATCCGACCATCGCCGTATCTGCGCAGCGGCTATCCGATCAAGTGCGTTTCATCCAGCGGCGCAAGCTGCTGGACGACGCGACACTTGATCGATTGCGCCTGGAAGTACTGGCCACTCGCGCGGCTTCCACGCCGGCTCGGGATACGTCTGCTACGTCACCGGTTCCGGCGCCAGCGCCCAACCTGGTGCCGGGGGTGCCGCTGACGGATCCCGAAGCCGATGGGGAAGACGGTGCGAGCAGCGTAAGTACCCAGGCCAATGAGCAGCTGAGGAGGGCTTTGGAGGAGGCGATTGTGCGATATCGATCCACACCTGAGTCTAGGCCGCGATTACCACGCTTGCCAATGCACAAACGTAACCTAGCGCTGATGGGAGCCCTGGACGCTTTGCTAGACCCGTACCTTCGGGCTAGCGAAGATTTAGCTGATACCCACTCGATCATGTACTGTGGGGCCATCGCGGCGTGCCGCGTTGCTCGTGTCAGATTCCCGGACACTGACCGAGCACCGCGGACCGCCGGGGGTGTTCCTGCCTGGCAAGTACGGATCGAGCGGCGTATCAGCTCGTTTAGGACTCTCATTGCCAAGCTAATCTGTTTTAGGGGGGGCAACAACCGCCCCCGTGTGATGCGCTACGTGACACAAGCCTTCGCGGGGACTGGCACCAGGCCCTGCGATTACATGGCATGTGTCACGGAGCGCATCGACTACCTAAAGCAGAAAGTTTATGCATGGGCAAGCCGTATTCGTCGCTACAGAGAGCGTGTGGATCGATTCCAGCAAAATCGCCTCTTCCAAAGTGACCAAAGGAAGGTATACCGAAAGTGGGAGGGAACCGATCAATGTGTGACCGACGGGCAACTGCCGGATCCTACTGCCATGATTAATTTCTGGCGTAGTATCTGGTCGGTTCCAGTCGAGCACACCGAGGGCGAATGGATGAATGTTGTCAGACGTGAGTGTGAGCCGATCGAAGACATGGGGGCTGTGATCATCAGCCCCGATGATGTGAGTTGTGCGGTCCGTACGGCCCAGAACTGGAAAAGTCCCGGGCCGGACGGATTGCACAACTTTTGGATCAAGTGGTTTCGATCCTCACACGCACGCCTGGCAACACAATTTCAAGACGCCCTCGAGCTTGGTTCCCTGCCATCTTTCATGACTACTGGTGCTACCTTCCTGCTCTATAAGTCCGGTAGTACCACGGAAGCGAAAAACTATAGACCCATCACGTGCTTGCCCACTTTATACAAGCTCCTTACGTCCATTCTGAGAACAAAAATTAACACGCACATTGTTGCGAATAACGTTTTGGCCTTTTCTCAGAATGGATGTAGGGTTGGGTCCCGTGGTACTAAGGAGCTCCTCCTCATTGACACGACCATTTGCCAACAAGTCCGGCGGAACAGGGGGTCTCTCTCAGCCGCCTGGATTGACTATAAGAAGGCCTATGATTCGGTGCCTCATTCATGGCTGGAGAGGATCTTAGAGCTGTATAAAATCGATACAGCTCTAAGATCCCTCTTAAGCGCATGTATGAGGCAGTGGACCACAGTCCTTCGTCAACCAGGTGGCGGAGATGGCCCCCCTGGCCCGCAGGACTTGATAAGGATTGAGAGAGGTATTTTCCAGGGTGACAGTTTGAGTCCTCTGTGGTTCTGCCTAGCTCTGAATCCGCTCAGCACGCTGCTGAAGGATTCAGGACTAGGTTGCCGGCTTCAAAGAGGAGGTGAGGTCATTTCTCATCTGCTGTACATGGATGATCTTAAGCTGTATGCACCAAAACGCCAGGATCTGGTGGAACTACTGGAAGTAACAGAAACCTTCAGTAGTGCCATCAAAATGGAGTTTGGTGTAGACAAGTGTGCGGTCATGCATGTACAGCGGGGGAAAGTCGTAAATTCTGCGAACTTACAGCTTTCTGAGACAATGTTCCTCAGGTCTATCTCCGAAGTTGAAACCTACAAGTACCTTGGTATGTCACAGTCATTGGGTATTGCGGACGGAGACATTAGACAGGCGTTGAAGGAGCGTTTCTTTTGTCGTTTGACAAAAGCACTTAACAGTCTTTTGTCCGGTGGCAATAAGGCGCGCGCCTTCAACGCTTGGGTGATGCCTCTACTCACTTACTCCTTTGGCATACTAAGGTGGACTCAGACTGAGCTGGACGCCCTGGATACGAGGGTCCGTCAGCTGCTCACTACACATCGCATGAGGCACCCACGCTCGTCAGTTATGAGAATGTACATCCCGCGTAAGTGTGGGGGCCGTGGCTTTTTAAACGCCAAGGACCTCCATAACCGCGAGGTGTGCAGTCTTAGGGAGTATTTCCTAAACAACGAGTGTGGGATTCATCGCGATGTAGTAGCAGTTGACAAAGGCCTCACTTCTCTCTCCTTAGCGAACGAGAACTGGCGCAGACCAAAGGTGCTTAGCACCGATGACCGCAGGGCTGTATGGAAGAGCAAGGAGCTACACGGGCGGTTCTACAAGGCCCTTACGGGGCCCGATGTAGATCTGCTCGCGTCGGTGAACTGGCTACGCTTCGGGGATCTCTTCGGGGAAACCGAAGGTTTTGTCTGTGCAATTGCGGACGAAGTAATGATGACGAACAATTACCGGAGATATATCCTGAAGGACGGTACGGTCGACATTTGTCGGGCATGCCGCCGTCCCGGTGAGTCACTCAGGCATATAATCTCCGGTTGTTCTCATCTTGCTAACGGCGAGTACTTGCACAGACATAACCAAGTAGCCAGGATCATTCACCAGCAACTTGCTCTTCGATACGGTCTTGTGGGGTCTGAGGTGCCGTACTATAAGTACGCACCGATGCCAGTTCTCGAAAATGGTCGTGCCACGCTCTATTGGGATCGATCTATCATCACGGACAGGACTATTGTAGCCAATAAGCCTGATATCGTGTTGGTAGATCGATCTAAGCGCCAGGCAGTGCTCGTCGACATCACCATCCCGCATGACGAGAACCTCGTGAAGGCCGAGAAGGACAAACTCAGCAAGTACCTTGACTTGGCTCACGAGGTGACCGTCATGTGGGATGTTGACTCGACGATCATTGTCCCGATAGTCGTTTCGGCGAACGGTCTTATAGCGAAGAGTCTCGACAAACATCTTAAGAGACTCTCGCTAGATGGCTGGATCAAGGGCCAGATACAGAAGGCGGTACTCCTGGACACGGCGCGCATTGTCAGGAGGTTCCTCTCTCTGCAGCCCTAACCACCGGTAGCCTGGGCCCTGCCCCGCTGCCGGCGGCACCCTAGGTTAGGTTTTTTATAATGTGTTTATATATTTTGTAATTTCTTTATTGTATTTTACTTTTGATATAACTTTATTGTAAAAAACCTAACTTAAGATTTTAAATGAATAAAGGAGATAATAATAATATTAGTAGGTAATGTAAATTGTAAAAGGATTTTTTGGATTGTAACTTAGAATTTTACATGTAAAAGAGCTCATGTAGCCTACATGCAGAATAAAGTTTTGATTTTTGAGTAGTACATTTTTCAAATGTCATGTTGCCTTTTATAAACATTATAAATGCTTACACAAATGTCTTATGTGATGTTATACCAGTTGAATAATGTAAAAATAAGTGTATAAATTAGTTATGTACGTGGTGTCATGTATTATATATACATTTTCTTGTGGTTGATTCTCATTTTCGAGTATACACGAGGACGTGTATATTGGACGGATGGCCGAATGTTAGACTCTTACGAGTATACTTATGTTACAAATTACGTCTGTGCCATTAGATAAGTATTGTTATATATTAGTAAGGTGAGGCCAGTACATGTGTATAAATATTGTAATTAATAAGTATTTTGTTCCGGCGTCGCCGATGGCTGTTAGCTGCGATAGTAGCGACATGTACGACGTGTTGGTGGCCATTATTGGAACTAGGCGTTACTTGTGCCGCGCTAACAGCTGTCAGCCGACACTTGTTGTTGTTTCGTTTTTTACGTTGTTGTGGTGATTTTGATTTATGCTAAGTAGCTTATTAGTGAGAAAGTAAACATTTGTACCTGTTTAACTATAATAAAGAAACTGTGACAATCACCAGAGTTTGAATTACAGGAGTTCGAACAATGGAAAGAAGCGTGCTCTGGATGCATGTTCATAGCGCGTCTTTTCGAACGGTTACATAGCTTACCATTAGTGGAAACGGTCACATAGTTTCGTAGCGTAGCTTTCGCATCCTTGCATAGCTGCATAGTACATCTCTGGTGGAATGGCACCGGAACCCTCTAAAAACAGTGTTATATAACTAACGAGGAACCCATTTTGACTCAGTTTTGTTCATCTGACACGTGACTTTGATCGAAAATCATGCTGTACATCAGTTTTTGCTAAACATGTCAGTTTAAAATACCGGCACCACACAGCATCGTCTTTTTATCTTATTCGCGTATGTTATTATAACATGTAGTTAATTAGTTCTTGGACTTATGTGTTGTTAATAATTTGGCAACATATTTTATACAAATATTTCAGCACACGGTCATTGTGCCGCTATCAACATATATCATTTAATATCGTTTTTTTTCAATGTAGAAATATTTAGACTGAATAAATTATTTATTTATTTATTTTTTTTTTTTTATCAAAGCAGTAACGTCTGCTAACGTAAACTAAATGTTTACAAATGAAGCGAAAATTGAAAAATTTAATGATTCGGACAGGATTCGAACCTGCGTTTCCAACGGCTTTCCGGGCCAACACTGGCGTCCTCCCAATTGGACCACCGAATCAGATGTCAGAGTCATTGAATTTTTCAACCAGTTGCTTCGACATGCCTTAGGGTGGCATCGTAGCGACATCTACCGTAAAGTAATAAATAAAGTAAAGTAATGAATAAATTATTTTGATTTTTTTGATAAAAAGGAATCTTGGTTGTTATTTTACACATTGAAAAGATTAAAAAATTAATATCATAATATAAAAATGGCGCAAGAGAGGGGACTCCTTTGCCCAGCAGTGGGACACACTTATAGGCTAGTGAAAAAAATATATAAAAATATGTTTTGTTTCGTTTTAACGACAGCCAACAACAATGATATCCCGCACGTCCCCAAAGCGCAGGCCCCCGACACCGCTCGCTCCGCGTTCTTCAGAAACGTGTTCTGCCTCAAGACTTTCTTTCCGACTTTGTTAAAATGGCTTCAAGTGTAACTTACTGTTAGGTTTGACGAAGTAAACGAGCGCACTGGATAAACATACCTGCAATAGAACAAAACAAAATCAGTTTTACGTAATAAGTAAATATTATATTGTTTCGATGTGTTGCAATCATAAGTTAAATGCGAGACAATGATATCGTCATCGATCCAGTTCTAAGGTAAGCGCCAACTAAGGATACTAGAGAGTGTTATAGGTATATCACACTTAGAAAACAGTCGCACGTATCCAGGAACAATTAAAATTATTACGTTTCGTTTAGTTGCATTTATTGCCTTTCGGTAAGTTTTTTTAATTAAAACAAATTTACGAATTCTTGAAATACAGGTTATTTTAAATCCAAAATTGCACCCGAAATGAGTAATGTGCGGAACAGGTGCGGGTGCTCTATGTATTCCCGGCCAGCCGGTCTAGGGTCGCAGGTGTCGCAATAGCAATGCCCCACTGATACTAACGAGCATATTCATTGGTCCAAACTTGCACATCTACTTATTTCATGAAATTTTGCGTAAGCATTATCTGAAACCAAGGAAAATCCACAAAGTTACACCTTCCAATATACTTAATATGTAATTTCTTTCTAATTTTCCCTTTTCAATTAACTACGAGGATCACTCAATAAATACTTAGCCTCACCGTACCATGGCACTGCTGTTACAAAATAGTTATATCATCGTGCAGTAAATTTTTTTTGGAATGCACTGTTAAATTTTCAGTCAATTACCTTCATTTGTTTTGTTTTCATACCCTTTGGAAGCGAGCGTGTCGGTCGATTTTACAAAAATGGAAAAAGAGCAATAGCGTTCTGTGATTCGATTCTTGTTTTTGGAAGGGATATGCGCAACGAAATCAAAGACCGCTTGGATGTTGTGTACGGTGACTCTTTTCTTTCGATGGCGACCGTCAAAAATTGGTTCAACGAGTTCGTTCGTGGCCGCACGTCGGTTTTTGATGAGCCACGCCCAGATGCCCCGAAAACGGCTACTACGGCTACGGTGGAAAATGTTAACAAAACCCACAATCTAGTATTGGCAGACCGCCGATTGAAGGTTTGCGAGATAGCTGAGACTATAGGCAATGCAGAAGAAACGGTACATCATATTCTACACGAAAAACTGCGCACGAAAAAGCTGTCGGCGCGATGGGTGCCGCGTGTCCTTACACCAGACAACAAGCGCAATCGTGAGACCGCATCGGAGACGTGTTTGTCGCGGTTCAAGCGGAATCCAGCGGAGTTCTTGCGTCGTTTCGTGACCCTTGACGAAACATGGATTCACTGGTACATACCACAGATCAAGGGAACAGTCGAAATACTGGTTTTTACCCGCGAACTTGCTCCGAAGAAGGCAAAAACTGTTTCATCGGCCGGTAATGTGATGGCGACCGTTTTCTGGGATTCACAAGGTGTGATCCACATCGATTACCTAGAAAAGGGTACAACAATCTCCAGGCTCTGATATACCGAATTATTGGGCCGATTCGACGCCGAATTAAAGAAATAACGGCCACATTTGGCGAAGAAAAAATTACTGTTTCACCACGATAACGCGCCGGCTCACACCTCCACCATCGCCATGGCCAAGTTGAGTTGGTCGAATTGCGCTACGAATTGCTGCCTCATCCACTGTATTCTCCAGATTAGGCCTTCTGCGACTTCTTTTTGTTTCTATACTTAAAAAAGTCACTCCCCGGAAATAGATTTGGGTCGAATGAGGAGGTCATCGCCGCCACATAGACCTATTTTGCAGACCTCTGGAAAACGTATTTTTCGGATGGGTTGAAAAAGCTGGAGTATCGTTGGGCCAAGTTTATCGACTTAAAAGGAGACTACGTTGAAAAATAAATCGCCACTTTTCCAAAATTTTCATTATTTTTTTGTAGGCTAAGTATTTATTGAATGACCCTCGTACGTAACTCATATTTACAAACATAATCTAATGGCTTTAACAGTACATTTTAGTACATTACATACCTAAGGCGGTGAATTCGTGAATTACCCAGATCGCTGGTGTTTGTGGCCCCAACCGAAGGTAAGGACCATAAATATACGACCTGGAGCTTCACGAATTCACCGCCCGTAGTTTGTCTAAAGTTTTACCTTGCCTTGGCCAGCAAGTGAGATTTTCTCCCCGCAAAGCCGCGTAGCGGGCAGAAAATCCTACTTACGACCTAGGGTGACGTAAAAACATATTTCAACTGTGTGCACCTCTCACGCGGTGAGAGCGTACATGTATGTCGAATCCCCCCTACCCCCTCCCGCTCATCCACGCGAGGAGAGTAAATCAAGTAGCGTCGTCAATTATTCAAGAGCAGAGACGGATAGCGCGCGGCTGCTCGGGCGGGCGCGGGTGCTGGCAGTCGGTGCCGGCTCAGCAGTAAAGGCCGGTACCGTGTCCTGCGGTTACTTTGATTCATGGCCAATATAGGTTATTCATGTTAAATACGACCGATACGTAGGTAGCTAAATGTTAATGTAAATAGAATCAGGCCCCAGAACTCACCGAGTTCTATGTGCACCTAAACGCTACAAATTGGAACGAATGAGCTCCGTTTGACGTGACTTTTTACGCTTTAAAACAAGTGAGCGCCGGTAAGTTGACCGCGGCCGGGAATGAACAATGCCACTCGAGTATCGAGCAACTTGAGCCACTCGAGCACTGGACCAAAACCGAGCAACTCGAGAACTGGCCCAAATGCTCAAGCAACGCGAGCCCTCTCGAGCACTCGCCGGCTCCAACCACCTACTGTACTAGTCTTAATTTAACCGAATGAAACCTCGTTACTGAGCAAAGTGTGTGTTTCCCGGAGTATATTAGAATTGACTTTATCCTAAAATACAACTATGAAAATCAGAATATAGAAGCGGAGAATGATGACGTGTTGAAATGCGTAATAATCTACGAAGAAACTATTACAATTACTCCACCGATCTTCGATGAAGAAGAAACGATCTAGCCGTGACATGCAGAACTTTTGTCTGATTTTTTACTAGAAATCGGTAACTATTGTGTCATCATAGACACATATTTAAGTCCTTTAAATGTATATGAAAAAAACTGTAAAGGGAATATGATCTCTTTCCATCATTGCTCATCATCAGCATCATCTAGAAACAAATCCACTATATTTACCACGACCAATCACATGTAAATGTAAACCGACTTGAATTCAAACTAGTAGCAGTCAGACAAGGACTGTGATTCGCTTTGATCTGATTCAAAATAATCCGATTAAGGAATGGCCAACACATCCACAGTTCCCTAAACGAGCGCCAAAGCCTAACTAGCCTTAAGGCGAGAGGACGGCTCCTTTACAGTAGACTAAACATTCCTTACGTCATTACTGCTCCTCAGACATCGTAACTTAGCAACTCAAGTACCTAAGCGTAGGTATTTACCGTATTCTAAAAAGATAGCATTGCACTGGATCTTCCATCAAATTTCCACTATTATTATATTAAATAAAATCAAAGTACAAAATGATAGCACAACTTGGGTATCACATCGTGAAACATACATACGTAAAGTACCTAGAGACGTAAGGCATAAAAACCACAATACGATAGACCTATAAGGCTGACTAGATACCTAATTATCCCTTATAGAATCTTCAGTGACTGTACCTTGAAACAGACTAAATTAGACAAGCGCTCTTCACGGTACACTCAGCTGCAAAAACGTGAGCGTACAACGTAAACAGGTTCGTTTACGCTGCCGCCACACGCATGAATGGGATCGATAGTGGGGCGCCCCCTCCTTGCCGGCGAGGGTGGGGGGAGGGTCGTCGGGGCGATGACCCGGCTGCATCTTACAGCTGGCTGCGACCACTCTGGGTCAATGTTAACAATTAATTCGGTAAAGCGCCAGCCACCGCCGGCGGCGGTGCTGATGCTTTGGGACCTTGTTGGTTTTATATAATCTAAAGACTGCATCACACTGTCATTTTGTAATTGAAACTTAATGTAAAAAAAACAGTCGATGGTTGACACTTGTCAATGTCCACATTTAAACGGTTTGACAGTGACATGTATTAGAATTTGAATGGTTTGACACTGACGTGTGTCAAAATTTCTGCGTTGACTACATTGACAAGTGCCAACCATAAACATTTTTTTTACTAAGTTCCACAGGCAAATATCCCTTCAGCCACTATTGTTGAGAACTGTCAAATGGACATTTAAAAAAAATATTTCGGAAGAAAAGTTAATGACCTGTGGCTTGTAGATTCTTACAGCAAGGTCTATAGAAAAAAAAATGTGTTCGAAAAATTGTACCGTCTGGTTACAATTCACTCGAAAAACATATTATTACTGAATTTAAATTCATTTAACAAAGACAGCAATAACGACTAGTATTGATTGGTAATCCTTATCAAAATTTTGATTTCAGACTCTGTAGTCGAACAATAAAACCGTCTAGATATAGTCGATGATATAATCAGTCCGAACTCACAACTCACGACCGCGCCGTGTTGGAGCCTACACAGCTAACTCGGTGCCAGCGTACGAATCAGTTTGGCACTTAACATATACCGATCGCCTGCTCGCGAAGCGGCCAATTAATGTTAGCCGCTTCGTGCCTCCATCAACATCCAGACTATCGAAACTTGTTGAGCAGTTGACGGAATACGGGGGCATAGGTTATGTCTTATATAATAACCCCCAATAACAGAGTAGCGCTGGCCTGCGGTAAGAAACTTGGTTGCCTTGCAAGTATAGTAGCCCCGATCTTACTATTGAAGATGTCATAACTAAGTTTCAGAGAGCATATTATTAGTTCCGATCGACGGAAGTTTGTAATTCAAAGATTCAACTGATTATCTACTATTAGGTATGCGTCTACTTTCAATATAAATATAAACGTTCTTACAACGAATATTCGTCATATTCGTCGACAAATCCTACGAAAGTGAATGTTACTATCATTATTTTTAGTTGTTTTTAGGGTTCCGTACCCAAAGGGTAAAAACGGGACCCTATTACTGAGACTTCGCTGTCCGTGAGAGGCTGTATCTCAAGAACGGTGATAGCTAAATAGTTGAAATTTTCGCAGATGATGTATTTCTATTGCCGCTATAACAACAAATACTAAAAATAAAATAAAATAAATATTTAAGGGGGGCTCCAATACAACAAACTTGTTATAGATTATGGTACGGAACCCTTCATGCACGAGTCGGACTCGCACTTGCCCAATTTTTTACTCAATAACGCGTCATCCAAATATGTGTACAACTTAAGAGTCCACCATGTATTAATATATTCGTGCAAAAAATCACATGTTATCGTGTGCATAATATAAACGACGGCGAATGCATTAATGAACGTTAAACGTAGAGGCACGCCGGCAAGTCTGTTTATAAAGGGGCGGGTGTACGCTTGCTCACCATAAAACAACGAACGCATCTTCATTACCCATTTTAATATCGGTTTAATATTGTTTGAGGAAACAAGCTCCCGGCCGGGAAACACGGCGCTCTCATTACTGCGTAACCTGACCTGTTGTGTGACTGGACTAGCGATCTTAAGCGATCTAAGTTCCACTCATATTATTTACATACCCCGGATTTTCGGTGTACGCTGATTGATTGGGTGATAACGTCTACTGTCCGTCTAGTGTCAAATCATTCGTGCACCGAAACCCCGGGATATAATTATTAATATTATTTTAAGATCCACACTGCAAGAACTCCATGTCTCTTCTGTTGCAGATGCGTGTTGTTCTTATTTTTGACGTACAATGTATTTCATCTGATATTATACAATAATATTATGATTTCATCTTCAATTCACACCATATAGGTTTGGATTTCCCTAGTCAGGTATTAGCAGCGTCTTATGATCACAAATACAATATAGAAAGAGGGCGTTGAAGTCGAAAATTCGAGTCATCATTTATTATAATTGATAGCCTCTCCGGTAATCATTAGCGATGGTAATTGATTACTCTGGTCTAATCATTTCAGAAATTGGCAAAATTTTCAGATAATAAGTTCAAGCATCGTTTGTTTACGACAAAGCTATAGCTACAATTTTACAGGGAAAACATTACTTTTGGTTACGTATCGCTCTCCAATACTAAAAATCTAATAGCCCATCAGCAAAGCAACATGCCAGCTACAATAACCATCGCTGTGATTAGTTGATCAAATAACATGATGTAATTATTTTCTCTTTGCTATATTACTTGTGCGTCAAATCCCTTATCCACTGCAAATATCGGACGATTTTATCTAACTCCCATTATGATTCCGTACCAAGGCTAACAAGACAGAAACAAACACTCACAAGTACATTATAATTAAGTCAGCTGCAATTTAAAATAGCCATGGACAAGTCGTATCATTTATTACATGTTTCTTTAATTATCTTTATGTATAGGTACCTAAGCTTTTAAACACTTAACAGATATTTTTTGTAGCGCAAAGACTAAAACATCTGCGTCTTAAAATTATTCGACATAAAATAATAATCTGAAATAAGATAACGAAATCCAAAGTACCTAACAGCTGTTGCCACGTTCTTTGAGAAATTAAATTGTCTGTAGTTTCTAATTTTATTACAGACGAAAACTCTAACTTGTTTTATTCTTTGTTTACGCACAATTTGTTGAGCAGTTGGCATGTTTAAATTGTTGCGCAAGCAGGAATTCTAAATACTTATCTTTAGAGAAAAAAAATAAAATGAAATGAATGGAAAGCATCTACTATTTACAAGCGAACACGTGTTTACGTCAAAATGACAGATCGAGACAGAAATCCGGCACGCGGCGATAAATATGACGGAACTAATAAACGACAGATCCGGACATATTAACTCGTAATCCCCGGCGCGGACCGAAACGACGTAAGTGACATGATTTATGTGGGAACGTCGGGCAATTTCATTTGGAACACGCATGACCCGTCTAGAATCACGCATTCGTTTGTATACGTTTTAAATATGGTTTACGATAACAATATGCAAAAACGGCTTAACGTTTCTGTAGTTTCACGGCTCCCAACAGCTTAGTAACCTCTTAGTAAAATTTACGCAAAATTAAGAACTGATGAAAGAAATGGATTTGATTGATTG
This sequence comes from Apotomis capreana, assembly GCA_947623375.1. NCBI lineage: Eukaryota > Metazoa > Arthropoda > Insecta > Lepidoptera > Tortricidae > Apotomis > Apotomis capreana. Next base: position 44,211,446 of record OX392499.1, read on the forward strand.
ATTGATTGATAATGTTATTACGAAATGTTGTTACAAAATCAAACCGGCTCTCGGAAATCTAGTTATCGCCAGGGCAGAATGCTTAAAGTTGTAAATTGAATTCGATCTCGTTACAGCATTGCATTCATTTAGATATTTCACGTATTAGTAAGTACATTACATATCTAGGGCGGTAAATTAGTAAATGTCCCCGATCGCCCGATAAATATGCGAACTGTGGCTTTACTAAATTACCGCCCGTGCATTATCTAAAGTTTTACGTCTTGACTTGGACAGTAAGTGAAATTATCTCCCCGCGTAGCAGGCAAAAAATCCCACTTACGGCCTAGAGTGACGTAATAGTATTTTATGCAACCGTTGTATAAGAGGGGGCAAGAATCGCGAGTGGCATGGGTTACGATGTGAGCGTAGCGAACATCGTAAGAAAGATGCCACGAGCGTTTTTGACCTACTTACACAACGTTGCATACAATACTTTTTCTACGACTCGACATTTCATAAATAAAATGCAAATAATCAACAAGGAAAATAGTTACATGTTCCTGCTCGGAATCAACAAAATTAAAAAATAAATAGTCTCTGATAAACTTTTTTTTTATTGACGTCCATCTGTCAAAAAAATATGAACTTATACATAAAGGTACGTTCACTATACTAAACATCTGTCAAAAAATATGAACTTATACATAAAGGTATACGTTCACTATACTAAACATCCATGCACTGAAGATAAAACTTTTTTTTTAAGTCGGCAGCAATGCCTTAGTACAATAAGCTTTTTTTTTAAATTGCAAATTGTGTGAATGCAGCTGTTTATCTTGTAATCTGTGGTACTAAGTGATGCTTTTTTGGCGACATTATAACATCGTTTAGCAGTGTTTTTTTTGGGAAATAGAGTATAGACTTTTACAGACTTTCATAATTTGTCGTTATATTAGAGTTAGTAAATATATAAATGACAGAAAAAAGTACTGGAGTAGAAAAAAATATTAAATAGTTTCATTGGTAGCCCCGACCTCGTTCCAATACCTTAATGTTTCAAAATTATAACAACCCTACATTACAAAGCTGCTATTTTGTACTCAACTTAAGTAGGAGGATAGCTGGCTTAAGTAGTGTGAACCTACTAATCCTCCGTTGCCTTGGTGACCCTGCCGACCTGCCAAACACGGCAGCGCTGGGCCTGCCTGCATTTCTGGTCTCTACTGGTATGTAGATGCCAGAAAGAAATCAAAGGGAGCATCGGTTATTTTGTCAGCTACAGAACTACAGTAGGTACCTGGTTCATTCTGTTCCATGGAGTGCAGGTCCTGCTGCGAGCGGCGGCGGTGGCGGTACTGCTCGCGGTAGTCGGGCCAGCGTCCGTACTGCGCAGGCGCGTTCAGGTACTCCTGCGACGAGAAGCGCGACGCGCGCGGCGGCGCGAACCCCGCCTGCGCGTAGTAGTCGTGCCGGAACACCACGTCCGGGTGGTTGATGCCGCCCGGCACGATCTGGCTGCCGAAATGGCTCCTGTGCCCCAGATACTCCGGCTTCATAGGCACAGGCCCGTCGGTGAGCTCGTGCCCGTGGATCGACGTCGACCGCTGCGGGCCGTAGTCGCGCATGCGGTTGGAGAAGTCGATGCCCATCCGGTGCGGGGAGTAGTCCAGCCCGCGCGGCCCCATCTCGAAGTGCCCGTGGGCGCGTCCGCGGCTTTGGCTGTAGAACTGGGCCGAGAACGGATTCTTAGCCTCTTGGTTTCGCGCCGGACTGAAACTCGTATCATTCTTCGGTTTCTCTTCCGGTTTAGGTTTGTCGTTGGCGACCCTCTCGGTGCCGTTGACGGCCTCCTTCTTGGGGGTGTCGGTGCGGGCGCCGGCGGCGCCGGCGGGCTTGTGCGCGGTCGACTCCGACATGTCCTGCGAGGCGCGCCGGTTGAACTCCTGCACTTTCTCGGGGACGAACCCTGGTTGCGGCGCTTGCGACATTTTAACTTTATAAAGACATCAAAATGTTTATAATTTACTACACATTTAGTTTATCAAAAGTTCCGAATACTTCAAAAGTGCGATACAAATACATATACTATCTAGACACAGTGCGGTTTACAAGTTAATAGGAAAGTAATCACAACCGAATGCATGAGCTGGAACGAAAACGTTCGTAGGTAACTGAGTCTTGCGTAAGTCGGATGTATTTCGGGAGTTTATTCCAGCCGGGGAGGACGGGGAGGGCGGAGGGTGGACAGGGCGGACCGGAACCGGAAGCGCGATTCGGGCGGCAGAGTGCCGAGTCATCAGTAATTAAGTGGCTATTCCGATACTATTGTGTGCCGGTCTGAGGTGGTTCACCTCGCATGTGAGCCGTATTATTCGTTAAATCTACTTTATTCTCCCAAAAAATTGTTTTATGAGTGTATACTTTTATATACATAGATGACAGTCAAAATATGGTATAGGTACATACACACTTAGAATACTTGTTTTTTTCAGATCTACAGAAAAAACGTATTTCTTTGTTGATATACGAGTATCAGTATTATAGGCAAAAACCTTCATCCGAGATAATTTCAATAATACATACGTAGAGTGTAACTGAGTTATTAATTTATTATATACAATATTTGTTTCGCCTCGATCTCCCCTGATTATCTACCTGACTGCGATCTTGGCTATATTCCAGTGCATTTGTATCTGGCATGCGACCGCCAGATCAATAGCCCCGCGGCACAAGGACGCGCATAAATCACGTGTACACTTACACTGGTCGGGCACCGCAGCGACGACGCCGCCAGTTACCGAAGACCTCGGACTGTTTACGGCCGGCTATTCGCTAGAGGTCGAGACAAATCGGTAAGATTATAGCCGGTCCCCTGGCCAGACGTGGATGGTCTCCGGTTAACACGCGTGTGGGCCCGGCCGGAAGGTCAGCGTATAGCGGTGCATCATGGTTGACCCAGTGGCCGGGTCCAGTGACCGGGTAATGTAAGCATCGTAATTTAATGTAGACGTGTAAATTTTAAACAGAAATTAACTTCATATTTTATAACGTACAACGTACAATTTAAAACACGTATAAATGGCGAGTTGATTTAGAGCTATACACGATTAAGATGAACTCGTTATAGTAATTAGGTACCCTTTGAATTTAGCTTCCATAGAAATTCCTTTGACTGAATCTCATCCACATTCCTAGTGCTTACAACTTTTTATCTTACCTACGTACGTTACATTAACAACTTTTTGCTATTCGATTACCTTTTTGACTGAAAAGGTTGACAGATATAAATGCAACGGTCAGTTGGAATTCAATTAGTACCTATTTATGTCGATCAATTGAAGGGTGATTTTCATGGACATATATAGAAAAGCGAACTGAGCAAACTAAAGCAAGACAGGACTGTAGATTTTGCCTGAAAGCGTCTGTCGTAAATTACAATAGTAATCTAATCACAACAACAGCGATGTGAATGAGACTGTCGTGCCAAGCGCGCTGATTGCGTTATCGGCACATCTGGGCCGTTATCGTCATCTCGGTGTCTCGGCCGCAGCTGGACGGATCTCGCAGCCCCGTAGCGGAGCAATGATGCAGATTATACGAGGGTCTGCTGCGAGCCTACACTATACCTATATATGTAAACTATAAGGTAAGGTAGGGTAAGACTATCACAGGCGGAAGACTGCCACTAACTAACTATTTTGGCTCAGTGACCCAAACAGGATCTTAGCCACCGAAACGAGAGCACGTTACTTGTCCCGATCCTGCGCAGTTTCTCGCCAGTTTTCGACTGAAGAAGACTGCCATAGTCGAATACAAACGTAAATTGCTCGTCAACATGAATCAAACGAGTGTAAGCTCTTTGGGGTTGTGTAATACTTTCCCATGAGTACCTACCCTCCGGCTACATCATCATATCGGCTCCATATCATAATAACATTGCATTTTCGTCTGATCAAAAAAATCCAGCATTATCGGGAATCGGGAAGTCGGTGAGATTTAACTTCCACGATTTGATTGCAGACAGACAGGTGAAGCTAAATAAGCGCTTGTAACAACACTAACAGTTGGGAGATAGTTGCTGCTACGTTTCCGTTTGTTTATCTCGGACGTGTCGGACGTGGACGCGTGGGGCGGCGCTGCGGGCTGTGCACGTGGCTAGCCAACTAGGTTATAGATTACAATATATAAACACCTAACAGGGGTAGACGTGTGTTTGTTTGTTACTTTTGTTGGATAGTCATGATAGAATTTATTTGCTTTGCCTATACAATTAAGCCACTCTCTATCAGACAAGCCCCAAGCAAGGTAGCTTTCAAGTGTATGCTGCGTAAGCATCTGCTGGAACAAGAGCTCATATAGTTCATCCATCATCCCATGTTGTAGACTTTCGTATATATTTGTATATATATATATATATATATTATATTATGTATATATCTGTATATATATTATATTAAAGTGTGTAGATATATCTATTTTTGTATTAACAGCAATATAATATTTTGTATTTACTTGTACTCTAGATTCTCTCTGTACCATCAGATTTCTAATTTGCACCCACTTCTAGTATCTCTGTTTGGCCCTATGGTTGACTGGTAGAGAATGCCATTTGGCATTAAGTCCGCCATTTGTACTGACTTGTTTTGTGCAATAAAGTTTAAATAAATAAATAAATAAATAAATTAAGCCAATTTGCTTTTAAACTTGCATCTACTACATAGTATCACAATCTTTCATCCCACAATTCAAAATTCACCTTCACGTGTTTGCTCTAGCCACACGCAGCACCTCCCGACGTGCACAGCTCCATTATACGGCGTCACGCCGACACCGACGGCGTGTTACCGGCGTGACGCATCCTCACGCCCGGCACGCCGCCTGCCAGACCTAGGCACTTGTGTCGCACTCGAGCCGACACTAGTGAAATCGATGCGGCATCTGCACGTTAACGGCTTAATCGTGAACGGGATGAATTTCCTTACACTTAGCCTCAGTTTAAGACGATTTAAAACATTAGAATGATGGCAAATCAAAAACTGATTACTCCTGTTAAACGGTTGATGTTAGCAGGCGTCATCAAAAGTGTAGTTTGATTGTGTTCAACAAGAATTAAGTTTATTTTATTATTTGCCTCGCATATCTAAGCTTTCCTGATTAATTGATATTGATAGCTGTGTAGGGACTTGAGAACGAATCATCATCATTCATCACGTTCGTTACATCGTTACCGCATACGATCCGTTAAACAAGAAAAAAAACATGTGTTTTAAACCCATAATGATATAATAATTGCCTGGTGTATGCATGCGTGAAAGGACTGCTGATTACCTTTCTGAAATAAAACCTATTAAATGGATTCCATTATCGGCACCACGATTCACTTACACGCGCGTGGAGTGTCGCTGCAAGTTGCGGCAATTAAAAAGCCATATTCCACCCCAATGTTGCCCCCTGTTACCTGGCCAAGGGAGGTAATGACAACGCCATTAAGTGTATCAATTGAACATAGCTCGATCAGTGTCCGATGATAATAGCCCACCTAGTTTTAAAGCAAAGTGAGGTTTGTTAAAGTGTCTGACTACGTAACTTTGTTAGAAAATAATAATAGAAGCGGCAACAAATAGTTTTAGGGATTTCAGAAGGTCAGTTACACTCAGTTCAGAAAGTTCACTTAACTTTTGTCCAGCTGGTTTTAGTAATCGTGCCTATGTCAATTTAATACTCGTAACCGAAAGGTTATTGAAAAGTATTTAAGGAAGTTATAAAAGGGTTAGTGATACATTTAAATAAAACAATTTAAACGGATTATATCGCGTATATTAATTATTTGAGCCTCCCTGACGTTTCTATAATAATAAAACAATTTTCATTACCACCGGCTTGGGATCCTGTTGTACATCTCGTATCAAGAACCAAGCAAGACACAAGACTGGAAACCTTGGGCCTCGAACGGTGTAAAACAAATTAGTGTTAAAAGTAGTATACGAGTATCTATCGGCGGTACTTTCTCTTCAGTAAGCTTTATAGTAAGCCGCTGCTAGATATTCTAAATAAAATAATAAATGCCTTTCTAGCACATGTGTAACTGTCTACACATTATGCCCATCTGGTATGTATGAAGACCTTTATTTTAAATCAATATTTATAAAACGGGTAGTTTGCACAAATGTAACTTCGACAGAGGAAAATTGTGTTTTTCTCAGTCAACCTTTGACAACGGTGTCTGTTAAGGTACCGAAACGTCAGGGAGGCTCTAATAATTAATATCCGTTTAAATTGTTCTATTTAAATGTGTGACGACGGTCGCGGTAACCGAAGAAAATATTATGGTTAGTGGTAGCCTGGTTCGATCTAACGATAATAGACAAAACTCATGTTCAGATAGTGTTAGCCGTATTTCGGAACGTACTTGTCGGTGTTGCCAACCCAGCGCACTGACATATAGATTACCGCGGAATGGCTGCTTGACTTTAATACTAAAATATATTGTTATCCAATATCTAGTGCTTTTACTGTTAAAAGTTCAGAAGTGGGATCTGCTTTTATTCATGCCTACAAAATATTTCGGTCTAGTTAATCAATTCACGTATGAAATCTTAATTGACTCGTAAAACAAAAGAATGTCGCTTTGCGTTCTTGTTTTATTTCATATTTTGGTAAAGGCATTACTTATTGGATAGTTGTATTAAATAACGAGTAAAGTAAAGTTGGATAACCAACATTGTAACGAGTGCTTACATTATTTATTTGATAGTCTTTAATTAAGACGTGGTGTAAGTACTTAAGTGATGGCGATGACGCGGTAAGTCCTTCAAAATCGCAGGCAATCCGTAAGAAATTGGCCGGTGTATTGTACTACAAGCTACAACTACACCAATAGCATATTGGTAAGGTATTTTACAGTTCTTTGGATATTCTGGGTGCATCGCTACTATTCTAGATGAAAGGTACCCGATTCTATGATGAATAAGCTGTACATGTTTTGCATTTATGTGGCTTACTGAAATATCACTTTGTGTCTTTGAGTGTGACATTAAAATTAAAGCCATAGAACCTGGCGGTGTACTAATTGCATATTAAGTGTTCTATGATATGACATATTGATTTTATTATGACAGGGTTTGTTAAGTACCTGTTTAATGTGGGCTTCACAGCAAGTTTTCATAATATGTATGCATTTTGTAGCATTATCTTGGTGTGGTGTGTGGTTTTGCTTCTAAGTTTCACAGGTGAATATAATTTTATATTTTATTTGAAACCTGGACAGGATGTTTGTCAATGAAAATCTGTAGTATCACAGATGTAAATAGTTCCATTGTATGTAAGCGAATGGTGGATAAAACCAGGTATGAGTATTCGTTTATTTAATATTGCTTATTCAAGTAACTAATATTATATTATATAAAAACCATTCTTGTTAATATGGTATTGAGTAAATGGGATTAAGTACCTATAGTAAACCTGGTAGTATATTATCAAGATATAATATTAAATGACAACATTGATTGATTACACTAGGAGTAATGTACATGTATGTATATCTAAACTGTACAGAGGAATTTGGAAACATATCACAATTGATGAAAAGTGGTTCTAAGTCTAAACAAGAGTTATATAAAATACCTATTTGACTAACAGTATCTATATATATATTACGCGAGGCCGATTTTTGTACATCCCATCAGATCTACAGTTATGGTCCGATTTTGATAAATGATATGTCATTAGATTCGTCTCATGCTGGAGAGGTGCATAAAACTCTTGGAATTTTAATTTTTTCCTGAAAAGGTACTGAAAAATGGATTTGAAAAAACTACTGTGCGCTAACCACGTGACTTTGACCACGTGACCTGTGATCCCTATTTTGACATAAGATGACCAAATAATAATAAGCATGATTTGCTCACAAACCTGTAGTAAGTTGTTCAGCATGATGAAATATTATTTTTGAGTCGGCAACATAATATCCGCAACACTTAAAACATGTACAAATATGCAAAAATAATTTTACAGTTTGTTGACAATGAATGACAGTAGCCATATTCTGACAACTTTTAATGTCTTTTTTATTGGGGGCTATTATGTCAATGCTCTAAATTGCCAGGTTGCTTTTTTTTTTTAAATGTTGATATGGAAACTTATTTCGCATACCTGTTAAAAATGTGGAGAAAAAAGCCGGTCAAGTGTGAGTTGGACTGGTGCTCGAAAGACTAGAAAAACTGACCGTCATTCAAGAATAGATTATTTCTATAGGCGAGTTTTACTAAATCTAAATCAAAGCAGAAAAAAAATAGTAAAACTAATTTAAACGTCATTCAAATATGTAAATTTATGGTAGATTATTATAAATATGAATATATAAGTCCATCAAAAAAATAATTCCAAGGAAAATGGCATGAGTTATGGTAAATTAAATGGTATTTTACAAGAAGAAACTTAGTCCTTCCGCTTGCATGTCGACGGGATGGGAAATGTGGCCGAGTTGAGAATATGGACGACTTGACAATGTAGATAAGTTGGGAATGTATCTTCATTGGTAATATGGATGAGTTGGTAAAATGGACGAGTTGGAAATGTGGACGAGTTGGGAATATGGACGAGTTGGGAATATGGACGAGTTGGGAATGTGGATGAGTGGGCAAAGTAAACAAGTTGGGAATACGGACGAGTGGGCAATGTGGACGAGTTGGAAATGTGGATGAGTTGGCAAAATAAACAAGTTGGGAACACGGACGAGTGGGCAATGTGGACGAGTTGAGAATATGGACGAGTTGGCAATGAAGACGACTTGGTAATACGGACGAGTTGTAGATATGGAAGATTTCGCAATAAAGACGAGCTGATAAAAAGGACAAGTTGGTATTGTAGACGAGTTGGGTGTATCGTCGAGTTGGGAATATGGACGAGTTGGAAATGGGGATGAATTGGCAATGTGGATGAGTTGGTAAAATTGACAAGTTGGGAAAATGGACAAGTGGGCACTATGGACGAGTTCGCATTATGGACGAGTTGGCAGTGAAGACGAGTTGGTAATACGGATAAGTTGGCAATGAAGACGACTTGGTAATACGGACGAGTTGGTGATATGGAAGATTTGGCAATAAAGACGAGCTGATAATAAGGACAAGTTGGTATTGTAGACAAGTTGGGTGTATCGTCGAGTTGGGAATATGGACGAGTTGGAAATGTGGATGAGTTGGCAATATGAATGAGTTGGTAAAATTGACAAGTTGAGAACATGGACAAGGGGGCAATGTGGACGAGTTCGTATTATGGACGAGTTGGCAATGAAGACGAGTTGGTAATACGGACAAGTTGGTATTATGGACGAGTTGTGAATATGGACGAGTTGGGAATGTGGATGAGTTGGCATGAACAAGTTGGGAACACGGACGAGTGGGCAATGAAGACGACTTGGTAATACGGACGAGTTGTCAACGTGGACAAGTTAAGAATATAGACGAGTTGGAAATGTGGATGAGTTGGCAAAATTAACAAGTTGGGAATATGGACGAGTTGGCAATAAAGACGAGCTGATAATAAGGACGAGTTTGTATTGTAGACGAGTTGGGTGTATCATCGAGTTGGGAATATGGACGAGTTAGAAATGTGGATGAGTTGGCAATGTGGACGACTTGGAATTGTGGACGAGGTGGGAATATGGACGAGTTGGAAATGTGGACGAGTTGTATTTGTGGACGAGTTGGCATTGTGGACGAGCAAGTAATATGGACGCGTTGGCATTGTGGATGAGTTGGGAATATAAACGAGTTGGCAATGAAGACGAGTTGCTAATACGGACGAGTTAATAATATGGACGAGATTGGCAATAAAGATGAGTTAATAATAAGGACGAGTTGGTATTGTAGACGAGTTGGGTGTATGGACGAGTTGGAAATGTGGACGAGTTAGCAATATGGATGAGTTGGCATTGTGGACGAGTTGGGAATATAGATGAGTTGGCAATAAAGACGAGTTGGTAATATGAACGAGTTGGCAATGTAGATGAGTTGGGTGTATGGGCGAGTGGGCAATATGAACGATTTGGCATTGTGTACGAGTTGAGAATGTGGACGAGTTGTATTTGTGGACGAGTTGGCATTGTGGACGAGTAAGCAATATGGACGCGTTGGAATTGTGGACGAGTTGGTAATATGGACGAGGTGGCATTATGGACGAATTGGGAATATGGACGAGTTGCCAATGGAGACGAATTGGTAATATAGACGAGTTTGCAATGCAGATGAGTTGGGTGTATGAACGAGTTGGCAATGTAGACGTGTTGGGTGTATGGACAAGTTGGCATTGTGACCCAGATGGGAATATAGACGAGCTGACATTGTGGACGAGTTGGCAATGTGGAATAATTAACATGTTACGCTAACATGCGAGACTTGATGGAGAAATAACCTACATATGATGCAAATTTCAAAAAATCGACGCGCTCAAGAATAAATCATATTTGAATTAATGACGTCTGGCTGATCATTCTTATTCTCATTCAAAATAAAAATTGACAAATTCTGCGGTCAACAAAACAAATTGATTTTATAAGGTTTCCGTTTTTACCGAATATGGTAAGGAACCCTAAAATTAGGTTTATATTATAGGCTTGAGAGTCTTTAGCATCTCCCTCACTCTTCTGTCAGACACAATTTCAATGAGAGGAAAGACACGAAAGTTTGAATTATTCTTTTTTCAAACATGTTTAGCTGTTTTATATATTGTTTTTTCTTATTACACATATTTGACACATTCTTTTTTTTATGGTGGAGTATTGTTGGTCAGTAATTTATTTAGATTAGTAAGTAGGGTTTGATTAAGTATAACTAGCGTAAGAATTTCAAACACAATGTGTAATTGTTATTGAATAAATGATTGATGATGATGACATGGCAGCACCCATATTAAGAAAACTTGCACGATCTAATGAATTTCATAAAAAAAAACAAGCATTGATAATAGTGGTTTTTCGTGTATCTATAAACGTTTTTTACTCTCTATTTCATACAATTGAGTTTTTGTAACATTTTTTATTATTAATATTGTGAAATATTTACGATTATCTAGACACGCGGCAGCGTGTCCAGCCAAGTTCACCGCAGGAACTGGCGAGCAGCAGCCGTGTGTTATATTACACGAACCGTTTGGAGCCACTTTTGACCCCTCAATAACTCCAAATCTATTCAACAGAAAAAAATGAAATTTGGCTTATGTATTTAGGTCCCTGAGAACAACTAGAACCACAAATTTCATAAATGTAGATGAAATAGTTATTGAGATATTGACGTCCAAAAAACGGCATTTTTATCACTGACTGACTGACTCACTAGTAATCAAAAACCTAACCCACTTCCAGGTGACCTAGAAAGATGAAATTTGGCATTCAGCTTGGTAATTGTGTGTGTACACATATAAAAATCAAAAACAGTGATATTTTTTAGTTTTATTATTATTATTATTTATGCTTGTTGCCTCAGAACTCCGTCATTTACTAACCGATTTGGAAAATTCTTTCTTTGTTTGTAAGATGGCACTCTCTCTCTCACACACACACCACACACACACACACACACACACACACACACACACACAACACAGACAGAGAAGGTTAATAAATTGCCGTGGCGCGGGGACGGATAGCGAAGCGCGGGAGCGCGGCGTGGCGAGGAGCGGTCCGGCCCCTCCCTCTACCCCGCGTCACTCTAGTCAAGACAGGTGGGGCGTCAATTCAAATTTCTGTACAAAAAGTAATGATATCCCATCAAAAACATAAATGTTAAATTAGAGCCAAGTTCTCGCATGCAACGTTGTCTGTCGACTTCGCCGACAAAAGAATTGAGATCTATATGGGCGCCAAGTTCTTTGCCCTAAATTTTTTAGATACAAGGACATGCGACATACTCAATGCATTTATTTTACTTGGGGTGTAATTCAATATCAAGATTTGACTTGGCTAGTTTTCACAAACTGACTTAATTTTATCAAAGTAACATAGTATTATTATCAAGCTAACAGTATAAGTAACAGGACGTACACTAACTTGCGTACATACCTTTACGAAAATAGGTTAATGATTAGACAAATGTAATATACATTTATATGTAAAAACTAGCCAAGTCCAGTCTTGATATTGAATTACACCCCAAGTAAAATAAATGCATTGAGTATGTCGCATGTCCTTGTATCTAAAAAATTTAGGGCAAAGAACTTGGCGCCCATATAGATCTCAATTCTTTTGTCGGCGAAGTCGACAGACAACGTTGCATGCGAGAACTTGGCTCTAATTTAACATTTATGTTTTTGATGGGTAAATGAATACATAAACAGTTACGCACTCCATGATTTCCTGTTTCCTCAAATCTGTCGTTTCGATTCATGTGCTATTTCTGGAAATTGATAGAAATCGATCAAATCGATAAATTTATGTCCTGAAGAAAGAACAACAAATTAAAATTCTACCAATCTTATGTTCGGTCCTATGAAAATATGTCAATTATATTTTTAAGATATGGGACTATTGTCATGAATATATTTTTCCATAAATCGAATAATATGCATTTTATTTGTGAAACAGATCAGCAGATCACATGTCATGCACAAGTTATTTTTACAAAAGAGTTGAATAAATTGTCACGATGAAGCTGGCAGTTGGCTATCAGGCCTGCCTCTAGCCTGGCATGTTTTAACGTTTTTAAAACATAATTTTAATGTGTTTTTTTACAGTATTAATTTATTCTTCATTCCCCAAAAACTTCTTATCGATAAAGTAGTTATTTTCTGTAACACTACCGGATTTCCATATTCTAGCGGCGGTTCGACGCCGCAACGGGTCTCTAGTTATAATATATTATTGATAAAGTTTTACAGATAAACAGGATGTCAGGTGATTATTAATTATTATGACATGTTGGATATCAACAAGAGTAAGGAAGCATTTGGTGCTGTCAACAATCAGAACACCCTCCGTTGAACTATGCAAGCAAGCATATTTTATGGAAATAAATAGTGATTTTAATCATATAATATGATTTCAGATGGTTACCTAATTTCTTAAATTGGTGTTAGAATACAGATATTCAATGTGAACAAATCCAGGAAATAAGATGATGAGAATTGTCACCGAGGTGTCGAAACAAAGGTGACAAGAATGTTGTTTGCTATTGGTGATATAGTGGCAATGAAATGATTAACAGCTTTCTTCAACTGGTGTTCAGCAAAGGTTATGATAAATAACAAATAACAACCGGTAAGAACGAATATTATGTCAGGTAAATATTGTAAGTATGACATTATAGGTGAGATTAAAGTTTAAAATTATACTTGTTGTAAGTATGTATGAATGCCATCAACATGCACTGACATGATGTGTGTTTGTATGTGAAATACTCAATTTATATAGGACAAAGTTGAGTGTAATTAATAAGAAATTTGTTCACATATTATGTACTAAAGTGTGATCAAGCATTGCAATATTGGATGCAAGTGATGCAACTTGTGTGTTAATGCATTGTATGTGTATATGTGAGTGTTAAATACTTAGAATTACTTATTCCAAAGAAGTAAATACTTGAATAGTTAAAAGTGAACCATAAGGTATTTGGCAACTGAGCGCTTAAATAATCTGCTTTGAGTGGTTGAAATTTAAAGTCTAATTAACGGTTTAAGCATGTTGAACCTATTCTTGTGATTTCATTTAAGAACTTATGTTTGACATGGATTATTGATCATAATCAACATGATGTTTGAAAAGTGAGTACCTAATATAAAAACAATTATTGTATTGTGTTGATTTCACAGTCAACGGTGTGTTACTTACGGTATATTTTGATATGGAATTGTCATGGAATGATTACCTGCTCAACGGGAAAATTATAATTTAGAAAGCCATTTGATTATTTTTACAAGTTATAAGGTGACTGCTCATGGCAGACCTAGTTATATTGTGTGGTTATAGTATGCAGGCTAAGTTAACTTGTTTTATTTGAATTTATTGTGCAATAGCAAGTTGTGTTTATTATGGTTTAACTGATCTGAGACCTACTCCAGTATGTTTATGGTTGTGAGACTTGTGAGTTATGAAGTTGTTATTTTAGCATTTAAAGACCCTCTTGAAAGTGTGATGTGTGTTTTGAATACCTATGCAATATACATGCAATGAAAGTAAAAAGGATTATTTTCATGTAGGTATGTTTTGTGAAAGTTGCTTGAGTTCTAGGGTAACTGTGACACACTGCGTAAGTGAATGCAGCGTAAAAGGGGTCTGTTTAGAGGTGGACCGACGACCTTGTAAGGATATCAGGGGATGATATAGAACAATAGAAATACTATCAAGGAAATTAAATGATATCTTACTGAGCAAGTTGTCCGGTTTGGTCCGGATCGGGGAAATGCAATTAAAATTAAAATGTCAAAGCAGCAGTGAGAAAGCATTCCCATGTTGGTTTTATCTTTAATAAATTTCCCATACTACTTTTTAGCTGAGTGAACTAGTAAGAAAGCAATTGGATAAATGGTCATGTTTGGTTCGATTCCATTACCTGTAATTTACTGGCTTAATGTGAAATGCATAGTTATGATGTGTAATACTAAACAATGCAGGTGGTTATGGGAATAGATGATTTTATTATCTGGAAATGATAACATCATTAATGTACTACTCTTAAAAGTTAATCGTAGTGATTGACACGTCACTGTCCAGTGAGTATTATATTTTATTCATATGCAATCATGGTGATACTGCATCGCCCACACTGGTGTTGGTATGAGTGCCTGGTACAGTAAGTAACATGTTCACCAGTTGATGCGGTCGTAACGGGCATACTAACGCATTTATGCGCAAGGCAAATATATATTGATGATCAATTGGTCATCTAAGCGCTGTGTATTATGATAAAAACGTCACGTCTAGCATTAACAGAAAGCGTGTGCAAGAAATGCAGTTTAGGAGCGGAATGAGTATGAGTAAACTTTTATGCGAAAATAAGGCCATGTGTGAGAGCCTGTCATGAAGTTCCAGAGACCAGACACCGCGGCACACGCTCCATGGTGGTGATATTGAGTTATCACTGTTCTAGCCTCATGTGCTGGTGTGATGTTAAGTTATCACTGTTCTAGCCTTCATGTGCTGGTGTGATGTTACATAAGTAATCACTGTTCTAGCCCTTACGCGCTGGTGTGATGTTAAGTAATCACTGTTCTAGGCTCATGTGCTGGTGTGATGTTAAGTTATCACTGTTCTAGCCTTCATGTGCTGGTGTGATGTTACATAAGTAATCACTGTTCTAGCCCTTACGCGCTGGTGTGATATTAAGTAATCACTGTTCTAGCCTTCATGTGCTGGTGTGATGTTGTTATCACTGTTCTAGCCTCATGTGCTGGTGTGATGTTAAGTAATCACTGTTCTAGCCTCATGTGCTGGTGTGATGTTAAGTTATCACTGTTCTAGCCTTCATGTGCTGGTGTGATGTTACATAAGTAATCACTGTTCTAGCCCTCACGCGCTGGTGTGATGTTAAGTTATCACTGTTCTAGCCTTCATGTGCTGGTGTGATGTTAAGTTATCACTGTTCTAGCCTTCATGTGCTGGTGTGATGTTGTTATCACTGTTCTAGCCTCATGTGCTGGTGTGATGTTAAGTTATCACTGTTCTAGCCTTCATGTGCTGGTGTGATGTTAAGTTATCACTGTTCTAGCCTCATGTGCTGGTGTGATGTTAAGTTATCACTGTTCTAGCCTCATGTGCTGGTGTGATGTTAAGTTATCACTGTTCTAGCCTCATGTGCTGGTGTGATGTTAAGTTATCACTGTTCTAGCCTCATGTGCTGGTGTGATGTTAAGTTATCACTGTTCTAGCCTCATGTGCTGGTGTGATGTTAAGTTTTCACTGTTCTAGCCTCATGTGCTGGTGTGATGTTAAGTTATCACTGTTCTAGCCTCATGTGCTGGTGTGATGTTAAGTTATCACTGTTCTAGCCTTCATGTGCTGGTGTGATGTTAAGTTATCACTGTTCTAGCCTCATGTGCTGGTGTGATGTTAAGTTATCACTGTTCTAGCCTCATGTGCTGGTGTGATGTTAAGTTATCACTGTTCTAGCGCTCACGCGCTGGTGTGATGTTGAGTTAACGCTGTTCTAGTCCTCATGTGCTGGTGTGATGTTAATAAGTCACGCTCGTCGGCACTCCGTGCTGGCGGTGACATCATCCCCTGATCAGCGCGAACGACAGCGCCTTTGGAACTACGATGGCACCGGTGACCTTGTCAGTGGCATAATCTCTCCATGCCGAAGAGGACGTAAAAGGGTAAATAAAAGGAGAGGTAATGTTAAAATGGTATGATTATTACCAGGATATGAATCGATTTCTACTTATTCAAAGTATCGACGTGTCTACACGTTGCAACGTTTGTTTCTAACGTTTTGCTAAGCGAGTGTTAAGTCAGACAGACACCATAATACCAAGCTGATGTACGATGTAATGTCAAATCCTGTGGAAACGAATATATACCAGTTGTTACTGCATTAGTATGGGTACGAATACATGAATTAGTCTGTCATTGATGTATTGATCCCATTTATTAACTCAACCAATAAGCCAAACTGTCGACACTTCCCAATCCAGAACCAATATTTGGTGCAGTGCAGACTGAAGATGTAGAACCTTTAATCTCAGCCAAATTGTCTGTTACAGCAATGAATATAGGTACAGTAAATACCTTTGTTTCCATGAGCTGTATGCGAGACCTGCTATGAACGTCTGCGGTGACAGACGGCACGGGCTGTTTCTGCACGTCTTGGTGGATTGAAAGCGTGGCACCCAAGGCTGATAATGCGAGTGATGGTCGCCTCTACTATGCCGGATTAAACTGTGAGTTCGTTCCATGTCTTATAGGGAATCTGCCTGGGTGAATGTGTATACGGTTTGTCATTATAACCGAGTGTCGGTTGCGCAAATTAACTCATGTCAATTAATCTTAATACTTATTCTGCACAATCGCAGAGTTGTAATTGTAAAATTAATATAAGAAAATAATACAATGACATCATAAATGATTCGTTATCGTATCATTCGTATCAGACAACTTGGTGATGTCAAATTATGATATAATTTGGGTAGAATAATATACGTTAGATACATGTTAATACAATTCCATCTCTTGTTCAAATGAGTTTGTAATACCTTGAATCAGAATAAAGTAAATATATCACAGCTCAAGTACGCCTCGAGACCGTTGTAACGGTTCCCCTAAATATGTCTTTGGTCTACTCGCAGAGCCAAAGTGACGAGCAGAGAGGGACTCCGCTACAACTGATTCGAGTGAAGTTTGCTGAGAGGAGCGTGCTGATGCTGTTGGTCAAGTTGAAGAAAGACTTGATGAAGATGGCCTTCGTGGACGAAGGTTTTGTCAGGATGGCCGAACTGTTAGCCGTATTTCGGAACGTACTTGTCGGTGTTGCCAACCCAGCGCACTGACATCTAGATTACCGCGGAATGGCTGCGTAGCGTCACGGATCAATATTACGATCGATTGTACTTTAATACTAAAATATATTTTTATCCAATATCTAGTGCTTTTACTGTTAAAAATAGATAGTGAGATTGTTATTTTAATTAGAAAACTAACTTATGCTTCGATTACAAAACCATCACTCACAGCTTAATGAGGATTGCTAGTCATGGTCGCAGTGCCGCGTTGTTGCCGCGGCCCAACATGGTTATGATAGAGGTCCTCCGAATGAACCGAAACGTGACTCGAATTTCGCGACGCGAGTAACCGTTGAACCTAAACATAACTTAATGTTAGGTACTTCAAATTTCAAGATTTACCGCCTATTTTATAAAATAAGGTAAGAAATATATTCTTCGAGCCCCGGCTGTCCCGCGCGACGTGACAGGCGCGAGATTACGTGTCAGCGGCTAAGAGCGCGTGACAAACCCGACGGGACGTGTAGCGAGGCTGCACCTTAAGTACTCCCGGTACTGGCAGTGAAACATAACTAAACAGAGAACTAAAGTTCCTTACGGAAATCACTGGATTAACTCGGTATCCAAGGTTTTTGTGGGTATTTTAGCGCCTTCTAAACGATGGTGTTCGTGCTTGATTACTTTCAAGCTTGGTGATAAGCATTGATACAGTCGCACGACATGTACCTATGGGCCGTGGATTTTCGAACACAAACAAACTAAAGCATTTTATGCAAAATGACAATCTGTCTGGATCAATTTCATTATTTTATGAATTGAGTTTATGTTTCATATTATTGAATATAATCACTGTTAGTTAATTTTCCAAGATATTATTAACGTAGCTGTTTGACCGGTGAAAATGTATTCTCTCGTAACAATTGTTTATTACAAATAAACCACGAAATCATCTGATCATAAAATTATGTAAATACATGCCTCTCGTCAAACACTATTAATTAAATAGTTTACAAATATCATCAATCCTGATAATGGCGATTCATTGAACATCGATCAGCTGAACACCGCCGACAGACAACAGAACAGACAGCGCAGTGGAGCACTCGCTTGTTCACAATGATGGGCAACATCTGCGACAAACAACATTTAATTAACTGGCACCGCGGTGGCGTGGGCTAGGTCACGGCGTGGCGTATTGCTAAACCATTTATTACTATACGCTACGCTACTACAGTTGACTATGTACTAATAATAGTATTGATCGACTGTTAAACTGTATTGTCCTTTTTAACGTATCATAGGATTCATGGAACAAATATATGACTTGCAATGTGGTAGAGACCTGCGTCTTGTATGTACATCAAATAGATGACTGTCTTATACGCTATAGATGAAGTGTGAATGCGCTATCGCCGTGTTAGTTACTTAGCCCCAACAGCGCACAATCGTCCCCAACGTTTTGAAATGATTGTGAAACCAAGAATCACTGCATTATCAAGTTCCCTACCTACCACTACCACACGTTTGTAAATCACGTTTGGATTCAAGACACGGCCTCGCGACCGCTCTCAATAACGCATATTAGAGATAGTACGATATTAAAAAGTTATCCAATCGTATTCCATACATGTCGCCGGTGGAGAGCCTCGGTATGCGCACATACATATTTATCGAGCCGGCTTCGTCTGGACCGCATCCAACGCGCGGGCGGGCCCGGGCTCGATATCGAGAATACGATGCGAGGAACGTGCATGGAAATGTTACAGTTTTGTATATTAATTAGTGGGGAAGTTTTAGTGGATCGAAACCGTTAGACAATAGTTTAGAATTAGAACTAGGGCTTGCAATATCCGTCCATTTTTCGTATCCGGATATTTCGAATACTAAAATTATTTTAATACGGATATTCATATTATTCTTAATAAAACACGAAATATGGTTAACATTTCGATGATACTAATGTACCATGCCGCTAGGTAGTGATTTATTTTAGTTTTAGTGCCGCTTTACTCTTTTTAGGGTTCCGTAGCCAAATGGCAAAAAACGGAACCCTTATAGATTCGTCATGTCTGTCTGTCCGTCTGTCCGTCTGTCTGTCCGTCCGTATGTCACAGCCATTTTTTTCCGAAACCATAAGAGCTATACTGTTGAAACTTGGTAGGTAGATGTATTCTGTGAACCGCATTAAGATTTTGATGCAAAAATAAAATAATAATAATAAATATTGGGGGCTCCCCATACTTAGAACAGACACTCAAAAAATTTTTTTTCATCAAACACATACGTGTGGGGTATCTATGGATAGGTCTTCAAAAATGATATCGAGGTTTCTAAAACATTTTTTTTCTAAACCGAATAGTTTGCGTGACAGACGCCTCCAAAGTGGAAAAAAGTTGGTCCCCCCCCCCTCTAACTTCTAAAATAAGAAAATTAAAAATCTAAAAAAAACATATGATGTACATTACTATAAAAACTACCAACGAAAATTGTTTTGAACGAGATCTAGTAAGTAGTTTTTTTAATACCTAACTTTGCACCTAATTTATATGGGGCGCTATACATACCAGGTGCAAACTTAACTTAACCACTTAGGGATGGAAAGTGTTTGTACGGAACCCTCGGTGCGCGAGTCCGACTCGCACTTGGCCGGTTTTTTAATTGTAAGTGTGACGTATTAGTTGTTGTTTAATTTCAGTTTTTACATAGGTATTTTCGCATTTTTGCTGCCGAATAAATGAGTGTTATATGGTTGTATATCATATAATAATAGACAAAATATACAATTTAACAGTAAGAAATTGACCAAATGATTTTAGCAAATTAACATTTAAAAAGAAAAAAACACAACAATAAAGACAAGTTCTTAAAAATAAATGGACAATACGAGTAGTTTGATTTTTTTATCATAATATTAAAAATGTAATCACATTTGCAATCACAATTTAAACTTTACAGCGAGAAGATAATATATACCTACTGAACATTAAAATAAAATCTCCAATATACCTACCAGTTATCTCGGAGCAGAGTAGTGGTTCATAAAAAAAAATACAGAAAAACCGTAAGGATCATTATCAATCATTAAAGATCATTATTTTTAAAAGTTTAATTTCGTTTTTAGTCGTATTTTGTTTGATTTTGATTCTGTCTGTCCAGCGCATAGAGCCTCTTCCTCATGGTCGCCTTCCCTGTACTTTCCCTGTCACCAGGAGGACATCGAGGGTGCCATTTTTATTCCTAGCTAGGTGATCGAAGATCCTGCGGAGACAGATTGTCGACAGCCTAACGGTGACTCCCACTTCTGGAAGAATTTACATATTTATGCGGTGGGATGTCCGAAGAACTGGTAACATTCCGCTCCTGCACCACATCTCAAATGCGTCAATGCGAAATCTATCTGCGTGTCATCGCGCTTTTTGCCATGCTAATCCGCTTTCGTACATCTGATTCGCATGAGCCATCGTTCTGTTAGAGCCCAGGTATACAAAGCTGCCCTCATATTGGACATCGCGCGTCCCACTGGGCTCTAGCGGCTTTGTTCGATCTATGACCATGAATTTTGTTAAAGATTTGTTGATCGACAGGCCAAGTAGTCTATAAAACACAAGATCAAGGGGGTGTTAAATTCGAAGGATTTCTTCAGGAATCAGTTGTTTGATGGTAAGAATTTGTTCTCTAGTGCCTTTTCCTTTCAAAAAGCCAGCTTGTTCAGGTATTTAATCTTTATTATGATACTTTCTACGGCTTGGTATATTAACTATATTATAGTAATTATTTTATTTTAATTATCCGAAATATCCGAATAGTGTATAGAAAATTATCCGGATTTAAAAATTCGCGTATATCCGGATAAAACGAATATCCGGATATCCGGATTGCAAGCCCTAATTAAAACCCAATAATATGGTTGATATTGTGTAAAGAGGATGTTTAAAGGTAGGGTATATAAGCGTAAACATGAAAGACTATTTCAAGCAAACACAGAATTGTCGAATTTCTTCTCGGTGCTTATGCCCTTGCCCAATGCCCGGTCCACAGATCCCCAGTACGTATGTAGTATTGGCTCGTTGACTAGCAATGGTCATCTTACTGAACCTCTAGGCTATGATATAATATAAGACACTTTAATTAATCTAGTCTAAGAAACTTGTTAAGTAAAGGTTCAAAATAATATGCGTATGATATTATAAATTAACGTATACCTTTAGGTATAAGTTTATTAGAGAAAAAACAACATAAAATGAAAAGTATACTACTAAACCTTAACAAACTTAAATTATGATCTAATTAAACCTAACTTAAACCATTGGGACCTAAACTATACATATGTACATACCTCTCCTATGTCGCTACCATTGGGTAGGGTGCCCATAAGGCTGGTCGCGTTATAAATTGTATATCTGTGTACTGTGTTAAAGAATGTGTATTGTATTATGTAACGTGAAGTACAAAATCTTTGATATAATATTTTCATCGATATCGATAAGCGAGATCAACACGTGTCCGCCCCGCGCCCGCGCGCAGCCAGCGGTGAAATATGCGTTGTTCTTCATCTACGACGATAAATATTTAATTTATTTGCATCCGAATGTCCGTCTTTATTACTTTCCAACTGGCTGATTGCCGGCGCAGGTTTTAATAAAGGGCGGAGAAGGAATTATTGCCGAAACTCCGTAATGGCTTCAAGATTAAGTTGCCACGATTCTGCTACGAGGTTTTATTGTACCCAAAGATTTCGTTACGTATCTTTCTCTCTCTCATTTTCAGTTATGAGTAACGTACCTATTAGTAGTAGGTATATGGTCATTAAATCTCAAGATATGAACTTATCATTCACCACACTCTTATACTCATACGACTAGTTTGTTAATTAATCGATGTTTGAAGATGATGAAAGTTAACAACAAATTATCCCACTCTTTGATTTTCTATACTACTAATCATTATAATTATAACGTAGCCTGGAGTTTTAGGAGAACCTCACTACCTGATAATTAAATACACTTTATACGCTGTATTCAAGTTAAAACAAGTGTTGTGCTTGTAGTTCTAACTTTCGTCGGAATTTTACATCAGTATTTGTCTCAGCCGTCGGTCACAGAGTTGTCGGCAAACAGCCCCGCCGGTGTCGCGTGATTCAATATTGGGACAGGCTTGGTTCTAAGCGCCTTACTAATTAATTATATTATAGATCTCAATCAAACTTCATTCATGAGCCTACGAGTCAGGCCCTCTTTCGTGAAGGCTCTGTCAGTATATATGCATATGATGGAGAGACATATAGCAAACATATTACGGATCATGTCACGTTAATTTTTACTGCAGTTTACATTTGGCTTACTATTGAAATATATTGGCAAGCATGTACTCGTACACATGATTTTGCATCTTCTACCAATCATGAATTTACAACTGTTTAACATAACATTCAAGTAGCAATACGAATACTAATAGGTACCTAAGTTGAATTTTACGATTCTTTGAATTACTTATCTGAACCTATTTTGAAAGAAATATCCTTTTCGAATATGAACCTTACTTCTTGCGCAATATATTGGTGAACTGAACAGTCCGTAGGTCAAAAGTCGTTAAGTATTAAAATAAAGTCTTAATCTACGTCAGTAAACGTAAGTAATCTTACTAACGTTAATGGTCTGGTCTTTTATCTGACATTATTTCAAAGATAGAAACACAAATCGTGACTAAAGTCATTCATCAAGCTTCATTGTTCAAGGATTTGAGCTACCCATGGAAGTAAAGTAACTTGGAAACAGTTTAACGTTTGTCGCCGACTGCGACCAGCGCCGCGGCGGCAGCCGGCTTTCTGTCAGGTAGGATGTACTCCCGATGTTAACTAGGCTCAACTCGGTCTGGAGAAAGCACAGGTGCTATAAAGGTAAGACAGTCTTGAAGAGTTGTTATCGATTTACGATTTTCACGATCAATTTAATGAAGGGATCACTACATAGATTGTTGAGTCCGCCTGCCGGTGACTACCGGTCCGAAAACATGGAATAACCTGGCTCACATGCTCATTACTGATGATTCGCACTCAAAACATCACTCTGCGGCTCGGCCCGCGCTTCGGGAGACTCGCAGACGCGCACTCACTCGTTGCAATATGCACCTTATATAATAACACTACAATAACACTTAGAAAAGCTCTGATATGTGGTTATAGGCCTCGTTGTTGACACCGGTCGGCGGGCGGCGTGCGGCCGGCTCTCGGGGCGGGCGGCGACTGAGGCAGGGCGTCGCCGCCCCGCCACCCCCCGCCCCAAGCCCGGCCGGCTAGAAATGGGTTAACGATCACGCTTCCTTGCTGCGATAATGCGTCTTGATTTGTTGCAAGGTGACAATAGGGGATTGTTTTTAAAAAGGTAAATAGAAACGGCCGCGGAATTGGGTGAGGAATAATTACTCTCGTCGTTAGTTCCACGAGCGCCGGCTGAAGGTTTACTTTACATAAGCTAGACTACTTACTGCGCTGTGTACTGCTGTTCCAACTAGCAGGTGGTATTCATTAATAAAGATTTAAATTTTCCCAATAGCAATTAAAGTTAAATGTAGTTGGCTGCTTCACAAGAAGCTTGATCACCGTAAATTTAAAGACATCTAAATATTATAGTTAAACAATATCATCTTTAGTTTTGTATAATCCTCAATCATTTTAAATCCTAACTCAGTAGATTTTATTGAAGTCTCACCGAAGATTTTGAAGTTTGTATTTCTTAGCAGTTTCTCGAAACTTTGCAGCAGAAGCTTAACTTTTAGAGAAATATCATCTGCTTTTATATGTAATCCACGATCTAAGTATCTATGGCCTTAGATTATAAGTATCAATCTCGTCAGATGTATCTACTTTAGAATGTAGAACAAAACGGCGTTAGATTTTGATCTTAATTATTGTATTTAGTTTAACTTTCATATAAAAAATTCCGCGTTGAACTGAAGTTGGCATCGTGGCGGCGCGCGTGGTCCTGAAGGGCCGTTATGGGTTTAAAAATGTATGTAATAGCGGTATGAAAGTTTGCCCGCAGTTTTAAAGCGTTCTCAGACATCATTTCCGAGTTGGAGGTGACAAACAAGCGGCGGCCCGCCCGCTGCAGCCGACGACACCAAGATACACCGTATGAAAATCGTTACATTTTTAATCCTTGACTACTGTAGCGTAAATGCAGAAGTGTTCTTGCTGGTTTGTCGCTTTGTTGGTTTGCCTTGCCAAGGAGCACCCGACTTGACTTTGCATAGAGGCAGAGTATAGATCGAAGAGCGAAAAACCTGCTTCCCATCTCGGGAATGCAAAGTTCTTACACTTCTTACGATCTACCCTTGATTCCTGCAACTTTGATCGGTATCCTTCTTGATTGACGTGCACTCACAGATTGTCAAGACAATCGCTGACTATGTCGATTTCGACAAGATCCCAGGAAGCCGTTCGTTAGCACACAAGAGGATCCTTGGGGGCATTTGTTCAGCAGTGGGCATGTTTTAATAAATATGATTATGAAATGATTAAAATATATAAACAAGTAAGCTAATGCTAGATGAGATTTACAGTAGGCCCGCTCATATTAGTGCGAGTTTAAGGAGCCCCTCAAACATCAGTAGGCGGGTATGGGTCGAACTGATTAATGGCCGACATGATGTTATTTACCGCCAGTTTCGGGCATGATGTGACCGAGGTCGACGGTTAGGAGCCGCGGCGCGCCGATTATGAGGTCCGACGACACAGGGTCCCAAACA
Source organism: Apotomis capreana (assembly GCA_947623375.1). Classification (NCBI taxonomy): domain Eukaryota; kingdom Metazoa; phylum Arthropoda; class Insecta; order Lepidoptera; family Tortricidae; genus Apotomis; species Apotomis capreana. The sequence continues at coordinate 44,236,598 of OX392499.1, forward strand.
AGGCTTTGGTCGATTAGGGAAGCCGTTTGATTCGTAGTAACCATTGTCCATAGGACCCAAATCAATAAAAGAAATATACGCCTTAGGAACTTTTGGTAGACTTCGTCTACTTTAAGTCATCAATCATCATGTAACTGTAGGTTTGTGGTTAAGAGGCCTTATTCCTACCGCGTAGCGCTACGGGCTACGCTCGTAGCCGCTAACATGGGAAAAACCGTTTGTAGCGAAAACTTGCTACGAGCAGTGCGCCCGGCTACCGGGTTGCTGGTGTCGAAAGTGTTAAAATTTATTTGTTTCATATTATGACAAATATATATTTAATAAATATATTTTTGAAGTGAATGATACTTTTCCCCGAGTTCTAGGTAGTAACATAGCTATTTCATGATTTCATTGCGTGCAGTCGAAAATAAGTTGAAAAAAATAATTTTCCGCGTGAATTGTCAATTTCGAGTAGTTTTTGAAACAAAAATTATTAATGAAAAATTCAAACTGTAAGTTTCAAATATATACCAATAAATCCCAATAGCCTTGTTCTAGGTAGTTACATCAATAATATATTAAGAAACATGTGTGATCATAGAGAAAAATGTCTAAAACGATCAACATTTTAAAAGGTATAAGGCCTCTTAAGAACATCCTTTTTTTGTAATAACTATGTTTTCAAAACTGGTTCGTTTTTTAACTATTTAATTTCTAAGTCCCGCTTTTTAGCGAAAATGAAACACAAACACACCTTGTAATGGAACACAATGAAAAACAAATCAATTCAGGAATCCACTGAAATAGACGCAAAATATTTCAGAGATTACGTTTTTTCCAAAAAAAATTTTTTGACAAAAAAAGATCCTACGATACTTTATACAAGCTTTATTTATGTTTGTGGCAACTATGTATATACGTTTGTATAACCAAAGCTTGTTTTTTAATATCATAATATTGTCAGGTATCAGATTGAAATGCAGAATTGCTTCATAGAAGCACCACCAGTAAAATAATGACCGTACGGTTTTCATTTGCAGAAAAACTAATTTCCACTAGTATATCCATCTGAACGAAGTCTATGTTCGCTCAAAGCGACGAGGCTTTGCTAGCTGGCGGTATAAGTTAGTGCTGAGTATCGAGGGCGAGGATGAGTGGTCCACAAACATGGCTAATGGGGCAGACGGCGCGCCGGCCGCGCCCGCCGCCGCCGCCGCGCGGTGACCGGCCAGTCCAGGTAGTACACGTGCAAATACTGTCCGCGACATTCTGCCACCACCCAACTTCGATACTATTTGGTTCAATCAACATAGAATACAGTCATTTTTAGAATTTATTTCAATTCTCTATGTCGTTTTGTCACGTAATCACCAAAATTAGCTATATAGTGTAGGTTAGTTTAATTTAGCGTTAGGCATTTCAAGAAAGTTCACATGTCTGTTTTTCTTGTCACGAATGATTTTAAAACCAACTACATATTAACAACGTTATGTTGTGATATTTAAATACATACACTATATGGATAAACTGGTTTTATTATTATTATTTATTTATTAACCAACCAACTTACACTAACAGATAAACCAAACATGTAAGTTATAGGTTATGTTTACAATTTAAAAACTTATCTAAATTATTCTAAATCTAAACTCTAATGCAATCATGTCATCAACATCTAAATATATTTTACACATATTTCGCATGGTATGAGTATGAATATAACTTTTGCAGTTGTGTGTAATAAAACGTTTATTTTGCCATTGGAGTAACCCTATGATTCAAAAGAAAAAGTAATTTATATTTAAGTTCCCTATTTTACGGACTTTTGAAAACATTGTTCTCTGTTTATCTCAAACAAATATAATTACGCAATCAGTTGTCAACTCCCCAAACACTTGATGAGATAACCCCCGGTAGCGGTACGGCGAGCATGCATAATAATTTTCATTGTAAATCATAACACATGAAAGGCATGAATCCCACAGCGTCACTAGACGCGTAGACGTCTACGACCCTCTACGGCGTAGCCCCTCTACGGCGGGCCCTCTACGTCTCGCTTTCTCCGTTCAGTCGGGCAATAGATGTACCCACTTTTTCACCTTATTGCATTGAAAGAAGGTGCAAAACGGAATTTGTAGACAACTGAACAAGACTGCAAACTAAGTAAAACCTTGAGTCAACGCGTTAGGGGACATTTTCCACTGACAGCCATCATATTAACTCGATGTTGCGAGGGGTTTAAATGTAACATTATTCAATACCCTTTCTTTCATAAACGTACTTTAAATAGAGGTTAAAATTTTCATTGTTTAATCCTGAGGGTTAAGTTTAACGCCGGTTGAATACTCTCAAGCGGCGGCGCTTGTACGTAGATTGAAATTTAGTTTCAAATATTTGAAAGGGACCAATTAGGCAACGCGTATTGAATAGTGAAAGGTGGTTTATTTAAATCAAATAATGAGATGGCTTGTGATATCAAACGTGATGTGAGACATGTAACATAAGATTTATTTCCTTCGATGTTGAGTGTAATATTATGTTGTTTTTGTACAAATTCTGTTAATTGTTTATACTTAAGATTGTTATATTTGGTATGTTGTATGATAGGTTAAGATCTGTAACGCTTTGGCAATTAGCTGTAAGTTACGGATATGTAATTGTAAATAAATAATAAATAATAAGAGGAATTGCGTACCGGCAATAATTGCTCAACCGATTCAGTGAAATATGTCGAGATATTTTCGTCGAAGCCAGACCGAGAATTGCTTCGTAATACGATATTGTTGTGCTCACTATACACACACTATACACGAACTAGAAATTATCACTGGAACTAGAACTAGTAATCAGTTTTTAAAGAAACGTAGGTACAGTCTAAAAAGGAAAAGTGAGATTGAGCTGATCACGTCGGCAGGCAAGGCACACATGGTACATTAATTTTCAGCTGATTAGCGTTGAAGGTGTGAGGTATCTAAAATTGGGCCGGGCCGCTACGTGGTCAATCTGATATAATAATTATGATAGCTGATTCAACGATCAGTTTTATAGAGAAGAGTCCCGATGAACATCCTTCTGGACTCTCGTTAATGGCAGAAACAAAGATCAGAGACATGCGGTAGTAGAACTCTTGGACCCGACGCGCATCGTCAGGAAGCTCCTCTCTCTGCGGGCTACCTGCAGTTTAGCTTGATCCCTGCCCTGCCTATTAGGCTTCTTATAATATATTTTTATTATATATCTACATTTTTGTATCATATTTTTTTTATTGATTTTGCAATAGATCAAAACTGAGAATTTACGTAACTGCGTGATAATATAAATACCTGTCAGGTGGACGTAACAGTTGGCACAACAGCACGCATGTATTGAATTAGTGCGTTATTCTGACTTTTGCTAATCCCTGTATACCAACAAATACCAACACAAAAGGCCAATAAAAAGTAATAATATCGAGTTAACAAGCTGCACCGTAGGGCTCAAAATTTACATTTTAATTACAAAAATTGGTAATTCGATTACAAGCCTCAATGGCGTCCTCCAAGGCTATGCAAAGTTTTTCCGGAGGAACCCCACAAAGGCTCTCGATTGCAAGATGGCGGAAATCGAATCACGGATCTCTAATTACGCGGTAATTCGAAACCGACGATCGTAACTCGACGGTGCTCTGATTGTGCGGCTGTGTGAGTGTGATTGACTGCGGGCTGAATTAATTGGGTCCGGTCAAAAATCTATTAATAAATATTTTTACTACCTTTTATTGCGTAAATTTACCTCCAACTCAAGGAGATGGCGGACCCCCTGCCTGCTAAACTCCACAGGACTGGGAGCACCCGCGGAATCGTCGCCCCGCATAGTCTCCGCTCACCTAGTGAGCCACCCGATTGATCAACCAAACCAACCAAAGGCGGTGCCGGCATTCTTTGGTGGTTTTAGACGGTATTCTAAAGGCTAGGTTAGTCCGTCATACACTCTTTAGTACCCCGGGTAGGAGGGATGCGTAAAGGCAACGTTAGAATAAGTATAATTTAAATCAAATCAAATATCTTTAGCTCGGTGTTGGTCTATTTTTCTGTCTGTTTGTGATAAAGTCTTACATGTTTAATTATTTTCTATTTTCCGGTTACCGCTTGTAGTGAATTTTTGCATACACATGTAAATCGGCAATGCAATATTGTTAATGTTATGTCCCTAGTATTTATTTATGTACAAAAATACAGAATTATTTAGTGTTTCCATTTTATATTAGCGTGTAATACATTTATGGATGTAGATTATAGGTTAAAGGTATCGTGGGCCAAGTTTCCGCAACTCGACGTCTTACCATGCGCTTATTTTGTATGGACGTTAATACTATGTTGTTCGCAATAACAAGTTATGGAACAGTCAAAATCCATTACATTACAAGTACAAAGACGGACTTATCTCCATTAGAAAAAATAAAGTATGACATTATTTAGTCTTCACAATAAATAATAATAATAATATAATAATAATAAATATCGGACAACCTCACACAAATCGATCTAGTCCCTAATTAAGCTCAAGAAGGCTTGTGTTATGGGTACTAGACGACGATATACGTACTTATATAGACAAATATATACTTAAATACAAAGAACAACCATGACCCAAGCACAAATATTCGACAATGACTTAACAAGATCTCTTCCTTATCCTTCGAACAATGTTTAGTATTTTCAGCTGGTAATATATTAACTATGAGGACACCTAAAGCCCTACAGCTACATGACCCCTGTGATTACAAGTTTATCTTCTTTTGACATGCTATGTAATTGAATTAGGGGAAACATTTCATGTATGTTTATGACCTCTTACCCTTGCTAGTCTTTTTATTTTCCAGTAACAGATACGTGTTACTTAAAAATAGAGATTTTTGTACTCTTTATGCCATGTTTTGAAGTAATCTAATCCAACAAATCATATTAAAAATGGGTAGGCCCCCCACAAGGTGGACTGATGACCTGGTGAAGGTCGCTGGAGTCCGCTGGATGCGGGAGGCGTAGGACCGGTCATGGTGGCGTTCTCTGGGGGAGGCCTATGTCCAGCAGTGAACGTCTTTTGGCTGATAATGATGATGATGATAAAAATATGAACCAAACTAATGTTATACCCTATTACACAAAGTGTGTGAGTATGCATATGCGATGTCAGAGGAACCACTTAGTGGAGCCAGGCGGCACAAAGTGAGCTGTTGCTCCCTTCACTTCTAGTCAGAAGCCTCGGAAAACTACAGTTTTAAATATCCGTAACGGCTTCTAACTGCACAAGCAAAACATTGCCCTTATTTTTGCATTTTTTTTATATAATAAGTTTCAAAGGCCACCATTTTAATTACCAGTTCAATCAAGTGTCGCATCCAGCACCTAGACCTGCAGCGATCACAACGGCGCAACACCCGCCGTCGCCCAATAAAAACACAACCTTGCATCACCGGCATAAAGTGCACAACAACTTGCATATAAATGCAGCGCTGAGCTGATCACATGAAGTAAACAAAATTGAATTTAATGGTACGGCGTGCAACGTTTGTTTTCGACTGGGAGACGTTTAATGCGAGCACTAAGTCGGCGCTCGGGGGAGGCGAAATTGATTCAATTTATTCGGAGCGGCAGCAGTGGCCGGGGGCCCGGATTATTTGTCCATACTTCACGTCCCAACCTGATCAAAGTTTACCTTACATCTTTGTGATCATTTTTATACGAATTGTCACACAAGAGTAGGATGTTCAACGCAAATGTATTAACTTTGCAATACAAGCATTTTGATGATAAACAGTAAAATATCATTAATTTTGTCAATACAATAAAATTTAGTCTAACATGTGAAATACCTATGCATGTATGGGATACCAATTGCCAAACCACATATTTAAATGAATGTGTAAATATTTATATTAATTACATTTTTAAAGTTGAAGAAGAAGAGGTTCTATTTTCACGTAAAAATATCTCCTAGTAAGCTCTCTTTACAAAAAAGACTAAACGATCCGAAAGTTACACGACATTACTGTGAGGTAAGGATGAGGATGCTCCCTATGACGCTTTAAACTTGTAGTTTTTATAAGAAATTGTGAGATCCACGCGCCGCCGCCCCTCGTTAGCGCGCGGCGGCACTCGTGCGCCGGCCGCCGCGCGCCAATACCGGCGACAAACGTCCTTCTCCGAATTCCCCAACGTATCACTAGTTCTTCTCCAGTGTTCCGCCCTCATTACGGGCGCTGTCCCTACTCGAAAGCCCTTTACTTGCCCCTCTTCCCGACCTGAAAGGAACTTAAACTCACCCAACTTGAGACTCAAGTCGCTTGGCGAGCGCCCCGTATGGAAATTCCGCTAATCCTCAGAAACGGAAAATGTGCTGTTGTGAATGCAAATGGCTTCATCTCAGCTTTTAATTAATGAGTCGCTGAATGGGATTACAATTTTTGAGTGTTGTTAATTAATTACCGAACAAACTTGGGATATGGCTGTTTCTGTTTTAGACTTAGGTACAATGACCGGGCGAAATAATTTAAAAAAAATTAATGGTGCGATGATCTTCAATATTATGGATATGTACTCGTATTGTAATGTGTGGACCTGTGTCGTGCCAATTCAAAGCTATTGAGTTTTTAAGTTGCTAAATACAAATATTTACATGTATTTGAACAAGTTTGAAACTTCATTGAATACAGCGAGCCCATAAAAACATTCTACAGCACGCTGAGAAGGAAAAAGTCTCATCATATTTCTCTTGTATTATCTACCGACCGTGCAGTGTTAAATCTGCGCAAATCGGCCATAATGATGAGAGCTCAGCTCTGGGGCCGCCCCCGGCCGCGGCCGCCGGCCACAATACATCAAAACTTCCCACCACCACTGATCGCAATTTGGACAGCGGCATGCAGAAGTGTGCAAGTTATTGCCAAACCAATTCATAGTTTAACAAGCCAATCGCACAGCGGGCCTCAATTATATTTTACAGATTAGATACTTAATATAGCTAAAGAAATATTACTTTTGAGTAAATACAATCAAGACAGGGGAAAATCAAGATCATACTTTAGTATTGGTGTAGGCAAGTAGACCAGCACACCAATCACGCCTTTGCGTTGTGACGTTTTTAAAATACTAGGTTATATTTTAACATCTACATTTTTAAATGATATGTTACAAAAATATTAAACGACTGTCATAAAATGCTTAAATAGTAAAGTATACATATGTTAAAATATATTTCAAAGTGGGGGCGTGTAGATAAGTACGATCTATTTCAAAGATATTAAGCATGAGCGCGTTTGACCACTGCTCGCTTCGCACTATCTTGTACAGAGTGAATGTCGTTTCGTTATTTTATTACGCTTGAGTGTCACGGTAGTTTTCGGGTTAGCAGTATGTGGCTGTTATTGGTTGTTTACTGCACAAGAGCGGCCAGAGGCCGGTCCGTTGTGCTGTGCATTAACCGGCTTTGTGTCGGTGTATCGCTATTGTTTGCCGACACCTCGCAAAATGGCCACCCCTCTGTCTCCTGCACACCTCACCCCTGTAATCACAGTCAATCTGAAGTCCCGATACCCAGCAAAAAAGTAGAAAATGCATGCAACTTTAATGTAAAGTTGTGCGTATAGAATAAGTACTGAGCAGCGGTCCCGGGTTCGAATCTCGGCCAGGGCCAATATTTGTGTGATGAACTCGAATATTTGTGCTTGGTTCATGGTTGTTTCTATGTATTTAAGTATATATTTATCTATATAAGTATATATATCGTCGTCTAGTACGTAACACAAGCCTTAATTTGGGACTAGATCGATTTGTGTGAGGTTGTCTGATATTTATTTATTTATTTATAAGTAGTACGCCGTGTTCCAGCTGTGTTTAAATAAAGGGCAAGGCAAATCTTCTCCTGCTTATTTAGACGTATTTTTTTATTTGAAGTCAGTAAATTTTAATTAACCTCCATATTTCCTTATTCCATGCTTTCTATACGCCACAGGCAACCATATAGGAAAAAAACACTTTCAATAAATTATGTCCTTTCCCCGCATCGCGCGCCGCGACTGTTTATTAAGTCCACCGCCCGCCAAATTTATGACTTCTTATTAAAGGTACAGTCACGAGTAATGACGGGTATTTCGGAAGATAAACATTGGTTGGTTGAGGATTGCGACGTTTTTTATCCGAGTATGATAAATTAAATGATTCTCAAAAAACATTTCGTTTTTGTACAGAATACACTTTTCATCCCAGCACGTTGACGCGAGTGTCGTGGTAAACGGCACGGGCTGGAAACCGGACCGTCGAAATCATGGTAACACATCATGGTTAATGTGCAAGATTTCACGCTTTACAAGACCACAATTATGACAATGAGTAGAGAGTCCTAAGTGTAAGTTCCCCACGCAACAAAACTCTCCGCCGCATTTACGATTCTTGTATAACTGACGTGAACACGAAGGCGTTCGAGTTGTTTTTTGTGACACAAACAAACTTGCACTTGAGACTGTATAAATAGGGGTGGGCCCGGTGCCCTAATCGGCAGTTAGCGCGATCGGCGGCTAACGGCGCACTAACCGCGGTTACTGTCGCCTGTTTGGAAATTATCGCCATTTTATTCATGTGTTAAGACTTAAGAGGAAATTTGTGGTAGGGATTGGGACAAAATGGCTTTTTGTGCTGATAAATAAACTCCATACGCTATACGCTTATAAATGTAAGTTTAAGGACAGTGTCTTTTAAGGGTTACATACATACGCATATTCGAGTCCCGATAAAGGAACTTAGTATCAAAATCGATCACGAGACGGCACTGAACTTGATTTGTATCAATAAAATATGTTTATTGTCACGTTGAATATTGATGGATATCATATAGACTAGGGCATAATCTATTCAATCATAATAATTAAGGCAATCCGATCACATTATCCTTGCATGTATAAAGTATTATTCAAGCACGAATATGTTTCAATCAAATTTATTGACATTTACATAAATGGTTACACAGCAGTTGTATTGGGCCGTATGTGTATCCACCCAAGTAGCACAACTGGGTCTAAATAGCTCGTATATCATATCTAATTAGATGCTTAAGTGAAATTTACCACCATGACTAAGGGCTATATAGGTGGCAAGAACGGGATCCCCTTGGATCGCATAATGTTTTTTAGACTAATACTGTTTCGCATAATTGATTTAGCATAATTTGTTTTGGCATAATAGTACTTTCGCATAGTAATATTTTGGCCTACTGTTTTTTTGGCATACTACGCTATTAGCATAATTTTAGTTGGACTAATTTGTATTGGCCCAGTATACTTTACGCATACTATTGTTTGGGCTAATAATTATTTGGTATATCTGTCATTATCCATAATTTCAGTTGCCTAAATGAATGAAACTCATTTATTATTATTGTATGTATATATTTCAAAACAAAATATTACGTTACGTAACGTTAGGTCACATTAGGTAGGTACATTAGGTTAGGTTAGGTTAGCACGATAACCAGGCGCGAAGCGCCTAAGAAACGCGGAATAGGGGGTCTGCGAAGCGGACCTCCGTCGAGGTCGCTTTAGTTCATATACAGGGTGATTAATCCAAATGGGGCAGTAGGGAGAAATCGAAAACTATAAGAGATAGAGAAATCTGTTCGATTCTGGGTTATGCATGAGATATACGAAAAAAAATTGAATGCAGTTTTTAATAAATCTAAAATGGAAGCCATGGTTCCTAAGAACAGGTTTCCCTATCTCTTACAGTTTTCGTTTCCTCCCTACTGACCCATTTGGATTGATCACCCGGAATACACACTATACTAACCTTCTCTCGTACCTAGTGCAACTTTTAATAGGATAATATAATAGCGTTATGCATTTTGATATAATGCCAATTGCTTATTATGCCTATTTATGCTTATGCTTTTTGTTATTAGTCTTCATGACGGTTATGCTTTCTGTATTTATGCTTTTTAATGTTATGCGTAAAAAAATATGCGTAATGAGGCTTATGCACATCTCATTTTCGGCGAAAAGCAATTATGCGTAACCATATTAGTATTAATGATTTTATGCCTTCCCATAGTAAACCGCAAGAACCCTTATGCCACCAGTATAGAACCAAAAGGAGAAAAATTGCAGCCTATTTTTGGTGCTAAATAGAATCCATAAGAGATCTCACCTTAAGTGGTAATTAGAACTATGGGTGAAAGTTATGCGCTGTGAACGAATGAAAACATTTCAGTTCGGTCAATGAGTGATAAATGAGTCGCCAAAATTATCTTTGAGTGGCGAGGCAACTGTCAAATTGTTTTATTAAAAGTAATACGTGATCTGCCATATTCATTTTGGATTTATATGTCTGTTTGATTGTGATTAAAACTTTACGTTATACAAGCATTGAAATAAGCACGAAATTCTTGCGATTTTTTTTTTACTGTGAAACTATAGTATGTTTTGTTTGTAAATTTCGACGCGCCCTTCATTTGATCAGGAATATTAAATAAGAGAGTGCTAAATTAAATAAGGAATAGATACTGATAAGAAATAAAACTGTTAAAAACCTGACCTAATGATTGTAGGTTACGTACAATGTTAAAGTAACATCGTCACAACTATCAAAAGTCTGTGATTATGCGTGAGTGTGATAAAATTCTGGTTAAAATAATCAATTTTCATAGGCTTCCATTTGTAAACATGGCGAAACAAAAAAGATCCTACAGTGTTTATTTTCACTTATTTGTTCCATTTGGAACTATCAAGTCTAATAATCACTTATTTGTATCTTGCGAGTGGCAAAGCAGTGAATGACATTACCAATAGTAATTATTTGCTCTTTTGTAGAATATTAAACAAGCAAGACTATTAAATATATTTTGACAAGGCGCAAATAGGAACAATAATAGAACTTTTAGTTCGTTAGTGGTTTGAAATAAGTGAAAATAACTGCTTTTGGTTCCAAGAACCTCCTACTGAGACCTATTAAATTTATGCGTTGGAGTGGCAATAAGGTACTTCTTAGGCCTTAAAGTTGCAATATTTTTTGGTTCCAAAAGAGCCGTAAAATTATCCCTTTAGCCACTATTGGTGATATAATTCGCTATTGTACTAGTCATTTGGAACTTTTAGTTCCAAATAAGGGTATGTTCCCACTTATATGTAAAAGTTGCTTATAAGTGATTTTAAGGCCTTATATAGCACTATTGCTTCTTATTGAGTGACAATTTGAATCTGCATGCAACTTTAAGTAGCAAAATCGACTTTATCCCACCATAAGTAATAAGGTAGAAACAAAAAACGTTCCTATGCAACTACAAGTGATAGGATGAACTCATATACAGTTTTGAGTTGTGTTTAAAGCTATAAGTTGTATCAAACACTGTTAAACCACTCATTTAGAACTTAAAGCTATAAGATAAGCTGCAAAATTCACTAATGTGCTGCTTGGGCAGGCAGTTTCACAACCGTGCGGTTATTGAGTAAGTAGAGCTTACCTACATGTGTTTCTTCGTTTTTTAAGCTCCTACGCAAACAGTCTGCCGTTTTTAAATTGTAAGTCTTTGAGTGCGATCGGACTGCGCTGCTGTCACGAATAGTAGAGGGTGTGGAAACCACATTAGAGCCGAAGCGAACGACGAATGAATAATCCCATGATGCGCACAGAGTACAAACGAGTATTTGTTTTATGGGATATTGTTCCCCTAAAACGAAAAAAGAATCCTTATAAGGTTATTCTGCCATCGAATGATGCCATGTATTTATTTATTTTTAGAGTATTTTCATCGAAGTTTATTCCTTGAATACTGCAATACAGCGACGGGTTAATTTAGGTTTCATTGTTTGATTCAAATTGCAGACGCTGTATTTGGGCTTGTATTTCATTGTTTTAAGATCAACGCTTACGTATATTTAGCTTCGTGTATGAAGCGGGGGATCTTGAACAAGTCTGATGTGGATTTATTTACCAATTGTTTTTAATTAGGAGTGTTAGACATATGGTTTTATTTCACTCCGCGGTATTGGTTGCTAATGGCTGATTATGCTTGCCAATGTGTAGACATTTCATAAACGCAATCAGCCGATAAAATTTCAAAACCTCAATTGTACTTGAAAGTAAGTGACAAGCCCATCAAACAAAAAAGTGTCATCAAATAAGTAGATTTCCTTTAACTCCGTATAGTCAGAACAAAGCTGCGAACTGTGAGATAAGGCGACAAGGAGCAGATCGGGCGATAACAGCCTCCGGGCTTTGTCAACGATATAGCTTCCGGAACAGTGGCAATATGTGCGAGTTTTATATACTTGCGTTCAAGTACGTGTGAGCTATACGTAAAATTATGTGTGAACTATGTATAGGCAGTCTGAAATTACTAATAAAAGTTTGATACTGTATTTAACATACCTACTACTTGCAGTGTGTACAACTAGATGTAGAAAAGAGCGTATTCCACAAGGCAGCGTCTTAGGGCCCCTACTTTTTATATTATACATAAATGACATTCCCTTTGCAACATCACATCAAATGATTATGTATGCTGATGACATATCAATTGTAATTCCTAATAGTGATAAGACTTTGACATTTGAAATTGAAATTAATAATGCAGTAAATGATATTGATAAATGGTTAAATAATAATAATTTAGTAATGAATGTAGATAAAACTAATTGGATTCAATTTAGTAATTATAAAACTCAACCGATCTCATTAGCCATCAATTGTAAAAGTCAAAGTATACATGGATGTGATCAGTTTGGTTTTTTGGGAATGACTATTGACAAGTTTTTAAATTGGAAGCCTCAGATTAGTGATATTTGTAACAAGTTAAATAGGTTTGTGTTTGTCTTAAGGAGACTGAGAAGTGTAGCAGATGAGTCAACTAGTCTTACAGCCTACCACGGCTATGTTGCTTCCATTTTAAGATACGGGGTTATTATTTGGGGAAACTCAACTGTTGTCAATCGAGTACTCGTTGCACAGAAAAAATGCATTCGTGCAATTTGTGGTGTTGGCCCGATGGAATCCTGTAGACCACTATTTAAAAAACTCGGTATTCTTACAGTAACCTGTTTATATATTTATGAACATGCTAAGTTTGTACGAAATAATCCTCAGTTATTTGAAAAGCCAGTCCAACAGCCAAGATTGCGTAAAAGAGATTTGCTTCGGATTAAACAGCCTATTGCTAAGACAGCTCAGTGTAACAAAAACTGTTTAATGATGTCTGGAAAAATATATAACAGAATCCCTTTAGATTTAAGAGCTTTGCCACTCAAATTATTTCTGGTAAAACTTAGGCATTGGCTTAAAGACAAATGTTTTTACTCATTAAATGAATATTTTAATTAATTTGTTCTCATGAGAGCCGGGGTTCTGGTTGCTGCGGGGTTATTCTGTGTTTGTAAAATATTTGCATGCCACTAAATTGGTGAATTATGCTGATCCTTATGTTTAATTTATAAGATCTATTATGTACCGTAATTCCAGCAAATAAATACTTTGACTTTGACTTTGACTTCCCCCTGAAAGGACGGTTACGCACTTGTGACTCCTCTAGTATTGCAGGTGTCTAAGGATGAGGTAATAACCTTCCATCAAGCGATCCGATAGCCCTATGATATAAGAAAAAAATAGGGTAGATTATGACTGACCTTTGCCGTGCAGCTGCTGCCGGTTCTCGGTGCCCTTGAGGCTCTCGGCGGTGTGGAGCAGCTCGTCCAGCTGCGGCTTCTTCTGCTCCAGCTCCCGCAGCACACCCTGCACACAAACACGGCTCGCATTAGCTGACGGTTGCGCCGATATCTTGTTCGTTTGGTATCGAGCGATAACATTCTGGGGAACATTTCTCATACAAAAAGCGAAGTATTCCTGAGAACGGACTAGTGTAATAACGCTACAAAAGTTTGCGTGACTGAAGTTAATCTCAAGCGCCTGCCGCTGCGCTTGTTGAACCTTTTTAGCACCTAAAACTTAAAGCTAAGTTCAGAAACGCAAACTTATGTGGCGCGAACACTTAGCTTATTGTTAAGGATCCCTCTCAGACACACTTCAAAATTCTAATAGTACCGACGACCTATTCTCGACGATCTAGTGTATATTTTCAAATCCCTCATCATCATCACATCGGCATATTAAATAACATTGAATTTGAGAGAAATTAAAATTGTTAAACACGAAGTTAATTAAACAGGTGACACGAATAATTTAAAAACACGTTCTAAAATAATCAGAACATTATTATTTGACACTCAATTTAAGTTCTCAGACTTATTTTAAGTTTTCAAAGTTTGTTTTTCATGGAATATCTATATCGTTAAGAAACCGAGTGGTCGGTGTTAGCGTTGGGTCGAACTGAAGAGACAGACTTCTGAAGTCCTTCTACTTGAAGAGTTGTTTTGAGGGCCTGCCAGAAATATCCTGGTATACAAAATATTTATAGCAACGAGGCTGTTGTAATACTTTTTATGACTTCCCCCTTCGCAATAAAGTCGTTTACCAAATGTCGGAAATATCAAAATTGATACACGCTTTATACACGCAACAGTTAGTACTAGTACGTAGGTATTATCCTTCCGCCTGCGGGTGAGTGGTATAAACTGCGAGATATTTTTACGACAACCGAATGTATCGCGCATAGCGACCCATTTGGATTCCTCGAGTTTCGCATGCTTCACGGCTTAGAAAACTGAAAATTATATCTGTCAGTTGTAACTTAACCCATTTAAAAAATCGAAATAACAAATAAGTACATAATTACACGTCTCATCGTCCTAATTTAAATTAAAAAAAATTAACGTTTCTGGCTCATCTCATCTGGTGTTGCATTTAAACGTTGTAAACTAGTTATATTTATGATTTTAAGGTATCTTGGTCGATAGTGATATTTGTATAAAAATATAAATAGAATGAGAATAGTTTTATCCATAGCACAGGACATCACAGTGTGCTTTAATACGTTATAAAACATATAGCAACACTCGTATGCATATTTAGATAAGCATCAGATACCAAGATCTAACTTCACTTCACTTCTAGTATCTCTGTTTGGCCCTATGGTTGACTGGTAGAGAATGCCATTTGGCATTAAGTCCGCCATTTGTATTGACTTTTGTTTTGTGCAATAAAGTTTAAATAAATAAAATAAATAAATAAATCTAACAGCTTAATGAGCAGCTTGTTATGCTAGGCTTGCACCTCGAGGCAGACAAGTACGGTCGGCGAGGCTTGAGCCTGGAGCCTCGCTGCCGAGAGCCATCCGCCTGCCAATTGGTATCAGTGACTTGGTCGGCAAATCGATGGCTTTAATCAATTTGATCCGCAACTCAAAATCCGAGACGGACGGGCCTACCGTGAATAATTAACAACAAATCTTTAGTAGACTGATCGATATAGGGCATAGCAAAGTCCGAAAATATTACTAGTGAAAAAATATCTAAAGAAGTTTTACGTGTCCAACATTTTAACCTGGTATATTGTAGTTTAATTTATAAATATAGTCACTATAATCCAGATACATACCTACTCTTAAGTTTGTACATAGGTATTTATCTACCTATCACATACGATTAATTTGTTCAGTCTCTTTTAAAGGCAATGATTTGGGCGCAGAACACATCACCCTCATGATAAACCATCAAGACACAAATAACTTATACATATAGGCCAGACCTCACATTGGCGATCGCAATACATTTCCTTAAAAAGTATTTGAAAGACTTTACACTCCTGCAGATAAATGCAATCCCTCATGTCTATTTGTAGGAAAATTCAATATTTTTGTAAAGTGTATGTTCCGAGTAAATGTCCGGACGCCGGCGGCAGAGATGGAACTTTGTCGCGCGGCCGTCGATAATGCGCTCGCGTCAATTTGGAACTAATTTAATTAAACCTGGCCACGTGGCGCCGGTGAAGCTCACAGTTTAATTAAAAACTCCAAGTCACAAAACCACCAGCAATATGTCCCGCACTCAGGCACACATGTAAACAAATCCATATTAAACTCATTTAATTTAATATAAAAATGATGATTGTCCATTTACCGTTATTGAATGGAGGGTATCACCTCTGACATCCACGTATCACATTTTTAATAAAACTATCAGCACCTTGACTTAAATTTCGTCACTACTTTGAAAAAAAAGCGAAAACTACCTCCGTGGCGGCAAAAGAGATAGTAACAGTTACTGCATTTGTCGTTACTTCAAATGGAGATACGATTTTCTTCTAATTGTTGATGATTTTCTTCTTAAAAGCAGCTCACAGACAGCAGCATAATATAATGTTGTTGATGTATGATATGAGACTTGTAATGACATACGATAAATAAATATGCGACTAGATCCATAAAATAGCATTTATGGATCTAGTCTCATATTTATTTATCGTATGTATTGTATATATTATGTATTTTACTTGTATACTATTTAATTATTAATCAGTTTACCAACCGATAACTCCACGTCTGAAAATTGAGCCGCCTTAGTTTTGGGTTTGAACTGAACAAACACACATACAATATTTAACCGAGTTAACAATTCACGAGAAGGCCCGCCGGGTGACGACAGCTTTTTATTTTATTCATATACGCTTTTGCCTTATAAAAGCTTCTAAAGTTTACTTTGAGTTTTCACCTACATTTCACTTGTGTTATTTTTTAAGTCATTTTGGACTGTGCCTATTTTTTGGCAGCCTAGTCTTATGATTTTGTTTTGGGCCTCAAGCATAAAATAAGTATCGCTATTGAACAGCAAGAAATTCGAAATCGCGAAACAAATAGTCACGATCTAACATACTTTTTATTTCCAGAATATAAATCAGATTAGTGTGATCAGAGACGCCGATATATTATATTTACACTAATTAGCATCCACTCATAAGCTTGTAAAATTTTGCAACTTTATGTTGAATATAAAAATCCACTGCCTTCGGCAATGTTAAAGATAGCGCTATATCTCATTTTACCTTTCTTTTCGAGCATAAAGGATTATTGTTTGTTCGCGCTCGACATGACAACGGTCAGAGAAACTTTCGCAACTTCATTGTTGTTTAGTTACTGGTTTTCGTGAAATAATAACGAAGCTTCGAGAAGCTTCAGAAATACCCTGATCCCTGCAGCCTAAGCACGCCGGTACGAGCCACAGCTCTAGCTAGTTTCGTTTTAACAGCGAATACACCAAACATCACTCAAATAGTGGATTTAACAATGATATTTCCCAATATAGCTCTGCGCAAATAAGGAAATATCTCACTGAAAAGGTAACTCCCAGATTAATGTTATTAGGCGTTGAGATTAGTTCAGAGCAACGAGAACCGCTTTCATCTCTCATCCAAATTACTAATATATTAGTACGAGCCTATCGCTGTGGTGATGCCTTTTCGGAATTTAGCGGCTCATTTATACCGGGGACATTAAACCTTATTTAGGATCAAGATAAGCAATTCTTTAATTTTTATAATTACTTTAATTCAAGGTGAATCAGTGTAACAGTAGGTAGTGTCTTTATTCTGTGGTAACAGTCAGTTCGTAACACAGATGTAGTTTTCGGTCGCTTACTATATCCGCATTTTAATAATATTTCGATCCTTTGAATTTATTATTTTATCCTGAAAACATTTGTACAAAGTCTCCAAGCAAAGGCGCCCTAATACTTAACAAATTACTAGATTTCTATGGAGAAAAGTTTCAGCTTATTCTCGTTAGCAAATTAATTTCAATGTCCATATTTAGACATCGCAAAGTTGTCGTTGGGCGGCTGCTCGCGTCGACGACGCACCTGTCCGTCGGGCCGGCCGCGACTGCCGCCGCCCGGGCGCCCCGTTATCGATCCCCCTTCGGCCCCGGCCCGTGGCGCGCCCGACCGGCCTGCCGGGGCCCCCGGCCTCTCCCTGGTGCCACTTAGCACCGGGACACGCGAGGGCGCCGACACCCCACGCAGCGGCTCATCGCTAACTGGTGATCCTTCGGCAGGTGGAAACTCTTGCGATTTTTATGTCATCTACGGTCCGGGAAACTGTTTTGTCTTAATAATTATCTGAGGGTGAAGTTATTTTTATAATCTTACGGCCTTTTTGTTTGACTGTTGACACGGAAATTAATTTTAAACCGGTTTTGAAGAGGATAATTTGAGGAAACTTGCAATATATTTATCACAAAATGCTGCCTTTAAAATATGTGGAAATAATTAAGTATTCCATGATTTATATTTATAATCTTACACAAAAAATATACTGAAATTGAAATGAATATATCAGCTCAGCAGTTATTTGATTTATTTATTTATTTATAAAAATTACAATTCTAAGCTAGCAGTACGATAGTTGATAACAGCGTTAATACCTTATAACAAAACTAAACTTAATCGCGTTCAATAAACTGATTATGTAATTACCTCGACGTTTCGAACGTGATGTCATGTTCATGGTCGAGGGTGCATAGCATGAATGTCTTTTGTTTTGAATCACAAAAGCTGGACTTGTAACATCAAAGACTTCAAAAATATAGAGCCACTATTGATGTCGTCACCGATGAAACGAAGGAGGCGTAGTAGCCGGGAAAATATTTTCTTCAGAAATAATCTTCGCTACTCAAAGCTGAATATACGGAAACTTAAGCTAGCGAGATTCTGTAAACATTTTCATGGTAAGTTTTAGATGTCTCAGCGATACCGACCTAACCCAATTCAACACTGACTAGGCAATTTATAATACATGATTAAGACATCTACGGTGATGTACATAGATAGGTAAACACATTTTGCTGAAGTACTTATTAGCAAAAACGGCAAACCTTGTTGGTTTGTTGGTTATCTGTCACAATGCCTTTTCATAAATTATAAAGTATAGAAACGGAAAAACAGAAAAGTTTTAAACATTTGATCAGAAATCTCTGAGAAGTTGAGCACACAATCGCTATTAAGAGCCGATGGCAAGACAATTGCCAACCTCCAATAAGTAGATGTCCCTCCAGTTGTACTACAAAAAAAGATAATGCGAGCACGATTTAACAGAGGGCTCGTAATAAGCAATACTAAAACATTCAAATTTCAAGTAACATAGGTGTATCGTAGATTGAAAAGCCCATCAGAATATGGTAAAGTCAAATTTCTGGGCAAAAGCAACCGTAAAAGCGAACTTTAGACAAAAGTTTTGAAATACCATCTATCAGGTAGGCCGTGTCAGGCCGTGATCTTCAGTGTTAATGTTTTGAAAATAATTTCCCGTTTAATTCCCAAATCGATGCCCACTGGTTACAGGAAATGAGTATGATCCCCACCAGTGCACCTACTAGCAGAAAATCTTTATAAGTGTGGAGTGGAAGGGAAAGTTTAAATTCCTCGAAGACTGAGAGCCGGATGCTCATTACATTACGAGTCCCCTGTGATATAATTCAGTGAATATATACTGTTATATTTTCATTATCATTATTATAACCTGCCAAAAACTTCAAGCGAGGCTCTTGTCGGTGCAGCAATTTCTATGTCTCTTTCTCTGAAGCCGTCTCTTTGGCAGCCTGGAACGACAGGGCGTTTACCTTTTTCTTTATTTCATATAGGAAAAGGTGAACGTCGTGTATGTAAGTGCATATGTTTTTTGTAAAATCAAATTCTGAGGATCTTGTGAAAAACGGGTAGAGGAGGGTAGGGAGCAAAAGGTCACAACTGAATTGTAAGACTTGTATCCTTTGCTCCTAGGTTATATGTGATTTGTACCCTTTTTCACTAGACCCAACAATTTCGGTCTAATTTGTTTGATTTGCATCATCATCCTCCTAGCCTTTGTCCCATTTTTGAGAATGAATTCTCAATCGGGGTCGGCTACCTAAATCCCAAGATGTGGCGTAGGCACTAGTTTTTACGCAAGCGACTGCCATCTGACCTTCCAACCCAGAGGGGAAACTAGGCCTTATTGGGCTTAGGTGGTTTCCTCACGATGTTTTCCTTCACCGAAAAGCGAGTGGTAAATATCAAATGACATTCCGTACATAAGTTCCGAAAAACTCATTGGTACGGGCCGGGTTCGAACCCGCGACCTCCGGATTGAAAGTCGCATGCCCTAACCACTAGGCTACCACCGCTTCCGCTTTGATATGCATACAAAACACAATTAAACTGCCATGGCATATTTTGGAGATCAAAACTCTCATATAAGATAAGATAAGATATAAATGTACCTATAATATAGCTAATTCACTGAACCGAGTGTATCAGATATTGATAAGTTTACGTTCTATTCGATGGTGTTGCAAGTGACTATATCTAAGTGTGTATCAGGAAATGGATTTGGCATATTTAATTTTTTACCAGCGCCTATCGGATTGTAAGCTGACGCTTTAGCATTTCAAAGATTGAGATACCCTAATCCCACGTTCACCCCCGCGACCGGCGCGTCGCGACTGACAAGCGATAAGGCCTTGTCGAACCACGTGCCGCGTGCCGGCCGGGCTCGTCGCCTAGCAACGCGGCGCGCCCCCTCCAGGCTTTCACTCACCTCTGAAGGAAAGCGAATAGTCGTATCGATACCACAAGTATCGATATATTTGACATCGTATTACGGGTGTTAAAGCTGTCCTGAAACCTGTCATCCCACTGCTAAAAGTCCGTGCATTTTGATTTTTTTATATTCCCCAAAGCCCCAAACCCCAGCTACAAGGTAGTTATAGTTATCATGTTTTCGATTATTGTAATCTTCGTAGTTTTAGGAATTAAATGTGTTAAAACATAAAAAGTGCCAGTAACAAAATTAAAGAATTTATAAATGCACTGTTTTTCTTAATTAAATGAATTTTCGAAATATATCTTGTTTTAGTATGCCTTGATGCCCTCTTGGTAACTGCAATTTTTAACTTCTAGCATTATCATTACAGGGGCTTCAAAATTTAATGTAATGATTTAAAAATAATGGTACGTGTAGTGTTTGCTGGACTTTGCGGGTTCGGCAGCGATCAGTTGAATCTTTTACAATATAGGTTTTTGCTTTCTTTGTTTTTTTTTTGCGCACACATTTCGCGCATTTTATCTCGAAATTAATGCGCTGGCACACACTTAACCACTGCGTGTACTTGCCCAACATGACTCTACAATTGACAATTTGACAACTTGGCTACTACTATGGCCTTCGGGCGGATGACTTTCCCTAAGATTGTATATGCATTTGTTACTTTACTATCAATTCAGAGTAGTTCAGGTTAATCGGCGTCGTATTTTGATCGTTTATCGTTGTGATATGTTTCTACCAGAGTTGAAATTGATATTACTAATATGATATTAGTAATATCATATGTTCGAGATATACCACCTATATTTCTACTTTGGCAGTGTGCTCCATTCGAGTAACTGTTGTGACTTTTCTTATAAACTGAAAATGAAAAAGCACGAGCATCCTTTGAATATTAGCTTGTCATTACTTAATGCAGCTTCAACGGCAAAATTGATTTATTTCTGAGCTGATATATAGCTCAAATATGTATAACGAGTGTGGCCTGTCGCAGGAGCAATATATTAAAATAAAGATTTTACCCTTCCAACTAAACAACATTTGATTAGCAACATGTTTTTTTTTCATAATATAATAATTTGTAAAATAATGATTATTCAAAGGAACAATATATTGCCAAACATTTAATATTTAGTAACGTGACAGCTACGTCAACGGTAAGGGGGCGTCTATATTGGTTGGCGTACATCGAAAATACTTTTTTTGGAATTATGAACATCTGAAAACTGCTGAACATATATGTTGATTAGTTAAATTCTATACTTAATTTGTTGTTCCTGGTAGTGGCCACACCCGCTATATTTAGCATATACATTATGTAAATGTCGAATTGATTTCGATATTATGTTTAGTATAACGTCTTAGGTACTCCTCTGGTAGATCTTTAAAAAACATATAGTTTGTGAAACTGTTGGGAAGTGGTTTAAAATAAACACACAGCCTACATCGACGTGAGCCCAACCCTAGTATCCGCGCAGACGCGCTAGCGCCGCCGAGTTGATATAAAGCGTCTGCCGGGGGAGGCTCTCCAGTTTCTCGGCGGCTCGTCCAAAAGGACGGGCCGCGCCTGACCACAGCAGTGCAAAGGGTCCCTCGGGGCCCGCAAGCAACGAGATAAAAAAAAAAAAAAAAAGGCTCTCCAGTCACCGTCCGGAGTCAGGGCGGAGTAACACGTTGCGGATGCGTTAATATACTAGATTTGTGTAACACATGCATTGCATACACATATTTTGCTAAAGCCTAGTTCGAATAAACCTTCTACCAATTTTGGGGCACTGTTTGGGGTTAAGATTTAATTTCAGGTACAATGTACGAAGGACTCAAGGAAAAAACTGGAAAAGTCATATTTCTAAAAATTTGCAGTACAGACAAGTTGTCAAATCTCTTCATGACTAAATTAAAAATATAGAAAATCAAACATCTGACCCGCTGAGTCTTTCGCGTTTTAGATACCTATTCATTTAGATGAATTGAGAAATCTTGTGGCCATCGACTAAAAACATCAGTTTGAATAATTTGTCTAATTTAATATAAAAATTGGCAGTTTTTCCCCTTACTCCTTCATATTCATTAACGCAACCTCAACGGCAAAATCGAGATACGTCACAGCTTCACAATAATTATATTTGATTACTATATAGCATTGTAAAGCCACATAGTTAAAGGAGTAATAAGATAGGGAAAATAATCGCATGATGTATGTCATGTATAAATTAAAAATAAGGATATAATATCTTTCTTTTACTTTGGAATATTTAAAAAGATCACAATTATGATGATTAATTATTGATACAATCTCACGAATATATTAATTTCTGGATGTTGAATTTAGCGCCATCTATGTTCGACCGCGTGCAGTTAAAAGTCTAACACGAAGCCATAAATTTAAGCTTGCTCCACGCCTAGTCTCCGTAGTTCGCAAATCTGACACTGGCGCTACGGAAAATTCTGTAGCCACGTGGCCTATTGAAGAAGTTAGTTTATGTACTCGCCAACCTGAACTGACAACTAGCAGGAACTACTAAGTCATTTTAAAACTTCACTCGGCACCCGGAGCGGTGTTCGTGACTTTTGTCCGACTTTCAGCTCCAAGTTTGCCGGGATCTGAGAGCATATAAGTTGCTACTAGCGATATGGCTGTGTGATTGTGTTATAAGCTCGTTTTTTTATACTACCCCATCCTGATGATAAAGGCTCATAAATTTACATTATTTTTTATTATTTAATGAATCAAGCGAGCAACCTCATCTAACGTGTTAATTCTGTTTAGTTAATGTGGTACAGTCGATATACCTACCTAATAACTAATCCCTAAAGTAACGAATATATCAGAGCAGATCTTTATGTGCAATTGTGCGTAGCAGGTAGCAGTAGGGATATGTTACGAATTTGCGGTATATTTTGAAATGAAATGAAATGAAATAATTTATTCCAGAATTCGAGATTCCATAATAATAATAATTACAATTATATAAATTAAAATTAAAACACAAAAACAAAAACACAAAATACAATTTACAAATACACATTGTCATATTACCTACACATACTTAGCCACGGGTTACCCCGGCCCCGTGACCACAGGCTTATGGTAGCCTCTCCAGCGCTCATGGAGCGGACTGGCATCCCACTCTCTCGCCACCGCGAGTAGGGTGTTGGAGGAGGCGTAGATGGCCTTTCTGGCGTTCGCATTCCTCGTGCGCAGCAGCGCGGCCCATCCCGGCGCGCGCCCCTCGGCGAACATGGCGCTGGCGCTGCACCAGCGCGGCAGCCGAAACATTGCGCGCCACGCGTTGTTGTACTGCACTCGCATGTCGCTCAGCGCGGCGCAGGTGTACCTAGACCACAGTTCTACTGTGTAGACGCTAGTGCAATAAGAGAGGAAGAGTTGCCTCTTGACGCCATCACTGCATTTGGCGAACCTCCTGGCTAGCATATTGGCTCGCACCGCTATGGCTCGTCTTTGCCTCCCAATGTCCTTATCGTCCTTCATACTGGACAGTAGAATGTGGCCTAAGTATTTTACTTCCTCTACTCGACGCAACTGCTTTCCGTTCAGCAGCAGTGGAGGTATTGCGGACGGTTTGTTGGCAGCTTCCATGAGCATATACTCCGACTTGTCAGGGTTGTATGCCATGTTGTGCTGATGGGCGTACTTCTCGCATTCGGCCAGTAGTTCCCGCATAGCCGCTATGGAAGGTGCAAGCAACACCATGTCGTCGGCGTATGACAAGTGGTTTGTCATGGTGCCATTAATGGAGCAGCCCACTTCGGTCCGGGTCAGGGCCTCTGACAGTCCATCCATATAAACATTGAACAGCGCCGGCGGCATGCTGCCTCCCTGTCTTACGCCGCAATTCAAGCCGGCAGCTGCAGACAGTGTTCCCTTCCATCGCACGAAGTTTCTTTGCTGAGAATACCACTTATCGAGCAGATTAACAACAGGTGTGGGGGTTTCTCTTGCTCGCAACTTTGCCCATAGAAGTTGGTGATCCACTCTGTCGAACGCCTTGCTCAAGTCCAGGAAACAGGCGTATACGGATGTTTTCCTGGATTTATAGTACCCCACAATCTGCTTGAATGCGTAGATAGCCGAGGTTGTTGAGACATTACTCTTGAAACCGAACTGGTTATCAGCACTGCTAAGAGATGGACCCGCTGGTGAAGCACCCTCTCCAGTAATCTCGCGATCATGTTCGCAAGAGCAATATTTGACCACATCGACTGCTACTAAGTATATTACGCTGACTGTACATCCTACCTCACGTCATTATTGTTTCTCACCAAATGTGTGTCTGTGTGTGATGGTGTCACGAGTTTGTTATTCTTCTCATCTTATTTTTCAAGAGTCTATGATTGTTACCATCAATTTTTGACTTTCCTCGTATTTCTGCTATTTATAGTTTGTTAACTGAATATTAACGACCGTAAGAATAATTATCGAAACATTTATTGATGATATCATAGCCAATACATCATACAATTTTCGGCGTACCTGTATTATTATATTGTGTAGAAGTTAATACTCGCCCTGTTTAGTAATGTGGCATATGTACATAATATACCTAAAGCAGTTACGCGCGTAGTTCCATAGATAGAAGAGACGACATACCATACTCGAGCAGTAAACATAACTCCGATGCCGGGTACATATTTGTCCGCATTAATGCGTAATATCGTTCATCCGATATCGGCGTAGCAAATGGCCTTCGCAAGGTCGTATCTTTCCATACAGTACCCGCCAAATACGCGTCTTTCATTTTCAGAAATAGAGCCTAATTTGTATCAAATAACTTAATTGAAATAGTGTCTTGTCGGCATTGAAGGTTGAAATATTGTTATCAAAGGGTTAGTGTTGACTTTATCGCGATAAACAAACAGACAAATAGTCAGCGATAAGCCCCAAAGCAATAGGAAACTGATATCGCGTCGGGTAGTTAGGCTTGGTTTGTCTTATTTACTCGGCAAGGTTAAACAAATATACAATAAACATTTATCCAATGCCCCTATGTCTACTTGAGCTTAGCAAAGCTTCAGTAATGGATGTATGTAAAGTATGGATGACTGCTACAGACAGAAGCCAAGTGAACATTAATAATAATAAACATATAACAAATTTAATTTCAACAATAATTTAGATGAGTTTCACTAATATCACAAACAAACAGAATAGTAAACGGTCTTCAGAGAGTTGGATATCTATTACAGTGGGCCCCGAGTGGGCCTGGACTGGACACCGGGCAGTCCAAGCTCAGGAAAGGCCGAAGGTGCAGTCTGTCAAGATATGTCCTATGGAGAATAATCATCAACAACTGAGTCTAATGCTAATAATAATTACGAAGAGGCTAAGTATTATTTAACTGGAACAAGTCTTACAGCGGAGATCACTTTAAAGCTAATTGACATGCGTGCTAAGCAATCCCAGTAAAGATCATCTATTGACGTAGCTTGCAAGCTAAGCAACCATATATGGTCGCGATGCTCAGCATTCATGGATGTGACAGAAAAAAATACCTTTACCAAGATAGACAATACGCATTATGCATTGAATTTTCGACTGTTTTTCGATTAATGGTTTATGGTTTAAGACATTTATTTCTCATAAGAATTTGATTCACTTAACATGAGAAATGTAACATAGAAAAATAATTGCATGCAAATTATAAATTAATAACAAACTTAACAAGTGTCAACTTCATAAAAACATACAGGTAAACATTTTTATTAAAGAGGTAGATTTCAATTCGCCGCTCGGTAATGTAATTAAAGACGTTGATTAAAATTCAATGGACTACACAAAGGCGACAGCATTTTTCTAAATTATATGACACCTTATTGAATTATCCACAATTAATAATCAAGTACCGAGTACCAACCAAGGCAAGAAGCGCCTGAGATATCCCAAATCCCTTGTTCTGTATCAATTTGCCCGAAAGCAGACCAAACTCAAACTAAACCTAGTTAGTACCCGTAATTCAGAGAAGAAGTGCTATTTTTCCATTAACCAGTAATAAAATTAGCCGGCAATATCTCGGGCGCTCCCGCGACGCATCTCGACTCAATCTCGCGAACACACGGCCTTGGTAGCCGGCCGCCGCGCCACAGCGACTCCTGCGCCCAAGGGATAGGGTCCTGTTTGTTTCGGAGGGTAAGAGGACGAAATTTGGATTTAAGGCGACTGCTGATTCATTTTAGTTAAGTTGGACACTTTTCAGGGTGTTGAATTCCCGCGGGATCCACTAAGATCACCTAACCCGATCACCCAGGAATATGAATATGTTTCACAAAATCAGTCAGGTGATCCTATTTATATGCCTATTTCCCATAACAATAATTATGCTCAGATAATTAGAATGTTTCACTTGTCTGCAATTTTATATTCTTTTATGTCATAGTAAATAAAAGCGGAAAGAAACTATCAAATCCGACAAAAGATCTTTGTTCCAACGATATATAAGCCGATAGTAACGAGCAACAGTTGGCGCACAAAGTCTGCAATCCAACTAAAGAAAGTCGACTTCCCACCGTGTCGGCACCGGTTCGATTCCCGGCGGGTCGTTCAGCGCGCCGCCGCCCTTTTGTCAACTCGCTCAGCTGCCAACTTCCGCCATTTTTTATTCATCCCGCTTCGAACTTCGCAGGATCGGACTACGCGGATTTATTTTGCTGTGTTCGTCAAATGCGCTTTGCAAATGCTTTCAGGATAAAAAGCTCGCAGTAAATATCCGTTGGGCCATCTCTGCGATTGGTATACATAATTACGTAGAAGGTCTATTCTTTCTATAGCGACCGTTACCACATATTGAATGAAATTGTAAGGTTCTCTTAATGCAACAGTGGATTGTTTTTCTTTTTAATATACAATATCAATGTTAGTAGATGCTTCCATACATAGAGAAGAAATTTTTAACAGATGATCATGCTTATGTTTTCTGATCGATACGTGTTGTCAAATAGTGTCAACTGACGTCCAAAAGTAAGCAATGATAAAAATGGTATGTCATCGACTGTTTCAATCTCTGGGACGCAGGTTGATGTTGACGATACTACAGAGAT
This sequence comes from Apotomis capreana, assembly GCA_947623375.1. NCBI lineage: Eukaryota > Metazoa > Arthropoda > Insecta > Lepidoptera > Tortricidae > Apotomis > Apotomis capreana. The sequence goes on from OX392499.1 coordinate 44,264,119, forward strand.
TTGCCTCTTACGCCGTTGAGAGCGTACATGCTTACAGACACAATTTTTATAAATGTAATAAACATGGTTATGATTGCTTTAATATTCCTAGCTGTAACTTACAAGATACATAGGTATTTTTACTTAAATTGGTTTTAGGAGGGATGTCTGCTAACGGAATGGACAGCGTTTGCGCGCAAAGGGCTCAGGTAGACGGAAGGAATTTTGCAAGAACTTTTGAAATCAAAGCACCAAAAACGAAATTCCTCTCTTCAGCCAAGATTAAAATTCCCCTCAAAATGGTATCCGCCGTCCGCCACCCCGGCTGGTCACGTGACCAATATAGAGACGGGAAGCTGAATGGAATGGAAAACATAATTTAAAGTTTAACGTGTCTCGGTGGCACGCGGGCCGTGCGAATAGAGTTCGACTAAATTATTGTTTCTTGTACCTATTGTTGTACGTAACTTATACCTAAACTCGTTTAACCGTAAAAAGGATCAAGGTCGTACATCCGAGTTGGCTTTTAGAGACCAATTTTAGTGGTTACTATTGTTAATTTAATAGTTTCTCCACCTAGTAATGGCCTTGGACGCAGGGAAGGCACAGCGTACAGATCTACGAATACACAATGTACGGGGAAGAGAAAAAGTTTGTTTATTTAATCGGTACAGGATTTCAGAGTACCCACCTCTTCCAGCACAACACTTCTAAAACGGACCGTTGGTGTAGTTTTCAATGACATAATATACGTAATAGCACCAACCAAACGTGATGCCTAAATACTCAAATGTCGTCAAAGTAAGAAAATATATATATACTTAAAGTAAGATAAGTATAGCGCTGTTGCCCAAGACAAGCTCCAGCTTGTATTATTGTCAAATTCACCGGCTTGCCCAGTCCGTCTAGCACAACCAGGCTTGGCAACTCTTGTCGCGCTACATAGCATCGCCCGTCACTCTCTCACAATACTGCGAAGAAAGGGATAGATAATATTTCTCGCGCGAGAAACTCGCGTGACATAGTTATGCTAGACGTGCAGGTGCATGAGAGAAATCGACGCAGACATGTAAAAGTACCCTTGTGGCCTACTTACAGAATATTAGAGTCCATTATTTCACGACAGCTCAAGCGAGACATACCTTCTGTTTGTCGAGCTGGTGCTGGATGTCGTCGACGTCGCCGACGGCCACCGCCTGCGCGCGCAGCATCTCCGTCTCACACGACACCCACTCGCGAATCTGCATGCAAACGAACTCACTTAGTTACAAAGAAAAACTCATTTTTATCATGATTCACAACAAGCGCCTATTGCACTACAGTAAATTTACTCTAGTTAATCATTTGCCATATCTTTGTATCTTCAGAATGGCCAATGTTGGTAACTCCATCTATTGGTGTAACTCCTTCCATAAACGCATCTTTCTTAGGCTACCTGTCCCCTGTAGCCGAGCAGAGAAAAGAAAAGTAATTTCAATGGAGAGACAGTTTGCCATTACCACCGGTTCAAATCCATACTAATATTATAAATGCAAAAGTGTATCCGTCTGTCTGTTATCTCTTCACGCTTAAACCGCTGAATCGATTTAGATGAAATTTTGCATGGAGATAGTTTAAGATCAGAGGAAGGACATAGAATAGTTTTCATCCTGGAAAAAATCCCTAAAAAGATTGAAAAGTGAGTAAGTAATTCATGATGACATTGATGACCCTGTTGGAAATGTAATGATTAGACCAAAAGCACAATTGCTCTTACATTTGCTTAGGCGCTTTTATTAATCCCTTTTATTAATTAAGGTGAATAGGTGGATATTTATCGTGTTGTACGAGGTTGCTTCCATACTTCCAAGTTCCACGCGGACGTATTTGCGGGCAAAAGCTAGTAATTAATATACGCGATATAATCCGTTTATAGTATTTTATGCAATCGTTGCACAATGGAGGTTCTTAAAGTCGAGTACCGCGTTTAGGTCACGAGGCTTGCCGAGTGGCCTATGTAAGGTACGAGACTTTAAGACCTAATTGTGTAACTATTGCATCCAATACTTCTCATACGAGCAAAACACAGTAAAACATTTTTTACTTTAATTGTCATTCCCCAATATGATTTTTTATTTTTGATGTAACCTTTTTCGTTCAACTACAATTGACCTATTAAAAAAAAACATGATCGCGATGGTCATAGCGGGTGCCTCGTGATTGGTTAATTTTTTTGACAAGTAATTTCAACCAATCAGTGAGCATCAAATATGCTGATGTTCTGTTTTTGAAATTGTTAGAGTTGTGTAGAGAGATGTCTTATGAATATTAAAGTTCTGTAGCGGGTACCATAGAGTATACAATTTTGTGACAGGATTAAAAAGTGCGTTATTGTGATTTTGTCTGTGAAATTATAATTGACAGATTAAAGTATGCGAGTATAAAAAAATATATTTACATGTGTGACAGTCACGGAAACCGAAGAAAACATGTCAAAGTAAACTGAAACCAAAGTTTCCAATTATCCTCCCACACAAGGCGGTCTTGTCCGAGCGAGCACGCGTACGCGGCATGTCGTATCGGCGGCCGCTCCTGAACTCCGAGGGGCCGCCACGTAAAACCTGGCATTTGCGAGGGTTCTCGGCCGCGGACGCCGAACACTGATTTACAGACCCGGCTTACGAAACACACGCGCCGGAACCCAACGCGGGCCCGCACCAGCGTGCTACCATGACTAGTTGAGAATTGGTTTGCATCAACTCGATAAAGCATCACACATAATTCCCACATTGTAACAAATGGAAAGTGATAGACAATATTGGAAAAAGAATCACGTGCCACAGTTGTACTATGTACATTCACACACACTTACACTTTAATTTTACTAGATTTTTACCGCGACTTAATCATGGCAGGGTTATTTCACTTATAGTCGGATACGGCATTTAAAAATCTGGGTAAATGGTCTAGCAAATCAAATCTTCAAAATGTTCATGAAAGTTTGTTGTGTATTGGTTTTCAAGTTAACCCTATATGTTAAGTACATGTATTTGTTTCTAACTAGCCAACCATAGTGGTTTCCTTTTTAAAAGTGATCTTTTGTCAATTTAAGAATCTTACTGTATTATATAAACTCCCACAAAAAACCACTGGTGTGGTCACAAATGCTCCGTCACGTCCGTAATAAACTCCCGTGAGTGGTCGCCGCACCAAGAATATTACCAAAGAAATATAACAGGGAGCGGCAGTTTCCGTGAATGCTGGTCGTTTGTAGGGCGCCCCCTCGCGGGCCAGGCCTGATACCACCTTTATTTTTATAAGCCTTCGTGAGGGCCCCGTTATTGCCTGAACCTTGGATCCGGATTCTATTTAGATGCGGGAAATATTGATACAAAAGAGTTTGCCCTCCTTTTCACGTGGAATATTTAGTTACGAATCAGAAGTGTATGCTTCCATTTTGGACTCTCGGCTCTTATCCGAAATTCATCAATAATAGTTGGGAAGTTTGGATGTGCGGGAGTGAGACAACCACTCACTCCAACTTTATTGATATTAACGCGGCTAAAGGATCGACCTCCATCTATACTTGTGACAGTTTATAATAACTTAGACATTATGTACATATAATAACTTAGACATTACGTGCCTCTCTGATGCGGCGTGTGTGTGAGAGCTCCAACACCCTCCTGCGCCTAGTGTCGGATTATCCTGCTAGCGCTATATGGAAGCACTGGAATACTATCCATATGGAATCGAGACGCTGTGTGTACGATGTTTTTTAAATAAGGCCCCCTACATCTTCCGATTTCGATACTAAATACATATCTACAACGAGTAGTGAGTGGTGTATTTTTCTATTTCATTGCGTAAATAATATAAATGTATTTTTCTCAAACATATGCAACATATGCCTTAGCTGTACCTATTCACCCGGCAAGCCCAAGTTTCCCGGCATCTGCAGTAATGTACTATAATATTCATTGATTTAATTGTGTGGCATTTTGAACCAACAGAGTTCGTACCATTCCTTCATGTTGCAATTTCATCTGGGTGCCTCGAGTTGAATATTAAAAAAAAACTATAATTTAGGATTTCGTAGCACTACGCGCGTATCCGATAACATGGGGAAATGCGTATCTATGTAGCGAAACTTGCTACGAGCCCAGCGCCCACACGTAGCGGGTGTTGCTACGTAGAAACGTAAAATAAAACTGTCCGATATAATGTAAATAAATTATAGCTATACAATGTCTGTACATGTAAGTATGTGTGTCAATACTATGAACGCGAACAACCCATTTAGTACATCAGATCCATGCCCGGGGGACCGGATCTCTCGCCTCTCCCGTGACGCCTCACGGCCGCGATGGGGCAAAGCGACGCTTCCTACGCCGACGAAGCGTTCCTACTGGAGCACAGTGATTCGATGATTAAGTTCCTAATCCCTGTAAGTATACAGGGTGGCCCATTTAGATCGGTCTGTATGGGAAAGTCTGAAACTATAAGACATACGAAGATCTGTTCTTAGGAACCATGTCATCGATTTAAATAAAAGAAAAACTGCGTTCATACATTTAAAAAAAAACCTTTACTCAGCTCGGGAATCGAACCAGGACGATTTCAAAAATGAAACTAACATTATTTCTAGGTTTTTTTAAATGTATGAACGCAGTTTTTCTTAAATTGTTATTAAAATCGATGCCATAGTTTCTAAGAACAGATCTTCGTATGTTTTATAGTTTCAGACTTTCCCATACAGACCGATCTAAATGGGGCCATCAGGTATACTAGCTAACATCTAGCTAACAAGAAATTTTATCGTGCACAGGAACAATAACAATTACTGCTACTGAATTAAACCCAAACCGTCGCGTCGTGCTGAGCTGCAACTGCAACCACTTACAAATTTTTACAAGCTTTTATTTACTTTGACCTGTCCCGTTGTAATGGAATTTTGCAAGTTATATTTGACCCACTTTCCGGTTTCCGATTGAGCTAAAATTTTGCACGAATGTGCAAATCGCGTAACAATGCAATATTATGATGACGTGGAGCTGATCTGATGATGGAGCTGGTGGCCATAGGAACTCCGTAATAAATAAAGCAATCATATCGAGTTCGGGCTCTCTACAATCGTCCATGTGAGCAATTGATGGATGTTTAAAGAAAAGTACAATCGGCTATAAAAAGCTTGTCACAAAAAGATTTTTTTTGACAGAAACTTATTTTATCTAAATACGAAGTGTGAGAGCTGTTACATACCTACCGTAAATGCGAGGCTGTCGAACGACCAGGAAATGTATTATACAGTCCGACCAAAAAGAGTAGAAATTAAAAAGTGGCAATACCTAATTACCATCAGGCACACGGCAACAACGGTAAAAAACAAAACCACATAGTACATAAAAAATACTGAAATTCCCTTTAAGCCCTTCGAAACAAAGCAAGCCTAAGTAATAAAACTGAAAAGTAGGTATTTTAATGGCATTATTTCCGCAAAATAAAAACATAAAACATCGTCGGGAAAAATTATATTACAAAAGCTTTTAGAAAGATCATAAAGTCGGTTCTAATGGGCAAAGTAATCCTTTAGCCGTTTAGGCATTACCTGGCTCTTTATTCCCCTTTATGGCGATAATAAAATTTATTTTTCCGTCGAGGCGCCGAAGCGCGCGTGCAACGCGGCGCGCGCTATAAGCGAGCAATCGTGACGGACAAATGCCAAGGGCAAAAAATCTCGACTTCCTAATATTATTTTACGAAAGTCCCAAGCTTCCAGAGCTGTTGTTTCCACTTCCAGAGTCGTAAAGATCCCTAATCGCGCGCACATTGTCGTAAACCTGATAACCTAATTGTAGTTCCATCGGGCAGATTAGTACTGTCCTTTTCACTATCCCCGTTAAGGGACACTTTTCTAATTGATTCCCTGTTTGTAGGGTATCTTTCACTCGGGGCTACGTGCGGGGCCTGCCGACGAGGGGGGCGACGTGCGGGCCATGCCAATGCGCCGGGGGGTCACCTGTGGAGTCCTCTTAGTGGAGGTATGCTTGGAGTCTGGATCGGAGGCTCTTAAAAGCACCGGGAAGTGCCGATCGACGGTCAGGCTCGGAGCTGATAAAATATGTATTCCATTTCAGTGTGAATATGTTCCGAAGACGCGAACCGAACGTAGGGTAAAGTTACGTTTACCTCATTTCACTTATGATTGTACAAACATAGGTATAAAGATGGCTAATTGATGTGCTAGTTCTCAATATTTCGCTAAACGAACAACAATAGTGTAGCCGATGTGCGTTTTGGGAAAATGGGACTTGGGAGTACAAACTCTTAACTCCGGAGACAACTACGAGAGTAGCCGGGAGTGACGCATACCGCGTGGCTTTGCTGTCGTGTTATTTGTTTGTTACACGTTACACCTAGCAAAAGTTTTGTTACCCGCGTTGTTTTAGGGTTCTCTCTCATCGCGACGAACGCATAATGTGACAAAAATGTTTGTTTTTTATTACAAATACAAATATGTAGTTTATTTGTCCAACACGGGTAAAAATTGTACATAGGTACAGATCTTATAAAATAAAAGCTACATCACCATGTTGGGCCGCAAGGCATACAAATTTTAGTTATTAATATATTTATTTATATTCGAATGTTTACCGCGGGGAAGCACCCTTATACAATTAAAAAAAAATTGGTATGTGTATATCAGTAGAGAGGCGTTCTGAAATTCTCAAGGGCTTGCCTGTTTTAGTTTAGAATGTTTCAGCACCATTCTCTAGTGCTCTTAGAGAAGAGGTATTTATTTATTTAATCGTATGGCATACATGCTTGCCCGCTCTCTTTTGCTCCCACTACTCGACTACGGTGACGTTGCTTTCCTGGATCTCCGGGGGGAGCTGCTTGAAAAGCTGGAGCGCCTACAAAATGTCTGTATCAGGTACATATTTGGTCTCCGCAAGTTTGATCATGTGTCTCAATACCGCGCCCAACTTAAATGGCTTCCGATCCGTCAGCGCAGAGACTTACATGTTCTTTGTCTTCTGTATAATGCCCTTTTTATTCCTTCTTCTCCTCCTTACCTTGCAGAGAAGTTCTCTTACATGGCGGATGGTAGTGGCCATCGCCTGCGGTCTAGTGCGAATCTAGCTCTATCGATCCCACCGCATAGATCGCATGTCTACAATATGTCTTTTGCTGTGCGCGCCGTGAAATTATGGAACAAGTTGTCTCCCGCCCTAAGGCAGACGCAGTCCGTTGCATCGCTCAAGGGGAAGTTATAATAATAATAATAATAATAATAATTTATTGATAAAACATAATGTACAGAGGTGACGGTTAAATTCTATACTTAAAAAACAAATAAATTCACAATTTACATAACCTGAACTAGGGTTGCCCCTGTGTTTCAGGCAATGGGAAAGCCTTTACATTATTTAATTTAAGTACATATTCATCTATCTTACAGTAATCTTATTGTAGCTTAACGACTAAAATTTACACTAAAGAACTAAATTCAACTAAACAAATATTTATTTCATGACAGCCAGTAAGTTCTCTGTATCTTCGTACGTCATAGTTTGTAGTGACTCACGAAGCGCTTTCTTACATTGAGCGAAGCTTAGTGGATATAGGTCCAATTTCACATTTAATCTATTGTAAAGAAATGGACCCAGAAATATGAAAAATCTTGTAGAAAAAGCGTGTTTTGCTTGCATGTTATAGGAGCAAACAATATCTTTACGCCTCTTGTTTTTATATTCGGTGCTGTAAGGAGTTATGCAGTGCTGCCTTAATACTGTGCCGTGGATAAATAACTGACGAACTGTTAGTACTCTACATTCACTGTATATAAGGTTAGTAGGGTAGAGGTAAGGACGATAGGTATGGACCTTTAGGATTGCTCTTTGGGCTCTTTCTAATTTTAGAATTGTGGTTTTAGCCAAACCTCCCCATGACGTTATGCAATACGTTATTATTGATTGGCAAAGAGCAAAATAAACCGTCTTGAGGAGCTGCTCATCCGCAATTGACCGCAGTTTTTTGAAAACAAATATTAACTTACGGATTCTATTACACAGCGCTTCCACATGGAATTTAAACGAGAGGGTTTCGTCGATTAAAACTCCGAGATATTTAATTTTGTCGGTACGCGTTATGTCCGGGCAGCTGCATTTGACAGTTGAAATGTTATTACATATGTGGGCATAGAGCTTGCGGTAGGTTATGTCTACGCTAGGTTTACGCATGGAAAATCTTACATACTGAGTTTTATCTGGGTTAAGTGTTAGTAGGTGATGCCGTAACCAGGTGCTGACGCTATTAAAGCCTCGCTGTGCATATTCATGTGCGTCATCTGCTGATTTAGCGGAAAAAAGCAGTACAGTGTCATCAGCGTACGAGATTATTTTACCATTTCCTATTTTTAGATCACAAAGGTCGTTAATATAGATCAAGAATAGGGTGGAAGCGAGCACGCTTCCTTGTGGAATTCCGTAAGCGGTGTTTTTTAAGTCGGAGCTGATATTATTGTCTATCTTCACGCATTGGGTGCGTTCATCTAGATAATTTGCTAGTAATTTGAGTTGGGTACCTCTAATACCAAATGCTTCTAGCTTTTGGAGAAGAATGGCAATGGGGACGGTGTCAAAAGCTTTTGCGAGGTCCATAAAGATTCCTATTGTCTGATTTCCTTTATCAAGTTCTTGGACTAGGTAATTAGTTAGTTCATGAACAGCGTCAGCAGTTGATAGCCCGGCCCTAAAACCAAACTGATTTCTTGATAGAAGACTTTGTTCTTCAAGATATTTAATTAGTCTAGAATTAATGATTTTTTCTAATATTTTTGATATGGCAGGTAAAAGTGAGATGGGTCTGTAGTTTGCTACCTGGTCCTTACTGCCGGATTTGTATACAGGAACAACTACCGCTTTTTTTAGGCATTTCGGAAAAATTCCTTCCGATAGGCAATTTTGGAAAATGTGCGTGAGAGGTGGAATCAGGATGAGTTTGTATTGTTTAAGCATTTTGTTTGAAATGCCGTCCCAGCCGACCGCAGAGCTATCTTTTAAATTATTAATAATCCTTTCCACCTCTTGTTCGTCTGTATTTAAAAGCACAAATGATTTCAGCATATTTTTAGATGAATGATCGCGGGGAGAGAGAAGCGGCTTGTTTTTTTGAATTTTATCAGCTAGGTCTTTTCCAACATTTACGAAGAAATCATTTGCACTCTCAACGGATGATGACTTCGAGGGGTGAGCTTGTAACAATTCACAAGATGTTTCTCGTTGGTTTGCCGTATAAGTTACATTTTTAACACACTTCCAGATCAATTTACTGTTTTTTCCAGCCATTTCCAATTGTTTTTTGTCGTAGTTGTTTTTAATTTTTTTAAGCAGGTTGTTACAGAAATTACGATATCTTTTGTAGGTCACTTGCAATAACAAATTGTTCGGATTCTTTTTGGCTTTAAAATGCAATCTATCTCTGTGTCTCATACATCGTACGAGCCCCGGTGTGATCCAAGGTTTAATATTGCGGAATTTACAGCTGACACGTACGTATGTTGTATTATTTAATATTGCTTGTTGGACACTTTTAATCATGTATGACATGCTAGAGTCAGCGTCAGCAGAAATACTATAAACTGTGTCAAGATCGATGTTACCTAAATCTTCTTCAAGTTTGTTATTATTTATTTTCGAGGTTATTGTTGTGCGATAAGTATTAGGATGATTATGAAATAAGGTTAGTAGGGCAGCATGGTGGTCGGTAACCGAAGAGTTGGTGACTAGTGCTTGTGCTGGGCACATTGACTTGAGCATAATGTGGTCTAAACAGGACCCACTTTGATGGGTAGGAAGCGTGTGTGCAGGGAGTAATCCGTGGAATGAGCATATGTCTAGATAGCCCTGGGCCGCAGAGTCGCTACTTTCAGGAAGGATGTTTATATTTATATCACCAATAACTATTATATTCTTATAAGAGGCGAGGCCACGTAGGGTCTCCCCTAATGACTCGCTAAAGATATCACCATTTCTGAAGGAAGGTGGTCTATATATAGCTATTATAGCATAATCTGGATTAATCTTGATCAAAAGTCGATTACACTCCTTTATATCTGGTTCCTCAATGGTAACAGTCAAGTTATTTTTTATGAAAACCACCACACCGTCGTTCTGATTATAATTAACCTTATTGCTGTGTACTTTATAACCTGGAAGGTGGGGAAATTTACTATATTTACTTAACCAACACTCCGTTAATACAATGACGTCGCAACTTATAGCAAGTCTTTGCTGAAAAACTAGAAAATTATCATAATTTTTGTGAATACTGCGGATATTCTGTGTTAGTATAGTCAGTGATGGATTACGGCCAGTGTAAATGTACTGTTTGCAACTTTCAACATCACAAGCATTAGACTCAGATACAGAGAAATTGTCAATGTCAGCAATTAAATCATTATTCATACGTAACTAAAGTGAGAAGATAAGTACTAGGAGGATAAAGTTAAACTGCGACGCTCTTAGGCGCCTTCATAGTCTATAGAGTCGATGTACCTCTTTTCGGCTAGTTGCTTGGCGGGGCAAGCGGCATCACCTGTTTCATGGTCACAGGGTTTCTTGAAACGCTGGCAGGTAGCGCATTTTGGCTGCTCCGTCTTCTTGCTGCAATCCTTTTTTGTGTGACCTTCAGTCCCACAATGCCCACAGGTCTCGACCTCCATCTTGCACGACTTCGCAGCATGCCCGTATTGCTGGCATTTGTAGCATCGGGTTACCAGTGTGAAGTCCCTCACATGACACGAGGACCAGTTAACAAATACTCTGTCACTAGTTATTAGAGCCTTCCGAATAAGGGCGCTAACTTCTATCACGTAGTTACAGGTCTCCGCGTCTTTTTTTCCCGACTTGTGGCTTAATTTGATGGAATCTAAAAATTGCGCCAAGGACAGATCTTTTATTTTGTCGGCTATATTTTGCTGGTAGATGCATTTAAAAACATCCGCATGTTGAAGGGATTGTGGCTGTCAAACGAATAATAGGTTGCTGTTTTTGTTGTAATTATGACTATTTCTGTTGAATTTATATATATATATATATGTGTATTTATTACGTATTATGTATTATATTGACTGTTTGCCTATCTCTCTCTATTTTGTTTTTTTTTGCATTTTCATGTGTAAGTATTATTGTTAAATTATCCTCCTTCGTATTGTACATGTTGCTTTGGCTGTCTACCGTTTACATTTGTCTTTAGCACTCATTTACTCAAAGGTTAACTGGAAGAGATCCCTTAAAGGGATAAGTTCGCCTTTGTACATGTATTTCTTTTGTTTTAATGTATTTCTGTTTTTGTGTACAATAAAGTGTTTACATACATACATACATACATGTCGCATAAAACAAAAATGTGAAACTATAATTTAACATCTAGCACCTTCACCCATCGGGCTGCGTTCACACATGGAGAGAATAAATCCAAGGATACTCAGGTATTAGTTTGTCGCAACGCCCCACGACTGATGTGTAAGTATAACTGACCTGCGACACAGTGGTGTCGAAGTGCGCGAGCAGCACGGCCGGGGCCTGCGCCTGCGCCGAGCGCCGCCGCGACGACGCGCGCCCACTCCAATCTGAAACAAGTAAACATGTCGCGTTCAAGAGAGACATATAACTATAATATATTTTCTAAAGCACAATACTATAATATGATATTAATATATTATATTTTCCTAATAAAGTCACTAAAACTGTCACATTACACAACTATGTACATAATATGTCTACATATTGCTCCGTAACTCGTCCTCCCTTCACGAACACAAACAGCCACACCGAGGCAAATACGAGTGCCGTCAAATAGCGGCGACCGCAGGGTTAACTGGCACAAGTCACAGACTCCAAGACACACACGCATATGTATGTACCTAATACGTTGTTTAATGTTTAACCGTCACCTAATGGCGCAGCCTACACTTGAGAGCTCTGTCAGAGCGCTAATTAAGATTGGCTGGCTCTTGATACGGATACGAGTACACAGCCGACTAAAAGCATTGACATGTCTTAAAGTTTCTTTGAGTGACATGTAATGCGAAACTAGAGCGCCACTTCCGTTACAATATATTAAATTAAATAATTTCTTAGCATTGTTTTCTATAGCATCATTGTTGCTTTTGTCCCTAATAATCCCTAATCTCCTTTGTGTCCAAGTCTATTCTAAATTCCAAGGAAGTAACGTAAAAGTTTCACGCAAATTCAAGTTAGAGTCCCTAGCGATGATGACAAGAACTGAGGAAAATACAATAAAAGATGTACACATTTGTTTTGCATACAAGAACAAAGAAGACATATTAATGGTGTTGTATATAACGTTAAATGCCCGGGGAACTCAGTAAAGTTCAATAGAGCCTCACCGGGCATGCAAACTTGATACCACCGGCTCCGCTTACTGCATCGCCGGGGTCTCGAGTGAACTCGCGTAGGGTTGGCGAGCTGACCCGCCTAATCCTCAACCCTCCACTGCCGCTATTACCATAGTTTACGAGGCGAGGTGAGCGTTGTTAGTGACTGTACTAAACTGGAGATTAAACGGTGATCTTGAATAAGAGGGAGTCAATTAGCTGTATCTATCATCTTGGCTAACTATGCCATTCAATGACCTCCGATCTATAGTGCTCAGTAAACTAAGTACAAGTTAAGTTTTTAGAACATTATCTATAATTTATTTGTGATGTTTTTTTAACGTGGCTTATTTAACACTACATGTTCACAAACACAACAACATTATCTATGCATTATTTACAAGGAACAGCGGAGTAGTGGACAGCCCCCACGTGGCGATAATTGCGATAGAGCGCCGCTGCGGGTTCCGTGCTGCTCGCGTACTACATAACAGGCGAACAGCCAACATTGATGGCACTTACTAACGCGCATGTACATAGCCACACATCTTATAAATATGTAGTACCCACTTTAGGTACTGACTGAATTACATACATATTTATGTCTATAAATGGAACCTAAACAAAGTAAGGAAGTTACCTGTGAACCTTATCGAAGGAGATGTTGCTTTTCCTCGATCAGGATGCGATGATAATGCTTTATTGTAAACATATAAAATCAAACAGGTCTTGAGTCTTGAGTTTCTGATGTCAAAAAATCTATATAATAAAATTTAAAATGCCAGAACGGGATAACGCAATAGGGAGGAAGGGAGATGGCGCCTTACAAACTCGACGTCCTTTTAGATCACGTTTCTCCAATACGATGCACGTTACCGCAGAAACAACGATTCAAATCTATTGTCTAAATATGAGAATAGAATAAGAGCGTAACAAATACCGTTTTCGCCACGTATTTCCTTCACAATCGGCTAAAGAAATTTCATAAAATTCTTCATTTCGCGACCGTCGGCCATTTTCGGCGATCCCTCGGTTATTGTCGCTATTACGGGTTAGGTTCAAGTAGCCTAAGTTTCGTTTCGCCATATGACTTAAGTTTAAGTAGCCAAACATTTTTGGCGTCATGTTGGTACGCCGTTATATCGAAGTTTTTTGCTCGAAATGTAATGACTACAGACTTTGCTTATACGATAGAGTGAGACGACATGTAACGTCAGTCTCAACAACTCTGTGCTCAACAAGCGTCAACTCTGTGATGTGTATTAATGTTTTTGAATGGAATTAGTGAAAAAAGATCAACTATATTGTTGCCAAAACGTTATACTCCGTATACGCCTAGCATATATTAAGAGGCCCTTTTACCGATAAAGGCTAACGTCCACCACTATTTTCCAAGACACACACAACGTAGCATTAAGTTTTTAGTCCATTTTGACGAAACAAACACCCTTTAACCCTATTTTCTGCGGATTCTTTTATCACGGATTTGTCTGTTACTGACACGGCACTGCCCATTAATGATTAATATTTTTACTTTTGTTTGCTAGGCTTTGCTTTGCTTTGAGTAACATTTGTACATGTACCTACGTATTACTCTGGAGCCCATGTATACAAATATAGATTTTGTTGAATCCCTTTTGATTATAATTAATTTTATTTGCACTGAGTAATGCAGTTTCCTTTTTAAAAAAGCTTTTATTTAACTTGCAACGTAACTAAATGCAGTTTCCTTTTTTCATTATATATATTGAGAAAACTAAATTACGGGGGACCCTCTGGTCGCATAACAATTTTCATAATATCGATTGTCATAACAGTTTACGCATAAAGTTGCTACGCATACATTTTTTTTGGCATAAATTGTACGATGTCATAATTGTTCGCTGTCATAATTTCTATACGTCATAATTTTTTAGCCATAATGTCGTATGTCGTATGTCATACATTTATTTAGTCTGAGAATTACAATTATTTTTAGTATTATTTTTACTCCCAGAACAACTTGGCGTCGCTCAGTAGAGCAGAAACTGAGCGTCTTGGACATGACGTGGGAGGAGGTAGAGTAGAACAGACTGCCCAAGACCGCTGCAAATGGAGGAATTTGATTCGAGCCCTACACCCCAGCAGAGGGTAATAGGAAATAAAGAAGAAGAAGATAATTGTAAATGTCATACACTTTTCAAGCCATAATATTGATAATTACAATTATCAATATTATATTGGTCAGATCCGACTTGGTTGGGTTAGCTTTAAGTTTTTTTTTTATGACCTGAAATCGGACTTGGTCGCATCCGACTTGGTTAGGTTAGGATTAAGTTATTTTTTTTAAGACCCAAAACCCAACTTGGCTAGATCCGACTTGCTTGGGTTAGGTTTAGGTTATTTTTTTTATGACCTGAAACCCGATTTGGCTAGATCAAACTTTGTTGGGTTATGTTTAGGTTATTTTATTTTATGACCTGAAACCCGACTTGCTAGATCCAACTTGGTTGGGTTAGGTTTAGGCTATTTTTTTTTATGACCTGAAATCCGACTTGGCTAGATCCAACTTGGTTGGGTTAGGTTTAGGTTTTTTTTTATGACCTGAAACCCGACTTGGTCAGAACCGACTTGACTATGCGTTTTGCAATGTATGCGTTTATAAAGTATGGTTGCATTGTTTTATGAGTAATCAATGTATGACCATGACAAAGTATGCTTAAATCATTTCATGCGCATCAACTGTATGCCCATTACACAGTATGTTCTTAAACATTATGATTAAAAACGTTATGCGCATAAATGTATGACTATTTACAGTTATGCGTAATGATGAGTATGGTGCAACCCGACCCCTACCCCAAAATTACATATTCAAGTGTTACAAATAGGAAGTACATTTGATTTACGCGAGCGAAGCCGCGGGCACGTCTAGTCAAATATAAGTTGCGGAGTTTCCGACTCATAGAAGGGGGAACTTCGGCCCATTGACCTGATAGAGATCATACAATAATTCTTTCTCGCTTGAGTTCCATGACATCCCCAAATAAATTAAATACGGAACCCGAAATTTGGAGCGGCTTTATTCCATTGTAGCGCGAGGGTGCGAGACTATTGTCGCGGCGCGGCGGGGCCCGGGGCGCGCGGAGCCGGGTGCCGGGCTGCCGGGGACACTCGGCTGCCGGGACACGCGGGGTACCAACTCTATTTGTAGGAATTGTTGTTCGGAACTATTTCTTTTTGTTAAGAAAAGTTTTTATTTATCGAGCTGGACTATTATCTTGACCTGTATTTTTAAATAAATAAATAAAGTCATGTAATATTTAAAGTGAATATTCCTTCTCATTACAATTGTAATTTAGATAAATATTTTTCTCATATAAGAATGAAGTAACGGATCGATGATTTTTTATTTGCATTAAAATAAATTACGAATCAGGGAGTGACGCGGGCTAACCTTTTTTAAGTCAGATAAATTGCATGATACCTGAAAAATATGCAAGAAACCTTAACTTCGTGAGCTACGCAGCAGACATATTCTAGTTAACAACATATTACTCAAGTGAAACCTGATAAAATAATAATGCTTCCTGAAACACGCGACACTTGACCAAGATCGTCTTCCTCTCAACATACAAAATGTTCGTGAAACGGTTTTTCAGAAAACATGTAATTTTTATTTCTTTTAATGCCACGTATCATATGCCACGGGATATAAGTCTTGGGTCTCATATCTAGGGAATAAAATACAATATTTAGTCGACGCGAACAAGCTCATAACATTTTCGAATAAGGTAACATTTTCGAACAAAACAGTAGTAGAGTAGCGTTTCCTACTTATTGTAATGGAAACGGAATCACAGTCCACCTGAACCAAAACACGCTTCCGCTGTTGGACGGCCCGGGCTGCGGTCGCGTGGTACCTGTCGGCCAGTGGGCAATGTTGGTAATGCACCCACCGTTCCATCTTCTTCACATCAATGTAATTGTATATGTGTTCGCCGCCGCAACATTCGACCGACGTAAGCTCAAACTTAGTCAGCTTTACGGAAAATGCATCCATATGCATTAAAACGTGATTACACCGCGATGACACCTAAAATTGACTAAACATACGTCTGACATGTGACATATCATTGTCATTATCACCACAGATGAATAATAAATGTAGCTAGCTGCCAGGCTGCTACTTTGACTTCTAAGATATGTTTAGATTTATTATAATTTATAATCTTTGAGTATTTAATGACAGGAGATGCCATGGACGGGCGACCCCCTCCGGCAAAATAACTGGTCAACTGGTCAAGCACGTTATATAAAACTACTTGAAGTCGCTTCACCGCCATTTTGCATTGATCTGTGTCGCGTGACACTTCTCTCCAAAAATGGTGAATTGTGCAGATATTTTCTTGTAAAAGGCGATATGACGGCTCAAATATGTAACAAGATCGCGTTTCCTATCACAGGTAAGTATTTTTACAAACTATTAAATGTGTATTAAAGTACAATCTCCATTTAAAGAAAAAAACCGTTGCGATACGTAAACGACAGAAAAATGTAAACATAAACGGTGGTACAGGGGCGAGGGATGTGACAAAATAAAAACCGCGACTCAACATTTGAATGAATCATTCATTCATTCGATCACTGCAGTTTGTTTAATAGTTAGTGTATTATTAGATACTTGCGACCCTCCCGGCTTCGCACGGGTGCAAAACTGATAAATTATGCATGTATTATGCATATTATAAACCTTCCACTTGAATCACTCTATCTATTAAGAAAAACTGCAACAAAATCCGTTGCGTAGTTCTAAAGGTCTAAGCATACATAGGGACACACAGACAAACAGGCAGACAGCAAGAAGCAACTTTGTTCTTTACTATGTAGTGATTGAATTTAATAATAGGTATAGATGTATGTTATTTTTAAATCTTGTAAGGTGAATTAGAAATATTACCTTTCTCTAGACATACGATGTTGAAATTTAATATGAAAATGAAAATAATTGTTTGCTAAAAGTATATCTAGGTAAAAGGAACATTTAGTGCTGCTGGGCTATGAGTATATGCGTTATACATATACTATTATTTATAGACTTTATTTCATATTCTTTCCATCTTCACTGCTGCCTCCTTATTTCCTTATTCTTCTTTTATTTTATAGAATGAGAAATGAGGATATGCCGCAGAAGAACCAAGGTAACCGGCATAGCTTACAGGACTGCACGATTGAAGTGGCAATGAGCAAGCCATGTAGCCCGGAGAATCGATGGCCGTTAGGTCAGCAAAGTGCTAGAGTGGCGACCACGTATAGGAAAGCGCAGCGTAGCGAGCGTTGTGACGATTTTTGGGGAGGCCTATGTTCAGCAGTGGACGTCTGTGGCTGATAGATACATGAATATATTTACTTAATTATACCTTTTTATTTTATTTTATATGTGGTAAGTAATTCTAATTAAATTAATAACAATTTGTTTTATTGTTTTCTCTTTACTCATATCTTTAAATCCCTTTATATGTGGTTTCAAGATATACCTTTATAAAATAAATTGGTTAAAAAAATCAAAGTCCGATTAAATCAAATAAAGCATAAGAAATTATTTAAGCAACTGTAAGAAGAGTTACAAGTGAGTTGCTGGGTTTTAGATGGGCGTACGTTCTTTTCTTGAAGGTTATATTCACCTCTAAACTACAAGTACGACGGACTAAATATTCCATAGGGAATGACAGTTGTTTTCAGTGCCCATTCAAAGCATCCTGCGTGAACATCTACTAAAATTGTCATTTCATGCAAACGGTTCTTTGATCTGTGACGATCTGTGAATCTCTAATATTAGATCCATGGAAGCTCACACAACTTGCACATAGCTATCAGCTCCAAAATGGCGAAAATGCAGTGGTTTCATTTTAGCAACTACAATATGAAGTCGAGTGTACTTGTTCTAGAAGTCAGTGATTGTTTAAGCCCGAAACAACCGCGGGCGATAGTTTTATTTCACATTTTAGTTATGCGAGAGTGATAAGGACACAATAAATATAGACAGATATACATAGAAACAAATATATTTATTGGATTACGTCTTCAATATACAGAATTTACACTTTTCAAATTTCACAATAAATAGTACCTATAAGACAATTCAGTTCATTCATTAAAATGATTTGACTCATTCTTCATATGTGTCCCATCACTATGTTTTTCTTATGTATGCTGCACAGTTACGTGAAAACTGTATCTGTGTGTATGTAATTTTTGATGTGTTTAATTTTGCTGTAGTGTGCGTTTATCGCAACAGCAATTTTTGTGTCTGTTGAGTTATTCATCCTTTGGTGGTGTGCTGTACGTGTTTACTTCGCCCCCCGCTAAAATTGGCGAAAAAATTTGTTCGAAGAGTTTACGTTATGACATCTCCATTTGTCTATGCTCTAAGTTTATAATGTATTAATGCAATCGAACCTTCGTTCGTTTCTGTTTTTCAGTATAGGAACATAGAAGATCTGTATGCACTTAGTTCTGTTACCGAATCCTTAATCACGATATTAATATGTAAGCTTTTAAAAATAAACGGAAATAGGTAAGTAACATTGTTACACATAAAAATGCAGAATCTCCAAAACATGAATAATTAAATCCATCATCTTAGGCATCGAATGCGAAACCGCAACAAAAGAACTATCTAAGATACATTTTATAATTTGATTGACCCGGGACAGCGAGCCGATGATAAAGGATATTGTTATAATGCGCGCCTCGCGGTCGGGCTGGTTACTTGACTAGCCACACCACTGAAGCGGGAGGGCGTGTGGAACTGGGACACCCTCGCGTGTGCCCGATATCCACTGACACGGAGGACTCCGACACGTGTCCGGGCCAGTCAACTGTGACACTGTGACATTCAATACTCAGTTTTTAAACCAACTTACAAACAAATGAGAAAATATTGTGTCACAGTCATAGTCGGGTCTAAATTCTGTTTATTTATACCATCGTAGCTTTTGAACGGTAAGCAGGAGATGCTACGCAAAATTTCCTTTTTGTACGCTTCGATGCTATTCACACCGACACCCAAATGCCGGTGTTCAAAGTTCCGGAGCTGAAAGGAATATCGTAACGGTAAAGAAGACTCGTCGTGACCCGTCGCTCGGCGGCGCTGGTTAGCTACGCCAAGCGAGGAGTACTGTGTCCTGCACCTATTAAAGACTAATTGAAGTAGCTCAACGCTATGCCCGGGATAGCAATAACTTACCTAATACTATATAGTATTTTTCACTTACTTAATCGGTAAAACAAATAAACCCACCATACTTTCCAACACTTTGTGTGAGGCAGTATCTATAGTTAACTATTGTTTACGGTTGCGCGAGAAGAATCAGAACCTGAATATCATATTTTTTCTTAGGTTTCGTTTATTTCTTGCCTCAAGAATGATCCATTATACATATAACATCGTCTCACTGCATCGCCCGCGTTGCACCGCGCTCCACAGATCGCTAACCGACGTGTCTGAATCCCCATAAATTAGCAAAATAAATCCCCGCGAGGAAAACGTCCGCCGGCGACGTTCGACACGCCGATGGAATCTAATTGGCGGCCATCAGGCCACGGCGGCCCGACAACGGGACGATCGCGAGACTTGCTGACGTGGTAAGGTAGAGTTAACGAAGGATTGGCGGTTGGTTCTAATAATTTAAGGATTATTGCAGGCCATAGATACTAGGATTAAATTGGTTGCTAATATCATATATTATAAGTTTAAACGAAATTGTCGTGTTCAACTGAACAGTTTAGCGCATTGTGGGATAAGTTGCAATAAAAAACAAAGTTTTCATGTGCTTATATTTTAATTAGGCATGACAATACATTTAAATTGCTCTTCTAGATAGGTATGTAAATAAGGAAACATTTACGCGGAGTACCTACTAACAAAGGTAACCCTTTAGACGCTCGTAAAAGTGCCAATCTTTTATATCCGATTTTGTCAATAAATTTCGGATGCCCTTTTAAACTTCCAGAATAAAGGGCCGATTCATGAATATCGAAGGGCTGGAATGCGGCCGGCCGCGGCGGCGATGGCAATCAGAATTCCAGCGGCGTTACAATCTTCCCCTTCCTCCCCCCGCGAGCTGCTTTCTGAGCACCCCATTACTTTGGGGACACCTGCACGTTACGTTACCTTGTCCTCAACTCTTCATACAAAAGGACACAAAAACATATTTGATTAATTTTAAGAATTTGGCTGTAAAGCTAATAAGGTTCAATAGCCATCGCCACCAAAGGAACAAATTTGCAGGTCACTTCAGGATATCAATTCTCTGCCGATCTGCACAAAAACTCTCCTTTGATTGTTGATTACGCTCAACGTGTAGCTCCAATACCTCTAGGGAATTTATGCGTAAGCTAGTCGGTTGCTAAACAACTGTATTAGATTAATTTTCGGCCTCCGGAAATATGGGTCCACTTTGAGATCGCGACCCACTATCGAAAAGTATCGGATTCAGTACAAAATAACACAATAACAGTGATGTGTTGGTATTCTAATCTAAATTCTCATTTCGTTTCATATAAATTTACTTGAACACCACGTTACATATCAAATTTAATGCACATAGCAGATAGCTACATTGTCACGTAATTACGTAGGTATGCATCGAAATATATAGGTGTCGGCTTCACTGGGTCCTAGCTCGGGCACGCGGGCAGGATTACGCGCGCATTACCTACCTAATCACGCGCCGTGTGCAGGCACAGGCTTAGACAATAATATATATCAGCTATCCACGCCGTGACCGGCGACGGCGGCCAAAGCTAAATACGGGCGTGAGTCCTAATGTAGCTGGCAAAGCCAATTTACTTTTAGACACCCGATCACAAGCAGCATAGTGAAGCTGACCTGAGCTATTGAAGGTGTAATTGTAGGAGGGTTTGAGGTGGTAATGGTTTAACGTGGCTGCAATTGTACCTACATAAATACTAATGCCTTATTTTAGCCTTGCTACGTCAACATGGTTCCGTCAGTGTTACCAGCCGGTTACACCAATATCGAACATTTCACAGTTTAGTTTTTCGACCAGTATTAGCCAATCATCAGCTTTACTACTAAGAAAGCATGATCAAATTTGGAGTATGTGCAATTTTGTAGTAACCGATAAAAACTGTGTTTCTCTGGAGGAGTACTAATATGTGACGAGTATTCGTGAATACTCTATAATAATACCATCAAATCGAGTGGGCTCGGAAGACAGTTTTTAGTTTTCAAATATTTGTAACGTGGTTTTCGAGTTCTTGAAACGTCTCCAACCATCTGTAACGCAGGCTCCATCGAGTCATCGCACACGTGCGTGTTTCCAGCAGACTGGTAGACGTGGGCGTTATTTCACGTCACTAGTTACAGTAACTAGTTACGCGACATGTAACCGAATCACTAGTTTCGCGTCAAATAACAAGTAGTGATTTTTGTAAATGCGTTATTTTATTATTACTGCTATCTGTGAGTCGAGTAATCGAGCGAGAGAGAGCTCACCTTCTGCACCGGCCACAGCCAGCCGAGCGAGCGAGATGTAGAACGCGCGCGTGCAGTCGCCGTCCCGGCCAGCCGAGCGAGCGGGATGGTGATCGCGCGCGAGTCGAGTTTTGCAAACAATCACAGGAGCAGAATAAAAATAACCAGTTACAAAAATCACTAGTTATGAAACAGGTGACGCGCGACCGAGTCACTGGTTTCGTTACGTTTCTTGAAAACGACGTAACGACCCACGTCTACAGACTGGCGCGGGCCAACTCGCGCGTCCAGCCGTTCAACCGTTCACTCGTTCATTCGTCCACTCACTTTACAGCTCAGTAATGATAATGACGTTAGTCGACTCATTGCGGGTTCGGACGCTTTGTTCACAACTTACTCGTAGTTATTGAGTTTGCTACTGCTGCGGTTCGAATTAATGATGTGTAGAAAGCGTATAATGTACTTAATTGGAGTCAAAATTATTAGGTTTGTCGAATTTTTAACCGACTACGTCAAAAGATCGTCACTCTAAATGAGTCGATTTAGCGCTTGGCAACAGCCTAGGCCATTGAGAGGCAAATATGCAGGCACATGCGTCGCTGCGGTAATCGGCTTAGTGCAGCTTACGCGTGCCGGCGCCGGCGTCGGCACGGATCACCACACACTCATTAACCTGCCGCCGGACAGTGCCCTCCGCCGCACACCACGCGCTGCAACCCGCCTGCTTCTACACTGATCGCGGGTTCAATACAAAAAACGCAGCAACCTTTTCAGATCCGCTAAGACCATATCTGGTAACATATTACACGAATATATATATTTTTATTTTTTGTCTAATGTCAGAATTAAACTTTGTTCTGGAACTGTACTAGTATTAGGTACTAAATAGTAAAAAAAACAATTGTGTCAGTTATTTAGGTAAACCTATCAAACTAAGCTTATCACGCGCAATACGACTTTACATAGCGAGGCTTCAAGTCCTTTGCTGCTTCAGTTAATTAATTATTTCTTTTCCCGACCGGCTCCCGCGCCGCGCCGCGAACAGCGGGCCAAGTCGGCCCGCCGAGTTGGAAGCTGCATTTAATTCGGAAACTTGTTTCCGTTTCCGAAAGTTTCGACTTAATGTCGTGACTTAAAAAAGTTGGACGGCGCGGGTTTGTTGTGTAAGCTGAAATGAAATTTACTTAAATTTTATCGCGTTTTATCAGATTTTATTGTCTTCAGATAAAACGGCAATTGGAGATAGAAGAGCTTCTTTCAAAGTAAGACGATCAGCAACAACAGAGATACTCGTGTTGTGACGCAAAGTATTAATAAGATATTTTATTTATTAAAAGACACACGTAAGGAAAAATTACAATAAGTTCTGATCCGCATCGCAGGCTTCGTCAGGTGAGATACAACAACAAATCAGCAACAGGCTTCGTCAAATACAAACCAATGATATGATCCACAACAGGCTTCGTCAATTTCGTTAATGAGGCACGCCCCGAATCGTACCTGGCCCAAACGTACCCATCACACTGGCGGCGTTACCACGCTGAATGGCCAACGAAATTTGTTGCACCAGGTAAGATCCAGAGCGCGGGTCACAGCCCCTATCCCTTAGCCGGCGGCCCAATTCCTTAATAAAATCCTTGGCCCCAAGGTCCACCAGTCTCCACTGCAATAGGTACAAAATCGTACGCTGGCTCCAAGGCACTGTATTTAGTGTGCTTCACTCTTGCCGCACACTCCGCGGCCGCCCCAGCAGTTCTAATGGTGTGAGTCAAGTGGGACGGAGCCAACGTACTCACACAAGTTGCGTCCCACAAGAGGCACCGACCTTTCTGCCAAGGAACCAACGTGAGACCATCAGGCCTCTTGCCATCAGTTCGACTCAACCCAGGAGGCTCCAAGGTACAAGGTATATTGGCAGACACTAAAGCCCGACGAACCAAATCATTGATCGCATGATGCCTTGCAAATCGCCCCGCGCATCTCTGACAGCTGAGGCCATGGTGGCCATTCTCCTCAACTGTTACCCCGCAGATGCAACGATGTGGCTCGCATACTTTACAACCAACCCGCAGAGCAACCGCGATTCTTAATGAGTCGTTGTCCAGCAATGTACCCAACTGAGGAGAAGGCAAAGCATGTAGCCACGCTCCTGATTCAGGCTTAGCAACAGCTTTCAAACGCGGCAAATTAAAGCCTGTTGCGTCGGCAAGTAACCCACCGTAGACTTCCCTACATAAAATTTCATCCCAACCCCTTTGGCTGACGACATTATCAGGCCGTTCGTTACTTTGACACACAGTGGACCATTTGGTGAGTGCCTCAGCGACAAATGGTACCTGGATATTGTCACCATTCAAATGCAATATGCGAGTGACAAGAGCCAGAGTCCCATGAGCTGAAGCTAAGAATGCTACCA
Source organism: Apotomis capreana (assembly GCA_947623375.1). Taxonomy (NCBI): domain Eukaryota; kingdom Metazoa; phylum Arthropoda; class Insecta; order Lepidoptera; family Tortricidae; genus Apotomis; species Apotomis capreana. The sequence continues at coordinate 44,288,377 of OX392499.1, forward strand.
AACCGACTTCACGACATCGGCGTATACCTAGACCACCATGGCGGACTGGCAAAGAAGTCTGACACCACTGCGACTCGTTGAGATGGATATTCAGTATGGACTCAAGTGACATTTTGATTGCGTTATCCAGCCTCTCTACATCATCCTCAAATAACCAAGTTGGGGAGGTTCTTAAAATGTAAATCATGCGTGGCATCGCAAAACAGTTACGCAATAAAACAAGTGCGACGTGCGATGATAAATTTGATAAATGTTCTTGAGCCCGTACTAAAGCCAACCTCTTCTCCTCGAGAGCCGAGCTTGCACCATCCGGAAAAACAGGTGCGCCTAATAAACTGAAGGTTGTCTTATCAAGACGGCGAACACCTGGTAATACCAACTCAACATCGGACAACACACTAGCATCACTATTATTGCAGCAAAAAAGCTCACATTTGCTGGGGTTTATTTCTAAGCAAAGTATTTGATAGTGGGTAAGTGCCGACACCTAATTACAGATTCATTAAAAACAACAACTACTTACGTTATAAGTAAAATCACGTTTTAAGGTAGGAAGGGTTCCTTACCTGATAGGTGTAAAGAATTAGGCCTCAGAAGCTTCAATTTGGAATATTACACTAGTACCTAGTTAGTATATTATATATCTATTTTTGACTACTTTCGTGAATATACTTCAATACCGCAAATACTGCAAAAAGTAATTAAAAGAAAACTTAACTCTATTTGAATATAAAAGTAAATGTTTTCAATTATTCTGAAGGGAAAATCTCCTATTACTTTATTTCCACGTTCAAGTAAATCTGTTTACGGTTTATAAAAAGTTCAGGCCTCTGATGGAGTGCGTCCGCGAGTTCCGGCAACATAAACAGACTCGGCCCGCTGCCCGCGCCGCCCCTGCTACCCAGCCTACCCGCACTACCCAGCCTACCCGCGCTACCCGCCGCGTCGCGCATATTCATAACTTCACCGCTTTTGTTCCACTAATTGATTTGTTTGTGCCCTTTAAGTCGAGGAAAACTCTTGTTTGAACTGAAAATACGGCGGGAAGTTTGCTAAACATTTTTGTTCACTGACCCTTATCGTTTGGGAACGTGTAGATCATTTATATAGAAACATCGCAGTTATTTGAACAAGCAAATAATCCTACCTAATGCTGAGGGGGTTGATGCGATTACGCCATAACAAAATGATTCGATAACATACATCCTTCGGTAATTTCTGGCAATTTCAGTGAATTCGGTAGTATGTATTTCAGATAACTAACCGTTATTCATTTGCTTGGTAAGAGAACAAAGCGTGCGTTGAGGTAGGTACGTGTGCAGCAGCGCGGAATATTAGTCGTAAACAACACCAGTGTCCACGGCACGTGGCTGTCCGCGCGCCGGGAATGTTATACGGCCGTTTTCCGCTCCCGGGGTACAGTCGGCCAAGGGGTGAGTTCTGCGCGCCTCTACACAAACATACATGGCAGAGGAGTTACTCTTTTCTGCACTGAGTACGCAAAGTTGTAGGCTAATCGGTTCACCTCACCACATTTAAAATGTTTTATTTTATTGAAACGTGTACTATAGGAGTAAAATACATTTGGAAAATTAGAAAATAAATGTGAACAGTTAATTAACAGCGTTTAGACGTGCATATATATTGACAATTTGGGAACGTTTGAGCACCTCACTTAGCACATGTATTCAATACTTAAAAAGAGACATCAAATACTGTTATGTCGATGTAATCGTGTTAATGAGTAGGTAAATACGTTTTTATTATTTTTATTTATTCACTTTATAGATCTTACAGAAGAAGTAAGCCAATTGTGCCTTGGCGTGCTTATATGGGTAAGTTATATTATATGGATCGTAGGGTGTCCTGGCAATAGTAGCCGGTAGGTAGTAGCAGCACCGGTGTCTCTGGCGCTAGTCCATTTGCCAGGGGCGGGCGCTGCCGGGCGCCGGGTTCATTTCCCGGCGCCGGTGCCGACGCATGATTAACGCGCGACAAACCCTGACGGTTTTCATGTGCGACTTTTGATGACGTCGCCTGTTTATTTCCCACGTTTCACTGAAAGAGATTATGTCTGGTACCCCATTTTATTCAACGAATTGATGCAGATAGAAACCATGCATATTACGCGAGTGGAATTATCAGACACGCGCGAAGCCCAAGAGAACATCATTTCCCAAGTTGGTTTAGCGAGGATGGTACACGAAATAATTTTCCATAATAAGCCCTTCAACGTCTGCGTCAAACAGTCAGGCAGTTCATTACCTGCGTCGTGTGCGCACTGCAGAGCCGGGCAAAGCTGGATTACAATGAAAATGTTGAACGAGGCGACACGACTATACAATTTACGATGGTCACGAACAGAGATTGCCCTGAAATCCTGTTACTTTCGTCACTATCCATACAAAATTTACCAATCCTGCAAAGCCTAGAAGAGCATTTGTATCAGTATTTAGGTATAGATCCTGTTTCTAAAAGTTTCTATTTTTATTTTTTATGTTATAGGGGGCAAACGAGCAAACGAATCACCTGATGGAAAGCGATTACCGTCGCCCATGTCGTCGTCGTCGTCTATACCCATAGCTGCCTAATTAAATAAGTACTTATTAAAATATTCGCTATATTCAGATTTAAATTTTTTTTGGTAAGCAAAATGATCACAGAGAGGTACTTTCCCAATCCCGTTTTATTCTAAATAATTTGCCGCCTTAATTTTGCGTTCGTGTACAACAAATAATCACACAATTTATATTCTATATATAATCAAACAAAGGTTAGGTGCGTACGTAATAAATTTAAAGAAAGCGCAGACTTTACGACAATTGTCTTGGAAATGGGTTTCAGGTCATGAAAATTTAACACGATTGCAAACGGCGCGGGACGCGATCGAATGTGACACTCGAGAGTCAAAAATCGCCAAATACAAAAATCTGAAGTAGTTGAACATTGTTAACATCTGGAACGAACCACTGGATCGAGTTGCACAAACCAAATTTTTTTTCCGCGGAAAAGAATTTTATCCACGAATTGTAAGGAAAGCAATTGAAATAAAAAAACACCCGAAGAATTTCAACCGCGAAGATGATTTTAATTTATCGCACACATTCAAAAGTTTAAACCGCGGGATATCTCTCGAATCTGTGCGTGTTGTGAGCGTTTTGTGTCAGACCGGTGACGATAATTAGCAATCAAATGGGTGGTAGTCGAACATTCATAAATAAGGAATATCGCGATAGACCCGTTATTCGTCTTAATTAACTAAACAGTTTTTCGAAGAAAAACTACCTCGCATGAACATTGGGAGTAACAGAGACATGTAGGTACCTACTAGGTAAGTACTATACGAATACGGCACATGAACATGCAAATATTTATCACAAAAGGCACGAAACGTAATATTTACTAACAACAAAAATACAAGCAACTTTTAGTACAATAGTTGTTCCTCTGGTACTATTTCCCCTGGTAAAGTCATAAATCAAATCTAAGTCAACTCAAAAAATCACAGCCATTAATCGAGTACAAAGCGCCATCAGCGGGCCCGTGACGTCACGGTAATGGCGGCGCGGTGACGTCACCAGCGCCGCGCTGCGGCCGGCGCGCGCGGACCTGGACCCTAACGCCGCGTCGCAGGGACGTGCGCGAGAGCACGGCCACAGTTTAAACGCCATTACACCAATTGTGATGAGGTAAATTGTGTGAATACAAACTTTGAGATAAGAGTCAGATGATTTAACTGGGCGCTAAAAGGTTTCGCGTCGGGATTTCGCTGATTTTACACCTCTCCTCTCCTCCGGTGAGCTCCCCTGCAAAACAGTAGACTACGTGCAAGCTTTTTTCTCATTAACCTACTAATTTTGGGACCTAAAAAGCCTTTATTGTTGCCGCCATTAGCGCCGGTGACGTCACGTAATGGCGCCGCAAGACGCGTGACCGAGATAGCTGCGACAATGGGAAAGTTTCGCTTTGTTCGAGATACAGAAAAGTACGCCCCAATTTTTTGAAAGAACACTATCCGCGTCAGGCGCGGGGCGCGCTATTTGTCGAGCGGGAGATGGCTTTCGTCATTTGTATCTCAACAAGGAGCGTAATATTCGAAGCCTGCTTTGAGAAAAAACGCTGTAAATGTCCAGTATAATGAATTCGGTGCTTGAAAATACGTGTAACGGCGAAAATTAAAAATGCAGGAGGACGCAAATTCCATGCTTTGCGCGCTAGTGATTAAAAAGAAAAACAGGCGCGTTTAATTCGACTCGAGCAAAACGATTAAAACGATGACTCGAACAGTCTGGCCGGCCCGCACATGGATGCACATGGAAGAAATATGTATGTAGCTCCGCGTTTTTTGGCTTTGATGGCGAAGGCAATAAATAAATATTAAGTAGACTTTCAAGTGAGATCATAGAATAATTTCGTGATAGTTATGAAAAATTTAAAATGTATTGAGTAATAAATGTTAATTTGTGTACTTAAATTAATATGAGTTTCTTGTCCTCTTACTTGTTAAGAAAATGGATATATTCATAAAAAAGGGATTTAAAAACATTAAAGCGGTTTGATTTGAATAAGCTTTAACGATTCAAAAGGCAATTAAAGAAGAATATAATATAATATATCATTCAATATTTGCCAACGTGTTCATAAAGTGAGCTCAAGTTCCCTGTGTTATTTGCTCTTTGGCCTAGTTTCACCACACTTAACAATGATTTCTCCCTTATTCGTATTAGAAACTCTACTTAATGTACCCATTTCTGAGCGAGATATCCCAAAACATTTCATTCACGGGCATGTGACACCAATGGCTTAAGATGATAAAACCATTTTGGAAAAAGCCCCCTCGTGGCAACGTAAATGATTTAGGCGAGACCCATCGCGCGAGTAGATAACCACTTCACAACAATAAGCACATTAAAGCGGCGCGAATTAGTGCCGGATATTACCCGCCGGCGAGGGATCCTTCCCGTTTCATTTCTCCGGCCGCCGCCAAACTTGGGATTAACAGGCTCGGCATCCCACTACCCGCACATTACTCCTACTCCTACTACGATTCTTTTGTTTTTATATATAAGTTTTTGATGTTTTATTTGTTTAAGTGAAATCTTGCAAGGCGAGTACCCGTTTATAGTAATTGGACGGACCAGTGTTACCGAAAACGTGGTAGATATTCTATGTTTTAATCCATGGACTAATTAATCTATCTGTGTGGCAAGGTTCATCTAAATCCGTTCTTCAGTTTACACGTTATTGAGTAACACACACTTACCAACTTCTACATCTAAGTACATAATGATTTATGATCTATTACAAAATTGTATTGGAAATCAGTCTTCTATATAGAGGGCAAGTAGAGGGGCATTATATCATGCAAAATCTAAACAGCACAATGCAAGAGGATTTGTATGGGCACTCGGTGCCGGCCGTACGTGACATCTGATGGTACGAAGTTATTTGCCCGCTCAGAGCGCCGAAACAGCTGGAAGAATTTTAACCAATTTTGGTACACGAATTGGTCGTCCAAATTGTAGGTTACTACGGTAAAGAAAAAATATGCATACGAATACACCTCTAGCTTATGACAGGTATTAGTAGGATAACAAGAAAACCAAGAAAAACTTATCTTTTAATAGGAGCGTAAGCGAGTACATTATGGGGGCGTAGAAAATGAAAGCGAACGTGACATTAGGCGTAAAATGTCGTTTGCTTAAATCGTTCCCGACGCCGCCTCCGCCGCGCGCCGTGTTCGCGTGTCGTGCTCAAATTGACACGCCGTAGTCGGGCCGCATTACCGCCGTGGTAATTCGTGCTTAATTTAGTATTAATTTTAGAAAATATCACGATGTTAACTGTGATGCCTCGCCTTCACTTTCAGTTACTGCATAGCAAATTGAATCGGAATCAACTTCGAAAATACAAATGAGAGTTCATTTTGTACCTATTCGCTTCCTGGATATACTGGCATGCTCGCCTGAATTTGCATAGACAGGGTTTCTGTTCAAGCTAGGAAACATACTCGTAGATTAAAGTTTCATTTCGTGTTCCACCGCTGAATCGACTCCTCGTCTCCTTACCACGCTCTCGTATCGTCCCTAACTACATAGTCCTCGAACATTACCGTCAAAAGTCAAATTATACTGATAGTGGTAGGACGTGAGGTGTAAAGCTGTTGAAGTTCAATTAAGCAGTCACTGGCTGGAGAAGATAAGACCCAAATTGTTTGTAATCCCGTTAATGAAACACATCCATTCATATCAAGCATTATTCGGTTGTGAGACTACCGTTTTGCATAAATTAGTAGCGAGCGCGGCCGCCCCCAGTGATTAATGGGTCTCTAATGCGAAATAATTTGTTTTTTGCTTGCGCGCTTGCCCAGCTATCGTGATTCGGCAGTTTTGGAAAACTATTAATTGCTAACAAGCCAGGGTCTCTCATAGACTCGTGCGAATGGAGGCGGCTGCGCCTGTTCTCACGCCGCTCATCCGCGGCCCGGAGCCGCAGATGCCGCGGTTTGTCTCCGCCGGAGATAATCCGCATTACGCATTCCGCTCCTGTTTTCCTCTAGAGCTGATACTTCAAAAACCGTAACACGAAACGGCTACGCCGTCTCGTTCCTTCAGATCTCAGTTTGGAATCAAAGAGTAAGAACAATGAATTGTTGTTTTGGAATAGACTCCGAATCTCCGCGGCTTAGTGGATGGGGAAATGGAAACAAAGACGCCGGCTGATGTAAATGAACACAAATAATAGCGATCAGGTTGAGTTTTCTTCGAATTTGAACGTAAATCTTGATGTTTCCGCTGGGTTTCAATGTTGTTCTGTTTATCTTCTAAACTTAGCCAAGGAACGTATAAACTTACTTATTATTAAAATATGTACCTATATACTTTTGCAATCAAAGTTAGGTGTTCGGTTTCGTACCAGTAGCGACATCTATGGGCGGACGAATGCAGTTACCAATATCGCGTCATGTGTGTCGCAGCCAATGGGAACGCCACATATGTGTTCGTCATACTACGTCACCTAAACTGTACCTCATCCACCCCCATCCTCGAATCGTACACAGACTGAAAATCGCAATAGAAAGTTAAGCACGTAATTCGCACATCTTTTTATTTCACCATTCCAAGAAGTTACCTCTCTAAAGAAATTCACGCACATCAACGCCGAGCGCAAACATAATTTGATCCTTCTTCGCCGATCCCGAGAAACAGCACCTATAGAGAACATCTTTGGAGAAGAGAAAGCGCACGTCAGCATTTCTTCATGGTGGAAAGGCGCGATTGCAGTACAAGGACACCCAAGGACACGCTAATTGGGAAGGAGTGTTGTATGGAACGAGAACTGGACAGCCGCAACGATTTTATACGCGCATATTTCGGTACGGACGGCCAGCCTCTTCATAGCACCAAAACCATTGTCTGCAGTTGCTTAATACCGTGCTTATTTCAATTTCAGTAAACGCCCGCGATAAGTGATTCTGTTGTGACCGCGAGCAGCCCTTGCCGCCGCTTGCAATTGCTGTTTTTTTGTACCAGGGTCCAAGGTCCACACGTGAGTACTCCAGCTTTCTATAACCAAAATGAGCCTAAATCCCGATATTGAGAGCAAATCACGCGACAAATCGCCAGCCAGGGCAGTCTGCGAATCGCAGAATGAGCAATTAGTTCGCGAACTAGTAAAAAAACGCGGTGTCATTAAGGCTAGACTCACAAAATTCGCCACTCACGTCCTAAGTTGTCAAGAAAATCTAAACGCATTAACTGCTTCATGTCGTGCTAATTTAAAGTTACGTGTACAAGGAGCAGCGAGCCTATACACCGAATTTAACGATCTTCAAACACAAATCGAAACGCTTGTACTCGAATCGAATCTTGATGATCAGTTAACGCAGCGAGATCAGTTTGAAGATTGTTACTACGATGCAGTGGCTCAGGTGGAGTACATTCTTAACGGTAGTGAGAACGCTATGAGTTTCAAGTCAACAGGTTCGCAAAATACATTTAATGCCGTTAAATTACCGACTATAGCATTAAAAACCTTTGACGGAAAATTTGAAAACTGGCTTGCATTTAGGGACACTTATTTGTCACTAGTTCACAATTCAAAGGATCTCTGTGATATTCAAAAATTTCACTATTTAAAGTCGTCATTAGTAGGAAGCGCGTTGTTAGTTATAGACGCACTCGAGCTAACAACAAGCAACTATTCAGTAGCATGGGAGCTCCTTCTTAATCGTTTCGACAACAACAGATTATTAATACACAATCACGTCAAAGCGTTGTTTACGATTCAACCTTTGCTTAAAGAATCACACATATTTATTCGACAATTAATTGACACAACACTTAAAAATCTACGCGCTTTAAAAACCCTAGGAGAACCTACTTCGTCCTGGGATACTTTAATTATTTATATTTTAGTTTCGAAGCTTGATAAAACATCCGAACGCGAGTGGGAGCAGTACAAAAGTAATATTACGTGTCACGACTCTCAAATCAGAATTAAACTGGATGATTTAATGCAGTTCCTAAAAAACCGCGCAGATATGTTGGAAACATTACAGGCGTCACAGAGTACCAGCGTTCGCGATAAGTACGAAGTTAACAAAAAACCATTCACATCTAACACGAATTACAACAACAAAGTGCACTGTAACGTTTCCACCAATAGTAAATCACAAAAATCACATCACTCATCGAAGTTCGCATGTGCTATGTGTAAAATGAATCATCCACTTTATTCCTGTGTCAAGTTTCTTGAAATTGATTACGAATCGAAACTAAAGTTAGTTAAAGATAACAATCTATGCGAAAACTGTTTACGCGCGGGTCATTCGGTGGAGACATGCATGTTCGGTCCGTGTCGCAAATGCAATAGAAAACATAATTCTATCATTCATCCTCCGAGTACTGATTACGTGCAGTCCCCCGCCTCCGCTAACGTCTCGGGTCCCGCTGCATCGACCTCAGCTGCGTCGATCATCGCGCACTGTCAGCAAATTCCATTGCAACGCACACATGGGTCGCTCCAGCCGGTCTTGTTGTCAACAGCCCTTGTCGAAGTTACGGATAAATATAATAAATCTCATATAGCGCGCTGTACCAAACCCAGCACCTCGTCAACATTCTCATCCTGAAGCTGCTTCATAAAAATCGTCATCGGAATACTCAAAGCTTGAGACAGACTCCATTTTGTATTAAACTCTAAAGTTTATGGTCAGAAATCCACTTCTTGTTCAAAGTAAGGTTATGTTTTGTAATAAATATCTCATTTTTCATTTAGCTGCAACTCTTGATCTTCCGAATTTAAACACACGTTATATAGGAAGCCTTCTTGGCTTTATTGGCCGGCAGCACAGGAATTGTGATTCTTATGAATGGATCTTGGATAATTTCCTTTGTCGGCGACTCATTTCATATAATGTTGTAAAAGCGTTCTTCATATTCATTGCTTAATACTGAAAAGTAAACAACATATGGATTAGAGCTTGTCTATTAAGGCATCATTAATTGTATCACAGGATCATATAAATACGTAACAAGATAGCATCTAGTTATTACTTGTAAAAGCAGAGATGTAAGAAATATAGGAGAACCAATGATTAGTTTTGTTTAGGTACGGTAGATAGGTTATCCAAGGTAACTATTGGAAAATGTTTAGGCTGAGCCGTAGAAAAGGGTTTTAGTATTTACTTACCGGGCAAATATTTTATTTGCAATTATCCAAACAAGGTTAGATATATTGAAATCCTATTAAAAATAACACAAGAGATTTCTTTACTTTTGTTTACATTAGTATCTTTTTAATATTCTATAATCTATGGGTCAATTCGGGGTAGCCAGGATTTAGCAATATATTGAGCATAATGATTGTCGTACTGACAGAATTAAGTAAAATTTAAATTAGATAAACAATTTTAATAGAGAGTACAATTAATGCTAGTAATTATTAAATGAATGTGGTTGTTGAGAATAAGAAATATTTTTAAAGTATGGAGGATTGACTGCAAATATTGAAGGAAAACATTGGGCAAAAATCATAAAGCAAAGCAGAGTTTAGCGCACATAAACAATATCTGAGATAGTCTATGGAATATAGAATTTCGGTGATATAAAAGGTATCTCAAACATTTTATTTCAATGGAAAATATTAAAGATTAGATTTAGAATGTAATATTAATCATAAAATATACCCTGATTTAAGCTTCATTTATGGGTATAAGATTTATAATTTAAAGTTCTAGTCAATCAAATTGGAATATATTAAGTCGGCGGTTTTAAATTGGTTTGAGACTGTTTTGCTTACGTGGAAGTGAATTCCCGCGAAAATCAGGAAATAGCCACGTAGATTCAATTTTTAAAAAGTTAGGAAATGGGTATAAAAAGCCATACATTGGGATGGGAGATTCATTCAGTCATCAGCAGTGAACAGTACAGGAACTCTCTCCAGGATCTCGGGTAAGAACTCTCCCAACAATACCTGATACCAAACAGGTGCCAACGAAAGTATTGTTGGGCTTTATTTACTTAGAATATTTCCAATAATGCCTGATACCAAACAGGTGCCAACGAAAGCATTATTGGACTTTATTCTCTATGTATTTACTTGGGGAACTTTCTAATAATGCCTGATACCAAACAGGTGCCAACGAAAGCATTATTGGACTTTGTTCTCTTTGTATTTACTTGGAAAACTTTCTAATAATGCCTGATACCAAACAGGTGCCAACGAAAGCATTATTGGATTTTAATCCTTATGTATTTGCTTAGAAGGTAGAATCTTTAACCCGACTGGTGACAAAGACCGATTCTATCTTCTAAAAGGCAACTTATCTCTGTCGACTGAAAGACTAAAACCTCACAGTTGATGTCTATCAGTCTGGACTTAGAATCCTTGCAAAAAGACAAACATATTTCTTGCATAAGGAAATATGTTAGTCTGGACATAGTTTCCAAAATTAAATAGAAGTCGGGAAATTATAAATTCCATTGCCTTGTCATGCTTTGCGAACTGTTTACTAATGCATTTATTTCTTTTGTATTGTGTTGTGCCTTTTGTAAATGTTCATTCTGTTTTATGTGTGTTCATATCAGACTGCGTTTAATTCTGAGTTCGTCACAAAGATTAAGTTAAAAACAGACTACTAATTGATAATATTTGTTTCGAAATTTATTGTTGAAATTCTATGTTTAGTTGTGAGGACGGATTTGGATACGGACTGATATCTCTCATGTGCTTAATTCGGTTAACGTATTGTAACTTAGTCATATATCGGAGCAAAGTTATGTACATAGATTGTTTAAATGTAGACTACTGATAGTTATGCCATCAAGTTTGAGAATTGGGACTTTGTTGGGTACATAACTTTTATCCAAAGTGATCGAAGTAACCTTTTAGGACCATTTCAACCCTACCCAAGGGATAACTTTGATTATTTGGAATTCAATTTTCACCTGACCTTAGCAGTAGGACTACTGCAATAATGACACTCCAATAGCCACGCGCGCTAATTGAGTAGATTTTTAATTGCTGATAGGTCAGAAACTCCATGCTTTTATTAATAGTAAAACAGCCAGAGATAGATTTCAGCTCGGGATTAATGCAATCAGGTTTCATAGTGCAATTCCACAACTACTTCGTCAAAGGCGCTATTAACACAACCCCTGGATGCATTTAATTCCAAGTATCTACAACTGGATTAGAGCCAAATATCTTAGGTCAGATGGACCATGTGGAGTTTCTGCTAATTATTAAACTAGTGGAACCTGGCGGGATCTTGGGGATTTGCAGCGACAAAATACTAATAAAATCAATTCATTAGGGAGACTCTACGCTATCTGATTAAATACGTAAATAACCAAAAGAAGGCATCTGTTTGTGTAGATGTGGTCAGAATCCGCAGCGCAACTACAACTACCCTATTTCGTCGAAAACGCTGTTAACACAAACTTCTGATCTCATTTAACTTCAGGTCACTTCAACTAGTTTTGAACTAAATATAATCAGTCTTTTGGACTTAGGGGAGTCTCTCGATGTCTGGCAGAATCGTAGGGAATTACTGTGAAATAAAACTATTAAAATTAACTCTTAGGGGACTCTATGCTTTTAATACTTGTACATCCAAATGAAAGTTAGACCTGTGGTCGTTGGAATTGGGCTAAGGCGCATTCCCTAACTATAACATGTGAAAAGCGTCTTTGACACAGCAAACGATCCGTTTAAGCGGTTCGTTTTTAGGAGCTTAATTCCAAATACCACAGGACTTGAATTGGACTTTAACTTAACTACTTAGAGCTATTGTTGCTATATGGAGTCTTTTAAATAGTGAACTTTTCTTCTCTGGTTATATTGACGCTTTGGCGTGTCAATATGTATGGGGCTAGGAAGAAGTATTTTGGAAACAAATCTTTGGAGACTCTATGATTTATTTTTAAATATCCACTTGAAAGTCTAGTCTGTGTTCAATGTAATTGGGCTAAGGCGCATTCCCTAACTATAACATGTGAAAAGCGTCTTTGACACAGCAAACGTTCCGTTAAGCGGTTCGTTTTTAGGAGCTCAATTACATATACCACAGAACTTCAACTGGACCTTAACTTAAAGCCCATCGTTGCTACATGGAGTCTCTTAAATAATGAACTCTCCTCCTCTGACTATACTAAGGCTTTGGCGTGTCAATATGTATAGGGCTAGGAAGAAGTATTTTTATGATATTAATGAAAGACTACATGACAAAATACGCTGAAAGGTTACTATGGTACTCTTCGTGAAATGCATTTCATGGTTAGAGATAAGTTAAGCTAGTTGTATAGGTATAGGCAGAGCCTATGATGGCTATTCATATTTGTAATAATTCACTTGCTTAATTGTTCAAAATATAATTTGTATTAAGGCAGTCTGATGGGTTTCTTGACGGTTCTTCCCATTACAGTAAGCCTTATAGTGAACCGTTGGTAAAGTTAAATAAAATAAACTAATAAAAGCCCTGCTGGCACAAAATAATTAAATTACAAATCAGGCCTGACGGGCAAAAATAAAACACTTTAAATCTTAATACAATCATACAAAGATTCAATATACATGCTTTATTAACCCATCATTTGTTTCATTGTAATCCTATTCCTTAATTTTAGAAGCCCTACATCTTAAGCTAGCTAAGTGTTCATAATCCCACTATCAATCACTCTACTGCTCCAAGGACCTGTTTATGTAGTAGAATAAGTAAGGAGGTTGTAGGATTTAATAACTAATTACAGTCGATTGGTTGGTAGTTGACGGGAAGATATCACTCATCTCAGGCTAATTATTTAGTTCACAAAACCCTAATCTTTCTAACTCCATTACCCATTATATGTAAATGGACTTGAGCTATCTCTTAGTCAACTTAAAGAATCTGGGTTACTATGCATAACGTATATAAGGGGTCCTAACCACTAGAAGATCACGCCTTGGCCATTAAAAGAAAGAGGAACCATATTATTATTTAAAAAGATATAAAAAATCTTTTTAGAGGGGAGGGGTTTTGTACAGTTTAAGAGTACCGTGACCACTTGACCAGAATAAATTAGGGGTATTTATCAGGGGCAGGGGGAAACAATATGGTTTCTAAGTGACCTTTTTTTTAGGTCACAGTTTGCTGTTCGTGAAAATGGAGGTTTTCTGAGAGAATAGCTTAAGTCCATATAAGTAAAATTTTGTTATAATTTTTCCACTAATGCATGCATTGCTTAATCTAGGTTTAAAAGCTATTTAGTTGACTAGTGACTGGTTCTTCATAGCTTCGCAGGAATTGTTTAATTTTCAAACTTCCAGTGTAGTCCCGCTTGGCTCCGGATTTATCTTCCGCTGAAAAAATAAAATCAAGGTGTAAACTTTGTGATAATACTTTTATTATACGCTTTGAAGTACTGGTTCACTATAATAGATACCTTTTATAATTATGAAAACTATTTTTCAACATTGCTTTCAGATCAGCCTTTTGTACGCCAGGTAGTGGGGTTGTTCACTATCACACAAAATATCACAGGGAAAGTTAACGGGGAACTTTTGAAGTTCATGGTGGTTTTAGTTGTAATATATCAACATTGACACCTATCATCAGCTTGGCGGTCAAAGGGTTGATCACATGGGGGGCAGATCATGTATATAATTCCATATGTGGGAAAAAGATTAAGATTTGGGGGGCAGTCTTATATAATGCAAACAAGTTCATTAAATGTATTTCTAGGGATTAAAAATTTAGCTAATAATAATTATTGAAAAAAAAAAACAATTGATAAACAAAAACAACTTCATCAGATCAGTGGTTATATATTTTCAATGTATTAATGCAAAAATTTAAAACTACTGTTCAAAAGGAAAAATTATTTTTGAGTAAAATCTATCACAGACAGACAAGACAGACACAAAGATATTGGTGAAAATAGGTTAAATAAGTTAAAATATTTACCTGTTGGAAATCTCCTTTTCAAATTTTAAAGTTCTTATCTTCCATCTCGGTTCTCGCTGTAAACAGAAGGGAGAATATTAAATTTTGTTTAGCAATTATCATTTGTCATGAAGTTAGGGGGCAGACAGGAACTCTTTATTTATATATCAATATGTGTACATAAGCTTAACTATATATCAACATTGTTATTAGTAGTTCTAATTAAATTTGACTTACCATGAATAGTTCTTGAGAGAAAAATCTTGACATGTATTGAATGTGTAATTGTTGTTTGTTATATTTTCTCTCACCATTCGAATCTGAAAAATAAAAGGCAAATGTGAATAAATAATCATTTTATATGGGTTATGTCCAAAGCCAAGACAAATTAGTTGTTAACAAGTATATTGTTTACACTATTTTTGTCCATTTTCTTTCTATACTTACATCAAGTATCAACAGACACTTTACAGTTAAATTATCACTTTTCAATATTTCATTTAACATTTTAGAACTAGTAGGCAGTGACAATAAAATTCTAATTTGCCTTCAATGTTATATAATGTATTGATATTACTTCTCCTGGGGCAATAAATAATATTATGTACAATGTGAGTATTATAAATTCACAGTAAAACTAAATCTAAAAATAAAACCAAGTGGGTACTCCTTGTATTCCAATGTAAAAACAACATGTCTTTATTGTCTGTTAGTGATTTATTCATACATAGTTGTAATCTGTTTACTTATAGGTTGTCAAGCTTATTATTTAGTTACATTAGTAACAACTAGGTTTTAGATGCTCACGAATAGCGACTATAATTGTTTTTATAGTGAAATATTCATAAAGCAAAATGTAATATTTCTTTTGCATAAAATAAATGTTTGTAACCAGAATGTTAGTCTATAACGAAATAAAAGGAGAAAAGTGCTTACCTTGTACATTATAGGCTCCGGGTTTAGTCAATATAAATATGAGGATTGTCACCAAGTCACAACAATTTGTAGGTTAGTTTGATGTCATAAACTTTGTTCTATCATCCATACACCTTACGATAGGAATAATAATTGAAACTCTTATTCTATTCACATATTGTTTAACGATTAACTATCCACTTATAGTCTTAACTTCAAAACATGTTATAAACACAACTCCACATGGTTATTTGTTATGTATAATGTTTTCACAGCACGATAGTACCGGCCGGCACAAACAAACACTCATGTAAATGAATAAAATGTCAACAGTAGATTAATAGGATTAATTAAATGTAGATATTTAAATTTCAAAGTATAGTACAGAATTAAAAGAGATAACATATCACCATTATTGAATTTGTCAAGGTTCTCAGGGTCAAAATAGTGTTGTACTGGTCGATACTATTTTGTGAGAAATATCGATATACGGCGGAATTTGTGAACAGATAATAAATTTTGTCATTGGGGTTTAGTTTGTTCATCGATATTTAACTTCAAATTATCAGATCAGATTTGCTAGAAATTACCAATTAACACTGTCATGCGGAGGTTCAAAATTTTGCACATACTATAGTATGAAGCAATTATTTAATTCATTTTTTAACGCGAGTGTTAGTGTCTAGAACGTATCGGGTGTATGTGTTTGTGATGTGACATTAGTGACAGCCACAGGGTTCATTTACATCCAATCTCAAGAGAGTTGTCTGCAACTACAATGTGTCTATAAATGTGTGTGTGTAATACGTGCTTTAACAAGAAATAAAAATTTACTCGGAAATAAATGTTAATTGTCAAGATCTTCAGAATCATCACCAGTTATTTGGACAAAAAGATCAATTGGGCGATCATCAACGTGATGGATTTCATCGAATCAAGAGGCAAGTTACAGCATAATTAACGCATAACGCTACATGGGAACATAAAATGACAGAAGCAGTAGAAAAGGCTACCCAGGACCAATGCCAAGAGGGCACGACCAAGAAGAATAAACGCCTAGTAACATTGGGTTCAATAACTATCGATACAATACCTTTTCAAACTTGCGCAGCCCTAACATACCTTATCAGTAGTTATCAAATATTCCTGCAGATGGCGCCACTTATGCAGGCGATTTTCTTGATAAGATTTTGATTAGAATAGAATTAGATACCTAATATAAAATAATGATGGGGTAATGAGATTAATATACGGGGGGCAGAGGGACTAGCAACTTAGAGAGGCTATTTTGGTATACCACTGGAATATACAAACTTTGGCTTCATCAAATTAATAGGATGAACGAGGAGGTCGTTGTCAACAGATGATGTATATCCAGCGCCGCGGACCTATACAGGGCCAACAATGTGCAGTTAAGCTTCATGCTGAAATGATGAGCTCTTGTGGAAGGCAGATTTTGGGTACAGTATATAGTAAAATGTCGGGTCAACATTTCATATTGTACTATTAACACTGTCCTTTTTTATGTATACACATAGCTTTTAATAAAAATAAACACCATTTACAAATCCTTTAATTAACCTTTTACATTTTTCATAAGACAGCGGCCGAGGCCTACAACAACCAGGTAGTGGGAGCGCACCCATCATGGCAACAATATTGTGAGAAACGCAGATAACTTTTACTACAATAAAGGTAAGAGTTTGATGTTCATTTATTCAACTCATGGAGTTATTGGAGCCGAAGCAGCTCTTCGTGTGTGACTGCACCGAGCGAGCACTGCATGTACATGGATTGTCAGGGGAGCCACAGCACTGGATAACTTATTTTATGAAAATTGTAAGTGAAATTTGTATCTTTGGATCTTCTCTTGATTTTCATAGGCTTCTGCAGCGGTCACTGATCATTTTATTTTGAGACATCATGGCTATATACTGAAAAAGAAAAATGTATATAAGTATTGTTGAGATTTAAATACTTCATAGATAGAATATTCGACGCTTGTATAGTTATATAAACAAAATCATAGCTTAGAACAAGGTTATAGGAAGGAAGTTTCTTTGGATTACATTTAAATTCGAAATTTTACCTTCGTCATGATTTCGATTTTTGTTATTTGTCTTTTCTATACAGTTAGAACTAGGGCGATTTTGAAAAAAAAGGGGGTCAGTTCGGTTACATAACATTAGCATTTTACAGGTTGTAAATAAGATAAAATAGAAAGTACTTACCAGTGTGATTCTTGCGTAGTTTAATCAGTGGCATGTTTTTCGGCAAGTTGCTTGGTTTATGGAGTGCTGAGTCGCGCATCCAATTACAATGTGCCGGACTGCCAGTTGTTCTTTTAGTTTAATCTGTTGTTCATGGTGGCATTATGTCGATTTTTAGCCATTTATAATAAACGTAATGGAACAGTTAAGAAGATTTTGTAGTTTGACATTGACAATATGACAATGACAATATTTGACTTCGTTTGTTTGACAGTCAAAGCAGAGTGACCATACGCGAAAATATGGGTTCACAGTCATAGCTGGCTAGATTAGATAGAATTTGACATATTGGATGATTCAAATAATCTTATCAGATCGGTTTTGCAATTTGGTCATTTTAGCTGAACGATTGAATCATTTTATCAGAACATTCAGGATATTCTTATAGTTTGGGCTTGAACAAACATTTGACAGTACCCTGTTGATGTTTGTTTGATTACTAATTGTAGCAAAGAGATATTGTTGGTCAAATCTTACGATTATATATTTCATGGTAATCAAATCGAATTTATCGACACTTTATTCCCTAATCTGCATATATATTTCTGGTTAGGTTGTTTAAATCAATGAACGATACGAACAATCTGACCAGATCAGGCTTGAAATTGATTAAACTCTGAATAACTATTTAGACTTGCAATAAGGGTCATGTACTATTATTGTTTAGTTATATTTGTTATAAATAACATTATCATTTAGCTTTGTTCAGATTTATAGAAATCTGCACTCATTTGTTTGTCTCCTTTTAACGTTGCGATTAAGTGGATTACTTGTTAGTAGATATAGTAAAACGGAATTTAATTGTAGTTTTGTTTACGAATAGGGTTTTTTTTTGGGTGGAGTTAAGGGTTCCTTTTATTAGTGGAGGTTCTTTTGTAAATTCTACTCTAATTGAATTTATTTTTGTTATAGGCAACATTTTAGTAAGTTCTGCATAGTTAATACTCAGCATCTATTCTAGATGGCGCTAGTGTTTGCTTTCATTGTTTATAATCATTTATTAGAATGCGTTAAAAATATAAGACAACGCGCTTTATAACGCTTGCATATACCTTGAGTAATATTGCTTGTAAAAAACTTAACGAAGTTAAGATATCAGAAAACTATATTGATTTTGTAGTTAATACGCTGAGTCCTAGATGGCACTAGTATCGAGCTTTACATGCTTATATCAAGCTTCTGATAAGAGAAAAAAAATAATTGCAATGTGTTTCACGATGTGTAATGGCCTAGTTATTGTTAGAGTTAAAAACAACCATATCTTGGTTGTATATAAAGTATTTACCCAGCTACGCGATAGATGACTCTGTACGCTGCTCATGCATTATTACATAATGTCGTTAAAAAAAAAAAAAAAATATCTTGATTTATTGGGGTTCATTGATATATGTGTTCTCGATTTCGATCAGTTAGGGAATTTATGTGCATCGCTCTCGCCTTCACGTGTATGGAGAGGGACGGACTTCGGAACTCACAAATCAGTAGTAGGGATTACCCCGTTCTGGTGCATTTCTGAGGCACACTTTGTTTGTATCTTTTGAAGTGTACTTAGCTCACTAACGCTTCTGTTAATGAATATTAATCCTTTAATTAGATAACTCCTTCTATAGTGTAACACTATCTCAGCATACGTACTTTATACTGTTTATCGGGGTTCCCTCTTCGCGTCAACCGACCCGAATCCTTATCACTCTTGGAAACTTTTTTTTATTACTTGTATTGTTGAATGTTCATATTGGGTTTAGGAGTTTTTTCATTTGATGCAGCAGTTATAGCAGTTAAATAATTTGCAATTCTTGTAAAAGGTTTTAATATAATATCAACCTGGGGTAAGTCTTAATACTACGTACTTATAGGGGAATCTAGGCAAGTGAACGAGACAGGAGAGCATGGGAGGGAGAACAAGTGCACTAAGAGAGAATGTGAAAATTGAGAAAAAATAAAAAAGGGGGAATGAACTAAATGAAGATGGTGCTATTCGAGAGGAGTTTTACTGTAGCGTGGGGGGGGATCTAGGTATTTCAATCTAGAGTTTGCGTTTGTAATTTTGCATAGACCTATGCAAAATTTCAATACGCAGGGGGCAGAGCTGTACCAAACCCAGCACCTCGTCAACATTCTCATCCTGAAGCTGCTTCATAAAAATCGTCATCGGAATACTCAAAGCTTGAGACAGACTCCATTTTGTATTAAACTCTAAAGTTTATGGTCAGAAATCCACTTCTTGTTCAAAGTAAGGTTATGTTTTGTAATAAATATCTCATTTTTCATTTAGCTGCAACTCTTGATCTTCCGAATTTAAACACACGTTATATAGGAAGCCTTCTTGGCTTTATTGGCCGGCAGCACAGGAATTGTGATTCTTATGAATGGATCTTGGATAATTTCCTTTGTCGGCGACTCATTTCATATAATGTTGTAAAAGCGTTCTTCATATTCATTGCTTAATACTGAAAAGTAAACAACATATGGATTAGAGCTTGTCTATTAAGGCATCATTAATTGTATCACAGGATCATATAAATACGTAACAAGATAGCATCTAGTTATTACTTGTAAAAGCAGAGATGTAAGAAATATAGGAGAACCAATGATTAGTTTTGTTTAGGTACGGTAGATAGGTTATCCAAGGTAACTATTGGAAAATGTTTAGGCTGAGCCGTAGAAAAGGGTTTTAGTATTTACTTACCGGGCAAATATTTTATTTGCAATTATCCAAACAAGGTTAGATATATTGAAATCCTATTAAAAATAACACAAGAGATTTCTTTACTTTTGTTTACATTAGTATCTTTTTAATATTCTATAATCTATGGGTCAATTCGGGGTAGCCAGGATTTAGCAATATATTGAGCATAATGATTGTCGTACTGACAGAATTAAGTAAAATTTAAATTAGATAAACAATTTTAATAGAGAGTACAATTAATGCTAGTAATTATTAAATGAATGTGGTTGTTGAGAATAAGAAATATTTTTAAAGTATGGAGGATTGACTGCAAATATTGAAGGAAAACATTGGGCAAAAATCATAAAGCAAAGCAGAGTTTAGCGCACATAAACAATATCTGAGATAGTCTATGGAATATAGAATTTCGGTGATATAAAAGGTATCTCAAACATTTTATTTCAATGGAAAATATTAAAGATTAGATTTAGAATGTAATATTAATCATAAAATATACCCTGATTTAAGCTTCATTTATGGGTATAAGATTTATAATTTAAAGTTCTAGTCAATCAAATTGGAATATATTAAGTCGGCGGTTTTAAATTGGTTTGAGACTGTTTTGCTTACGTGGAAGTGAATTCCCGCGAAAATCAGGAAATAGCCACGTAGATTCAATTTTTAAAAAGTTAGGAAATGGGTATAAAAAGCCATACATTGGGATGGGAGATTCATTCAGTCATCAGCAGTGAACAGTACAGGAACTCTCTCCAGGATCTCGGGTAAGAACTCTCCCAACAATACCTGATACCAAACAGGTGCCAACGAAAGTATTGTTGGGCTTTATTTACTTAGAATATTTCCAATAATGCCTGATACCAAACAGGTGCCAACGAAAGCATTATTGGACTTTATTCTCTATGTATTTACTTGGGGAACTTTCTAATAATGCCTGATACCAAACAGGTGCCAACGAAAGCATTATTGGACTTTGTTCTCTTTGTATTTACTTGGAAAACTTTCTAATAATGCCTGATACCAAACAGGTGCCAACGAAAGCATTATTGGATTTTAATCCTTATGTATTTGCTTAGAAGGTAGAATCTTTAACCCGACTGGTGACAAAGACCGATTCTATCTTCTAAAAGGCAACTTATCTCTGTCGACTGAAAGACTAAAACCTCACAGTTGATGTCTATCAGTCTGGACTTAGAATCCTTGCAAAAAGACAAACATATTTCTTGCATAAGGAAATATGTTAGTCTGGACATAGTTTCCAAAATTAAATAGAAGTCGGGAAATTATAAATTCCATTGCCTTGTCATGCTTTGCGAACTGTTTACTAATGCATTTATTTCTTTTGTATTGTGTTGTGCCTTTTGTAAATGTTCATTCTGTTTTATGTGTGTTCATATCAGACTGCGTTTAATTCTGAGTTCGTCACAAAGATTAAGTTAAAAACAGACT
This sequence comes from Apotomis capreana, assembly GCA_947623375.1. NCBI lineage: Eukaryota > Metazoa > Arthropoda > Insecta > Lepidoptera > Tortricidae > Apotomis > Apotomis capreana. The sequence continues at coordinate 44,310,122 of OX392499.1, forward strand.
ACTAATTGATAATATTTGTTTCGAAATTTATTGTTGAAATTCTATGTTTAGTTGTGAGGACGGATTTGGATACGGACTGATATCTCTCATGTGCTTAATTCGGTTAACGTATTGTAACTTAGTCATATATCGGAGCAAAGTTATGTACATAGATTGTTTAAATGTAGACTACTGATAGTTATGCCATCAAGTTTGAGAATTGGGACTTTGTTGGGTACATAACTTTTATCCAAAGTGATCGAAGTAACCTTTTAGGACCATTTCAACCCTACCCAAGGGATAACTTTGATTATTTGGAATTCAATTTTCACCTGACCTTAGCAGTAGGACTACTGCAATAATGACACTCCAATAGCCACGCGCGCTAATTGAGTAGATTTTTAATTGCTGATAGGTCAGAAACTCCATGCTTTTATTAATAGTAAAACAGCCAGAGATAGATTTCAGCTCGGGATTAATGCAATCAGGTTTCATAGTGCAATTCCACAACTACTTCGTCAAAGGCGCTATTAACACAACCCCTGGATGCATTTAATTCCAAGTATCTACAACTGGATTAGAGCCAAATATCTTAGGTCAGATGGACCATGTGGAGTTTCTGCTAATTATTAAACTAGTGGAACCTGGCGGGATCTTGGGGATTTGCAGCGACAAAATACTAATAAAATCAATTCATTAGGGAGACTCTACGCTATCTGATTAAATACGTAAATAACCAAAAGAAGGCATCTGTTTGTGTAGATGTGGTCAGAATCCGCAGCGCAACTACAACTACCCTATTTCGTCGAAAACGCTGTTAACACAAACTTCTGATCTCATTTAACTTCAGGTCACTTCAACTAGTTTTGAACTAAATATAATCAGTCTTTTGGACTTAGGGGAGTCTCTCGATGTCTGGCAGAATCGTAGGGAATTACTGTGAAATAAAACTATTAAAATTAACTCTTAGGGGACTCTATGCTTTTAATACTTGTACATCCAAATGAAAGTTAGACCTGTGGTCGTTGGAATTGGGCTAAGGCGCATTCCCTAACTATAACATGTGAAAAGCGTCTTTGACACAGCAAACGATCCGTTTAAGCGGTTCGTTTTTAGGAGCTTAATTCCAAATACCACAGGACTTGAATTGGACTTTAACTTAACTACTTAGAGCTATTGTTGCTATATGGAGTCTTTTAAATAGTGAACTTTTCTTCTCTGGTTATATTGACGCTTTGGCGTGTCAATATGTATGGGGCTAGGAAGAAGTATTTTGGAAACAAATCTTTGGAGACTCTATGATTTATTTTTAAATATCCACTTGAAAGTCTAGTCTGTGTTCAATGTAATTGGGCTAAGGCGCATTCCCTAACTATAACATGTGAAAAGCGTCTTTGACACAGCAAACGTTCCGTTAAGCGGTTCGTTTTTAGGAGCTCAATTACATATACCACAGAACTTCAACTGGACCTTAACTTAAAGCCCATCGTTGCTACATGGAGTCTCTTAAATAATGAACTCTCCTCCTCTGACTATACTAAGGCTTTGGCGTGTCAATATGTATAGGGCTAGGAAGAAGTATTTTTATGATATTAATGAAAGACTACATGACAAAATACGCTGAAAGGTTACTATGGTACTCTTCGTGAAATGCATTTCATGGTTAGAGATAAGTTAAGCTAGTTGTATAGGTATAGGCAGAGCCTATGATGGCTATTCATATTTGTAATAATTCACTTGCTTAATTGTTCAAAATATAATTTGTATTAAGGCAGTCTGATGGGTTTCTTGACGGTTCTTCCCATTACAGTAAGCCTTATAGTGAACCGTTGGTAAAGTTAAATAAAATAAACTAATAAAAGCCCTGCTGGCACAAAATAATTAAATTACAAATCAGGCCTGACGGGCAAAAATAAAACACTTTAAATCTTAATACAATCATACAAAGATTCAATATACATGCTTTATTAACCCATCATTTGTTTCATTGTAATCCTATTCCTTAATTTTAGAAGCCCTACATCTTAAGCTAGCTAAGTGTTCATAATCCCACTATCAATCACTCTACTGCTCCAAGGACCTGTTTATGTAGTAGAATAAGTAAGGAGGTTGTAGGATTTAATAACTAATTACAGTCGATTGGTTGGTAGTTGACGGGAAGATATCACTCATCTCAGGCTAATTATTTAGTTCACAAAACCCTAATCTTTCTAACTCCATTACCCATTATATGTAAATGGACTTGAGCTATCTCTTAGTCAACTTAAAGAATCTGGGTTACTATGCATAACGTATATAAGGGGTCCTAACCACTAGAAGATCACGCCTTGGCCATTAAAAGAAAGAGGAACCATATTATTATTTAAAAAGATATAAAAAATCTTTTTAGAGGGGAGGGGTTTTGTACAGCGCGTACTTCTTGATAACGGTTCTCAACGCTGTTTCGTTACAAAAGCGTTGTCCGAATTATTAGGCGCACCACTAGTACAGTCCACTCACGAAATACGCGGTGTAGGTAATTCTGTGACACAGTGTACGCAAACCTGTGACATACAAATTAAATCGCGCATCAATGCCTACACAACGAATTTACATTGTTTTGTTTTACCGCAAATAACAGCAACAATGCCAATTGTATTTGAAAATCGCGCAAGTTTCTGTATTCCAGACAATATACAATTAGCCGATCCGCAATTTTTAAATTTACAAAACATCGACATATTAATCGGGGCCGATAAGTTTTGGGATCTACTTACGCAGGGCAAGATAAGGTTACATAACGGGCCTTATTTGCTGAATAGTAAGCTTGGTTGGGTAATAAGTGGTCCGATCAATTTAAACGCACGCATTGAAGGCCACATCCAATGCAACTTCACGCAGACGACAGATTCGTTGTTACGACGTTTCTGGGAAATCGAGGAACTGCCGGCGACTCGGAACGCGTTTTCTGATGAAGAGAAGGCTTGCGAGGAATACTTCGTTCGTACTACTACGCGCGATGGCGAAGGGAGGTTCTGTGTCAGCATGCCACTCAAGCAGTCACCCGATGTCCTGGGAGAAACGTATCCTCTCGCTGAACGTCGTTTTCTGGCGCTGGAAAAACGATTACAGCGCTCAGAAACATTTAAAAAATTGTACACGGACTTTATTCATGAGTATGAAGAATTAGGACACATGAATAAAGTTACGTCGTATGGCTCGCCACATTTCATATTGCCCCACCATGGTGTTTTTCGCGAACATAGCACCACCACGAAACTTCGCACAGTTTTTCAGGCCAATATAGAATCTTCTTCTGGCGTGTCTCTCAACGACCTTCAGATGGTAGGACCAGCAATCCAAGGGGACCTTCTGTCCATTCTTTTACGTTTTAGGCAGCATCGTTACGTCGCCTGCGCAGACGTCGCTAAAATGTATCGCCAAATTCTAATAACAGAAGAACAACGTGACCTTCAGTTGATTCTATGGCGTGACAATCCCGACCAGCCGATAAGTATTTACCGTTTAAATAGACTCACATACGGCATGGCTAGTTCGGCGTTTTTAAGCGTCCGTTGTTTAAAACAATTAGCGACAGAATGTACAGATCCAGACGTTAAAAGAATAATTAACGAAGATTTCTATGTTGACGATATGATAACCGGGTCACAGGATAAACACGAGTTATTACGATTGTGTAACGAAGCCGCGCGAACACTGCAGTTAGGTTGTTTTCCATTACGGAAGTGGATTTTCAACTTTGACGCGATAGCATTAGGGACTAACTTACCTACGATACTTGAAGATACGCATAAACAAGTTACGTTCGATACCGAGTGCAGTTCTAAAACATTAGGCATAGCATGGAACAATTATTATGATCACTTTTATTTTAACTCGCAGTTTCCTTGTGCAAGTGACAACAGTACAATAATAAAACGCAGTATTTTATCCCACGTATCACAAATATACGATCCCGTCGGTATATTAAGCCCCACAATAATGCAGGCAAAGGTGTTATTACAGCGTCTGTGGCTACTTAAGGTGGATTGGGACCAGGAAGTTCCGTCAGATGTCGCGCGCACTTGGAATCAATTTACCAAATCATTAGCAGTTTTAAGTTCAATTCGTGTACCGCGTTACGTAATGGGCATTCACGACTATACACGCGTAGAAATGCATATTTTTTCGGATGCTTCACAAACGTCGTATGGTAGTTGTATTTATATTCGCACGATAAATAGTAACTTACAGGTATCATCGCGCTTGTTATGCTCGAAGGGTAAAGTAGCTCCTTTGAAAGTACTAAGTTGTCCACGCCTTGAGCTGTGTGGCGCACTTTTAGGTGCCAAACTATACGATAAGGTAATAAAAAGCATTCATTGTCAGTTCGACGAGATAATATTCTGGTCGGATTCGACTATTGTGTTAGGATGGTTACGCATGCAACCTAATCTATTGAAGACGTTCGTTCAAAACCGTGTTACCGAGATCCATGAGCTGACCAAAGGGCTTCCATGGCGACATGTTAGTGGTAAAGAAAATCCCGCCGATTTGGTTTCCAGGGGGGTCAATTTGGAAGACCTTGCTGGGTCTAGCTTATGGTGGAACGGACCGAATTTTTTACAAGATGTGAATTTCAATTTAAAAAAATTATCTCAAGTTCCGAGTAACGATGACGCGCACGATGTATTACCGGAAGTTAAATCTAATATAAATTTTACGCTCACTGTTAATACCGAGCCTTTACATTTATTCCCGTTTGAACGATTCTCACAGTTCTCGCGCATGATACACGCCGCTTCTTACGTTTTGCGTTTTATTCATAACGCGCGCAATAAAAATAATAGGCGTACGGGCAGTATAAGTGTCGAAGAACTGCGAGAATCAACAAAGTTATTAACCAGGCTGTCTCAACTAGAATCGGTTCCAGATGAGTACAAGCTGTTGGTTAGTAAACACGAGTTAAAGTCAAAACACAACTTAAGTAAATTAAATTTATTTATCGATGATGATGACGTCATGCGAGTCGGGGGTCGCATCGGCTATTCGCAGTACTTTTCGTTCGACAAAAAACACCCGATTCTGATAACAAGTAAACATCGATTTACACAGTTGTTGTTTCTCCACGAACATAAAAAACTATTACACGCCGCACCTCAGGCATTACTTTTTGAATTACACGATACGTGGTGGCCTTTAGGTGGTAGGAGTCTCGCGCGAAAAGTTTTTTATGATTGTGTTGTTTGCAAACGATTACGAGGGAAAACTCTAAACCCCATAATGGGAAACTTACCTAAGGAAAGAGTTACACCTACTTACCCTTTCCTTACTTCCGGTGTTGATTATGCAGGGCCAGTATACATATTGAACCGCAAAGGTAGGGGCGCTCAGACGAGTAAGGCGTATATATGCCTATTTGTTTGTTTTGTTACTCGAGCCATTCACTTGGAGCTCGTGAGTGATCTCACTACCGGCGCTTATCTTTTGGCGCTCAAAAGGTTTATAGCTCGACGCGGAAAACCTGCACAAATTTTCTCGGATAATGGTCGCAATTTTGTGGGTCTAATGCACGAATTTTCCAAATTTTTGTCTAATTGTAGTTCAGAAATTATTGATTACGCTACCAGTCAAAATATTAAATTTCATTTTATTCCTCCTTACGCTGCTCATTTTGGTGCATTATGGGAAGCTGGAGTAAAATCGTGTAAATTTCATTTACGTCGCGTTGTGGGAAACGCAAATCTCACATTTGAAGAATTTAGCACGGTATTAACGCAGATTGAGGCCGTACTGAATTCGCGTCCTTTGTCTCCGATGTCGTCTGATCCGCACGACTACACTCCACTCAGCCCTGGACATTTCTTGGTTGGCCGAACGTTGACGTCACCTGCTACAGACGATCTACAACACACGCCGCTGCATCGTCTCAACCGGTACCAGAGAGTGGAGCAAATCAGACAACACTTCTGGGAGCGCTGGGCTAAAGAATACGTCTCCGAATTGCAGACACGGACAAAATGGAGGGTCAATGGTGGAAACTTGGAGCCAAACACGCTAGTGCTCATAAAGGACGAAATCTCCCTCCATTAAAGTGGCATTTGGGGCGTGTAACGAAGACCATACCTGGCAAAGACGGAGTATCGAGAGTAGCAGACATCCAAACCTCATCGGGCATCGTGAGACGCGCATACACCAAAATCTGTCCATTGGTGTATCCGAAGCCAGACGATACAGATGGAGCAACTCAAGATTCCTCTTGAAAGTTAGATCTTTCAAGGCCGGGGGCATGTTCGGTTTCGTACCAGTAGCGACATCTATGGGCGGACGAATGCAGTTACCAATATCGCGTCATGTGTGTCGCAGCCAATGGGAACGCCACATATGTGTTCGTCATACTACGTCACCTAAACTGTACCTCATCCACCCCCATCCTCGAATCGTACACAGACTGAAAATCGCAATAGAAAGTTAAGCACGTAATTCGCACATCTTTTTATTTCACCATTCCAAGAAGTTACCTCTCTAAAGAAATTCACGCACATCAACGCCGAGCGCAAACATTAGGTATGCTCATTTTCATTATACTTTGACTAGGGCCTGCAATTCGAATATTCGAATAGTACGAATATTCGACTCGTTTTGATATTCGAATACTAACGTGTGCGGTATTCGAATATTCGAATATTTTTTTTATTAATGAAAAATGTAAGAAATTAAATGTAATCCTTTCACTTCGGCAAAATAGGGAATGTAAAAATTGTAGACTAACGTAAATAATCAATATATCCATAAAACATTTTTTAGAACTATGTATGTATGTGAATATGAATGATAAGTCTTCTTCTCCTGGTCCGCAGAATTTGATAGGGATTGAGAAAGTTATTTCAGGGCTTCGTGGTTCTGCCTGACCCTGAGCCTACTCTTCTGAAGGTTTCAGGATTGGAATGCCGGTTCCGAAGAGGGGGCGAGGTCATTGCTCATTTTCTGTACATTGAAACCCTAAACTAAGTTCCCCAGAAGGCTTAAACTTGGTGGAGCTACAGAAAGTCACAGAAAGAATTAGTGGCGATAGCATCTTAGATCTCTTTCCGAAATTAAATCTAAGTACTACTATTTTGTATAGCGGGGACATGAAGCAGGCTTCGAAGGAGCGCTTCTTTTGTTGTTTGACAAAATTACTTAATTCTTGTTGGGTGGCTACAAGGTGTGTTTGGGAGATGCCTATATGTTCACTTACTCCTTTGGCGTACTGAGGTGGACTCAGACTAAGCTAGGCGCTTTGGACAGGAAGGTGCTACTCACTACATATGGGTTAAAGTCATCATTTATGAGACTGTTCATTCTGGGTAAGAGTCGAGGCCGTGACTTTAAACGCCAAGAATCTCCACAACCGCGAGATGTACAGTCTCAGGGAGTATTTCCTAAACAACAGGTATGGAATTCAGCGCAGTGTAGTAGTAGAAAATATGTGGCAGCAGACAAAGCCTTTACTTCTACCAGAGCTACGTAGCACTGATGACTGCAAGGACGTATGGAAGAGCAAAGAGCAGTACGGGTCTACAGGGCCCTTACAGGGTTTCGCTAAAACTCCTTAAGAGGATCTCGTTCTCGAGCCATCTGGCTGGGTCAAGGGACATGTCGTGGCTTCCCACCTCCGTGGCGACCTGACGTAGACCAAATAACTGACTGGCTGATTGACATCGATATTTGGAAAGGACATTCAAATTCAAAATTAGACATGACAGCGACAAGACAAGAAACCATCAGTTCTCGACGGACAGACGACCAGACTGTTCAGGACAAATACAGAAGGTTTCACTTTTGGACACACAGGGTATATCGTCGATTTCGCTTTGCATTGTCGTCGTCACCGTATGTTTAGGTATTCACGTATTGCTGTTCGTTTAATTTTACCACAGGAATTTAAAAAAAACTACTTTTAATACTTTTTTAAAAATAATTTCAACTATTCGAATAGTATTCGAATAATTCGAATATCTGCGAAAAAAAAACGAATATTCGAATACTTAAAATGTTCGAATATTTGCAGGCCCTAACTTTGACACTTAACAAGACACATAGCTTCTGAATGACTTATAGGTACTTTTACACCTCGTCGCCTTCTATACACGGTATTAACAATTAAATTTCTGGATCACGACACGTAATCCACGCTAAATCTACGTGAGTATTTTATGTTCATATCTGTCAGCAAATTCAAAGCCAAACATGAGCCAAACACAACCAAAAACGGGTCACACCATTTCAGATTAACCCGGATCTTTTCTCCTGTTTGAAACCAGGGCGCGTATCCATGAATAGGCTGAGGGAATACACTGATCTGACGCAAGCTCCTTGAAAGTCCGACGACAGACACACGCGGCAGACAGACAATAGGTACACGTACTATTTTTTTCAATTTTAGGGCAATATTGCAACGGAATCAGTGCTGTCTGTGAAGGTAGGTTACTCCACACGGAATATATTTGAAACAGAATCCATTCACAATGAAGTAATATTAAGCAATAGTACAGGCAACCTGTCGGCTTTGTTTCCCGCCAGAAAAACGACGCCATCACTCATGTGATTTATGTTATGCGATGTAAGTACGACTACGGCAAGCACATGAATAGGTACCGGTAATTAATAGCACATGTCGCAGGTGTGGCCGCTGCCTTAAGCCGCCGCCGTGCCAGTGTGCACCCTGCTCTACAACAATAAGGACGGGTTTGCCAGTGTTGCCGAGCATCCGAGGAATATTTCCCTCGGATTTAATATCGAGAGCCGGCGCTCGCGGCGGCAGGAATTTAGTGGCCGAAGTTTAGGTTTATGTTTGATGTCTGTTTTATGTAGCTTGCTAGCAAAATGCTTAACTGGGAAATAGCCACTGTTAAAGGCTGGATATACATAGGAGTTTGGTTTAAAGATTGCAATGCCTTAAGAACCTTCATTAAAAATAAATCAACGTCGGATTGTTAATTAGTGTGATGGCGATAAACAAAAAGTTAGTAACATGAAGTCCACGAATCGCAATTCGCATTGACCCAGGAACAAATATTCGACTTCATCACACAAATATTTCTCCTTGTCGGAATTCGAACTCAGGACAGCCAACTCCGAAAGCAGCTGCTCTACGCTCTACCACTGCGTTAACTACGTCGTAGGTACGTAGTATGTATAAGTATACCGACGAGTAATTTTATGGAATAAAATGGCTGAGGCTGCGATTTTACCAGTTAAGCTACGTAGCTAAGTCGCTTTAGCACTTGCAGAAATTCAAACGAAAGTGACACTCCATTACATACAAAAACGTCATATTTGCTAGTACTAGCACGATGCACATCAAATACGTTGATGTACAAAAATCGTCCGCAGTCGGCTTAAAATGTGACATTCAAAAAGCTGGCTCGGGATCAGCCGTAGGCCAACAACGCTCGATTGGTTTTACTAATTGCTGTACTCGGAATACCACCACAGAACAGCTACAGCAAAAACAGCACTTAACAAACAGGCCCTTTTTTCAGGGTACGAGTACCTATTGTAAAACAGAAATGAAATAATTTAAAAAGGATGTATGCACTGAACAAAATACACATTTTACAGTCTCGTACATTTTCATACACTAATAATAACGAGGAAAAAAACTTTTATTACAGCTGTGGCAATTAGAAGCGATAAAAAAGCGAATAGCGTAATTGTCCCTGTAATGGCGTAGTTGGTAGACTTGGTAGGATCGCGGGAGAAGCAAGAAATGTCGAAATCACACATCCTGTCCCTCTCACGCTCGAAGTTTCGAAAAGCCAAATGAAAGAGTTAGAACGATACTAGATTCTATTTGTACTCGTCGTAAGCGCGGCGTTCACCGCCAGGGATTACGCTTGACACGCGCGTCGAAGCGTTTGTAACACTAATGGTGTTTTCAGTAATCAGGGACTGCCGGGATACGACCTGTTTCAGCCACTGTTGATTGGTGATGAATGCCAGTTGTGATAAAATATTACATTAACATAAAACAAGAATCAGTTGACTAAAATAATTTTTGCATATTGCCAAATAAAGTCGTCTCCGACACGTCTCAGAGAGTGACACTTAAAGCAGATTTCCCAGTTGGCATCCCAATCGCGGCATTCGGACTTCGGATACACTCCCCGAAATGGTGGTGTCGTGTCCACCCGAACATGACGAGCAACGGCGCGACCCGATCACCCGGTCTCGGGGGACCGCGTCACGTGATCTATGCACTAACGAAACAGCTAGTCGAACTTTGACTACCTAACTAAAATCTAGTTTTGTGTTCAAAGTTATTGTAGTTGAATAAGAATTTCCGATAGTCTGATACGGACTGCTAGAATTGGAAAGACAAAATGAGACAGGTTTTCCTTATTCCTTAGTGCCGGCCAGCATTTTTTTTTTATGTCATAGGGGGCAAACGAGCAAACGTATCGCCTGATGGAAAGCGATTACCGTCGCCCATAAACACCTGCAACACCAGAGGAGTCACAAGTGCTTGCCTACCCGGAGGACGAAGATAGAATGCCTCTATGCTAGTAATTTCACCGACTATCTTACCCCCACACCGGAACACAACAATGCGAACATTGCTGTTTGGCGGTGGGTTAGCAGGCAAGACGGCATTGCATATAGCATTGCTCGATTGGTAGGTAGGTACTTGGTAGGAAAACAGTTGCAGTTACTATAGAAGGCCTCGTCATCTGCAAGCAGGAGGCGAAGTCTGTCTGTATGGAGTATTTAAACAAATGTTTCAGTACGGGTAGTGAAGTGATGACCCTACTAGACCCTAGTGACAGCCTAAAACAATCTTCACATATAAGTTTATAAGTTGTCATCTAGCTACAGGGAAGTACGAGTAGCTAGCTACAAATTCATCGCAACAGAGCCGGTATTTTAGCTATGCGCCACCAAAACGCGGGCTCTCGCGGGAAATCCGCCAACATCCCGCTGATTGGCAATCCGGCGAACAAAGCCGCCAGATATGACTGTCAAGCCGTCTGTCACGCGCCGGGAGCGCCTGCAGCTTGGACTCGGCGGGCTCGTGTCCTGCCGACACAGGGGGAGGCCTGCTCGAGTGCGGACGATCGGCTAATTAATCGGTTGTTTGAACATGCAAAGCAAACTGCTCGTTTACGCGAGATTCGCAAATTGTGTATTGATAATAATGTTCTTAAAGAATTCAGGACTTATCAAAGGCAAAAAGTTGTAGTCAATCTTATTCGGGGAATTCAATATTATAAGCAAAGTGACAGTATTGTTTCTACACCATTTACTTTTCTCCGTTTTATTTCTCCAATGTACTTCAATTTACTTCACCTATCCGTCCGGATTAAAAGGCAGAGGGCAGCTATAACAGCTTTGTCGTTATAACTAACGACAAAGATCTATGCAATTATGTGAGCAAAATAAATCGACTACAGTAATTTTCATAAAAGTTCCGTAAATCGATTGTGAACGCAATAATGCAGCAGTCACTAACTCGGTAAGAGGTTATTGTTCCACCTGAAGATTTAATTGTCCTTCCGAAGGCGCTAACACCCGCTTAATTAAAGTCAGTAAATTATCAGAACGAGCGCGCCGTAAACGCACCCAGATTAGCGCCGCCGAGATAAAACTCTGTCACAGCCATCCCCGTGTAAAATAATTTGAACTTTAATTAACTGGATTAAAGTTTAAAATTTTCATAGCAATTGTAACACCAGATACGAGCATGCAACGTTTTCCGACGCTATACCAAGAGTCACGTAGCCGCAGGATTTGAAACCTTATCGTGACAAACGCAAGGCGTTGACGGTTTGGACAAACGGCTGAGTCATCTTTCAGGGTGTCAGCGAATCGCAGTTTTATTGCCAGTGACATGCCCCAGCGGCACACCGCGCGGGGGCCCAGGGGCGCCGCGGCAGGACACAGCGAGGGCTTTTCATGTAGGTAGGTAAGTAATTTCTAATTGCACATCGGTCTCAAAACTAGTCAAAAGATTGTATCAGCCTAAGTAGTGCTTGCAATTTTGCAAGGAATTGGCTTGTATGTAAATACCAGAATTTTCGATACTGCCTAAATATACCAACCCATTCCGGAATGGCAAGCCCTAACTAAGCCTAAGCAATCATAACCATTATACCAGGGGCAAGGTTCTTGGCCGTAGAATGTCAAGCTTTAAAAGAATTATTACCTTCTTGGTGCTATAATTCAAAACAAGCCAAATTGACTCGACAAAGCGCTGAAAGGTGAAAGTTTCCGCTTTGTTTGGGGCTGACGCTGCGGCATACAATTTGGACAATTCACTTGTAATCGATTTGCGTAATCCCGACGACAGGACCAGTATTAGCATTTCAATGCGTACAGTTATTTCGCTGTCAATAAGGCTTTTACGTGTAGAAAAAACCTGAGGAATCTGAATAGAAGCAAAGTCGTTTTTGAGATATCGTGCTAGAGAATAGTATACGAAGTGCCTTGAGACCGAACGAAACCTGATAATCAGAAAAAATATATGATTAGACAGTATGGAGATTTTATCAAGGCATTCAGCAAGTATGAAAAAATAAAATAATTTATGTACGCTTCATTGAGGACTAGTCGCTGAAGTCTTGCCCAGTGACCTTACCACTCGTAAACGTAACGATCGCCTAACCCCGCCCGCTGCCGTAACCGCCGCCTCATTAGCCCCGAACCCTATTATTTTTTACGTCCCGAGATGGCTCCATCGCGAGTTTTCAATTTGCTATTAAAATTCATAGGTTTAATATCGGGGAGCCTCCGTCTTGTCCCCGCTCGATTGTCGCGCGTCACGCGCATTGTACGCGGCAGTACGCGGTCCGCCACACGTCGTAAAGCTCAAAGTCAAATAACGATTTATAATGACATTGACTTGCGAATACTGCTTTGAAGATTTAAGAGGAATTGCATTATGATTGTAATAAGATATTTTATGGTAGCTAGGCACTAATAGAGGGGGACATTTATATGACATTAATACAACAGCCGAATAATCGGTTCATTTCGTTTCGTTCGAGACAAGGTAGGTTAAATGTTGCTCAAAACATAGGTATAAATTGAATATTGCACGAGCATCCCTTATATCAACATTCAGTTGACTTTTAATAGCAATATGAAGTAGGTACCAGCGCCGGGGAAATAATTAGCTCTCGGTAATGAGCTTGTCGCGATTATCGCGCGATCGATCCATCACAAAAAATAAGGCTGTATAATTTCACAAATTGGCTGCTCGCGAGATGAGTGATGTGGATACTGCCCGAGCCATTATAAAGTAGCAACAATAGATGAACTGACATTTGTAGTAATAAATACCCACGTGCGGCTGCTGTAAGGGAATCCCAGCACCGGCACGGCTTGGTCGCTGTGGCGTCGCATTGCGGAGAGCGCGCCGAGCTGTGCTCCGAGCGTGGCGCGCGGTGTCCACCTCACCCGGGCTAAGTAACGGACATGGATATCTAAAAGTAAGTTACCGTTGCAACAAAACTTTTTTTAAGAGAGTTGTTTAAATATCATTTTACGTCATGCATGAACAACTTTGACATAACCACAACATATACCTACATGGAGGCGAACTTCTACCGTTGTCGCTGCTGATGTAAATAGCAACGACCGGTCGCGTGTCCTATTATTTCTAGTAATCCCTACCACCGTTGATCCGCCTTTCCGATCAGTCGTTTTTAAGTGGGCACAAGAGCATCAACTTTTTCGACTAACGTGCGTCTAGAGCCAGATGTCAGACTCATTCAAAAAACAAGTGTAATCGTAGAATCTGGATTGCGACGTACAGAACAGCTCTTAGCAATATCATAAAGTGCTTGAACCACTTTTACGATTTAACAGAGTTTAAACGGGAATATTACATACGGGGATGTTTTCGTTTATTATAATATTTTCACGAGGTAGTGATTGAAAAAAAGGAATCGCATACAAAATTTTCACCTTCAAGTCAGAAAAATTGGCGACTGCGCCTCCGAACCGACGGGGTCCGAAAAGATTCTCAATAATAAATGTGTGAAATCATCAAATCAAATAATATTGAGATCAAAACGATACCTAATTGTGCCGGTCGGAACAAAAGCCATCGCACATGAGTTATGTTTGTCGGCGCCGCCTGCCGGCCGGCGGGAGCGGCAGCGGGGTTGGGAGCGGGGTCCTACTACCGCCGCAAATGTCTATGTGAGTTCGAAAGGCCAAGTGCACTTGCGTCACTTTGCACCCAAACACTGGGGCCTCAAACGTCATTCTTTGAAATGTGAGCTTTTAAAAGGCAATTTGTCACTTACTGAAATTTGTACAAAATAAGAAAAGCGAGCGATAGAGACGCGGAAACACACTGATGCTTAGGTTATTTTAAGTGCTACCATTTTTCACTTCTGTTTTACGTAGAAGGGGCTCGGATGATTTAAAATATGGACCCTTTTCGAAATATCAGACAAGAAACAGGTGCGTTTCTTGCTTCGTTAGTTACACCATTGAACGCAGACAAAGAGGTTGTACCTACTTCTTCTTATATTGTCTCCCAAAGGACATATTCTCTGAAATGGTAATATTTACCGTGGCCTGCCGGTGTCTGCGCGTCATAAATCGTGTAAACGACTCGCCTAATGCCTTCCCGATACGCCGACCCCGCGGCGCGCGGCCCGGCCGGCTCGGGCCGCTGTCTCGGATGGCTTATAGTCCGTAAGCCCGCTCCAAGATTGCCTACGTAATATGACATCACGATAAAATGCATGGCACACGGTCGAAAAAGTTGTGCTGAGCGAGAATCAAACGATCGCACAGAAAATTGGCCGGAAGTTTGAGAAAATCATTATCATCATTACGTGACAGATGGCATCATGTAGCCCTTTAATAATCGTAGATAGTGTAAACATAAGTCTGCCAGTTCTAAAAGGGCCGGAAGTGCTTGGTCAAAGATGGTCATCGGATACGATTTCCTACGTTTTGTGGTATCTTGACGAAATTGATTATACAGTGAAACCTGGATAACTGGGACTTGAAGGGACCAGAAAATTTGTCTCACTTAATGAGGTATTCCACTTACCCAGTGTCTCAGATATACAGGTATAGATTAATGTCTGTCCCATTTACATAGGGTTCCATTAATAGAGGTAAAAAAGAGGATATTTCAGTTATAGAGGTTAGAGATTATTAAATAAAATAGGTAGGTGATGTATTTCATAATAATTATAAATGAATTATAATCGTTGGCAGTAATAAAAAGGTACCTCATAAACAAAAATAATTAACTCTTTTTTATAAACAGTACGAAAATACAACAGAATGAGTCAATTAAATAAATCTGTTATTTTATATTGTCCTTTTTTAGGGGTCAGCTATTAAAATATTATTATTTAATTAATATTTTAATCTTAGGTATAATGTTGGTTACAATTTGTTGACATTTCAAAATTGGTGTGCAAAACAAATAGTGTTTTACTCTCTCGCGTTTTCAAATAAAATGAACTCCCAGTTAGAGAGGTAATGGATTGACGTTATCGCAGTTATAGAGGTCGAAATCTTTAAATTCAAAGATAACCATTTATTAAAAGTATTATAACTTAAAATGTAGTCTCAATAATAGAGGTAAAATACGCCCGCTGTCTCAGTTATGGAGGTAATTATGAAGACAAAATCGAAAAAACGAGTCCCAATTATAGAGGTCTGTTTTGTCCCACTAACAGAGGTAATTCAGTGGTAAAGTGTCGGGACAGCAGCACGGGTTCCAGCTATACAGGTTTCTCATTTATCCAGGTCCCACTTATCCAAGTTTCACTGTAAATGTTTTAAAGTAATAGTGTCTCTAAAAATAAATAAGTCTGCCAAGACATATGTGGCCGGAAGTCCTTCAAAAGTGTTTTTTTAGGATTCCGTAGTCAAACTAGGAGCCCTTATAGATTTGCCATGTCCGTCGGTTCGTCTCTCCGTACGCGGCTCGGCTCCGTGACCATTAGTACCAGAAAGCTAAAATTTGGTATGAGTATGTGTATGTATCACGACGACCAAACCTTGTGCGAGATAAACATGATATAGTACTATTTGCAGATGACACATCTCTTCTTTTTAAAGTAAAAAGGCAAGAAAACAACTTTGATGTGATTAATGATGCACTGTCCTCTATTGCGGATTGGTTTACTGCAAATAATTTACTTTTAAATGCCAAGAAAACTAAGTGCATTAAATTTACATTACCAAATGTGAAACAAGTAAATTGTGCCACGGTAAAACTGAAAGGCGAAGTACTGGAATTTTAAGAAAAAACAGTATTCCTGGGTGTTACTTTAGACTCTAAACTGCAATGGAGTGCGCATATAGCCACTCTTGCAGGTAAGCTTAGCTCTGCGGCCTATGCAGTTAGGCGAATCAGGCAGCTGACAAACGTCGAGACGGCAAAGATTGTATATTTCAGTTATTTTCATAGTGTTATGTCGTATGGAATTTTATTATGGGGAAGAGCGGCGGACATCCAAACCATCTTTGTGCTACAAAAACGAGCTGTACGCGCAATTTATGCACTAGGAGGTCGTACGTCACTAAGAGAGAAATTCAAGGAAACAAACATTCTCACCGTAGCATCTCAATACATTCTTGAGAATACTTATCATGTATGTGCGGAAAAATCTCCATGAATTCAAGCTCAACAGTGACATTCACCACTACAATACGAGAAGTAAGGACAAGCTCGCAATACCTGCCCACCGTCTCCGTAAGGTTAGCTCGTCGTTCGTGGGGAACTGTGTACGCTTCTACAATAAAATACCTATTGATGTAGTAAAATTGCCCTGTAGCAAATTTAAAGCGCAAATAAAACGTCACTTATTGAATAAAGCTTATTATACGGTTAATGACTTTTTAAACGACAGTGATGCCTTTAAGCCAGTAGTTTAGTATTGTGTGTCAATAGTAAATTTTTAAATAAGCATTATTTTGGTGGGTGATTTTTAATGTAACATGAGAGCACAATTTGTTGTTTCTCACCGGGCAAACAGTATTAGTCAAGTATGCCCGGCAGCTTGAGCATGTCATGCTCGCTTAAAGGTCTTTGCTTACGGTAGCGTCGTTGATCGGGTCGCAGCCTTCCCTATAATATGGTTGAGGGAGGCGATGGCTGAGATATGCGTCATACTCGTGAACGGGTGCCGTTTGTGGGGTCCGGTCTGTTCATGCTAAAATTAAATATGTAGCAACCGCATACTAGTGTTAAATTAAGTAAACGTGAGAAACTTCATCCTGTACTCGATTGAAGTTATTATATGTTGATTTTTACTTTTTGAACTCTGATTTTTACTTTTTGAAGACTGTATACATCTCTAAGAAACAGCTTAGTGTAGTATGACACTCAGAGACTTTATACATCTCTAGGAAATTTAATATTTTTTTTTTTTTTATTGCATGTTATGACGCCTAGAGACCATATACATCTCTAAGAAATTTAGGTTTAATAATTATTTTCTATTGTAAATTATTCACGTTGACGCCTAGAGACCTTATACATCTCTGTGGAATTAAATTAATTAAGTTATTTTATTTTATTGCATGTTGTGACACCCAGAGACTTTATACATCTCTGGGTATATTTAATATTTTAAATTTATCGTTAAAATTTTATTTTAATGTCCCTACTTAACATTGATTTGGAGTATCTTACATCTCCTTTACGTGTACGGTCAGCAAAGAAAGTGGTCTACCACTTTTGGACTCTATTACATGTAAAATAGAGTCGAAAAGTGGTAGACCACATTTTTGGTTGACTGTACCAGTGTAATTAGTTATAACACTACAAATGTATCATGTAATTGTTTTAAGTATTATTTACGAAAAAATGACTTACTGTTGAGTTTCTTTCGGCTTTCTTCTCAACAGCGGTCTCCTCTTGCGAAATGCCGGTAGATTCACAATTTGACTTGTAAAAGTGCCCCTGTGGCCTACTTACTGAATAAATTATTTCATTTCATTTCACGACAAAACGGTAATAGAAAAACTAAAAAAAAAAAAACATTTCGGGTAGGTACCTCTCGTATGTGATGTGTCTCGTACACCTAAAGTGGGGGTGAATTTATTTTTCTTTCCAACACTAGTGTGTGGGGTGGTGTTGAATAGGTTGTCGGGTTACGCTCAGTGTAGGGTCCGTACTTGCCCATCCTTCACAATGTTGTTGCTTTCCTATGACCCCAGTGGTACAGAGGGCCTTCGTGAGACGTCGCCATCTGCTCCTGTCCTATGCCTCGCGCTCCGTGTCACTCCAACTCAGCCCGGCCGCCCGCAGCTCGGCGTCGACGGTGCGCTGCCACGTGTACGCCGGTCGGCCCTATCGTCTGCTCCCGCGCGGCCTCCACGTGAACGCAACCTTGCCGATGTTGTCCTCTGGTCTTCGGCGGGTGTGCCCTATCCACTTCGACTTTCGTTGAGCGATTTCTCGCTTGATCGGGATTTGGTGGCATCGATTCCAAAGACCTTCGTTGCTGATAGTATTCGGCCAGAATATGCGCAGGATGGATTTAAGGCATTTGTTGACGAACACTTGTAACTTGCTCGACCCTTTGTCTCTTTCCAAGTCTCGCAGTTGAAGAGCAAAACAGACTTCACTATGGAATCGAAATGGGGAAATCTTGATCAGACGGGTGAGCACGTTCGAATCCCAGACCTGTTTCAGCTGGGCAAAGGCGACTTTGGCTTTCCTAATCCTCGCGTCGACGACGTCATCGGCACCACCGCTGTTCGTCACGGTGCTGCCGATATATGTGAACTTTGCGACAGATTCCAGCGGTGTCCCATTGAGTCCTATGGGTCGGTTTTCGCACGACTGAACTCGCATTTCGACGGTCTTCCTAGCGTTTATTCGTAATCCCTGAACTTGAGCTTCCTCTCGTAACGAGTCCAGCTTCATTTGAAGATCGGGCAATGAAGACGAAACCAACACTATGTCGTCTGCGTAGTCGAGGTCCTCCAGGTATGAGCTTTTATTCCATGTTATGCCCCTAGGTGCTTCTGTTACTTTCCGCATGATGTCGTCGAGCAGGCCTATGAAGAGCAGCGGCGACAGGAGGCAACCCTGTTTGACTCCTGCACTCATTCCAATTGGTTCCCCTAGAACTTGGTCGTGCACTACTTTGCAAAGACTGCCATTATATAGGGACCCATCCTTCACAATAGACGGGCTTAAATCCCGAGCCCCAAGGTTTAAATTACGAGAAAGATTTCCAGTTCTATAAAAAGGTCGTAAACGCTATAGTACTAACTGTAATTACTTGTTACCTTCTGGAAGTGATCGATTATACGCGCCAGATTGAGCGGAATGTTTTAATGCAGTATGGTTTTAACTGATATGTGTAATGTTCGAAGTATAAGGACACCGCGCGGCACTTGCGTCATTTTAAAGAAAATTATGAAATTTTGTGATAACTCAAAAACGAGTCAACCGATTTTATTAAATAAAGTTTTCATTGAAATTACTTATAGGTCATATTTTCATGAATTTTCTATATTTTTTTTTGACTCAATGTTAAAAAGTTAGAAGGTGAATATTTACAAAACTGCCGACTTTATCAAAAAATAATGTTTGGAGACCCCTATTATCTTCAAAATACCTATTCAACGCCACCCCACACACTAGTGTTGGAAAGAAAAATTAATTAGCCGCCCCTTTAGGTGTACTACGATACGAGAGGTACCTACCCGAAAAAATTTTTTTTTAAGTTTTTATTTTATGTTTTTGTCGTCGTAATACATACACATACTCGTACCAAATTTTAGCTTTCTAGTACGGTCACGGAACCAAGCCGCGGACGGAGAGACGAACCGACGGACATGGCAAATCGATAAGGGTTCCTAGTTTGACTACGGAACCCTAAAAAATCACTTTTGAAGGACTTTCGGCCAGGTATGTCTTGGCAGACTTATTTATTTTAAGAGACACTTACTTTTAAACATTTATAATCAATTTCGTCAAGATACCACAAAACGTAGGAAAACGTATCCGATGACCATCTTTGACCCCGTCTGCCAAGCACTTCCGGCCATTTTAGAACTGGCAGACTTATGTTTACACTATATACGATTAAAGAGTTACATGATGCCATCTGTCACGTTATGATGTCACATGACGTAAGTACACCCCTAAAATTTTGACCGGAAGTGAAGGATTTTCTCAAACTTCCGGCCAATTTTCTGTGCGATAATCGTTTGATTCTCGCTCAGCACAACTTTTTCGACCGTGTGCCATGCATTTTATCGTGATGTCATATTACGTAGGCAATCTTGGAGCGGGCTTACGGACTATTAGCGCCGGGTCCTACCGAAGTGCGCCGAGTAGTTCTCTTTAAAAAGGGTGTGTTATATGGGTTACTGGTGTACAGTATTAAAATGACAGCGGCGGCAAATCCGCTTACCGATGTCAAATAGAATCGCGAGTGTTGCCGTCCTACTTACTTACACTATACCGTGCTAAATTGAATAATTATTTTGTTGCGCTCGTTATTGTCTCCATAAGGTTTGTATAAAAGAAAATTAAAGACAAATCGTACGGGAAAGTTTACAGATATTATATTATGAAAGGTGCGTAAGAGTAGAGATAGAAATAAACTGATAGAAAGAGACAGAGAAAGGCAGAGATCTTGGATGAAGTACCTGGTCCATGGCAGAGATAGAAAGATAAAGTTGGGTAGAAACAGATAAAAGAAGATGGAAAAGACGTAAAAAGACAGATAGAGACTGAAATATACAGAGAATGGATATTGAAATAGAGATAGCGATAGAAAGATACACAGAACAAAGATACAGATATAGACAAATAGAACGGATGGTATCTTAGGTATAATAGGGGGGATCGAGGGCCTTTGTGACAATTAATATGTGCTAGAAATAGGTAAGCACTAGGAATCTAGGGTTGGTATTCACGGTGGATTGAAATTCAAGGCGGTAAGCTAAACAGTTGTCCAAATAGTTCGCTAGGGTTGTCACTTGTCACGGGCCCGGACTGATACTGGATAACACTGATCACCAGAAGGCAGATAAGAATTCCGCGTTCGGCGCGATATCGGAAGCACACTGGTACTAGAAGTGGCGGAGTACCGGGGATGGTAGGTAGGTTTGGTATTGGAAACATAGGGTAGAGCACCGCCTAAAGGAAAAGGTACCTAGATTGAGTCAGAATTACTGCAAGGACAAACTGCCACCGTGAGCTTTTGACAGAACTGGGTCTGACGGATCAGCTAGTACTATATAAACCAAGGCAAACATGTAGATACATAAAAATTATGTTACTCTTGGAATTCAGTTTTTGACCTACACGTAAGGGACAGACATTGTACCTACTTACACAACTACAGACATACATAATTCAAGTTGATGAGAACGATTATCTTGTTTTGTATCTTTTTCCCGAGTTTTTAACGTTGTTCTGCTTAACTGCTTCTTTTGGCGGTAATTAAACCGTTGTCGTAAATCAAGAAGGCGCGCTGCGCCGGCGCGCGGCGCGCGATAAGCTGCGAACGGCTTTTATCGGGATCGGGACTCACACCGGACCCACAATACACTTCCATATCGCGCGTATTTTACACTTTTCCTGATTTATGATTCTCGGTCTTAATTTTGAGTTGCTTTCGGTAAACTTCGCTTTGGTAGTATATCCTAAAACAATAAAAAAATAACAAGACTGACTCTTCTTTTATGCCTCTTCAAAATAATGCCACAAACAATAAGCCCTGTCATGTCAAAAAGGTATACCTTATCTTATCTTATTATCTTAAGAGGTATACCTTACTCGTACATTGTTTTACCTTTTGGAGTCGGTGCGCTATTGAAATTCTAATGTTTACCTACGCTTCGCCTTACGTCGTCTGGCGAGCCCTCTGGATATTTTAATTACTAGAAAATCGACACCTGATTGTTGTCCAAGACACTCAATATGCCACGCTATTGAAAGCTCTTTTACGCCCGTCATCTTCGGAGTGAGTGGAGTCGGAAAACAAAACCGGCAGTGTGTTTCCCATTGTATTGAATTCGCGATAAAGGCAATTATTCCGCCGGCGGCGGGCGGCGCCGCGGGGCGCGCTATATCAGCTAATGCACTTGTAATTGGAGAGCCTCCCCCTCGCGCCAAAGGAAGGGTTGTTTGCGTCTGCCTGAATGTTTTAGCGCAGACTTGAGCGGGATCAAAAGATTTTTTGTCTGAGGGTTTCAAAAATGTAATAGCTGCAGCTCCCGCCCCTTGTTGTTTTTGGATTTCTTCTCGTTTTATTTACCGTTGCTCGCAATTAACTAGTGTGGATTCAATGAACCAAAATCTGAAAGGAAACCCGGACAGTTTTCGACACGACGTCAGTTTCAAAGATAAGTAAGAGAAAAAAATAACTTAGAATTACCTACACAAAGTTTTCCGGCGGAGTCACTCGGTGGCTGACAGGGCTCCATTACGCCCGTCTGCCGATGAATTATATGATGATGGATCGAGCGCCCGGTGACTCACATTTTTCATCGACAAATAAATACGTGTCGAGGTGTGAGGTACCCCACGAAGTTACTTCTTATTCTCTATCAACTTATTTTTAAGTGAGTAAGTAGAGTTAGTAGAGTTGCTAAGCCGCGAAATTGTGCGCATCGGGTTACAAGCATGAAATTTCTACCACACATAGAACGTTCCACGGTGATTATTTTCAGATGTGGAGGGAAGTCAGATTCGTCCCCTGTGTGGTGGGAGAGCGGGGTGAAGAGGAGCTTTTCTTTTTTTTTATTACTGATCAGTTAAGGCTATTAGGGCTTGTGCGACATCGTTTTCGTGTAAAATAGATATCAGCTATTAATTTTTCATGTTATTTAAGAATAGTTTTATATAAAAATTTGGGTTTATTGCCGAAAAGGTAAAAATCACAACAAGTTTTTTTTATTCAGAACGATAAATTAGTTATCTATTCTGAATATTTACAATTTAAAAAAATATAACTAAACAGCAAATTTAATGTTGTTTTTAAAAATGTATACATATTGGGCACATCTGATACAAAAAGTACCTTGAAAAAAATGTTGATGTTAAGCCTAGCCTGCGTGTTCTAGTACATTTTGCTAAGTCGCGAAATTGTGTACATCGGGATACAACCACCAAATTTCTACCACAGATAGAGTATTCTGCGGTGATTATTTTCAGATGTAGAAGGAAGTCAGATTCGTCTCCTGTGCGGCGGGAAAGCGGGGTGAATAGGACAAAGGAGTCCTCTTTTTCTTTTTATATTACTGATCAGGTAACGCTAGTAGGACTTGTGTCGTATCGTTTTCGTGTAAAACAGATATCAAGAATTCATTTTTCATGTTATTTATTCATAACACCATATAAAAATATGGTTGTATTTCCGAAATTGTAAAAATCACAACAAGTTTTTTTTATTCAGGGAGATAAATTAGTTATATTTCCTGAATATTTACAACTAAAAAAAATATTGCAAAATAGCAAATTTAATCTTGTTTCTAAAAATATATAAATATTGGGCACTCTTCATACAAACAGTAACTTAAATAAATTGTTGATGTTGAGATTAGCCCGCGTGCTCGTGATACATTAGCAAAAAAAAAATTGTTTTAATTAAATTAATTTGTTTTTCTAGGACGTATATAGTAAATATTATATGTAAAAGCATGTTAATAATCATTATTTAATGTATTTAATGAAGCGAAATAGGATGCGTTCGGAGATTTACGTTGGTTACGCCGACGTAAAGATATATTTTCAGCTACTGTTTGTATGAGAAGTGCCCAATATTAATATATTTTTAGAAACCAGATTAAATGAACTTTTTGAAATAATAATAATAATTTGAAAATGTTCACGAAATTGAACTAATTTACATCACTGAATAAAAAACTTGTTGTGATTTTTACCTTTTCGGCCATTACACCCATATTTTTATATAGAACTGTACGAAAATAACATGAAAAATGAATTTCTGATATTTGTTTTACACGGAAACGATACCAAACACGTCCTGGTAGACTTAACTGACCAGCAATAAAGAAAGAAAAGAGGGATACTTGGCCGTATTCACTCCGCTCTCCCGCCTCACAGGGGACGAATCTGACTTCCCTCCACATCTGAAAATAATCACCGTGGAACACTCTATCTGTGGTAGAAATTTCATGCTTGTAACCCGATGCGCACAATTATGTTAGAAAACAGCGGCTTAGCAACTCTACTACGGCGCATACAATTGATTCATATAATCACACCAATGTATGTATAAATAAAGCACAATCAATAAACTGGATAGCTATTATTTTGTAGGTACATCAATTCGCGCTTAGATAAACAAATACTTCGGTAGAGTTTATAACCACGCAAAATTTTAGGTATTTCGCGCAAGTATTATTATTCCTACGGTGTTTTTGGGATACAATTAACTTTGGACAAGCCTTTTGCCCTCGTTTAATAGAAAGTAAGTGCTCCCTAGCCGGGAAGTGGAAACGCCGCGGCCGCTTCTTCCTTTAATTACAATAAACCAAATACTTTCCTATGATATACTCCTTACAATTTGCATACAACCCGGCAATTAGCCGCCCATAACTCACGAGGGCTGCAGCTCTCCTGGAGCATCGTTTAATGAGGACCCCCCCTTTCCTCCCTCCTTCTCGAGCCCTCGCCTTGACCTTGGGCGGAGGAGAGGCCGGGCCGAATGAATGGAGGGCCGTTATTAACGGAGCGGGGCACACACGGATCCGGGAGACAAATATTCGTTAGGCGAAAGGGTTGCTCATTCCAGATATTGGAATACTTCGCTACGCATTCGTATCGCCTTATTATTTCCGCGATCATCGATTATCGCTTTTGCAACCGACGGCGGACTGCTCCGCGCCATTTGGACGCAGCCATCAGAGTACGGTTAACACTGCGACTAGAAGTAATTATTACAATCGACTTAGAATACAATGAGATCGTGGTCTTCAGGTTTATTTTCAATTAGAGCGACTTCTTCATAAATGTAATAGACTTTAAATCGGATTGTTAAAAAATGTGTTTAATACGTTATATGAATTGTGTTGATAGCACAATTGAAGAGCTAATATTTAATATTAATTCGGTAAACTTTCGAGTTGAGAGTCGACTTATTATGCTACCAAGCATTTCACCACAGTCCCAATTTGATCTAAAATTTGGGTACCTATTAGCATAAAGACAAATAGCAATCTCGTCACGTCGGGGTCGCACTGCTAATTCGGCGGCGTGTCCCGCCGCGCGCGACACGCCGCAGACGAGAGGACATCGTCTACTTAATAACTCCGAGACACCGCGCCGAGCTATAGCACAGCAACAGCACAGAAGGCGGCTACCTCGCCGCGTTTGCAGATAATATTACCTTATTAAAAAGGCCAAAGTTAATGCGACACGAGTCTACGAGCACACAAGTATCATGGGACCACTTACGACGTCTGGTTTCTTGAAAAGTTAAACTTTAAACAGCTTAGTAAAATGATATAGGGACTAAACTAATTTTCAACCTACAATAATTTGAAGTTTATATAATTATGATCCTTTCTGCTCCACTCGCATATGAGTGTATACGCTCATGCGTAGTAGCAGGTAACTCAATTACCAAGTCACTTTATTCTATTTGTATTATTATCATGCAGGTAATTATAAAAATTCATACTCTCTGTTTAAGTTTTAGGAACAGTTAGGAAACGGAAAACAAGTGCAGTTGACACTCAGGGACAAATATTCCGGGTTGCTAAACCTATATTTCCGGATAACTCGATGACGCCTGGACTGATTTGGTATTTATTTGTTTGAAAGTTGGTCAAATTGTCAACTCATCAGATCTGAGCCGGTATTTCGAGTGTACAACGGGTTTGTGCTGCCTGTCACATCTGCGTTGTCGTATCGCAAAGTGCGATTAGACTAGCATGTGTACCTGCGTCCGTCTATCCTTTTGTACTTCAATTTAGTGCGGTACCTGGCACTATTCAAAAGTTTTCACATGCAATTTATACTTACGTCCGCCATTTAACAATGTTCCGAAATATCGTCGGATATTTGGAAATGGAAATTAAGAGAAAAATCAGCGTGTACCATTTAAACCATCGGTATTAGTGATTTACTCTTTCCGTAATATTTCGTACGCATTAAAAATAATCTCAACTAACGGATAGCAGTGACCAATGACATGATTTACGTACGTGATCGGTTTGGCCGTTTCCTTCGATCCTGACCTGAGCCATATCCTTCGGAGCGATTTGTCAGGCCGCGGCTCTCGCGATAAGCCGCACATCGACGAGGGTGAGCGGGCGGCGGCGCTGACCGACGGCCGCCGTTACTGCCTGTATACATTCCCTGACATTTCGACGTAGTTGCATGCGCCGTGGTCTAACAAGGCAAATAAAAAATGACGCAATAGACCCATTATAGTACGAACTTTAATGTGTGCTGAATGTTCTAAAATCATGTTGACCAATGTTACGCGACAGTGTGACTGCTCCTTTATATTATACCTGCTTAACAACAGAGTAAAAATCATCAATGAGTAACGGTTAATATAAATATTGAAACAAGTCGGCGCACATCTATAAGTTTCTATTACATGGAAGAAACTGGGATATAACCCGCGAATATCGTCTTACACGGCTGGCAGCATCCCCTCGGTCCATCAGTCGTCAAATTAACGTCGCTGCTCAACTTTTTGCGCCATCTGTTACAGTTTTACTTGGAGACTATTGGAAAGACGCATTTCGCGTGCTTCCTACTCAACAATAAGCGTGAGCACGTCACAACTTTTAGACAGCCTCAATCAAGTTGCTAATATTGGAATGGACCGGAGCGGCAAAATATGGGAGCTTTCATATGTTGCAGACTAGAGATATATTAGAATATATTAGACAGGAAAAGTATTGCGCCTTGTAGTGAGACCGCAGCACCTCGCACGCTATCGATACACCGCACGACATCCGCGGTGCACGCCGCGCGCCGGACCGGTAGGTACCCGCTTTAATAAACCTCAATGAGCACGTGGGGCGCGCACTACAAGAATTTTAAAGAAGACGCATAAAAGAGGGGATGTTGACTATAAATAATAAGATAATAGCGGGGCGAGGGGGGTGTTGTGCTGGGGTCCGCGCCCCGCGCCAACTTATCCGCGTCCCGCGCCGCGACACAACAAACTTCCAGCCTACTAGCCACGAATAAATCGCTTTTCAATACATTCTATCGCGGCTATAGGTACTGTGTAGTGTAACTGTCAACAGACCTGAACGCGTCAGCTGATTCGCGCGCCGAACACTTCCGGAGTTCACGCGGAAAATCTAAATAGTTAAATACAACACGAAACAAATTTCACACTTCACTCGAAATTTGCACCGACCACGGGCACCTTTGGTGTCACAGTCGCACTACACTCGGGCGTCGGACACTCGCACGTGTCGCGCGTCGTCGCGTGTCGCGTGTCGTCGCGGCGTGTCGCGTGCCGCGTGCTCGCGCCGCCCGCCCAGCGCGCACTGCCGCCGCCCAACGAAAGGGAAACTGCCCTCCGCTCCTCCCGCCGCGGCGGGGGCGCCATTCACGCGGGAACGTGAGAAACCGCCACTAACATACGAACTTACTTCTCGGTTTGCATCATATCGCAAAACTGTTTACCGCATGGATATGTCTTCACCGTCTATTATTTATGTCATTCATCAAACGTACGATACTTTTAAATGCGAACCCATACCTATGTGTATTACCACTAAATATAATTAACAACTTTGACAAGTTAGCTGGAACGTTTCCAGACTCCATAAAGCGAATTAGTCTGGAAGCCAACACGCTGTAAGTTATACCTTCCTGAGGGGGAACACCGTTACGCTCGGCCGACTCGCGGAGAAAAACTACGAACGTATAGAAACTTTAACCTCGTGTGCAAATAAAAACATGGCCGATCGGGAGAAACTTCCTCGCGACAAGCGAAAAACGGTCAAAGTTCGGGACGTAACTTAGCTGTTTAAAAAATAAATCTACCTGAATGTGGCAACTTCGCCAATAGGAGCCGGGACCACAGATTAGTATAATAGTTCTTCGAACAGATACCCATGTCTGAATAAAAAGGCAAGTACCTACTGCTTTTTATGCCTACTCAATTTAACAATGGAGCTACCTTGAACGCGCGGGCTGTTGGCCGCACGTGCCGGCAAAACGAGGCTAGGGTTGACACCGCTTAGAAACGATTTTATAAAAAGTCAAGATAAATGAAAATACGATCGATTTATTTAAATTTATTTTTCAAATGTAATTATCATTAGGTACCTACTAGAAATAGGTATTCACATGCGCTGCGGCACACCATCAAAATCGTTTTAATTTCCGAGTAGGTATATCGGAATCTTACCTACCTATTCTATCTGAACATACCAGAAACCTGAAACAAAAACAACTCTCTGTGTAGGTACCTAAGTAACCTAAATATATCCCGATGACAGTAGGTACTTACTAAATAAAGTTTGGTAGGTGTCATCGGTTAACGAGGACCAGCAATTGTATGCATGTTATCGGAGTTAAAATTTTTAATAAACTCCCATGTCACATTAAAGGTATAAAAACCACTACGGGTTTTAACTCCAAATTAAAATTGATGCTACTTCAAAAGGCCTATTATTCAGTTAATGAATTTTTAGACGAAATTGACCCTACTCAGTAACTTGTAAGTACCTAATCTCTAACTTCAATATAAATTAATATAAATATAAATTAAGTTACTTTAATATAATTGCTGATTGTATTATACTTGTTGACAATGTATGACTAATACTGAATAAATGGATATGGATATGGATATGGATATATATAATGTGTTACATATTGTATAATACTAGCATTACAAGCTTCGACACAGTCACTAGGTACAAGTTGTTTTATAATAATCTGATCACGCGTTTCATCTTTGCGAATGCATTCCTTGCAAAAGGTCTTAAGTGTCAAGAACAACGCCGACGTTTACGCCCTTTTTAGGCCGTGCAATGCACTCTCCCGCCACACGCACTAAACTGATTTGGTAAATCTTAGTGAGTAAATTATTGTCACTTGTTGATATAGGTAGTAAGATGTTTTCTATGAATTTAAGTATATTAAGTAGGTAGGCTTATTTATTCAACATTACATGTATCTATTATAATTATAACAGTGTATGCATGCGTTTCTAGGTAGGTGCTTATTAAGTTCTAAGAATTTTTAGTAACATTTCATCGTCTGTCGGCAAAGAAAAAAAGGATAAATATCTGTTGCTTTTATGTTTTTACACCCCGCACCACTGCAGCGCGTTGGTCTCATTCGCGACGAAGCCATTTTTTTGGTGATTTTATAGCGCGACCGGCGGCGTCCGGCCGTGAGCGCGTGTGGCAACCGACTGGCTAAGCGTGTCGGCCACGACAGGCGACGTGTAGGTATCGTTCTGGGTTCCCACGGTACAGATGGGGGGCACTGCCGGGACACGATAGTTGCGGTTGCGGCGCATAACTCACGCCCCGGCTCGGGGGGGTGATTATAGGTTAGAGGGGGAGGTAAACGGCTCAGCATGTAGTCGCGGCACCATAGCCGGCGAAGGGGCATCGGGACTTAATCTAGTCTGTAACGCTTTCATAGCGTCGTATCGTCCACGGCTAAATGCAACTGCTGTGAAGCGGCCGAACAAGTTGGTTCGCCGGCTGCGGGGCGGGGGTGTGCACACGACCCAAGTACAAGAGCAAAGGTGAAGGGTGCCGGAGCATCTCGTCGGAGGCATCGCCGCCGTCTCCGCGTACTTCGCAAATAGAGATATGCCCCGGGGGCGGGACATTCGTTGCAATTAAAAGCTTCCTCTATGTCACGATAGCGGCGTCCCGACTGTAATTAACTCGTATCAATAGTAAACTTTAACGTTGCTGTTATAGTTTCTCATGAGAAGGGTTGTATAATGTATGTTGTGAAATCACTGGCTGCATTCACCCAAAAGTAACGATGAATGCAAAAGTAAATTAAGTGTCGAAATTGAAAAAGAAACTACCGCGAGATGAAATATATATAAATAAGTACTAATGTCTCTATAAATACACGATATCTGTTTATAAAACGTAACATAATGCCGTAATATTTTCTACCAGTTAACCGTGAATAATCTTTATTTTGCTGGCAACAATCTCTACAGTACCCTTACCCTTCCTTTTAAAGTACCCATTAGTACCGGGATTAACAACGAATCATAATGCCTCGGATGCAATTCTAATTATGATTGCATGCAATGATCGAGTGCGTTAGCGGTTGCGGTAGGGAGCGTGTCGTATCGGCCATCGGCTGCGTCTGGTGCGGGGGCCTGCGGGGCCTGGGGAGGCCTGCGGGGCCTGGGGGGGCCTGCGGGGGCCTGCGGGGGCCTGCGGGACCGAAGCAGACGCAGCCCCAAGGGCCCTTGACGGGACCCCCAGAGCCGGCGGGTGCACTCTGCCTGCGCTTTGTTTCCGGAGGCTTGTTCGTGGCGTGTTGTGACTGCGTTCATTATACGAGTATATGCGTTTAGAGACTGATGTTAAACAAACATTTACTTCGAGTTTAATGTATCAGGTAACTGAATTTGGGGCCAGAATTAGATCCTGGTACAATCGACATTCGATATTAACTGACATGTAAGGATAAACATAATGTTTAAACAGGCAAATAATGGTGGCAAAAACCTTAAAAGTAACAAGCTGCCTGCTTTGATAAAATAATGGAATCCGTGCGTACTCTTCCCGGCTCGTCATACGATGCGCAATTTCCCACATATTACACATTTTAGTGGACGGAAGACTCGCGTGAGCACGGTGCGGCGCCGCGCGGCTTTAAGATAAATGCTCTTTCGACATTCATTTTGCGTTCCTGAGCGGTGGTTATAACGTGTTCACTGAAAAACTTTTACGATAGCGCATTGAATATGTCCTCAAGATTGCCTACAATTCTAGTCATTGATCATTGATCTGCAAGACCGCCTACCAAGGCGATCGCTTCTAGTATTATCTAAACTCCCGTCACAAGACATACGAGTAAGGTACAACAACGACGATTTTGCTTAAATGTCTCGTGCAAATGTTTACGTAAACTACCCTGAGTTGACCAGCGACGCGACTGAACCTGCGGGGCCGCGAGGGCGGGGCGGGAGGGGGCTGTTGTCATGCATGGCCGGCTTTAACTCCGGCCCTCGTCGATAAGTGCCGGGTATTTATCCTAAATAGGATGACCCTGGCTCAATTTGCTGTACCGAAATCTGCGGAGAACGAGTGAAACAGAAAATGTAGGAGTGAAACTACATTTTCTTACGCAGTATAAAAAGCAGACCTAATTGTCAATCGGTGATACAACACAAGATTAGTTAGGTACTAGTATGAGTTCTCAAAAATACAGAAATGATCCCTAAAATATTTGTATTACATTCCCTATTTGTCGTCAATGCCATTTATAACTATTAAAAACATGTTAAAGATTTCTATAAAGTTCGATTCCATGCTCGGTTCAATATTGGCATGACAAACAATTCCATTATGCTTTATTATGTAACGATAACGAGGCGTCTCCCGCGCGGGCGGCACATTACCATACTGCAAGTGGCGATAAAATGCACGCGCCGTAGACAGGACAGTAGCCGAGCTCCATAGTCTTGGGTATACTTCATGAAACCTCACTTGATTAGTTATGCGCAGGAAAGAATCGGAATGAATCTCTAACTGGAAATAAGGAGGAAATACGCGGAAAAAAAAATCGGATATAAAGAGAACATATAATAATATAAATGAGTAATGAGAATAGTTAAATCAGTAAGAAATATAATTGTAAATATAAATGATAAGCATTATTTAAAAGTTCCGTTATTATCGTTTATAATTTTCAATGCAAAAGCGTGCAATAGCTTAAGTTAAACTTGTCCAGTATGGTAGTTATAGTCATTAAATTCTGTTAAAGTTGATCTACCTTCTTGCGTTGACTGTGATCGACCGGGAACACCGCAGACTGCTGACGGCGGAAAAATAACACAATTTTGCAGAAAATATCGAGTTGAAGCTTAATTGACGCCTGTACCTACCTAAAGGCGCTGCAAAAGTTGTAAGTTTCTTGAAGCGCTATGTCCTATATTATTCACATTGAATCCTGGTTCTATTAGTTTGGAAATTTGCAGTAGAATGTGATTTTCTGTGAGACACGTTTATATAAGTAGGCACATCTTCAATGCTTGTCCTGTCACTAAGCATTGAAAGAGTTTATAAATTATATACTCGGTAAATGCTGCAATCTAGCACTTTTTTAAGTTTGACAGTAATGTAAATAAAACTTCACGATTAGACTAAATTTTTTGATGCAGACTAGGCTTCGAAAATATGTTGTTGTATGGCTTATATGGATATTGCTGAAACCCTGACAGCGGCGCGTCACTAGCGCCGCAGCCGCAAAATGTGATGCGTGATCCATATCCACACGATCGCGAATTAGCTTCTAGAAGTATTCGGCACCGCGACCAGTTGATTGCTGCTTTTTTAACGACTCGCGGGGCGCGGAGTTTGCGACAGGGATTACGCGATTTTTGTAATAACATTGTCACGATGGGTGTATCTGTATGAGTCGAAGTTTAGATGTCAGCTATTATCTAGCAAGATTATGGACAAATAGAAACCAATCAGACGTAGGTCCAGTTACAAAATAAAGTTGGATTGTATGAGGTTTTTAACAGATCCATATATGTACATATGGGGCCCAGTAAGCCTCTATCACAAAGCCGTAAGGTTTACACTTCTGATTCGGGCAGTGAACAAGTGAAAATACACTATTCGCGATTTATCAAAATACAAGTAAGTAAGTTGGTAGGTACATAATGCAATAGAACTGCCACCATACATGCTTCTATGATGTATAGTTGGACATTGGATAGCACCGCGCCGGGTGTACCTAAGCTAAAGTATGCAATTGGAATCGCATCTCCTCGAGCATCTGTTCTGTGCTGCGGCGAGCGGCATTCTTGGAGCCTAACACAATTCCATAGTGGCGGTTCTTTGTCTGTTGTATACTTTATAGGTGATTAGTGGAAACAGTGACAAGAAAAATATGTCTTCAATGTTACGTCACAAAACATGTCATTGAATTCGCCCGCTTAATATACCTACTAAGTATCCGAACTTTTAAGACATGTCGTGTACAAATATTTCCCTCCCCTTTTCGTTTCTTAGAGCCGACAGTAGTGTTACAGCGTGTTATTGTATTAACACATTCCTGGCATTTCGATATCGCCCCTGCAATAATGACCTTCCTTTTATCCCGCCACCCCTGTCCTCGTAAACCGTGATATTGTTCCTGGACGAGCCCCCCGGGACCTTCCCTCCCCCCCACCGGCTAGCACACGCACCCCACCTGACATAAATTACGAGGAAGTAACTGATGTGACCACTCGAGACCACGCTTCACTTTTACCTTCTTCTTCTTCTTCTTCTTCTCAGCATATATGCGTCCACTGCTGGACATATGCCTCTTGCATGGATTTCCAAGCTGATCTTGATGCGGCGATCCTACTCCAGGTCGGCCCTGCCGTCTTTTTAATGTCGTCCGACCATCTGGCTTGCGGTCTTCCAACGCTTCTGCCACCCGTTCGCGGCCTCCAGTGAAGCGCTCGCTGACTCCATCTGTCATCGTCTCTGCGACATATATGACCAGCCCATTGCCACTTCAATTGCGCAACTCTTTTTCCGATGTCGGTAACTTTCGTGCGTTGGCGAATGTCTTCGTTTCGTATTCTATCTCGCAGAGAGATTCCGAGCATTGAGCGCTCCATACCACACTTTTACCTTATTAGCTTCGAATAACCCTTCATGGGTCGACGAACTTTATCTATACACGCCTTTTTTAAGGGCGCGAGGCTGCATATGATTGATTATGCTATTAACCAGCCGTTATTTGCACTTCTTTGTCATTTTACGCTAAAACTTAAGGCGTAAAAGAAGAAGATCAGCTTCTTCTAAAGAATAAGCTGCGACTTGACAAGCCAAAGACGTGTTCATAAAAGTAGGCTTATTGCGACTGCGGGTAATATAGCGCCGCGGCCGAACTACTCACAAGAGCGGGTCGCCGCTGTGCCGGCTGCTCCCGAGCGCGACTGCCCGCCGCCCCGGCTCACCCCGAACCTGCCAGTCTCGGCGCGGGATATCGCGCAAAGATCAGCTAATATTTGCTCGAGCGAGCTGCCGCGCTGATACCTGGGATGTAGAGATTTGCCGGCGATATTTGAAACGGGCGGCTTTTCACAGATCAACTTCGCAACTCCAAGCTTAGCAGCATCGCTTCATATACGGTAAGCATTACCTTGAGAATAAAGCTGTCGTCGGTTTTATAGACGAACCATCTTGGCTTAATAAAGAAATCATTTAAACTAGTAATAACCAAACCTTGCTGTGTATACATACCTGAAATAGAAAATGAAAAATAATTAGGACCACTCATTATTAACTTTTTAGCAAATGAATGTAACACAAGTGTAACAATCTAAAGGAGGAAATACCAGCCACCACCAGGTTAGTCCGCATGCAGCACCTCACACCGACGAGTACGCAACTAGAACAATACGAGAGTGCAACTATTTAAAGCCATGTTCCCAACAAATCACATACAAATGTTAGCATTTAATAAATTTGTTAAGTGTAGCCGTACACTAAATGTTACTAACGCTTAATCGCACACATTCCGATAGGTTTTCTATTTATTCTTGCTCAAGACCACGAGTGTCTCTTATATTGTATTTAGCTTCATCTGACGCTCATAACAAGTACCACACAACACTGCGATTTGTATAACTTGAAGCTGAACTGCGCAAAGACCAAGGCCCTGTTGTTCAAAACCACTTCGAGAAACAAAGATAGCTTAGAAATTTCGTCAAATGGTGTCACAATTCAACAGGTGAATTCTGTAAAATTTCTCGGTGTCTGGATTGATTCGAGTCTGAACTGGAAAGATGAGCTGTCTTCGCTTGTCAACTCAATCAGTTCAGCCTGTTACGCGTTAAGAAGTCTTAGGGATGAAGTAAAGGTGTCTCAACTTAAGATAGTATACTACGCCTTGGTTGAGTCAAAAATAAGGTACAGTATTAAATTTTGGAGCAACAGTTACCTTTATAACATAAAATCAGCCTTTGTAGCCCAGAAAAGGGCTATCAGAACCATGGCCAGAATATCACAGACCACATCGTGTAAACCATATTTTAGTGAGTTCGAAATCTTAACAGTACCTAGCTTATATATTCTCGTAATACTTGGTGATTTAATGAAGGGTCTAAATGTCATCGAAACGTTGGAAGAACGACAAAAGCGCTTGGCAACACGAAGGAAGGACTTACCACAAACAATGATAAGTAAACTTAAGGTGGTCCAGCATTCTTCGAGTTACCAGGCAATTGTACTCTTTAATAAGTTACCACCTGAATTGAAATCCGTCACAACTACAAACAAATTTAAAAAGGGCCTAAAAGCATTTTTGCTAAGGAAGTGTTTTTACTCCGTAGAGGAGTTCCGAAAGCACAGCGCCAATTAGGTAATTTATTTCCTGGCAAATGTAGGTAGTTTACTTTTTATTATAATTATTTAAATGTTAGATTCCCTTTTTTTGTGAAAGTTGACATAATTATGAATAGTTGTTTTTTTTTTTGTAACAGTGTTAGGTATATAATATTATCAAAGTAACTTAATTAGTATGTTATTAAGCTTGACAATGGTGCTACGAATTTAAATTGTATAGATTGTTATTATTTATTTATGAATTTGTAATAGAATAGTATATTATAAGGATTTCTAACACAATGTATATTGTTAAAGAATAAATGACTAATGACTAATGACCATTTTCTAAAACCAAGGGTAAACCCGTGACTTCATAATATAGAGGCAGTCATTCGTTCGAGGAAAAGCACATAAATAGAAACGTATTTTCGAATATAATCAGCAGCCATTGATATTTTATCTCGACGCTATTACACTCGGTCGTCGCGGCTTCCAATTCGCGAGCGTCCAATTTAGTTTACGAGCCGCCGTCACTTCACCACAATAGTCGTCGTCGTAAACGGCAGTTCAATCGATACCCCTCCTACCTGCGAGACCTATTGTTCAGGCTAAAGACGATTTGTTGCCCTACGAAGGGCTGGATGTTAATGGGCTTTTACAAAATCTATCCCCGCACAGCAATTCAGTTTTCCCATCAGCCTCCAAGGCAAGTCGATGCGACGCCATCACGAGACAGATAGGGTGTTGTACGCCGAACCCATGTAAGTATAGAATTGACCAGCACGCTTCGGTCCCATCAACGGTGTCCCAGAACAGATATAATGTTGTTTCAATAGATTTTCTATTATTTTAAATATTTTTTTGTCTCTAGAATACGCACGCCGTACATTTTACTATGGTTATATGCAATATGTTGGCCCGCAGGTTTGCGCGATGCACAGAAGAAGTGAAGATCACACTGTTTAAAGCTTTCTGTGTATCATTCTATACATGCAGCCTGTGGGTCAATTATACGCAGAAAGCGTACAGCGAACTTCGCGTCCAGTACAACAACGCGTTCCGGGTGATGTTGGGGCTGCCACGCTGGTGTAGTGCGTCCGGCATGTTTGCAGAGGCGCGGACTGACGGCTTCGCGGCCGTCATGAGAAAGAGATGCGCCTCGCTACTGTCCCGTCTGCGCGGCAGTCCCAATCGCATCCTGAGCGTGTTTGCCAACCGCTGGGACAGCCCCATGTTAGCCCGGTGGACGAAGATGCACGTTGTCAAGTGTTGATGATGCGGTATGCTAATTTATTTATTGTATTTTTAATTACTAGGTTTAAATTGTAAGTACTAACATTAAATTATTAAGATACTGTATTCATTATTATTAACACACTTGTGTATGGACTCAGTCTGAAATAAAGATATATTATTATTATTATACTCCTTTATTAATTTAAAATCTTAAGTTAGGTTTTTTACAATAAAGTTATATCAAAAGTAAAATACAATAAAGAAATTACAAAATATATAAACACATTATAAAAAACCTAACCTAGGGTGCCGCCGGCAGCGGGGCAGGCATTATTATTATTATTATTATAGTAGGTATTATTTTTCAACAGTAGCAGCAAATTTTCACAACGCACCATACTTTTGTTTTTCAGTAGGACCGACGGATCGAGAGCTGTTTCACGGATCAAAAAATCAAGTTCGTTAACAAAGAACAGTCCCCGGGTTCGAATCCCGGCCGGGACAAATATTTGTGTGATGAACTCGAATATTTGTGCTTGGGTGTTCTATGTATTTAAGTATATATTTATCTATATAAGTACGTATATCGTCGTCTAGTACCCATAACACAAGCCTTCTTGAGCTTAATTTGGGACTAGATCGATTTGTGTGAGGGTGTCCGATATTTATTATTATTATTATTAAAGGGAAAAGTGTATAAAAAGTTCATTATTGAGCCTTCGGTCGCCTCACAGGTGTAGCTGTAGCGTGTGAATATTCATGCCAACGACGGCCCGAGACATTTACCTACTTGTGCATAGATCGGGAGTGTGGAATAGATATTTCCATTGTGTTATGTATGTATCGGGAGAGCAGCGGGTCGCCGCACGTGCGGTGCTCGGACCGCGCTCGCCGCGTCGGGGACCGCCATAAACACACTTTATTTTTCCTCTGTGCGGAATCCCAATTCGGTCACTCGCCGTCAGCATTAATATGCAATCCTCAATTTTAAACTGCTTTGTTCCCGCCGAAAGGCATTTTTATATTAATTAATTTATGTAAAATCGTACGTGACATAAGCGCCGAGCCGGCGGCAATCACATCGGCATTCCGGCGGCGTCGCTTCTGCGCCTCTCTGATACAGATGAACTGCTAATTTGATTCCCGGAAGAAAGTTATATTTGCCACGTTTCATGCCGCGCGACTCGTGCGCAAAGCGGTCTGATCACATTAGCATTAGCACCTTTCATAAATAATTTCCCCATTTTTCACAGCGCGCTACACTACAGCGATGGATCACGCAGGTAGTTAACTCACCGTGAGCATGTTGATTGCTTTGATTTAGATAGTAAAATTCCTGGATATAGTGAAGTAACTAATTTACAGCGTATTTCGAGCGCCTCTTCGTAACGAACCTAACTTCGCTAACCTGGAGTATCTACACCACACTGCGAATACTTAGCTGTAATTTAGCTAACCGGATAGAGTGTAGTCTGGATCCGGTGCGGCGTACGTCGGTGCGGTGCTATCATATATTTATTGCCGGAAGTAACGCACTATTGCCGCAGCATAAATCCAGTTTAAGGTAGACTTCCGACTAGAGCGGCTCCAGCGTCACTAACGCAGCGACAGTAACGCGGCGATAGAGCGATAGTATTATGCAGTACAGAAACGTATGAACGAACGTTCGAACGCGGCGTCACAGTCGCCGCGACAGTGACGCCGCGTCAGTGACGCTGGGCGATAGCGGCCGTGCCACGTTTGCGCAAGCACTGTCGCGCAATCGCTGCGATCGCACATGGTTTTTAGATGTTATTTGGTGAAATATAAAAAAAATGGACCGCAATAACATATTCACTGATGAAGAAGACGAAACACTGATAAATTTAGTGTCAAAACATTCCATTTTGTACGATTTAATATATAAATACTAGTGATAAAATAAAATTAAACTGCTTTTTATTAAACCGACAAAAGCTCCTGAATTTATCGTCGTCCTCATTTAAATGGTTTTTTAGCAAGATGCTTTAAGGGCCTTCTTCCTTTCGACTTTTGAATATTGAGTTTGGCGGACTTCGTTCCATACTAAAATAGTAACGAAGCCAAAGATCATCATCCTCCTCTTCTTCTAATAGGATATTTTTCATTAATCGGTTCATTTGATATAAGAACACAACTGCACTACCGTAATATAACTGGAACTGACTCCGGAGTCGCGCTACTCGGAAGCCAATCAGCGTCAGAGCCGCTGCGACACAGACGCAGCGGCCGCTGCGTTAAAGCCGCGATGGTCGGAAGTCTACCTTTACAGCGAATAAAGCAACGTAAGTTGAAGTGGAAAATACTGGAGTTGGTGTCTGCTGGCGGCGGTAAGTCCGAGCTGGATTTACCGCCGCGCTCACTGTCGCTGCGCCGCTCGTTCCGCCTGTTCCTTTGCCTCGCGAGGAAACAGAATAATGTAGCTACAGGCAAAAGAACCCTTTGGAATAACGTTTATACTTAAACGAATATCAAGCAAAAAGACACCACTAAAAGCATTTTTCCATGAATGTTGTTAAAAATATAATTTGACTGCGACGAAGTGCAGCGCTCTCGTGCGCCACACGTGCAAATTGGGTTGTTTGTATTTAGTGCTGGATT
This sequence comes from Apotomis capreana, assembly GCA_947623375.1. Taxonomy (NCBI): domain Eukaryota; kingdom Metazoa; phylum Arthropoda; class Insecta; order Lepidoptera; family Tortricidae; genus Apotomis; species Apotomis capreana. The sequence goes on from OX392499.1 coordinate 44,349,425, forward strand.
ATTTCACTATTTTGCATTTATTTATCGCAGTAAAACTTGGGTGGCTTGCATAACGGCCGATTCTATTTATAAATGTAAGACTCCACTTATGAGCAGGTAGTGCGCGCGGAAAACATTAAACCGTTGCTGACATGAAAACGTTCGTCGAGTGAGTCCCCGCGAACGGCGACGAAGCCTGAGAGCGGCGCGGCGTGCGGCGGCGGGCTAGCGTATCTTAAACTTCACTTCAGCCCTTCAGTTAATGACTCGAAAAGTCGACACGACTCCAGTTAGTCTCGCATTACTGTGACACGCGGTAGGTACTATTTTATAAGTGTTTTGTTATAACAAAAAAACTTATAAAATACGAGGGTGGATCAAATATTACCCGTGTTTGATGGCAAGTGCCGTTACTTAGGAAAGTTGGCATTACCATCGTGTAGTATTGACCTTATCAAATAATAAAATGAAAACTATCATTTGTTTATGGTTCAGTTTTTTTTCTGGCGGCAAATTTTGTAAGAGTTGTTTTGTTTTTCATACAAAATGGAGAAAGGGCAATATCGTTCCGTAATTCGCTTCTTATTTTTGGATGGAAAAATATGCGAACAAATAAAAGTTATAATAGATGCTGTCTACGGAGGTCTTCCCCCGTCTATAACAACCGTGAGATATTGGTTTAATGAGTTTGAACGAGGTCGTACATCTGTTTTCGACGAGGACCTCCCAGGGCGCCCGGCAGACGTGGTTACCAAAGAAGTCGTGCGAAAGGTATAAAAAAAATTGGGCAAGTGCGAGTCCGACTCGCGCATGAAGGGTTCCGTACCTATACATATATATAATCTATAACAAGTTTGTTGTATGGGAGCCCCCCTTAAATATTTATTATATTTTATTTTTAGTATTTGTTGTTATAGCGGCAATAGAAATACATCATCTGTGAAAATTTCAACTGTCTAGCTATCACCGTTGTTGAGATACAGCCTGGTGACAGACGGACGGACGGACGGACGGACAGCGAAGTCTCAGTAATAGGGTCCCGTTTTTACCCTTTGGGTACGGAACCCTAAAAATGGTCACCGATCGACATACGAAAGTGCTAAAAAATAAAAGGTTGTGGGGGGTATGGTACGGAACAGCAATTAATATAATACACGATAAATTAAATATGAAAAACGTGTCCGCCCGATGTCTGCCGCGATTGCTCACGGATGAAAATAAGCGGTTACGGCTGTCAATGTCGAAGGAGTCTCTGGGCTTTTTTGTGAAATCCGCAGGATTTTTGCCGTCGTGTCGTTACACCTGAGACCAAGCGGCAGTTTAAACAATGGATTTTTTTTAACGAATCTGCCCCAAAGAGGGCGAAAACGGTCCCATCAGCCGGAAAAGTCATGGGCACGATTTTTTGGGATATTAAGGGAGTAATCCTTATAGATTTCTTACAAAAAAGGGAAAACTATCACAGGGCCGTACTATAGAGACTTATTGGACCGACCGGTAAAAAAAAAGAAAGGAGTCACGGCCCCATTTGGCAAAGAAGAAAGTGTTGTTCCATCATGACGACGCACCAGTACATTCATCCAAAATTGTCACTGCCAAATTAACCCAACTACGTTACGAATTGCTGCCACAGCCGCCTTACTCAGCGGATCTGGCTCCCTGTGACTTTTTTCTGTTATCCAACATGAAATAATAGCTCGGGGGAAAGAAATTCAGCTCAAACGAGGAGGCTATAGCTAAGACAGAAGCGTATTTTGAAGAGTTTGACAAATCCTATTTTTTGAAGGGGTTAAAGAAGTGACCGAAACGCTGGGAAAAGTGTAAGGACCTAGAAGGAGATTATGTTCAAATATAAAATAAAACTTTTAAAAAATATATGCGTCTTCATTTCCAACACAGGTACTTTTTGATCCACCCTCGTAGTACCTACCGCGTTTGTGGAAAAAAACGCTCACACACTAACGCTTTGCACAAATGTTAATTGCTCATCAGCACCAATCAAATAAGCCCAAACAGGCTTTCTCTTGTGGTGTTTAGAAGTTTCTACGGCCATCTTCCGTCTCTATAATATTTATAAGATCAGCAAGATACCAAATTATTGTATTGTCTCGTAACTTCATTTACATACAAAGTTTGATTTTGATGCGACGATTAGATGTAGGTACCTACGTTAAAAATGTACTTCTAAGATTTGATTACTTTCTTAGTCACAACCAACAAACTTAGTTTCAAGTGGAGCTAATAAAAGTGTGTTAAAAATAATGAAACCTGCAACAAACGAACTTACAAACTTCTACAAATATCAAAAGAACGTGTTGTCGTTACATTGTTTATTGTATGAAAATTATGAAATCATATTATACAGGCAGGTACCGCCGCCTCCCGGAGAGCCCGGGCCGCCTCAGATTCAATTTGCAGCTCGGAACTAACTCTCGCGGCGCAACGAGCCCACCGACTAACTTCCAAATTATCTCGCCGCTGCGACACGCTGTGCTGTTCATACTAGAGCTCGAACAAGACGATGCTGCTATTTAGGTAAGCCTCGTTCATTTCCTTTCCGTACTCAACATAAGTAAGTACTTATAGAACTTTTTACTATAGCGTAAGATCGTTAAAATTTAGGTATTTGAGATAGGTTATATAAAACTGAAGTGCAGCGCGGAATGAAATAAAAAAAAACCGAGTATGACAGCGCATAAAGCACGTGTCGCCGATAGCTTCTGGAATCGCTTCCCGATGAAACTGCAAACTGGCCGTCGGACGGCCGCGCTTTAAGACCCGGCGGTTGATGGCCCATCGTGCCCCGGTCACACGATACGTGTGCGATTCTAACGACCCATACAATGTTGACTTGAATACTCCAAGAACTGGCCTACTCTAAGCTGAAGCGACTATTCACTGAACCGATACTCTACAAATGTCTGCAATTTAAATGAAAGCTCAATAGTTTCGATATTAGGTAAAGACTTTAAGAGACGTAACGCGATCTTCCAAGACTCAGCAGCTCTTACCAGACTCCAGAGAACACTATATGGAGTAGCGAGTGAAAGTCGACGCCGTAACCTATTTAACTGGAAGTTCACGCGAGCTGTCGATGGTATCGCGGCGGCGCGCGGCGGAAATCGAAAGCGAGCGGGAAACGTCGCGCCTATCGCGAGTGCATCGGGCCCGATAGTGTAATGCAGAACGAAATATGTTGTATTTTGTGCTTACATGTTATATGTACAGGCTGTGATATCTTCAAATTCCTTTGATACCACGAAATGCGATCGCATTTTCTTCCTTTACATTGTATACCTCAGTAGTCGAGTGATGCGAGAGAGGCAACCGAGCAGCGATCGCGGCACGAGCCACTTGTGCGGGACGTGTCGTGCTACAGGAGTGGATGCGACAAAGGCGCTCCTTATTCTCGAGACGCGACGTCGGCGCAAATTGAAACGCGCAATAAGTGGGTACATTTTTGAGTAAATTCCAGAATGCACGGCACTGCACCGCCGCATGTCGAGCCATTAGCCGCTCCAACGTGTCGGCAACACGGCTCGGAATGCCGCAGCGGCCGAGTCGCAAGTTGCCGCACGAACACACGGGGGGAATGCGGCGCCGCGACAGTTATGATCATCAATGGCGGTGCAATAAAAGGGACTCGAATAGTTTGCCAACAATAACCTGCAGCGCTCCCGCGGCCGCCATGTAAGTTTATCTGCGAATCGTGCACCGACGTCGAAACGATACGAGATATGAAAATGTTACTTTCATTCTTATTAAACTTTTAATAGCATCTATAGTAAAGGGAACACGACTACATTGTAGCAAAAAACATCAGAATTCTTAAATTAAATAGGTACAACAAAAAAGGCTGGCGAGTTATTGTTCGCGTAAATCATCATCCGAGCCGCACCGGGTCGACTCCGAGAATAATTGGAGAACGGAAAAACACACTCGAATGAGTCACAATGACAATTTATCTCCATAATTTGTAAGCCGTCTCCGGGTTTAAAAATACGAAAATGTAACGAGTGGAGTCGGTGCGCGGGCATCGTCGCCGCGCGGCTCCCGGCCTCCGCTCATAAACTTGGGAATATTGTGAGTCGGAGGCGCTGCTCGGATGCCGGCGCGGATTCCGCGACCTACTACCGCCGCTAGGAATGCTTTGAGGGAATCGTCTCCGCGCGCCCCCGCGCCCCCCGCGGCGCCAGTAACTTCGCTGACGCGCGACGCCGCGCGGCGGGGCCGTTGTTGTCCTTTTATTCGTATTGCTGATGTTCACGACTTGAAAAATCCTTGTTTGACATCCGCGCGTCCTAAGTTTTACGGCGCAACAGGGACCCCTGGTAACTTCAAACGAACATTAATGAAGTACCTCGCCTTCTAAAGAGATTTACATTTTAAAACCGTTTTTATTTCGTAAGGGAAATAGCGAAAACTTGTAGGGTCACTATCTACTATATGTCGAGTATTTCTAACCTTTCGTCCATCTCAGAGCGAGGGTAAACTACAGAAGTTGAGGTAAGCTAGTGCTTAAAGTAAGTACGTCATGTTGCATTATTTTGTGTCGTGTAATATTACCTACGAAGCTACACGAGACGAAATAATGCAATTGTACTCGACGTCGATTGTATGTTATAGCGATAGTGGTAGGCCGGAGTTCGCTTATATTAAGTGGCTTCACAATAAGACACTGAGCCGTCTCCGTCGTGCCGCCGCAACAGCTACCAATAAATATGTATCGGGCGCATCCTAATATAATAAGTATCTCTCGAGTCCGACCGGTGTTCGGCGTTATCACACATGTACGTAAGTTCCCGCCACCATGCACTTGTTATTCCAGCCACCACCGTGTTATTGTAGCTCTCTAGCTAAGTTAGTTCTAAGTACAGTCAAGACAAATATAAGAAAGCAGTGTTTTTAGGTTTGTTTTAAAATATCATTTTCGCTAGAAAGCAGTCAAGATATTCAAATATATGGAAGACGTGTTTTTTGTTATATTAGAATACCAGGATCGCTTACTCATATTTCGCAGACTGTACGTGTTAATCTACAGTGTAAGTACCGACGTGCTTCTACTGTCCACACGTGCACGCTTTAGTAACTAGGAGGTGTTCGAAGCTGATTTCAGGGATGTCATTAGGTTTAAAAAGTTACTGAGATCGGCTTCTTACTGATGAGCACCGATATAAATCTCGAATATTACGAGTATATCGTTGAACAACAGGGAAAGTATAATTAAAAGTTAATGAATGAAACGAGCAGTTAGTGTCCCAGCGTTTATTGCCCACACCACACGTATTTACAAACACGCCTCACGTCGCTGCCGCAGCGAGCGCCGCGAGTCGCGAGTCGAGACGCCGCACCGGACACGGCTCGCTGCGGTGTCGCAGCGACTCCCGACGTTCGCTAGCGGCGCGGTTCGATTCCAATCGGACGCCTCATAAGAATGTCAGGTTCATATTAGGTCCCAACGGGCACTCGCAAAGACTGAGTTATCTCTATCGAACATGGCGTCTGGTGCTTTTAAGCCCACCCTAGACTCGACATGCGCCGTGAAACTTCCAAGTCAACAGGCGTCCGATCGAAAGTAATCACTTCGTGATTGTCAAGACCGTCAGTCTCGGCTATAGTTCAGATGACGGGCTCGTGTCGGCACTCACCGCTGGCCTGGCTGTCGGCGGAGCCGCGGCGGCTGTCGGCGGGGCGCACGCGCTCCGTCAGCGCGGCCCAGTCGCGGCGCAGGCGCAGCGCGCGCTCCTGCAGCGCGGGCTGCACGGGCTGGCGCGCGGCGCCGCACTCGCGCTCCAGGTTGTTGTAGTTCTCCAGCACCTCGCGCACCTCCGCCTCCTGCGCCGACACCAGCTCCTGCACGGAAACGGACCACTTTGTAACTTCCGCGGTCGACGGCAAATATACCCGGAGAAGATTAAGGGACGATTTGGACGTACACGCTGTGCTCCGTCAGGCCATACACGCGAATTGAAAAAACCTAGAGTTGACTAGAAGTATAAACATACGGCTTTAGATGATCGGAACTTTGATCATTTTAGATGTCCCACATGGTAGGATTCTGAACAAAAAATTTAAAAATCTCGTACAAAAAGAATATAGCGCCATGACTCCCTCTTGAATTAAAAACGAGATGGCTCTCCATCTTTAAATGTCCTTAAAAACACACTTCTTACAAAGTTAACTAACCGCTTTAAATATTTGCGTAGTAAGTTTCATTTCAATACAAACATTAGTATTTTACGGAGTAATAAATCTCTAAGACTAAGATAGGGCAGCGATAGATAGAAGTAAATATTTACGCATGAATAAATAAGATAAAAGTAGAATATCTGCTGCCCTAGAAATCATGTGAGAAATGTGTATTTCAGTGTTTTAGTTTGTGGCTTGAATGTAAAACATTGTTGTCTGCTAAAAACGTGTGTAGTAAATTGAAGTAGTACCTTTAAGTTATCTAAAAATCTTATAATATTATACTGCAGAAAATAATAGAAATAAGGATTGCAAAGTGTCGCAGATGTATTTAGGTCCATCTACATATTATTTATGCCGCACCGTGTCGGCCGGTCGCATGCGGTATTGAGCCAGCCAGGGAGCCGGTACGTACTGGTACTTATTTACTAGATTATACTCACGGCGAGCTCGTGCGCGGCGGCCTGGTCGGGCGCGTCGGCGAGGCGCGCGCGCGCCGCGTGTGTGCGCGCGCAGCACGCCTCCAGCCGACTAGAGAACTTGCCCAGCGCCGCCAGCTTCGACGACAGGAACTCGCGGTGCGCGCCCAGCGCCGAGCACGCCTGCACACACACACACACACACTCATTCCAAACATAACCTATCAGCGCTTTAGGAATGAAGAAAAGGGGTGGTGTGCTGACACTGCAGCACTGATAATCAAATAAAACACGCGTCGCTTATGCGATTCCGATGTCTAGATTGAACTATTTTCGCAGGTGTTCAAGTCAGAAAGCTAATCCACCATTTTGCAATATGTATATTATGTCAACCGCCTAAATGTACGTGTGAGCTTCACAATGTTTTATTAATAAAATAAGAAAATAAACAGCAGTTGCGTAGTAGGATAGCTATGTCAACATGGAAGCACAACGTGCGATCGAATAGCGATACATCATTAGTAACACGACCCTCCTCAATCCCTCGCTCACCTATTAGTTCGCGGCAGCTTCGGTTATACTCAATTGCTCGAAAATAATTTCATTGTCACTTGTAAACCAAATTTTTGGCTGCATTGGTTAGATTAAATACTGTTTTTTTTTGCACCAAGATAGGCAAAGAAAGACTGTACTAGAGCTTAAAGCATTAATCTAACGCTGTGTATGGCTGCGAGTTCCGCTCGATAGTTAGGTAATGTCGAAAAAACTTGCGTGGACAAAGTTCTATATGGTTTTGTTTGTATCTCTTACCCGCGTACGGTGTGCAGATAACGACTTTAACAAATAGACTTGTTTTTATAGCTGCCGAGTAACATTCCAAAATACACAGTTCAGATACAATTTAGAGGACATCCTCGTCTCGCCACACACCGCATGTTCGAGTTTGCTTGTAACGCGAGACGACGAGGCCGCGCGGTGAAACGTGCCGAATAAACCAACTTTTCTTTTTGTATTTTCTCATATAGACACGAAACAAAATCGTTAGGATAAGGGCTGAGGTGGCACGGGCTCATTTGCGGCTCGACCAGACATGTCGACGTGTGCCGCCCGCCCGCCAGGCCGCGGGTCTAGGTGCACTGGTACGTGCTCTGGTCATACACAAACACGAAATATGAGAGCTTTTCACTCTCTGACTTTGGCCGCGAACTATAAATTCGACTACGACAAGTTCGAAATTTAACACCTATTCGCAGAGCGCACAAGAAGCTCTTTATACTGACTCTTTTCAAATCGTATTATCACTTTTATTCGAAAAAGAGATTTCTAGTGGAATTTAAATCGTCATTTCTATATGTAACTGTAAGTATATACAAATTGGCTTGACTGTATAGAATAGGAAAGCAGTCGGTGTCGGTAAATGGCAAGTCTGTTGGTGTAGAGGCGAGTCTCGCCGCCGCGAGAGCGCCCCCGCTTGCAGCGGGACCTCATATTGACATGAACACAGTTTTTCAGTGCAGCGCAATAATTGCGCGGTAGGTAGTGCGGCTCTAGCAGGTGCGACGAGTGTGAGGGACGCGACTCCGGGTGCGAGACATTCGAGAGATTATTAAAACTCCCATTTGCGCGGCTGTCGGATGAGGTCCTCGTGCGACGAACCCTCACGTTCAAGGGTAAACCGACTTTCCAACCTACGCTATAACCATACGTACCGGCGTAATTGTTACGCGGAACATAATGTTTGTGCTTATTTATGTTTGTGGTTTACGATAATTTGTACAGTTTGTGTTGGATGTACGGTTAGGGAGAACGTATATGAAAATACACTCACAGCGACGCGGGATATAATAAATTGTAGACAGAAAGTTGATTCAAGCTCGAGCGCCTATCCTCTCGAGTGCCGCGTAACTTTCCTGAAGAGCCCTGACGGTTTCACGCGAACAATGCGCGCCGTCACTCCGCCGACTGCTCATGTATTCTGACGCGCGGCTACAGAGAGCACGCTGTATTTAACATATTCGATGCAAATTCCCGCCATGTGCGTCGTGCAGCGGCGGCGTGTCCGCTGCAATGTGTGCGGCCTCTATTATGCAGCGCTTCTAGCTGCACCACTCAACCGACCGCTCTTTCACATATTAAGCGTATACAGGATTAAAAGTAACAAGGCAGTAACGACCAGTTAACTTCTGCCACTGAGATCAATTATTAAAAAGAAAAATCCAAGCAATCTAATTTAGGATACAAAAGACATAGACACTAACGTTTTTACGTTTTTAAAGCATATAAGGAGGTGCTGTTCCGCTTGTTACAAATTATCTGGCTGTTGTGCCTATGCGTACCTATACGTTACAAGCATACTCGTAGTGGTCGTAAAGTAAAACATAGGAAGTGTAGATTTCACAATGTTTTCTATACGGTACTACGAAATTATTATTTACCTACAACAGTTGTAAATAATAATTTCGTTCACAGTTACTGCGAGTCAACTTTAATTCCCACCCTACGTATAAGGGTACCTTGAAGTAAAGGGCATAGTTACCTGTTGGATCTGCGCCCGCAGCGGCCCGGCGTCCTGCAGCCGCGCGCCCAGCTCCTCCGCGCGCGCCTGCGCACAAACACAACAACCCGTCACTCACACGAATAACACACCCATCGTCTGCTGCGCTACTGAAACGCCGCCCGCCTCCGCGGCTCTAACATTCTGCCGCAGAACATTCGAGGTGACTGACTGAGTCGAGGTGGTTTCGTCCGTCGTCGTTGACTTCAATCACAAGTATTCAGATGGATGAATGTCATATCTTCAGATATTACAAAACTCCTAGTTAATCAAAATGCAATAATTAAAATAATAAGTAAAAAACAACAGCTTTCTATTATTGAGAGTTTATGCATGTTTTGGTTTGTTTCTGGAAATACATAATTTTGTATTTTAACTCTCTCGTTAAACTAAACTGGACGTAACCACCTTAAAAAATAAATATTGACACACTAATGTCGTGTTGTGATGCCGGCGGCGGCAGTTTTCAGACGAACTTTCTATAACACGTTACACTTCGCGAGTGTGTTCATTAATACTGTTTGGATTCGTAAAATATTTAGCTCGGCGCGCCGCACAAACTCATAACATTATTAATATCTGAGAGAGCCGTAGATCATCGGCGACGCACCCACGGGGCCCGAACTTCTTCCACGTCCATCGGAGCCGGGGAACTCGCGCCAAACTCACGAAACGCGGACAACAGGGAAACTCGCGGGACGCACGCGCGGCGACACTCGCGGAAGTGCGCGCGCGCCGCCCGCTTCGATACATTTCGATCCCTACGAAATCATTTTACTCCGAAAACAAATGAATCTCCCACTGTGTTATCGACCGCTCGCGGTGTGCCCTACGGTCGAGGATCGGTCGGCGCGCGCGCGCAGTTGCGGCGCTCGGCGCCGGCGCCGGCGCACACGGGACAGGAATATTCGTGGGGCAGAAATAGACGCGCACGCGTCGCGCTAGCATTTTGGATAGACCCGAGTTTTCCTTATACGGGCAGATAATTTACTTTAGCAAGAAAGGATAAAACATTTAGTTAGGTTAATTACGAAAAAAAACAAATCAATTTCTTAATTAACAAAAGTTCATTATTTACTAATAGCAAATAGGTAGGACATTCCCATTAGTCGGAATATAGCACTACGAAGAGACCGCGCCGGCACTCTTTTCCCCACCTATACGTAAATAACAGTATGTAACAAAAAACACAAAGTCAAAAGTTTTGTTCCAATAAAGATAAAGATTAAATAAAAGACCTGTAATGAAAGTTTTAATATTTTGACTTTATACCTTTCAGCGCTAGGGAGCTTAATATTACCTACACACAAATATTACAATGCAATAAAGAGTATTGTTTTATATTCTATCCATTACGTACGCCGACTTATGAAGCTTAGGGCGAGTGAATATTATATTTTATACTGACACTTATATACGCATATTGGATACGCATTTTCAGAGTATTTTTGAGTTATATAAATTTTGTAATAATCGTAAACATGATTTTTTGACATAGTGATTTTTAAATAATTAGCACAATGTTACGTCACGTTTTGCCATTCCTTTGGATAACAAATCGGCCAAAAAATGTGTGTACGATATTTATAAACTTCGTTTCACTATATACGCGCTCCTCCCCGGCAAGGGCGCTATTAGTTACTTTATTACCTGTCGCGTGCGGGCGACGTGTTACCGCCACTCCACGAGAATAGCCCCCTCATAGCAAGCAGGCGGCGCGCTGCTCCGCCTGTTAATCAGTCAATTTTCAGTGCGCCGGCGACGAGCTCGCGCTGTCTCATTCCCGCGGCTTCCGCAACACGCCTATCTCACTCTAATGGGCTCGCGAGGATTGATACAACCATCAGCAATGTTTGTGGGAGATTTCCTAAGTGGCTCGTCGATGCACAAATCAATAGCGTTGAGAACGTCTGAAGTAATTCATAGCGACGAAATGTAAACGATCGAAGCTCGGCGCGACGCAAGAGGGCTCGTGGCGCAATTGTCAGGCTATACATAGAGTCGTTACCTCGACGGTAAACTGTTCTGTTACGGATAATGGATCGCTATAAAGCCAATACCTCACGACGCTCAGGCCGGCAGCGGCTTAGTTGTCGAGAAGATAGCAAGATGACCCGGACGAATTTTATAACGACTAATTAACTACGTTTGATAGATTAAATGATCGGGAGTCCGGGCGGAGAATCGTTGGCCTATGATGGTTGCTTTTATCACGCGATAAATAAGTTACAAAGCATCCGGCACGCTTCGACAAGATGTCTGTGAGTGACAGATGCTTTGTCATCCCCTGACTGGCCCCTGTTCCGACACATTCAAAACTTATAAAAAAATATGGAAAGTAATAATCTACGTGAGCAGGTCGATGCCCGCGCGGCACAAACATGATCGTGCAACTATCTTGAGGGAATCGCGGCGCCAGGAGCGACGGCTCCGAGCGGCGGATAAATGTCAACATTTTCAACTGTTTACAAACTATTCTTGGCGCGCCCGGAATAGCGCGTGACGCGGCCGTGACGTCGCCTGACGCGTGACGTCGTGTTGAGCCGGCCTATGAAACCATTACGTCTAATCGATGAGGTAATTTAAAGGGAATACATACCCGTTTTTTATCAGAGACACAATCATAACAATTAACTTCTTCTCGTACTCACTCAATTGCTCAAAGGTTAACTGGAAGAGATCCCTTATAGGGATAAGTTCGCCTTTGTACCTATATGTTATTTGTAATACATGTATTTTGTAACTGTTTTTGTGTACAATAAAGTGTTTACTTACTTACTTACTTACTTAACTTCACTGAATTTGGGTACAACAATAAGAGTGCTGAAATCATGTATGTATCAGTCTCTTTGTGTTTCATGTGTGAAATCGTAGGTTTTCAAAGTAAAGATTTGTTAGCCATTTTTATTAGATTTTGTATTTTTTTCCTGTGGTGGTTTTTAACTACTTATGATAATGATTTGATCATCGAATCCGGAAATGTCGGGGGAGTTAATTTATAGTATAATTGAGATTGGTCTACCCCTTATGACTGACCTACTAATCTTTGAAGGTCTTGTACGCAGTAAAGGTTAAAACGAAAAGTTTCTATATTTGACTACGAGTGTATAGTTGAACTTTCCGCGCTGACGGCGGCAGCACCCTCGCACGCTGACGGCGCGAGGGTGCTGCAAATGTCGCCGCGGTGACTCACGCCACTAACGGTCCGGCTGTCTAAGGCTGTGTAATGTGTATGGACATTTGTCTCGATGAACAGATGCTTAAGTTCACTGTAATCTATCTGTTCATTATATCTATAATCAAGCATCATAGTGAATGTATACAACAGGATTATTTGTTTCGTCCCATTAGGGAAAGCACTAGCTGGCAATAATTGGTTATGCCGACAATAGGGTATGTACTCCTTGATAGTTAGTTCACTCTTTGATAGTGCCATTGAAATCTATAAATAAGGACGTTTGCGTATTCTATTTAATTGAAAGAAGTGAACTATCAAACAAAGAAAGAAACATGTAATACATTTTTTTAAACAAAATTAACTAAAAAAATTATAATTCAACTCTAAACCTACGAGCTAAGCGACGACTAGCTAGACAACACGACAAATAGCAAATTGTTTCGCCATCGCCGCAAACACGTTAACGTTAAACGCATCCCGGCGGCCCGCGGCGATCGAACGAGGAAGCGATCGCAGACAAACAGACAAACGAGCGGCCGTCGGCCGACACGAGCCCGAGCCGTATCGCGAGCGAATACGGCTCACGGCGCGAGCGAGCCAAACTAGTGCACGTCCCGTCGGTCAGCGGGCTGAGACTAGTGTAGGCGCTCGGCTGTGCGCGCAGAGTCGCGGGTCGGCCGCAGCGGCCGCTGGCAGCGCGCCAGCGCCGCGCCGTCTGACGCCGCGCCAAGAGAGGCGAGCTGCTCGTTTGTTTTCTAATGCCGGTCGGAAGGCGATGTTCATTCATTTGATAATAACCTCGCATTTTATTCTAAGCAAATAGTAACTTATATTGATGTAAACGCAAAGGTGCTCATAGTACCGAATAAAACAGTATTCGCTTTATATCGGACCTAATTGGGCAGCAAGTAAGTTTAAAGTTAAAATAAGCATAACGTGCAATGTAAGAGGCATCTGTCTCTTAGCGAATTTCTCCTGATTGATTAAATATTTACCTAGTATAATTGGTAGTGGCAAAGTTAAAAAAACACAAACGTTTTTAAAAAAATTGAGTTTATTAGTTGATACTGAGATCTTTGTATGAAGTAAGTACTTGTTACTTATAGTGAACTAGCTTTTGCCCGCGACTACGTCCGCGTGGAACTTGGAAGTATGGAAGCAACCTCGTACAACACGATAGATATCCACCTAATCACCTTAAAAGGGATTATTTAAAGCGCCTAAGCAAATGTAAGAGCAATTGTGCTTTTGGTCTAACCATTTACATTTCCGACAGGGTCATCAATTTCATCATGAATTACTTACTTACTTTTCAATCTTTTTAAGGATAATTTCCAGGATGAAAACTATCCTATGTCCTTCCTCGGGTCTTAAATTATCTCCATGCCAAATTTCATCAAAATCGATTCAGCGGTTTAAGCGTGAAGAGGTAACAGACAGACAGACAGACAGACAGACAGACACACTTTCGCATTTATAATATGGCTTGGGTTTAAACGCCTACCAAATATGATTAAACGCCTACCAAATATATTGATAAATTACTACCAATAAATTCTTAATGCTCACCAAAACGGATGAATGCTCACCAAATAGTGTACCCCAAACTATTCTATAAATAAAGCAAATAATTCTTTTTCTTACATCCTATAAAATCATCGTTTTTTAGGGATATAAAAAAAAAAAACTAACCTAACCTAACCCGGCCGAGTCGGATCTGCTCTGAAAGGTGATCAGGATTAGATGGTTACCTAGCTGAAACACTAATTTATGAAAACAATATTTGGTGAGCAAAACATCCATTTTGGTGAGCAAAACATCCATTTTGGGAAGCAAAAAGATATTTTTTGGGGAGCACTGTTTAGAGTGAATTTATATTAAATGGAGGCAATTCAATTTATTTGGTATTTAGTTTTGGGGGTATAAAAGCCATTTTGGTGAGCATTTAAATTGTACCCTTATAATATTAGTATGGATTCTGGTTTTCAACAAACGATATACTTATTTATTATTTGTAGCAATTATGCCGTAGTTTTTATAAGCTTTAAAAAAATGTGTGGTATGTGGGATGGTTAACTTTGTTTTTATTGGTTAGTAAATTAGTGGCGATGTTAATCAGAAAGAAAGATAGTTTGGTTTAAATTTAACTTTTCATGTTCATTTTTGGTACAAAGTGTTTTTTTTTTTAACTCGATAAAAAAACCGTCACAGACTAATTAGACTTAGGCATATAGGGTTCAAACTCTCCTAAATAGTCCCCTGTATCACCTCCTAAAGTTCCTACATCGTGATTCCAAACACCCAGTATGGTACTTCTATAACAAACGCAGTGTACCTAGTCGGTGCCACTTCACGCGTTAATAAATATTTTAGGAAATTATAATCACGTCAGCTTTTGATAGAATGGAAGAGTTGGAAAACATACTAGAATCGGAAGGTGAAGATTACAGTTAACGTTTAGAATAAAAAGATATCGTCGAGACAAAGGTTCGTTTCACGAGATCGAAAACGTTGTTAAGCTTTCTTTTAATTAAATTTAACTATTCGATATGTATATGTAATATTTTTTTTTATGAGTTGGTTACTTATTTCATTCAATATATTACATTCGAACGGTAATTTTAAAACATTTAGATAGTATTTCACAGCAATTTTCATGGTATTTATTTAAGATATGTTTTTTATGCGATAATGGTAACAAATACAAAATTCATTTATTTACCAAAAAGTATTTAAAGCGTACACAAGTAGCTTACACAAGTATATGACATAGTTTACATATAATGAGAGTCTTTTGCGTAGATTTTATCAGTGGTTCTCACACTAGGTCGAGCCTGTATCGTGAGGGCTTATATACCTACACAAATTTCATTTTCACTTCTCTCGCTCTAAAAGTTCGACTTTATGCTGTGCGTAGGCGACATAAAGTCGCTTTTTATGCTCTAGAGCATAAAGTAAAATCGTCGTCGAAGACCAAGGCGATCGGTCCAACAGCCACACGAAAAAGGTTCTTAATAAACAGTAAAAAAAAAAACATAAAACTTCATACAATAAAACCCGTTCCAGACCTTCCGATCCGATCCGATTTATCGGGAGAAATCGGATAATGTGTAGTGTATAAGATCCTAACAATTGCACTACACATTATCCGATTTCTTCCGATAAATCGGATCGGATCGGAAGGTCTGGAACGGGTTTTAACTCTTTATTTTATTTCGTTTTGTTAGTATTCTAAGACCAAGGCAAATATACCAACAGCCAAAGTACACAATAAAACTTCTTGAAATAAACTTGTAACTTTTATGTACTATCATTTATTACTTTTTAAATTATTACTTTAAATATTTATTAAATTTGTTTTTAAGTAGGTGGTATACATGATATATATGTGTATATATGTTATTTACATGATACAGTTTCATTTCCTCGCAATCGAAGTGAAAAGTAGAGTGTGCAACTCGTCCATAAAACGCATTTTACACTCGACTTTATATTCATCCTCGCTCGCAAGCTCGCTCGGATGGATAAACGTCTCGTGTAAAATGATGCGTTTTATGCACTTGTCGTACAATCTACTATTCACTACAAGATGTTGCTGATACAAATAAGATTTATAAATAATTAATACTAATAATATTCGCTCTGCTCAATTAAATCTATATCTAGGGATAATTAGCAATGTTAAGCTTAGTCAATAGATGCGCTCGCCATGTAGAAGTGTGTTATTGTAAGTACATATGTAGTACGTACATATGTGCGTAGAAGTGAACTAGTAACATATTAAGTAGTGTACCAGTAGATTGTTCTAACCAAGGTTAGAAAGTAACCCATTGCACCTGAGATATTTCTGGCGCTCGAACGAAGTGAGAGCGCCAATAGTTCGAGGGTGAAATGGGTAATTTCACTCGATTTTTAACTTCGACTGCGAGGAAAATAAAATAATACTGCACGCACATTTCATGGGTGAGTTAATAGCAGATTGTTAACCAAGGGTAGAAAGTGACCCATTGCACCCGAGATATTTCTGGCGCTCGAACGATGTGAGAGCGCCAATAGTTCGAGGGTGAAATGGGTAATTTCACCCGAGTTAAACACTTTACTTTTCATTTCGACTGCGAGGAAAATAAAATACTACACGCACATATGTCATGTGTGAGTTATATTAATGTCCATGTCATTTTTAACAAATAAACAATTAAAGACACGGCATTTATATATAATCTCGTGTTCCCGCTTTTTCTACTGCAAACTTTCATTCTTCTTATTTTTAATAGGTAAAAAAAAGTTAAGATATACGTACCGCTAACATTTAAAAAGTAAAAAAAAAACAATCCAATGGTTTCAATTGTATTTTTTTAAATAAGTGTACGATCTATCAATAAATGTGGGACGGAATTATATGTATGTATTTATTATGAATATAAGGCAAATTTATATTTAATAATTAGATATAAATAAAAAATATTTATAAAAATAGATGTAAATAAATTAAGCTTGCCTATATCTAACCTTTGGAGACCTTTTTTCAATGGCCACTTACCACGGCCGACTAGATTGTATCTAATTTAGTTGGTCACGACGTGCATCTAGAAGGTAATTGCGTAACTCATTAAATTTTACTCGAGTAAAAACTATCAAAATTCTTTTTTGTACATATGTAAGAAGCAAACTTGAGTATGCGTCTCAAATTTGGAATCCATGTTATGATACTTATATAGACCGAATAGAACGCGTCCAGAAAAGATTCGTCAAATACCTATGTTATAAATCAAAAACACCTTACAAGACGATGAATTATGTCGATATGTGTAAGAAACATCATCTCATTCCGTTGCACATTCGAAGAGAAATCGCGGACATAACTTATATTTTAAAGGTTATAAACAACAATGTTGACTGCCCTGAACTGCTTGCTGAACTTTCTTTCAAAACTCCATCCAGGCTTAAAAGACACTACCCTCCCCTCTCAGTTCCCTTTTCCTCGCGTAACTATAGGAAGAATAGTTTTCTGTTGCGTGCTGGTAAAAGTCTTAATAAAGTAGCAAAAGAGCTGGATATCGACATCTTCAACAGTAATATCCCGGCTGTAAGGCGTAAGATGACGAACGAATTTTTTAAGTGAGCGTGCTTTAACCGAATCTGCTGTCTGGTGCATTGATTATATTAGTTGTTTTATTTAAATTTTATATTAGTTGTTCTATTACACTTAGTTTGTAGTCACAGGTAGTTGCGATGTTGTGCATTGTACGAGCACTTTATTTTTGTTTAAAATGTCACTACCGGTGGGAACCTGTAATTGGCTTTCCATTAACTATTTCTAAGAGCAATGTATTGTATGTAGCTGTTGGTTCTCCTAATAAATAATAAATAAATAAATAAATAAATATATTTAATAATTAGATATAAATAAATTAAGCTTGCCCATAGGTAACTAACTTTTGAAGGCCTTTTTTTCAATGGCCACTTACCACAGCCGACTAGATTGTACCTTATCGAGTTGGCCATGCCGAAATGTGATGACGTAACACAATTATCTTTGACTTCGTGGCAATAAAAGAAATTCTTTCCACCCTAGGGATGGAAAAGCTATTTTCCACCCGGCTATCTAGTCATGAAAATGACACTTTCCGAACAGGAGTAATGAAAACAATGTATGCGGTTACCTTGACGAGGCTGAGCCGCACGGACAGACTGGTGCGGTCGGACGGGTTGGCGCTCGTGGTGTCCAGCAGCGCGCGCACGCCCGCCAGCGCCGCCGCCTCGCCCCGCCCCGACACCCTGCGACAACATGTCTCTGTAGCGTCAACCGGCCGAGCCAAGACTCGGCCGTCTCACGTCCATGAGGCGGCCAGTCTAATGGGTTGGCTAATTAGGACGCCCAAACTATTAGTTCCTCGATCTTGTTTTTTTTTTTTCAATGTAATACGTGAACATAAAAGTAAAGTGTTTTTAAGGAGCCGGGGGCGTACGCACCTGTGCTGCAGCGCCTGCAGGTCGGCGGCGGCGCGGAGCCAGCGCGCCAGCAGCTGCTCCAGCTGGTCCTGCACGCCGCGCGCCAGCGCGCCGCCGCACGCGCCCAGCACCGCGCGCCCGCCCCCGTAGTTACCTGTGCTGCAGCGCCTGCAGGTCGGCGGCGGCGCGGAGCCAGCGCGCCAGCAGCTGCTCCAGCTGGTCCTGCACGCCGCGCGCCAGCGCGCCGCCGCACGCGCCCAGCACCGCGCGCCCGCCCCCGTAGTTACCTGTGCTGCAGCGCCTGCAGGTCGGCGGCGGCGCGGAGCCAGCGCGCCAGCAGCTGCTCCAGCTGGTCCTGCACGCCGCGCGCCAGCGCGCCGCCGCACGCGCCCAGCACCGCGCGCCCGCCCCCGTAGTTACCTGTGCTGCAGCGCCTGCAGGTCGGCGGCGGCGCGGAGCCAGCGCGCCAGCAGCTGCTCCAGCTGGTCCTGCACGCCGCGCGCCAGCGCGCCGCCGCACGCGCCCAGCACCGCGCGCCCGCCCCCGTAGTTACCTGTGCTGCAGCGCCTGCAGGTCGGCGGCGGCGCGGAGCCAGCGCGCCAGCAGCTGCTCCAGCTGGTCCTGCACGCCGCGCGCCAGCGCGCCGCCGCACGCGCCCAGCACCGCGCGCCCGCCCGCGCGCGCCGCCGCCACGCTAGGAGCGCGCGATGACATCTACACGGGGACGTACGACGAGATCATCAAAACTCATTTTTAAATTATCGATACGTCTCTAAACGCATTTCAAATTGTTTTACAATATTAATTTATTCGGGGTCCCCTGCCCCGTGAGTCTCTACCTGTTGCTCCAGATCGCGCAGCTTCTGCTTGAGGTCCTTGACCGGCTCGTCGCTGGCGCGCGCCTGCTGCAGCGCGCGCTCGGCGCCGTCCAGCCACGCGCCGCACGACTCCAGCGCGGCGTACAGCGCCGTCCATTCCGCTTGACAACGCGTCCATCTGTTTACACAATTCAATTAGCACATTAAGGCTGCGCACTCATCACTATTGTGGAAGTAGTTGAGTGATGTGCGTGACAATGGTCTTTATACCAACATACTCGTACCTGTCCCTGCGCTCGCTGTACCGCTGCGCGAGCGCGCCCCACTCGGCCTGCAGCTTGCGGCGCACGCGCGCGGCCTGCGCGGTGTCGGCGCCGCGCCCTCCGGCTCCGACATACCTGTCCCTGCGTGAGCTGTACCGCTGCGCGAGCGCGCCCCACTCGGCCTGCAGCTTGCGGCGCACGCGCGCGGCCTGCGCGGTGTCGGCGCCGCGCCCTCCGGCTCCGACATACCTGTCCCTGCGTGAGCTGTACCGCTGCGCGAGCGCGCCCCACTCGGCCTGCAGCTTGCGGCGCACGCGCGCGGCCTGCGCGGTGTCGGCGCCGCGCCCTCCGGCTCCGACATACCTGTCCCTGCGTGAGCTGTACCGCTGCGCGAGCGCGCCCCACTCGGCCTGCAGCTTGCGGCGCACGCGCGCGGCCTGCGCGGTGTCGGCGCCGCGCCCTCCGGCTCCGACATACCTGTCCCTGCGTGAGCTGTACCGCTGCGCGAGCGCGCCCCACTCGGCCTGCAGCTTGCGGCGCACGCGCGCGGCCTGCGCGGTGTCGGCGCCGCGCCCTCCGGCTCCGACATACCTGTCCCTGCGTGAGCTGTACCGCTGCGCGAGCGCGCCCCACTCGGCCTGCAGCTTGCGGCGCACGCGCGCGGCCTGCGCGGTGTCGGCGCCGCGCCCTCCGGCTCCGACATACCTGTCCCTGCGTGAGCTGTACCGCTGCGCGAGCGCGCCCCACTCGGCCTGCAGCTTGCGGCGCACGCGCGCGGCCTGCGCGGTGTCGGCGCCGCGCCCTCCGGCTCCGACATACCTGTCCCTGCGTGAGCTGTACCGCTGCGCGAGCGCGCCCCACTCGGCCTGCAGCTTGCGGCGCACGCGCGCGGCCTGCGCGGTGTCGGCGCCGCGCGGCAGCGACGTCCACGCGGTCTCCGTCTCCGCCACCGCGCCTTCCAGCTCCGATATGCACGACTTCACCTTCTGTACGGACGAAGGGTGTGATGAGAGCGAGTATGAACCGCAAGGAAATTTTTTATATGGGCCTCCGACGACTTCCGCCTCTTTAAATATCGAGCGAAGTCGACGGGGCCACTGACTAGCTTTTTTAACTGAAATATGCGTTTATTTTAGATTTATTGGGGCTTTCGCATGACACTTCGATCAAAATTACATATGTGTTTTATACCTGTGTAAACAAAATAATGGTTTTTCATTCTCGCAGCAACTCTCTAATTTCTTACATAAACGGCATTCTAAACCAACACTATAAATTATTAGATCTCGTATTACTGTCGAACGATGATGTCTGCGTAGCCGTACGGACCCCCTGGTACCCATCGATCCATATCATAAAGCACTTTTAATTTCGATTCAATTTGCAATAATCAGTAGTCTCAAATCCGCCCCGACTGTCAAGTATTTCTTAAATAAAGGCGATTACAATTCGATTAATAACGAGCTAACCCTGACTACTAACTGGGAGGATATTTGCATGACGCTCACTTGATGACCCGCTTGAGTTTTTTTAATTCTACTTTTAATAAACTTAGAACGAAATATATCCCCAATAAAAAACTTACTATTGACTCATTTCCAAAATGGTATTCACCAGCGCTAAAAAAGGCTATTAAAGACAAATCAAAATACCTACGAAAATTTAGAATTTATGGCAATAAATCTGATTTAATCTCATTTAATGTATTCAGGGATAGGGTTAAAAAGCTTGAACAGGAGTGTCATGCATGATGCATATATCCGTCGTGTTGAGGATAATATTGCCAAGGACCCGAAGCAGTTCTGGTCCTATATGAAGTCTCGTACTAACTCGCACGTTATGCCAAGCTGCTTGAAGTATGGCAATGGAACGGTTAACACAGCTACCGATATATGCGATGCTTTTTCGGAATATTTCCTCTCAACATTCTCTGCACCGAGCACTAGCCGAACAACGCCGATCAACTCCACCACTTCTACTTCTACTTCGTTTTCTCACATAAAACCCAGAAATCATTGTCAAACTTTTATTAAAGTTAGATCCGTCCAAATCAGCTGGACCAGACGGTCTGCCAGCTCAATTTTGGATTAACTGTGCTAAAACGATTGCTAAACCTCTAGCTTTGTTATTTAAACGCTCTTTCTCGGAATGCACAGTACCGTCGACATGGAAATCTGCCTTCATTACTCCTGTTCATAAAAAAGGTTCCAAAACTGACATTACTAACTATAGGCCAATCTCTAAACTCTGTATTGTTTCTAAAGTGCTAGAAAAACTTGTCTAGACACAAGTATACGAAGCAATCAAGAGCTATATTAGTCCCAATCAATATGGTTTTTTACGACGGAAATCGACGGTCTCCAACTTGACTCTTTTTAACCGACTTCAAAAAAGGAGGACGTTCTCAATTCGAACTTTTTTTTTTTTTAACGATTATATTACGCGAGCGATGGCCGGGGGCGGTCAGGTAGACGTACTTTATACGGACTACAGTAAGGCATTTGATCGAATTGATCACCATCTGCTAATTTCTAAACTATATAATATGGGAATTCAGGGCGACCTGCTTCGGTGGTTCTCATCATACATGGACAATAGGTCACAGGCAGTTGTCGTTAATAATTATATGTCTGGTTGGGTAACTGTTCCGAGTGGTGTCCCTCAAGGATCGTTGCTCGGGCCGCTGCTTTTTACTATTTTTATTAATGACATAAGTGACTGCTTTGTCTCTTCTAAATTACTCTGCTTCGCTGATGATATGAAGATTTTTTCCACAGTGAAAACTTTGAAGAATTCCGATCTCATCCAAAATGACCTTTTTTTAGCTTGATGCTTATTGTCAATTAAACAAACTGGATCTGAACCCGTCGAAATGTCTTACAGTTACCTTTACAAGACAGCGTTGCCCAATACCAACTGCATATAAACTAAGGAACCAGTTACTGAAAACGGTATCAGCTATGAAAGACCTAGGTGTCACACACGACAGTAAGCTTCTGTTTGATACCCACATCTATAACATTGTTGCTAGCGCCACCAAATCGTTAGGATTAACTCCTCAGACCAAGAAAAAAAGAAAGACATGACAGCACGAACAATCTAATGAAGCCACTTTTTTAAAGGTGTGTGCGGGTAAGTGTTGCCACCTGAAAGAAAAGCTCCCTGTAATTTGGGTGAGATGTTAAAAGTTCTCTAAAGAGTTCTCTATCTTGTCTATGATTTCTTCTTTAACGCCCTTAACTAGTTCAGTGCAACACTCCTGCGATTTGTTTGCGGATGGATGGCGGCTGTTGAAAGAGAGTGACTGAAACTATGCGAGAGTATTGCAAATTAATTTGTAATTTATTTTTGCAATTTCGTAATTGTGTTTTATAATTACATATTTAATCTCACTATTTATTTATTTATTTATTTATCGTATGGCATTATTATAGGTCACTGGATAATCAAGATAATAACTAAAATTAAAATTTTGCCCGTTTCAAGTAGGCAGCCGCTTCATCGGAGATGTTCACGATGTCATCTAAGTTACCCTTGAACCTTGTGAGAGGGCACTCCATGACTACGAGTATATGCTCGATGATCTGAACTGGATGTCCGCAGTCGCAAGCAGGTGACATGCTCCAACGAAATATGTTGCTGGAAACGATTTTATAATCGCAAGATCCTTAAGTATGATATAAGTATATGTTTTTCATAATCTTCGAACGCCACTTTCTTCGTAACGTTTTTGACGTAAAATGCTTAAATATCGCAACAATGAAGTACTATGAAAAATGTTTAGTTGCATTTTATTTTATTTCTGCTCTTTCATGATGCTGTGTACGCATTGCATTGTACACATTTTAATTAATTGAAAGGACAAAATTAGTTAAAATAAACCTTTTTAGGATATCCGGTTCTGATCACACGGCGAAGTCCTCGATTTGTTGTGTATAAATCGTTATTATCAAAACGATTCGAACAAACGGCGTTTTTTTTATTTGGTTGCCATTGGTTCGTTTTGGCTCTTTCTAACAAAATCTATCCAAATATTCTTTCTTTTAATATTAGTTGGGAACCTTAAATGTTTAAAACATAAACAATTATTAGTAGGTACAGAGATAGCAAATCAAAGAGGTAAGTATATATGGCGCTGACAACGACTTCGTGTAAGGTCTGTAATCGTTTGGGGTAATTAGAAATCTTACTCTGGTAACACTCATGCTTTGTCACTTCGACAGACCGTTGAGGTTTTCAGTGTTTATTAAAAATGTTTTTAAGATGTTATTTTGATACTTATACGTGATAAGTTACTCCGTCCGACTTTTTGGTTGACGCACTGTGTTTTGTACACCCTTTTACAACGCAGGAGACCATTTTTTCAACATGTCAGTTTCACCGCTGCGCGCCGCGTACTGAGGAGCAGTTGACGTACTTTTGATCGTATTTGTGTGCGTGAGCCATGTAAGTAAAGTACTAATGTGGCATAGTATAAAATGGCTTCATTAGATTATTCGTGCTGTCATGTCTATCTTTTTTTCTTGGTCTGAGGATTAACTCATTAAATTTTACTCAAGTAAAACTATCTAAATTCTTTTTCTTACATTTGTAACTAGCAAACTTGAGTATGCGTCTCAAATTTGGAATCCATGTTATAATATGTATATAGACCGAATAGAACGCGTCCAGAAAAGATTCGTCAAATACCTCTGTTATAAATCAAAAACTCCGTACAAGACGACGAATTATGTCAATATGTGTAAGAAACATCATCTCATTCCGTTGTACACTCGAAGAGAAATCGCGGACATATCTTATATTTTAAATGTTATAAACAACAATGTTGACTGCCCTGAACTGCTTGCTGAACTTTCTTTCAATACTCCATCCAGGCTAAAAAGACAATACCCTCCCCTCTCAGTTCCCTTTTCCTCGCGTAACTATAGGAAAAATAGTTTTCTGTTGCGTGCTGGTAAAAGTCTTAATGAAGTAGCAAAAGAGCTGGATATCGATATCTTCAACAGTAATATCCCGGCTGTAAGGCGTAAGATGACGAACGAATTTTTTAACCCGTCAAGTGTTTGACCTCCCTAGAACAAAACACTACTAAATGTCCCGTACAAACAAGTAACGGCTGAATTTCCGCTAAAGATGGGAATTTTACCTACCCCGAGAATAATTATATGAGATGTGTTATATATCGTTAGAGAGCTAGATAAATTTGGAATTCGGCACAATATGTTATAATAGCCGCACTTACTTGTAGTGAGATGTATATTTATTTATATTCCAAGATGTTCGTTTTCCGTCACATCCGTCACTAATCATTCACAATTTGCACTCAATTTAAAACCACATATCACCTTTTACATACACTAAAATGATACTGGCTAGTTTATGCGTCAATTTTACGTAAATTCACTACTAAACACCTAATAATTACTTCACAACAAATATTTATTTACGCGCACGTGCGCGCACGCCACAAACTTGCGCCGCCGCAAATCGCAACTGTCATGGCGGATTTGCCGCGAAATTGAGCACTGTTTGAACAAAATCATAAATCTATCAAAATTCCCAAGACCTTACACCAATCTAATATATAAAATGAAATCCTGAGAAAGTGTGTTATAAAACTATTATTTGTTCGTATGGTTTTGAACACTTGAAAATTAGGAAACAAATGAATTACGACGGCCATCATTGCAAAATTATTGCGGCATTCAAACTTGAGGACTTTTTCACTAGGAAACAATGTCGTGCGGCTAAATTTAACATTAAAAACGAAAACCTTATTTAATTGCCAGTAATTTGATATATAATACATAATATAAACACTTTCCGTTTAAAAGATTTGGACATATGTATCACACGAGACGACACTTTCACGGAATCAAAATGCAAGTGATTTTCGAAATGGCGGACGAATTCCGCCAATGTAGAGAAAAAAATATATTTACACGTCACTATTGAGGATTCTGATTGGTTAAAAATCAAATTTGTGTGCTCTGATAGCTGTTGTTGGCTAGTAAAATATGGCAAGCTGCCACCATAACGAATCAATGCAGAGAAATTGAACCAATGAGCGGTTTGGTCGGTAGACTAGCGTGTGTCTACTGGACACTACCGGCACAAAAGTGCTGTAGACTAACGTTAGTCTACAGGACGCTTGACGGGTTAAGTGAGCGTGCTTTAACTGAATCTGCTGTCTGGTGCATTGATTAAATTAGTTGTTTTATTTAAATTAGATCTATTTCACTTAGTTTGTAGTAACAGGTAGTTGCGATGATGTGCATTGTGCGAGCACTTTATTTTTGTATAAAATGTCACTACCGGTGGGAACCTGTAATTGGCTTTCCGTTAACTATTTCTAAGAGCAATGTATTGTTTGTAGCTGTCGGTTGTCCTAATAAATAATAAATAAATAAAATAATAATAATCGGGCAGCGAGCTCGGGTACTTACCTTGAGCGCGTCCTCCTGCAGCGGGAAGTCGTCGTAGTCGCGGCCGCCGAGCGGCGCGGCGGCCAGCAGCCGCGCGCCCGCCGCGCAGCGCGCGCGCGCCAGGGTCGCCGCCCTCACGTACTCGCCGCACAAAGCCGAGCACGAGTCCTGCACACCCCACCCCACCCACATACAAGTTCATACAAAATGTCACTACTAGAAGAAATATATATATACCGTAGTTTGTAACAAAAAACAATGTGTACAATTATGGAGTTTCGTTGATTCCTCATTTATGTCATTAGGGATTGTGTGATAAACTATGGTCGTCTTTCATATTGTTCCGAACACGCGACGAAGCGTCATTTAGAGATCATTTTTAGGGTTCCGTAGCCAAATGGCAAAAAACGGAACCCTTATAGATTCGTCATGTCTGTCTGTCCGTCTGTCCGTCTGTCCGTCTGTCTGTCCGTCCGTATGTCACAGCCATTTTTTTCCGAAACTATAAGAGCTATACTGTTGAAACTTGGTAGGTAGATGTATTCTGTGAACCGCATTAAGATTTTGATGCAAAAATAAAATAATAATAATAAATATTGGGGGCTCCCCATACTTAGAACAGACACTCAAACATTTTTTTTTCATCAAACACATACGTGTGGGGTATCTATGGATAGGTCTTCAAAAATGATATCGAGGTTTCTAAAACATTTTTTTTCTAAACCGAATAGTTTGCGTGACAGACGCCTCCAAAGTGGAAAAAAGTTGGTCCCCCCCCCTCTAACTTCTAAAATAAGAAAATTAAAAATCTAAAAAAACATATGATGTACATTACTATAAAAACTACCAACGAAAATTGTTTTGAACGAGATCTAGTAAGTAGTTTTTTTAATACCTAACTTTGCACCTAATTTATATGGGGCGCTATACATACCAGGTGCAAACTTAACTTAACCACTTAGGGATGGAAAGTGTTTGTACGGAACCCTCGGTGCGCGAGTCCGACTCGCACTTTGCCGGTTTTATTTTTACAGCCAGTTGATAATCGACTCACGATCTTCCCCTTTTTATCCTTGTCGGGCTTGTGGTGCTCGTCCGCGAGCTGGCGCGCGCGCGGCCAGGCGGCGGCCACGTCGGCGGCGGCGCGCTCGTTGTGCGTGACGCGCGCGGCGCACAGCGCGCGGCACAGCTCGCCCGCGCGCTCCACCTCGCCCTCGCGGTCCAGCACCTGCTCCGCGCTCGGCGGCGCGCGCCCCGCCTTCACGTCCGCCTCCAGACCCTGAGGCACATCATAACATATCATTTATTCGAATGGAACACCCACTTTTTCCAGTAGCTCCATCTTTATGAAATGTTCCGGTAGATGATTGAATACTTATTTAGATTGGCGCGCAGAACGCACCTTGAGCCAGCGCTGCAGCGAGTCGAGCAGCGCGTTGAGCTCCTTGATGTCGTCCTCGGCGGCGATGGCGACGTTGCGCTTGGCCTCGATCTCGGCCATGACGACGGCCCACTTGTTGCGCAGCCGGTCGCTGTGCGTCTGCACGTACTCCGCCAGCAGCGGGCTGTGCTTGTGGCGCGCGTACACCAGGCTGTCGCCGCGCGAGATCAGCGCCGCCGCCTCGGGCGCCAGCGCGCCCAGCTGGTTCTTCAGGATCTGCCGTCAACGGGCGGAACGGATGAGCTTCCACGATACTCCTCAGAAAGAAAACGGCAACAATCAAAAGGTAACAAACGGGTTAACGGGGAAGACGAAACGGGAGAGATGAGGAGGGTTACCTCGAGCCGCTTCCCCGGGTCCTTCTCCGCGTCGACGGCGCCCACGGTGAGCATCATGACGTCCATGCGGCGCGCGGCGGCGGCGGCGGCCGCCTCGTACTCCTCCAGCTCGGCGTCGCCGGCCGCCAGCTCGCCCAGCAGGCTGGCAGCAGGCGGCGACAGCGGCGACAGCGGCGACACCGCCGACAGCGGCGACAGCGGCGACAGCGGCGACACCGCCGACAGCGGCGACAGCGGCGGCGACGAGCCGCCCGACCCCGCCGACACGGGCGACAGGGGAGGGGACTGCACGAGGGGGAATTAGTCGGTTAAATCAAACTGCCACAAACATTTTATGACTACCTAGGTTAAAGTAACTTCAAAAACTATTTGGTAATACTTTCCCTTTGGTCATTAAGTCCGGTCATCCCATCGGAGTTCAGAACGTGACTCGATGGTTACCGAGTTACGTAGGTACAAAATGTTCGGACTAACGGATTTGGATTTGTCGATTGAGCTAAAGAGTGAACCGCATTCGTGAAAACGTTATAAACACGAACTAACAATAGGTACATTAATTACACGTATTGTGAGCGTAACTATCCCGAGTGAATTTAGAAGATCGCCGGAAAGAAGAGTAATGGTTATCATTTTGGAATCTCTATTCTTCTTTCCGGCGATCTTTTATATTCACTCGGGATAGTTACGCTCACAATACGTGTAATTGATGTACCTACATATTTAAAAAACGGCATCGGAGGCAGTTCATGAAACGTGAAGAAGCTCGCAGGAATCGCTCACCTCGGGGTCGGGTCCGGTCTGCATGCACTCGGTGGCGAGCCGCAGCCGCTCGCGACTCGGCGGCTCGAGCTCGCGGCGCGGGCTGGGGCTGCGGCTGTCCCGGGGCTTGTGCGACGCGCCCACCACCTCGGCCTTGAGCGGCGTGGACGTGCACAGCGGCGGCTCCGGCGGCTGCCCCGCCAGGGACTGCAAGGCGAGCGGGTGTGAGCCGACAGTCGACAACCGTACAGCACGGTCACGGAAATGCTAGACTAAGTGCTAGAAAACTCTCGCTTCCATAGGATTCAACGAGGTTACATCACGAATATGTATTTTATACAAATAGATATCATATCTGATGACATTGTACTTATGCTTAATGCAACATTCAGGGAAAATATATGTAAAAAAAAAAACAATAAATAATGACCCGACTAAATGTGGGTCGTTCGAATATTTTTCGCGTCGCTCTTTTATTAACGGGTTAAAAATTTCCCTGTACATTTTATAGTATAGAAATCCACGAAACCTAGCACCAAATCTAGCATCACGTGAGGATTTTTTCTACCTAATCTGGCCCTACGATGATATCTACCT
This sequence comes from Apotomis capreana, assembly GCA_947623375.1. Classification (NCBI taxonomy): domain Eukaryota; kingdom Metazoa; phylum Arthropoda; class Insecta; order Lepidoptera; family Tortricidae; genus Apotomis; species Apotomis capreana. Next base: position 44,378,337 of record OX392499.1, read on the forward strand.
GTGTCGTGTCTTCGACTTCAGAGTAAATGGCCTCGTCGACGCCATCGGTCGATTTGTCCTCGCCGCCCGGCTCCGGAGCGGGCTCGTCCGCCGGCGGCGAGTCGGCACTCTCGGGCGAGCTCTCTTTTGTCGGTTCGACTGGCTCGGGTTTCGCGGGAGCGTCGGGCACGTGCGTGGCGACCAGCTCGGTAGCGGAGGGTTCGGGCAGCGCCGCCTGGTCCCTCGGCACCTCGTCCAGAATCAAGTACTCGTTGACCTCGTCCTTGCACAGCCCCAGCCTGGCCTCGTGGCGCGCGGCAAGCTCGTGCAGGAGCGGCGGCTGCGGCACGCCGGCGGCGGGCGTGGGCGGCGGCGTGGCGGGCGCGGCGCCGCGCTCCGCCGCCGGCACCACGTCGGGCGCGGCCGCGCTGATCTTGACCGTCTCGGGTTTGTCGCCGTCGGCGCCGGGGCGGCGCTTCAGGATGCCCAGCGTCGGTTTCATGCGCTGCTCGAGCGTCTTCACCTCGACGACGAACGTGCGCGGCTCCGAGCCGAGGTCGACGGAGGGCCGCTTGTCGACGGAGGGCGCCGCGTCGGCCGGCTCGGCGCCGCCGTCCTCGACGACGTCGACCGCCTCCGCACATCGCGGGACGAACTGCACCGCCTCCTCGCCGGCCTCCGGCTCGGTCGGACCGACGCTCGCCTTCAGGATCTCGCGCTCGCGGACGGCGACCACGTGCGGCCCGGACATCTGCGTGAGGAGCTCGCTGTCCGTGAGCAGGTCGAGGGTGCTGCTGTCGGGGCGCGGCGGCCGTGTCGGAGGGGCGGCGGGAGAGGGCGTGCGCCGCCGCGGCTCGCGTCGCTCGGGCGGGGCGGGAGGGGCGGCGGGCTCGGGCGCGCGCTGCTGCAGCTGGCGGCGCACGGGCACGGGCGAGCGCAGCGCGAGCGGGATGCGCGACCGCTTGGGCTCGCGGCGCTCGGGCGGCGGCTCGGGCGGCGCGTCGAGCCGGCGCTTGACGGTGTCGGACACGAGCTCGTAGCCGCGCGGCGCCTGCAACATGCGCGACGCCCGATGCTAAGCCGATGGTAAGCTGTCGCACACACCGCCACCGCCGTATTTACACGTGACGTTATTTACAGTGAGTCCTCGCGTTAGTCGGGTGGCACGTCAGTACGTTTAGTCGGTTACGCCTCGATCCGCGCGGGACGGGGTGTACTCACGCCGCGTGCTTCCTCGCGCGTTTCGGTGTGTACATCCAAGCTCGAATATACAATGCAACGAACACCGGTGGAACCACTCACCTTCGGGGAGACGGGGTGGGGACGAATGTACAATGGAACGATGGATGAAAATGTGAGAGCCGATCTCTGGACGTTCTATTCTAAACTTATCGCACACACGCGAACGACCGTTCCAGAGTCGACTACGTGACGGCCGGGCTTCCGAAGTCCATCCGAATCGCATTACCAAAATGTACCGTCGATGGACATGGGAGGCCGAGCTAGCGAAGCGTTGAAATCCCACTCAAAGCCACAAAGGACTCACCACGACGTCGGCGAGCAGCTTGTCCCAGCGCGCTGCGAGCGCGGCGTCGGCGGCGGCGCGCACGTCGGCGCCGCGCGCGCGCAGCTCGCCCTCCAGCACGCGCAGCTTGGCGTCGGTGAGCGTGTGCGCGCTCCGCAGCTCGCGCTCCACGTCCTCCAGGAGCTTGTGCAGCGGCGTCGGCGTCGGCGTCGGCGTCGGCGTCTCGTCGCGGGCGACGCCGTGCCGCTTGAGGCGGTCCCAGCGCGCGTTGACGTCGTCGATCTGCGCGCGCAGGCCGGCCAGGTAGGCGGGATCGCAGCTCTCGGCGTACTCGCGGTGGTTGGCGTTGAGCTTGTCGCGCACGGCCTCCATGCGCGACATCTCGAGCTCGAGCGTCTGGCGGCCGACGCCGGCGCCGAGCCCGTCGAGCCAGGCGCCGAGCGCGCCCAGGTCGTTCTGTATCTCGCGCGCGGTGAGCAGCGCGCGCTCGAGCCGCGTCTTGGAGTCGGTGACCTGCGCGCCGAGCCGGTTGTACAGCTCCTTGAGCGCGTCGATCTTGGGCGACAGCTCGCGCGCGCCGCGCTCCTCCGCCATCTTGCGGCCCGTCTTGATCACCGTCTCCACCTCCGACTTGATCTCGCTCAGAGTGCGGTAGAATTTCTGTCGAGGTAAGGTTCAGATCGTAAATTCATTTCAATCGATTCCAAATTGGAGTTCATGAGGACTCGAAAACGGAAAAATAAATATAATTATTAATGGCTTTAAAAAGTAAGTAATTTGTATTATTTCGCAAAACGATTTGGTTTGTTGAAAAAACTCAAATTGGAATCACAGTCGGTTAGTTCGTCAAAAGTCATTTCTTGAGTTTGTACTGATACGGTCACTACGGGTGGGAACCTGTAATTGGCTTTCCATTCACTACTTCTATGATCAATGTATTGTTTGTAGCTGTTGGTTCTCCTAATAAATAATAAATAAAGTATGCATAAATATTGAAGTTGATAAGGCCGGGCCGCGTGAAACTTACGAGCCATTTTAATATGGTAAGTGCGAGCACAAGGCCCAGGTATAGCGCGTCCCAATCCATGGCGCATGTAGTGTTGTATGGAGCGGTGTGGTGTAGAGTGCGGCAGCCGCGGGACCGCGGGAGGCTGCGCGCCGGCTTAGCCGAGATTAGCATCGCTACTGGCCACACGCCACCGAGCTACTAATCACGGGATGTGGCTTCTATTTTTTCACTATTGGTGCCAATGTAACTAACTTTATCCATGGCAGCTTGAACAAGCATTAATGGATCTCACTAGCCAGTACAATAACACACCAAATGCAAGCCGATTTCATTTCTTAACATTAACATGCAGTAGCAGCCACGCCACAAGTGATATTGATACGTTTAATAAACGCGCACCGAGGGTTCCGTACAAACACTTTCCATCCTTAAGTGGTTAAGTTAAGTTTGCACCTGGTATGGTATAGCGCTCCATACAAATGAGGTGCAAAGTTAACGCAACCAATCCCGTTTGTTGTATGGGAGCCCCCCTTAAATATTTATTTTATTTTATTTTTAGTATTTGTTGTTATAGCGCCAATAGAAATACATCATCTGTGAAAATTTCAACAGTTTAGCTATCACCGTTCTTGAGATACAGCCTGGTGACAGACGGACGGACGGACAGCGAAGTCTCAGTAATAGGGTCCCGTTTTTACCCTTTGGGTACGGAACCCTAAAAAGCAGTCTGCAGCAAATTTGAACTATTATTGGTATGTTTAAAAATTTATAAAGGTACCGGAAAAATAGAAAACAACATAAACGTATCATATATTAATGGTTAAGCATTGGTAATTTCATACCCAATAAGTAAACAGAAACCCTGGAAAACTCCAATATTTTGTGCTAGTAATAGTAACATATATTTATCTCAAAAATTGCATGTAATGTTGCCTTACCATCGCTAGATAGACTACAGTAAGTGGAACATACCGAAGACTTTTTAGAAGTGTCCAGTAAACAGCGAGATTTTAAATTTGGAATCAATATTTGTCCAGTAAGTAAGTATGTAATTCCTATTACGTATCAAGATATTTGAATATCGAAACACGATTTACATCGTCACCGACCTATAAAAAAACTAAGGATGTGAAGGCGATGAGGTCGTATATAAATGTAAAAAGGATGCATTCCACAAATTGTTTTAATTATAAGTACAGTGCGAGAGCAAATTGTAGAAATTAAAAAGTGGTGTCCCTTTTTCATAGATTACATAGAAAGAGACGACATTGCAGTATACACTTGCAATTTACACTAAGAGCAAATGTAAAATAAAAAGAGGTTAGTACTATTGGCAGTATAAACGTAACTCAAGATGCATATTAAAAAAAAAAGTAGCGACAAGGTTTACTGCGGAAGTTTGTATGCAGCGTTTAGTTCATAATTGTGCTGTGTAAAATGACAATGATAATTTCGGAATTCCTTCCTTTTTTGTGTCGTTTAGAAAAAACCTCGGAGTTAAAATTGAAGGTAAGCTTTATGATATGAAAATTAGTTAGAAAATACAACAATGTATAACAATAATTAAATTTTATCTTTAAGACTTAGATTTGTAAGACAGTGCAAATATTATAAAAAAAGAAATTAAGGCGGGATTTAAATTAAAAGACAAAAATTTCAAATTTGTTTGTGTCATCTATTACAATAATTCAGCAAAAATGAGTTCAGACGAGTCTGATTCCGAATAGACGGCACTCCTCCATACTTAAAAGCGGAGGCAGAGTTAGCTAAAATAATTTACTTCCGACTAAATCCAAGGAGATATAAAAAAATACAAGAGATTTATTAAATGGAAGGAAGAAAATCAAGTTAATATTTGGTCAGATAATGTGTGATAAGGTCTGAATATTTCAACAATCTTTCTGAGACAATCGGATGGCTACAAAGGAAAGAAATCACAAATATTCAGCAGCAAAATATAGAAAAGTTCTTAAATCAAGCTCTAGATGATAAACAGTTTGGCGATGAAGGTAAATAAATGCTGCCACTATTTGATAACGACATAACTATATCTTTTATCCAAGTATAAACTCATAATTATTTTTGTTATAGGTTGTTATCATGGGAGTTAATGGTGCCTGCGACGACGAATATCACAATGTGTAATCATAAAAATGGGATATAACAAAAATATTCATTGGAAAATGGCCGAATATGAATGTCACCTACAAAATATAATTTTAATCTAATTTTCTTGTTTAATTTTTGAGAAAAGCACTATACTTGCTTCGACCGTAAGAGCCATCCTGGCCTCGTATATTATCCGGACCTCGCCTACGGCTCGGTCCGTCTAATTCCTACTCGGCCAGTATGGCTTACTTACTGGTCTCTGCCGTAATGTACCTACTATTACGATAAATGTTTGTTAATGCCTCCTCCAAAGGGCTCCAAACAAAGTGGATGATTAGTGACCGAAGCCTTTCAACATCGCGCTGACGCGGCGCCGCACGCGAGCCTGCCGACGCGCGACGCCGCCGGCAGCACACAGTGCATCGTTTTAGTTACAAATATACATTTTTTCAAAAATGGTCGGCAATGTTGACTTTATTGATATAAAATTAGGACACGAAGTGCATAGTTTATGGTTAGTCCAAAATTAAAAAAAAAGCCTTGCCGGTTTGCTCGAGAATGGTGTTGTACGAGTATGAAATCCCTTTATTTGTAGAGGTACAAACTTTAAAAAAAAAGTTAAAACAGCCATAGGAAATAAGGCATTGGTCCTTAAGAGTCAAAATCAAAGCTACGACTTATCGCCGACGTTTTAGTTGCCTTTAATAGTTTATTGTGCTTTATAATACACTTCGACTTTTTTATTAAAATAAATAAAAAGACAGCAATATGACAAAACATTGATTTGGAGAATCTATACACATCCTTTACGTGTACCCAAGTAATAAGTTATATAACACAGGTGTAATGTATATAATTGTTTTAAATATTATTTATGAAAAATATATAATTGTTTTAAATATTATTTATGAAAAAATGACTTACTGTTGAGTTTCTTTTGGCTTTCTTCTCAACAGCGGTCTCCTCTTGGGCACTACCGGTAGATTAAAGATCTGACTTGTAGAAGTGCTCTTGTGGCCACAACTACTAACTGAATAAATTATTTCATTTCATTTAAATAGTCAAAAAAATATGTAATTAAAACCACCTAAACCCACATTAAAAAATACGCGGATCCCAACAGAGTAGTAACTTTTGGACAGTATACTATTTTTTACTGAACAAAATATAAAACTAAGATGTGTTTTGACTACAGATTTTTATGAAGTCACGTGACGAACAGATCGTTTTTAGGGTTCCGTACCCAAAGGGTAAAACCGGCCAAGTGCGAGTCGGACTCGCGCACCGAGGGTTCCGTACAAACACTTTCCATCCCTAAGTGTTTAAGTTAAGTTTGCACCTGGTATGTATAGCGCCCCATATAAATTAGGTGCAAACTTGCAAAGTTAGGTATTAAAAAAAAACTACTTACTAGATCTCGTTCAAAACAATTTTCGTTGGTAGTTTTTATAGTAATGTACATCATATGTTTTTTTTAGATTTTTCATTTTCTTATTTTAGAAGTTAGAGGGGGGGGGACCAACTTTTTTCCACTTTGGAAGCGTCTGTCACGCAAACTATTCGGTTTAGAAAAAAAATGTTTTAGAAACCTCGATATCATTTTTGAAGACCTATCCATAGATACCCCACACGTATGTGTTTGATGAAAAAAAAAATTTTGAGTTTCAGTTCTAAGTATGGGGAGCCCCCAATATTTATTATTATTTTTTTATTTTTGCATCAAAATCTTAATGCGGTTCACAGAATACATCTACCTACCAAGTTTCAACAGTATAGCTCTTATAGTTTCGGAAAAAAATGGCTGTGACATACGGACGGACAGACGGACAGACGGACAGACAGACAGACAGACAGACAGACATGACGAATCTATAAGGGTTCCGTTTTTTGCCATTTGGCTACGGAACCCTAAAAACGGGACCCTATTACTGAGACTTCGCTGTCCGTCCGTCCGTCTGTCACCAGGCTGTATGTCAAGAACGGTGATAGCTAGACACTTGAAATTTTCACAGATGATGTATTTCTATTGCCGCTATAACAAAAAATACTAAAAATAAAATAAAATAAATATTTAAGGGGGGCTCCCATATAACAAACTTGTTATAGATTATGGTACGGATTACGGAACCCTTCATGCGCGAGTCGGACTCGCACTTGCCCAATTTTTAACATAGAGTAGCTTGTGTCAATATTCAGTTTTGACATATACATATGTATAGGTAGTTGATAATAAAAAATATCTGTACTTATTTTGTTTTTTGTACCGTTTTTGAGAAAAGCACTATATTTGTCTCAGCAGGAAGGGAAATTGTTAGCGTCGTAAAAAAATAATATTCAGCCAGTAATTGCCTACTTCCCTCGCTTCGACAATAATGTACTATAAATTTAATGACACAAAATCGAAAGGATTTCGAAAAAATTGGGCAAGTGCGAGCCCGACTCGCGCATGAAGGGTTCCGTACCTATACATATATATATAATCTATAACAAGTTTGTTGTATGGGAGCCCCCCTTAAATATTTATTTTATTTTATTTTTAGTATTTGTTGTTATAGCGGCAATAGAAATACATCCTCTGTGAAAATTTCAACTGTCTAGCTATCACCGTTGTTGAGATACAGCCTGGTGACAGACGGACGGACGGACGGACGGACGGACGGACGGACGGACGGCGAAGTCTCAGTAATAGGGTCCCGTTTTTACCCTTTGGGTACGGAACCCTAAAAACTGAACTTTTCCAGGCTGTGAAAGAAAACTCCATAAAACTACAAAAAAATTGGGCAAGTGCGAGTCGAACTCGCGCACCGAGGGTTCCGTACAAACACTTTTCATCCTTAAGTGGTTAAGTTAAGTTTGCACCTGGTATGTATAGCGCCCCATACAAATGAGGTGTAAAGTTAACGCAACCAACCCGTTTGTTGTATGGGAGCCCCCCTTAAATATTTATTTTATTTTATTTTTAGTATTTGTTGTTATAGCGGCAATAGAAATACATCATCTGTGAAAATTTCAACTGTCTAGCTATCACCGTTCTTGAGATACAGCCTGGTGACAGACGGACGGACGGACAGCGAAGTCTCAGTAATAGGGTCCCGTTTTTACCCTTTGGGTACGGAACCCTAAAAAATATGCACATTAGACATAAGCGTGAACATATACGGCTTGTCAAGTCTGATATAAAAGAAATACTTGTTTAATCAGTATCACTAACGAAACATATTTTAGAGCTGCTCTACATATGAATGGCATAGAAACGAACATGACATTGGGCCGCGGCCGTTATGTTTTGTGTGCATTGTGAACGACGAGCCAGTACACAAGACTCACCGGCGCCGGCGGAAGCAGAGGCGCGCCCTCGCGAGCCGCGCGATGCGCGCACGCAATAATGTCGCGGAAACACACGGATCGAGCTAAGAAGGGTCGGTCACGTATCCAATAAAAAACAAGTTTTGGTCACGCTGTTTCAGAACACAATGTAGATGTTTTCAGAAACAACGCTTCTGCCTACGCGGTCTGAAAAACTTTTCTAAATCTGTTGCGATTTTTTTTTCTTTCCAGTCTTGATTCAGAGACGCGTAGATTTTTGTGAAACATTTATATTTTCTTTCTGAAACCGTGATCAGTGAATACGTGGCTGTCCCCCGACTGAGTGCGCGGCGCCCGTCTGCGGTGAAAGACGCAAGGACGGGTCACGCTGAGCGCGCGCAAACCGGACACCTGTTCACGATTAGGACATAATTTGCGCCCGAATAGATTTGAGTAGTGCATGGTGTAGTATTTCCCTGGAGTGTCCACGTTTTCATAATAACCGATGGTTTTCTTAAAATTGGCAACTTTTAATTATGAGTATAAACAATGGAAATGCCATGCACGGATAAGCCCCTCCGGTAAAGTACATAGCTATCGTACAGTATCGCGTGACATGTCTCTCAAAAAAATGTGACTTTTATTTATTTTATTATTATTTATTTATTAATTTTACAACAAAGATTACATATAATCTAAAGCCCTGCATGAGCCCTGCGAACTGTTATGACAGTTTGTCTACAGGAAGACTTTTCAATAATTAACTAAAAGTATAATTTATAAAAATCAGTATCAATTTTATAAAGATTACGGCAGTGTCGGTATCTAGTAAATATTTTTTCCATTTTCTTTTAAATATCCGTTTATTTTGTTCGAGACGGATGTCCTCGGGTAAGCTGTTAAAAATGTATAGTAGGCGTTTTTTTAGTGTCCTGTCTCCGTAATAGATTTTAACACTAGGCACATCGACGACGCGTTTGACTCGGTTTGTAGACACCTGCCTACTGAGTCGGCGGTCCCGGGTTCGAATCCCGGCCGGGGCAAATATTTGTGCAAATATTTGTTCTTGGGTCATGGATGTTATCTATATATGTATTTATATATTATGTATATCGTCGTCTAGTACCCATAGTACAAGCTTTGCTTAGTTTGGGACTAGGTCGATTTGTGTATGATTGTCCCTTAATATTTATTTATTTATTTATCAAACTTCCCCGCGGACACCGACCTCGTGCCAGGCGACTTGTGCAGCATTTTCTTATAAAAGGTAATGTAGTATGTAGCTAATGTCTACATTTAGTATAGCATGCAGTATAGCTGTAGCCTAATGCATATTGCTTGGATAAGCGTTAACCTTATTATAAAAATGTATATAAGCTAATGTTTTAAGTAATTAAACGTTCACTACTATCTAGAGCTCGGCATATACTTTGTCTCCCATCAACGTCCCCTGGTCGACCAAATTACCACATATATTACATGGCGATCCTGCACTAACGTTCCGAAGACGAACTTCTGAACCAGCCAGAACCTCAGAACCTCGCACCGGACGGTGCGGCGGGACACCGCACCGTCCGGGACACCAGCAACAGCGACAACGGCAGCCGTTGACCAACGGCAACCACCAGACTGACGATGCAGTCTCAAGAATGAAGATTTGAATTAACTTGAAAAAAGAAGAAAACAATTATGAAAGAAGCCATAAGAAGAAACAAGTCTCAAGAAAAGAAGAGCGTTGTCCAGGGTTATCCCGGCTCGCAAATCAAGAGGTGTCCAGGGTTATCCCGGCCCGTCTCAAGAGGTGTCCAGGGAAATCCCGGCCCATGCTCGAGGGTGTCCAGGGTTAGCCCGGCCCGTCATCGCATCGCGCATCAGCAACGGCATCGTGCCTCCACGTGCCTGCCAGCCGCCAGCGCATCAACGTCCCGCCATGCATCGCGCAACGTGACGACACGTGATGACCTCAATATCGTTAGGCATTACTCCTACGTAAGCGTTGAATTAAGTAAGTGAATATTTTATTGTTTAACTTATGTTTTCTGTTATAATTATTTTAGATACGCACGATTTAATTTTATTATGTCTACTGATTTGCAAGACTTATATACTAAGTTGAAATATATAAGAGAATATTTAGTTAAACTTGGCCCTCAGAGGCGTCAAAAGGAAATCGCATCTAAGAAATTAGAATGAGATTTTTTTATGATATTTTTTTTATTATATAAAAATGAATTAGCTATACAGGTTAACGCCCAATTCATTCAAAAAAAAAATCTTTTACATACATAAATTGTTAGATAACTTTCGTACATGAAATTGTTACCCGTGTCACTTAGCATTTCTAATTATTATTTTTTGAAACCAGATATCATCACTTAAAATCATTACAATAATCGTCGCTAATAATTTTTAGATGCAAATGTCGTAAACAACTTACACATTTCGCAATTTCCCCGCGCACGGAAATGCATACGCCGCCGCGAAGTCCGCGCGTAAGCAAAAATTTTAAGTAGGTCACGCGTGTTCGCTGTCTACAAGTAAACTTTTAATTATTGGTGAATGTAATTTGATATTCACACTTAGAAATTTTATTGAACAATTATACTATAGCTAGTTATTGGATTGATCACCTAATAATTTAGTGACAGTTAATTGAGTTATATTTGCGTAGATATTTATCTTATAAAGTATTACAATACGAAATTTTAATTTCAATTTTTTTTTTACTCTCTCAGTACATGGTAAGGTACGGTACATATTTTACTATAAAGTTTGGGCGCTAGTCCTTCTTGTTTGCTCATGGTGTTCTGGACTATCGTGCCCTCCGTGAAAACAGTTGGAGGCTTATTAAGTCTTAATGTATTTGCGACTCCGACTTACAGGCACATAGTACATGTAGCCTGATATGCCATGTGGGTGACCATGCCCATGTTTTGAGTTAAGGGTGCGCACGGACGCGCAGCCCAGTTAGTATATTATTAAGGGTGACCATGCCCTGGGTAGCCATTCCCGTTAATTATTTTTGGAGCGAAGACTCCGTTGGTACGGCATTAGATATTTTATAGGGTAATGTACCGATACCGTAATACCAGTACCTTATATGTGATTAATACACAACTTTAATGGCAAATTTTTATATTTTTATTTTTATTTTTATTTTCAGAGAGATTATTTGATAATAATACTGATTATTTTGTTGAAACAGACAGGAATTTTAATAAAAATAATTTTAACTTCAACTATAAAATATTTCTTTTGAAACAGTGACACTGGGACATGACGATATATTTTTTTTTATGGGGTGACCAACTAATTTTTGATATTTTTTTATAAAGTGTATAAACTTAGCTATAAGTAGTTTACACAGTGGCCCCCATCTTCATTTCGAATTGTAAACAAGTAACATGCATTACATTTTTTTCTTTTTCTCCAGCACCCCGGGGGTGAAGGGATCTTACGGGGAAGCTGTAGTATGTAGCTAATGTCTACATTTAGTATAGCATGCAGTATAGCTGTAGCCTAATGAATATTGCTTGGATAAGCGTTAACCTTATTATAAAAATGTATATAAGCTAATGTTTTAAGTAATTAAACGTTCACTACTATCTAGAGCTCGGCATATACTTTGTCTCCCATCAACGTCCCTTGACGACCACATTATTACTTATATTACAGTAATCTCGTTTCCTATTACAGGTAAGTATTTTTATTAGTATTATCATAGGTAAGTATTTTTAAATGTGTATTGAAGTACAATTTCCATTAAAAGAAAAAGCCGTTTCGATATGTAAACGACAGAGAAATGTAAACATGAATACAGTGGTATACGGGGGCGAATCGGTTTTTAGGGATATGACAAAATCAAAAAAGCGACTGTTACATTTATCTTTAATATTAATTCTATGGACGTTTACTCAGCTTGCACATAGCCATCAGCGCCAAAATGGTGAATATCAACTGGCTTTATTTTGGCAACGACAATATGAAGTCCAGCGTACTTGTAGAAGTCAGTCGACCGCAGATTCATTTCAGTTTAGCTGTGCGAGAACGATAAGAACACAAAGAGATATAAATATAGACATACATAGAAACAAAGTTTTTTTTTTTAGATAATATCTTCAATTCACAGATTTTTCACTTTTACAATTTTATAATAAATAGTACCTAACTATAAGACCATTCAGATCGTTTATCAAACTGATTTGACTCATTCTTCAGATGTGTCCCATCACTGTTTTCTTCGCATGTATGATACATAGTTACGTGAAAACTGTGTCTGTGTGCGTGTAATTTTTGGTGTATAGAATTTTTTTATAGTGTGTGTTTATCGCACAGCTAAATTTGTCTATTGAGTTATTAAATTTTTGGTGGTGTGCTGTACGTGTTTACTTCGCTCCCCGCTAAAAGTGGCATTTTTTTTTTCAAAGAGTTTCGTTACGGCATCTCCATTGGTCTAATTATAATCTAAGACTTTTAAAGAGTCGGACGTGACTTTATTTTCCAAGTACATCTATACCTGATAGAAATCATAAAACGTAGGTTCCTGCACTGCGAGCAGTGTCCGCGTGGCGCGCGCCAGGCGGCCCGAGATGCTGTCGTCGTCCGCCCACATACAACAAGTACATGTTCGTGTGACTCACCAGACAGCGGCGCAGCACGGCGCGCACGGCGTCGGGCGCGGCGGAGCTCAGCGCCAGCTCGCGCTCGGCGCCGCTCTGTACTGCGAGCAGTGTCCGCGTGGCGCGCGCCAGGCGGCCCGAGATGCTGTCGTCGTCCGCCCACATACAACAAGTACATGTTCGTGTGACTCACCAGACAGCGGCGCAGCACGGCGCGCACGGCGTCGGGCGCGGCGGAGCTCAGCGCCAGCTCGCGCTCGGCGCCGCTCTGTACTGCGAGCAGTGTCCGCGTGGCGCGCGCCAGGCGGCCCGAGATGCTGTCGTCGTCCGCCCACATACAACAAGTACATGTTCGTGTGACTCACCAGACAGCGGCGCAGCACGGCGCGCACGGCGTCGGGCGCGGCGGAGCTCAGCGCCAGCTCGCGCTCGGCGCCGCTCTGTACTGCGAGCAGTGTCCGCGTGGCGCGCGCCAGGCGGCCCGAGATGCTGTCGTCGTCCGCCCACATACAACAAGTACATGTTCGTGTGACTCACCAGACAGCGGCGCAGCACGGCGCGCACGGCGTCGGGCGCGGCGGAGCTCAGCGCCAGCTCGCGCTCGGCGCCGCTCTGTACTGCGAGCAGTGTCCGCGTGGCGCGCGCCAGGCGGCCCGAGATGCTGTCGTCGTCCGCCCACATACAACAAGTACATGTTCGTGTGACTCACCAGACAGCGGCGCAGCACGGCGCGCACGGCGTCGGGCGCGGCGGAGCTCAGCGCCAGCTCGCGCTCGGCGCCGCTCTGTACTGCGAGCAGTGTCCGCGTGGCGCGCGCCAGGCGGCCCGAGATGCTGTCGTCGTCCGCCCACATACAACAAGTACATGTTCGTGTGACTCACCAGACAGCGGCGCAGCACGGCGCGCACGGCGTCGGGCGCGGCGGAGCTCAGCGCCAGCTCGCGCTCGGCGCCGCTCTGTACTGCGAGCAGTGTCCGCGTGGCGCGCGCCAGGCGGCCCGAGATGCTGTCGTCGTCCGCCCACATACAACAAGTACATGTTCGTGTGACTCACCAGACAGCGGCGCAGCACGGCGCGCACGGCGTCGGGCGCGGCGGAGCTCAGCGCCAGCTCGCGCTCGGCGCCGCTCTGTACTGCGAGCAGTGTCCGCGTGGCGCGCGCCAGGCGGCCCGAGATGCTGTCGTCGTCCGCCCACATACAACAAGTACATGTTCGTGTGACTCACCAGACAGCGGCGCAGCACGGCGCGCACGGCGTCGGGCGCGGCGGAGCTCAGCGCCAGCTCGCGCTCGGCGCCGCTCTGTACTGCGAGCAGTGTCCGCGTGGCGCGCGCCAGGCGGCCCGAGATGCTGTCGTCGTCCGCCCACATACAACAAGTACATGTTCGTGTGACTCACCAGACAGCGGCGCAGCACGGCGCGCACGGCGTCGGGCGCGGCGGAGCTCAGCGCCAGCTCGCGCTCGGCGCCGCTCTGTACTGCGAGCAGTGTCCGCGTGGCGCGCGCCAGGCGGCCCGAGATGCTGTCGTCGTCCGCGCCCGGCGCCTCCGAGCCGACCGTGGCCAGCCGCTCGGCGCACTCGTCGAATTGTTGCTGCGGACGAGCGGACGGATCAAATGTGACGTCTCTCGGTTAACATTACAGAGCTAACATACTTTACGGCCGAGACTTCGTGCGACCTGCGGCGGCCGGCGAGAGGTGGGAGCGGAAGCGGCCGCCGCCGGTCGCGCTCGGTCTTGGCCGGGCCGGACACTCACCCGCAGCAGCTCCAGCTGGTGCTGCAGGCGCTCGGCGGCCTCGGGCCGGCCCGCGGACCGGTACGCCTCCACCTGCGTCTCGATCTCCGACAGCGACGCGCGCTGCGTTTCCAATTGTTCCACCAATTCCTGCACGGTGTACAATACGTTATATCAGACGACAGCCGTCACAAAAATGATGAAATGTACCTAAACGAGAGGGTCGTAGTGTACCTGGTGGTCGGCGTCGTCTTCATCGCGCAGGCGCGCGGCGGCGTGTCGCAGCCACTGCTGCAGGCGGTCCACGCACACCTCCGAGCGCGTCGCCTCGCGCGCCGCGGCTTCCAGCGCGCCCGTGCGAGAGGCCGCCTGGAACGAAACCGATTCAAAACAACTGCAGTGAAGACGGATGAAGCTACGGTCCGGATAAAAAACTATTATATTATAAGAACCAGGGAAGCACAATGTATTACTAATTTAAAGGATACGTTTAGATTCCTGGTGGTACCTCGGCCTGCAGCGTGTTCCAGCGGTCGCCGAGCGAGTGTATCTGGGCGCGGACCCAGCCCGCCATGATGTGCGCGTCGGCCAGCTGCCGGCCCACGTCCTGGATGCGCGACAGCCGCAGCGACGAGTGGTTGCGCATGTAGCTCTCCAGGTCCTGCCCCCGACACACATATGTATATTAGTTCATCGCGCGCTGCCCGCCCGGCTCGTGCCACGCTGCTGTACACGATAGCATCTAGTACATCGTGTCGGTGTCGGGACTCACGTATAGTTGCGCGGACAGCTCCTCCGCGTCGGCGGGCGCCTGGCGGCTGCGCAGGCGCCGCTCGAGCCCGTCCAGCCACGCCGCCTCCTGCGCCAGCCACGCGCGCAGCTCGCCCGTCTCGTGCCACGCTTCCGCCAGCACCCTGTACACGATATCCGAGTTGAACAGATAATTACAACTATGCACGTAAACAAACTCAAAAGAAAATGATATATCCGGTGTGTACTGACTTGTATCGTTCGTAGACGCCGCGCGTGACGTCGGTCCAGCGCGCCGACAGCGCCGTCAGGCGGCGCGCCAGCGCGGCCGGCCGCCGCTCCTCCGCCGCCAGCATTATGTCGTTGCCTGCAACAGGGGCCGCTTCAGCTATCGGGCTACTCGCATACCGGAAACGGCGATAACGCAACCGTAGCGTAGTTTGCGAATATTTTAATCGTCTTTAGATTCCGTTCGAGCCCGGCCGCTCGATGCTCCCGCGATCATCTAGCAAAGCTAGGTTTACACGGGCGACTAAAGCCGCACGATTTTTGCCGCGCGGTTAAAATCCACCGTTTAAATGGCAATTCGGCTAGGTCGTACGCGACCCCTAAAGTCGGTTAGCATCCATAGAAAATCGACCCGTGTAAACCCTTCCTAACCCACGATACAAACGCAATCAGAGAAGCGACTAAAAGCGAGCTCATCACACTCGTTATCGAGGCACGGACGCGCACTCACCGGCCTCGTTGAGGTTGCGAAACTCCTGCGTCTTGTCGTCGCACTTGTCCTTGAGCGCCTGGAAGGCGCACTTGACCCTGTACAGCTCGGCGGAGTCGGAGATGCGGCAGTCCTCCTCCCTGGGGATCTGGTCCTGCAGCTGCCGCAGCCAGCGCTCGGTGTCGGCGATGTGCCGGAACACACACTCACCGGCCTCGTTGAGGTTGCGGAACTCCTGCGTCTTGTCGTCGCACTTGTCCTTGAGCGCCTGGAAGGCGCACTTGACCCTGTACAGCTCGGCGGAGTCGGAGATGCGGCAGTCCTCCTCCCTGGGGATCTGGTCCTGCAGCTGCCGCAGCCAGCGCTCGGTGTCGGCGATGTGCCGGAACACGGCCTCGCTGCGCTCGAGCGCGCGCCGCAGCCGCTCGTTGAGCCGGCGCGCGCGCTGCGTGACGTCACTGAAGCGCGCCGGCAGCGAGCTGTCCGCGCGCAGCGCCGCGCCTAGCGCTGAGTCGCAGTCCTCCAGGATCGTCGTGCGGGACTTCTCGTATGACGTTAGCATCGTTTCGTACTTCTCTTTCTCTTCGTCGAATTTCTGGAAATTACGCATCGATTATTATTACGCCCGTTCGACCCTGTTCATAAGAAAAAAAACACTTGTTCTTCTCAAAGAGTAGGTTAAGTTAACTTCGCTAAGTGAGACTACAGTGGTCGCGGTGTGTGTGTGTGTGCGTATGCGTGTGCGCGTGTGTGTATGGGGAGGAGGGGGTCACGGAATCAGCTCGAGGGAGAATACAGAGCCCAGGGCGCCATGGTTAACCTCATTCTAAAGCAGTTTTTATTCCATCGGAATCCAAGTGAAAAACATGATATTTAAACACGTGGCTATATACCATTGTGACACTTGATGAAATATTATCTATATTTTTTTATCACTTCGTGTCACAGTGACTTATTTTAACACCTTGTCAAACATTCATGTTGGAGAACTACAATATATGTTTAAATCAGGTCGACTCACGTTGCTGGTGTCCAGCAAGCTCTCCAGCTGCTCGACGTCCCCGATGGGGATGAACTCGTTCTCCGCGATGAACTTGTCCACCGCGTCACACCACCGCTTCAGTTCCGTGGCGTCGGCGTCGAGCCGCTTCACCAACTCGATACCTGTACAGGTACCGACAGACGTAATAAAAAACAAGCAAAATCACCTTTATCGGTTCGACAGTAAGTTAAGTGAATGACGGGCGATTACCGGTCTCCAGCTTGGCGATCTTCTGGTCCAGCAGCACCTGCGTGTCTGTGAACCTGGTGACGAGGTTCTCGAGGCTGCTGCGCACGTTGAGCTCCTGCACGCTGCCCGCCTCGTACTGCTGGCGGCGCGCGCGCACCACCGCCTCGTATCCGTCCTGCAGCGCGTGTAGCTGCGCGCGCAGCTGTGTTAGCGCCGCGCGCCGCGCCGCCATGCCGGCCGCGTCCGCGTGCAGCGCGTGCTCCACGATCACCTGCGACTCGATGTCCTGGATCTTGCGCTGCAGGCTGGAGAACTCGTCCGAGAGCTTCTCCTCCGGTTTCTAATCAACAATAAACATCACGTTTTTAAATACGTCTAATGCTACGTTTACACGCTTGCCAAGCCTCGGCAAGCGTGCAGGACGCAGTCATATGTTAAAGTGAGACGGAACTACATCGTGCTCTCTCTAACATATAACTGCGTCCTGTAAGCTTGCCAAGGCTTGGCAAGCGTGTAAACGTAGCATAACGTCTGAGTATACCTACACGAAGTTTAATGATAGGATCGCACGCATTTAAACCGTCCGAATTGCTCCAATAGAAAAGTAAAAAAGAAACTGAGATGAAAACGAAAGGAAATAAATTACCTTATTGATAGCGAGCTTGATCTCCGCCTCTTTCGCGCTGAGATGGTCGAGCAGCTCCTCGAATTCGACGCTGATCGATTTGGCGGTCGTTTCGATTTCGTCCTTATAGGTGGTCGGTATCGGCTTCGTGAGTAAAATGATCGCCTGCGCGTCCAGCTCCTTGACCCGGATGTCGAGCTGGCGGAGCGCGCGCAGGCGGTTGCGCAGGTGTATGAGCTGGTTGTGGGAGGGCCGGTCGGCCAGCATGCGCGCGCGCCAGGCGGCCGCGTCCTCCAGCTGCGCGCGCAGCTCGCGCGCCAGGCGGTGAAAGCCGTCCTTGTCTTCCAGCAGATTCATGGTGTTGCGCAGCTCGAGCGCGCCGCGCTGGATGTCGTCCCACCGCTGCTTCAGCGAGGAGATGCTCGCGGCGTGCTGCTTCGCTTCCTCTGTGACACACAGGTAAATATACACTTGATATTATTGGGAACGAGCTCCGTTTAACAATCGAAAACATCTCTACTCCGAAACACAGAAGGTAATCGAAAATTACACACGTCTGAACTGAACCATCATCACTCGTTCACGAGGTGAATGATATCGAATGGTGAATGATGTAAAGGGAACCGACCAGTTTCTTTTATACGGAATGGGATCCACATATGGCAGGAATGATAATCGGTGAGGTAGAGTGTAGTGAGGCAGGGGGGCTCACCTGCGAGCTGCGGCTCGGTGGCGAGGCGGCGCTGGATCTCCTCCACGTGCGCTGTGTCGGCGCGCTGCAGCGACAGCTCCTTGTCGAGGTAGAGTGTAGTGAGGCAGGGGGGCTCACCTGCGAGCTGCGGCTCGGTGGCGAGGCGGCGCTGGATCTCCTCCACGTGCGCTGTGTCGGCGCGCTGCAGCGACAGCTCCTTGTCGAGGTAGAGTGTAGTGAGGCAGGGGGGCTCAGCTGCGAGCTGCGGCTCGGTGGCGAGGCGGCGCTGGATCTCCTCCACGTGCGCTGTGTCGGCGCGCTGCAGCGACAGCTCCTTGTCGAGGTAGAGTGTAGTGAGGCAGGGGGGCTCACCTGCGAGCTGCGGCTCGGTGGCGAGGCGGCGCTGGATCTCCTCCACGTGCGCTGTGTCGGCGCGCTGCAGCGACAGCTCCTTGTCGAGGTAGAGTGTAGTGAGGCAGGGGGGCTCACCTGCGAGCTGCGGCTCGGTGGCGAGGCGGCGCTGGATCTCCTCCACGTGCGCTGTGTCGGCGCGCTGCAGCGACAGCTCCTTGTCGAGGTAGAGTGTAGTGAGGCAGGGGGGCTCACCTGCGAGCTGCGGCTCGGTGGCGAGGCGGCGCTGGATCTCCTCCACGTGCGCTGTGTCGGCGCGCTGCAGCGACAGCTCCTTGTCGAGGTAGAGTGTAGTGAGGCAGGGGGGCTCACCTGCGAGCTGCGGCTCGGTGGCGAGGCGGCGCTGGATCTCCTCCACGTGCGCTGTGTCGGCGCGCTGCAGCGACAGCTCCTTGTCGAGGTAGAGTGTAGTGAGGCAGGGGGGCTCACCTGCGAGCTGCGGCTCGGTGGCGAGGCGGCGCTGGATCTCCTCCACGTGCGCTGTGTCGGCGCGCTGCAGCGACAGCTCCTTGTCGAGGTAGAGTGTAGTGAGGCAGGGGGGCTCACCTGCGAGCTGCGGCTCGGTGGCGAGGCGGCGCTGGATCTCCTCCACGTGCGCTGTGTCGGCGCGCTGCAGCGACAGCTCCTTGTCGAGGTAGAGTGTAGTGAGGCAGGGGGGCTCACCTGCGAGCTGCGGCTCGGTGGCGAGGCGGCGCTGGATCTCCTCCACGTGCGCTGTGTCGGCGCGCTGCAGCGACAGCTCCTTGTCGAGGTAGAGTGTAGTGAGGCAGGGGGGCTCACCTGCGAGCTGCGGCTCGGTGGCGAGGCGGCGCTGGATCTCCTCCACGTGCGCGAAGTCGGCGCGCTGCAGCGACAGCTCCTTGTCGAGGTAGAGTGTAGTGAGGCAGGGGGGCTCACCTGCGAGCTGCGGCTCGGTGGCGAGGCGGCGCTGGATCTCCTCCACGTGCGCGAAGTCGGCGCGCTGCAGCGACAGCTCCTTGTCGAGGCGCTCCAGCGTCGCCGACACAGCGCTGCGCGGTACGTCGGCGTCCTCCAAATCTCGCTTACACTGAAACGTTGCCAAAACGTGCTTTCGTTTAGTCCAAGGTACACTTTTGGAAGCAAAAAATATGCCATAAAAAACATATGAACTATGAGTGGAAAAGAACAATGTGCATGTTAATGTTACATATTTCCAACAAAATGATAAAATAAGAGGCACCTTGTCGAGCGTCTGGGCGGCGCTCGCGGCCCAGTCCTCGTAGGGCTTGTAGCCGGCCTGGAAGTCGGCGCCGGCCTCCAGGCGCGGCTTCTTGCTGCGCCGCGCGTCGTCCGGCGTCGGCGTCGGCGTCGGCGTCGGCTCCGTCATCGCGCTCGGCGCACCGGCCGAGTCCGTCGGCGTCGGACAGCTCGTCTGTAGCTCGAACTCGAAGCCTTGTTCGCGAATCTGTCGGTGGTAAACCGAATCGTTTTTACGATAGCAGAGGACCGAGCGATCAAACGAAGAATCGGAACCTTTATCTGTTTACATAGATGATATTTTAGCGATATATTATAGTGAGGGAGTGTGTAGAGGGAGCGCACTGACCCGCTGCGCCTGCACGTGCAGGATCATGTGGAGCGCGTCGTGGCGGTCCTGCAGCTCCTCCGCGCGCCGCAGCACGGCGGACAGGTCCACGCCGGCCGCCTCGCCCGCCGCCTGCAGGATATATAGTGAGGGAGTGTGTAGAGGGAGCGCACTGACCCGCTGCGCCTGCACGTGCAGGATCATGTGGAGCGCGTCGTGGCGGTCCTGCAGCTCCTCCGCGCGCCGCAGCACGGCGGACAGGTCCACGCCGGCCGCCTCGCCCGCCGCCTGCAGGATATATAGTGAGGGAGTGTGTAGAGGGAGCGCACTGACCCGCTGCGCCTGCACGTGCAGGATCATGTGGAGCGCGTCGTGGCGGTCCTGCAGCTCCTCCGCGCGCCGCAGCACGGCGGACAGGTCCACGCCGGCCGCCTCGCCCGCCGCCTGCAGGATATATAGTGAGGGAGTGTGTAGAGGGAGCGCACTGACCCGCTGCGCCTGCACGTGCAGGATCATGTGGAGCGCGTCGTGGCGGTCCTGCAGCTCCTCCGCGCGCCGCAGCACGGCGGACAGGTCCACGCCGGCCGCCTCGCCCGCCGCCTGCAGGATATATAGTGAGGGAGTGTGTAGAGGGAGCGCACTGACCCGCTGCGCCTGCACGTGCAGGATCATGTGGAGCGCGTCGTGGCGGTCCTGCAGCTCCTCCGCGCGCCGCAGCACGGCGGACAGGTCCACGCCGGCCGCCTCGCCCGCCGCCTGCAGGATATATAGTGAGGGAGTGTGTAGAGGGAGCGCACTGACCCGCTGCGCCTGCACGTGCAGGATCATGTGGAGCGCGTCGTGGCGGTCCTGCAGCTCCTCCGCGCGCCGCAGCACGGCGGACAGGTCCACGCCGGCCGCCTCGCCCGCCGCCTGCAGCGCGGCCGCGTGCGCGCCGTGCTGCGCCGCCAGCGCCGCCTGCGCCCACAGCGCCTGCTGGATCTCGCGCAGCTGCTCGATGCGCGCCAGCACCTCCTCCACCGTCGACACCGGGTTCGCTTCCATCTGGAAATGTCGCGACCCGATTAATGATCGCAGGGGAACCCTCGACCTAGACCGTCTCCTTCTCGTCTGTATTAGGATACCACTGGAATGTGAGGACGACGCCTGACCTGCTTGAGCTGGTCCTCGGCGGGCGACGCGCGCAGGTCGGCGAGCGCGCGCAGCCGCGCCAGCTGCGCCAGCGTCCACTGGCACGTGTGCGACCAGCGCTCGCCCAGCGCGCGCAGCTCGTCCTCCATCTCCACCACGCCCGCTGGGAACGATCACGAACACTCTATACTTTAGTTGAAACATTCGGCGCCCTGCGTTTTTAAGATGCACGATGTATATTGTTACGATACGACGCCGCAATATAATATCGTGGCAGTATTCCACGTCTCCACGACGAAACGTGGAATTTTGTTCGAATTAGTGGAGGGAGAAATCAGATGGACGGGAGATAGTCGGGCTGTTGGGTAGGTACCGGTGTCCTCGTTATCGTCGAGCACGAGCACGCAGTCGGCGAGCGCGTCCACGCGCGGCTGCTGCGCGCGCAGCGCCGCGTGCAGCGCCGTCACCGCCGCCAGGCTCTCTTCGGTTTGTTCGGGAGTGTCGGCGCGCAGGGGACCCAGTTGCGAAATGCGGTCCTCCGTGTCCGTTAGCCATTGTCTGCAGAAGGTAAAAAGGTTCAGTCGAGAGATTCATTGCGGCCGGGTTCGAGGTAGAGCCTGCCTCTTTTCTCGGCGGGTACTGACCGGAACTCGTGGCGGGTGTGGTGCTGCGCGCGCATGAGCGCGTCGTGCACCTGCGCCTGGCGCGCCATGCCGCGCGCGCGCAGCGCCTCCCAGCGCTCGGCCAGCAGCCGCAGCTGCAGCCGCACCTCGCGCGCCTCGGCGCCGGACAGCGCGCCGTCGGCGGCCAGGCGCGCGCCCAGCGCCAGCGCGCCGCCCACGCCCGCCTGCTGCGCCGCCAGCTCCAGCAGGAACGCCTCGTGCACGTGGAAGTGCTCCTTGAGCTCGGCCAGCGCGGCGTCGGGCGGCGGCGGCGCGCGCGCGCCCAGCCGCTCCTCCGCGTCCAGCAGCCAGGCCAGCGCGTCCTCCAGCGCCGCCGAGTAGCCGCCCAGCTCGCCCGAGCCCGTCGTCGCCGTCGACAGCGGCCGCGACCCGCTCTGCAGACGCAAACGGAGATTAACCGTTTGTGATACGAATTCTAATTCTATATTACCACATTGTTACATTTTCAAAAACCGTTAGAAAAGTTAAAAGCATGAAATGTTACCTCAGCAGCGTTCCCGGCGACGGGCGACGCGGGCTCCGAGTCCTCGCGCTCGGCGCGCTCGCAGGGCTCCGGCTGCAGCCGCGCCAGCTCCCCGCCCGAGTGCGGCAGCGATTGGAACAGGCACATCAGGTACATCATGATCGACTTCTTGTCCGGGTTCGGTGTGTTCACGTCTGCAAGGAAGACGACAAGTTAGTATCTGGCAAATGACAAAGAAGATATCCTCAAAAATAAACATAAAGAATCTCACCTTCGGGGTCCAGCAGACGGTCGATGCCCAGATAGTTGTGAGCTAACGCGAAGGCGTGGTCGAGGCGTTCGTTGGGCGGTTTCGCGGCCACCTCGTCGAAGTCGAACAGCTGCGGCCGCCAGCGATGCAGCAGCGCGTTGAGCGCCAGCCCGTCCGCCCACGACGACGTGAAGTTCGTCACATCCACGCCCGAGTAACCCTGCACACGCAACTCAATATAGCACTACAGTCGACAATTATAAATGTCTGCCTATTATTAATTCTTCAATCTGCTGGAGATGACAATCTTCTACACCATTACTTAACATACGGGAAAACGGCCCGAGCATGTGAAAATGCTTATTATAGTACCTGAGTATGAGCGCGGCACCACGCGAGCAGCGTGCGCTCCAGGCTGGTGTGGTGGAGCTCCGACATCAGCTCCTTCAGGTGGTACTGCACCTGCCAGTGCAGGATGATGCTCCACACTAGTCCTGCGAACATCACGCGCAACAATATTAAACGAAACTCCAAATAAATCGGTACCGTCTAGATAGCGACGTAATTATAGGTAGGTATTACTTTCACTATTGGAGAATGTGAGTCGGTCACTTGGCCTTTAGGCAAAAGGCGATAAGGTAAAGTCGACAACGTATTCGAGAATAGACGCTTGGATCATCAGACGTTTAGATACGTAGGCAAACTTATGAAACACGTTATCGAAAAGACGTTAGCGTAAATTGATTTGTATTTCAGCCGGGAATGTTAGATAGATAAGATAAGATAAAGGGCCATTCTCAGCGTGTTACCGAGGATGAGCTTGGGGTTGCCGTCGACGACGTCGCTGGCGGCGATGTTGACGAGCCGCACGCCGGCGTCGGCCAGCGCGCGCAGCGCCGTGTTCACGTTGTTCACGTGGTGCACGCGCATGCGCCCGCGCTCGCGTTTCTGCACAAAACATAACACACCAATCACCTCAAACTGACCCTAATTGGTCATATATTTAGAGTCATTATTACAAGAGTGTTACGGCTCTGAGATAGTGAAGTCGTATTCAACCAGCATGGAACCATGTTGATTTAATTACAAATTAGTTGAATCCATGTATAAGTAGTAGTCGGTCGGAGGGTGTACTCACATACTGCTGCGCGGTGAGGATCTCGAGCAGCGCCAGCAGCACCTCGCCGTCGCGCAGGTCCAGGAACAGGTCCGCCACCAGCGGCTTGTCGTTCTGCGCAACAACACACACCTGATGAGGTGGCACCATCACACACGCCACGCAAGCCTAGTTGTGGAGCGGCTTTTGCAGCCGCGTTTGTACTGATACCCATCTACTTTTAACAAGTTTCGACGAAATAATACAAGTAACGTATATATGCGTATGTATGTAGGTATATACTATATGGTGTCGCATTTACATATTACCACGTGTTTAAGTGCAAGAGTGACCATGCCCTAGCTATTAAATACTACGACTACGGGAAGTTTACCATGAATTATACATATAAGTAGCTATAAACAGCAGTGAGCAGTTCATTTTGCACGCGAGCTATGAACAATTGAAAATGATCGATTATGATTTCATAGTGTGCTCGTAATGTAGATAGGAGTACAGTACATTAGAATTTGCATGGCTAAACTTATTGTCAGTAAAGTGTTCCGTGAAAATATAAGTTTTGATAAAATCTAAGCACTCACCTTGACCAGTTGTGAGTTGATCCATTTTGCGAATGTTTTCTTCTGGACGTCCTCCCGCTCGTCTGCAAAAACCAACAATCACTAATATAATATTCAGTTAGGTACCTATGTGGTATAATGGTGGAAAATTAAAATCATGCCGCGCCGTGAATAGATTTCCTTGCTCATCACATACTATGTTCCGCAGTTGGCTCGGTAGAGCCCAGTGCGCTCGCGAGCAGCTCCCAGCCTTTCAGCAGCGTTATCATCTCATACTACGGCCAGGATTCCTCCGTGGCCGAGATGTTATTATACAAATCAACTAGTTTATCAATTAGTGGCGTTGTTTGTCAACTGGCAGATTGTCTGCGGATAGAATCGCGACTGGCTGACGGCGCGGCGGCCGCGGCGCGTGCACAGGACTCGCGGGAGCTGGCGAGCGCGAGTCTCAGCTATTTATTACTAGTTTTTATTTAGCTGCATGTATGTCTAACAATCAATGCACTAATTTATTACCATTTGAAGCGTGAAGAGCATCAAATAGAAAGTAATCATTATTCGTAAATGCGAAAGTGTGTTTATTGGGTTGTTATTTGTCGACTTTTTTTCTACGCAATACTTAATTCCACTAAATTATTTAAGTATACTGTTAAATAAAATCTTTATTAAAAAAAACATTCGAATTAAGTGGTAAAACTATTTAAAAACCTACACTAACCTAACTCTAGCCAAGGTCCGTCATTGGCGGAAATGATCCCAAGATGCTGGCGGCGTTTCCCCGCTGCACAGCAATACTGAGCCTTTGTCCGAGAAACGCGCCAGCTCTGGGATCACAGGTAGTTCGTATTAGTTTTTTTTTAAGGGAATCAAACAAATTATGAGCGGCTGGGCCCCATGGGCCTAGAGTCTCTACCGCAAACGGCACGAAAATATAGTTGTCACCCAAACACATATATTTTCGGCGTTTAGCCGCCTCCGCGTTTGTGGCCGCCCCACCTGGATTATAGTATACTTAATATAAAAAAATTAAGTTCTATAAATATCTCAGGAAACATTATATACACAACGATAAATAAAATTAAAATAATATATTGTAATAAAAGCACATAACTAATTAAATTTTTTGTCTACTTCGAAACATTTTATTCATAAAATATAATAAAAGTGCATGAATTAATTTTAAACAATTTCGATATATTTGGCTACATACCTATTTATTGGCATTCTAGTTTAATTTTAAACAATTTCGATATATTTGGCTACATATTTATTGGCATTCTAGTTGTCTGAGAAGTGCACGGAACACTGCTGTGGTCGACTGAAAAATATAGAAGTACCTACGCAACATAATCGGTAAGTGTTTTCGGTTCATTCTTTTAGTTTGCGTTACATTACATATTAACTTGAATTGACGACAAACAGCAAAGACAGCTCCTGGGCTGTGCGCAAAACTAAATGTGGCGTTATCCGCGCTCCAGCGGGTTCGGCGTCGCACCCGTGTGCGCCGCGCCCAGCAGCGTCGCGCCCGCCGGAAGGCCCTACTAATACCCCCCTCCGATGTTAAGAAGGAAACCATACGGGCCTAGAAGCTAAAGCGCGACGCTCAAAGCTCAGTGGGGTACAGGTGACCATCCCACATGTAAGATAGGTCCCAACGGCATGTCGCAAACAAAAGTTACAATCGGGTCCTACTTGTCGGTCGGAAGCCTATGCCGTCATTTATTATATTACGGGTATCTCGACGTTCGGAATCGTCAAGTCAATTAGCAATTGGAATGTAAACAGTTGCGTCACCTGCGCCCGCGCGGTTACTCCATTATAAGATCTAAACCGCGGCGCGGCACCGTGCGCGAGAGGCCGAGACGCGCGAAGGTCAGTTTTTATGACCAATTTTGGAGGATTGTTACTCATTTTGGTGCATTATTCGCAATTCGCGATATTATCCATATGCTATGCCACTAAATCACCTCGTCATTATTGAGTGCTCTGAAGTGAAGAACCGCTAAGCACAATCAACAATCAGTGGAGTTCTTGAACCTTATGTATATGTATGCAGAGTCCAGGCCGTAGCACATAATATGGTTCTTTGGTGTTCACAACTCAAGACAAACTTTGAACGTATAAGTTCGAAAGATGTAACATCATGTCTCGAATGATACAGATGTTTCAAGTCTAAATTTAGACAAGAACTTAAACATCAACTAGTAAACCATAATATTTACTCTAAGTTGCAGTTAACATGTAGGCAAATCCGTTTAGGCGTGTCCTGCGTTACATGGACGAGGTCTATACAATACAACAATTATTTATTGCACATCAGCGAGAAAATAATGACTTGTTATGTTATTAATGACGCAGGCGAGTTATTCGATACCCAACTTAAGTCATGTGCAAGAAGAGCTCTAATCGCGCGGTCTTTAATATTCATCACGCACTATGTCTCAAGTATCCAATCAATATATACACCATAAACCATGCGTTAGCTCGCCTAACCCACTTTGTTTTTCGACCGCGACTAACAAATGTATTGAAAATGTAAGAGTATTTGTATTGTATTGTATTGTAAATGTTTTCAACCTTCTACTACACAGAAACAATATGAAACAAAACCGAGACCAACGGATAATATCGACGAGCCGATAATAATAACCAATCAGTCGGTCGTCGGTCATCATGAAGGGCGACGACGAGAATGTATCGCGCTAGTGATCTGTCAATCGCGCCCAATCAAGCCGCCGGCGCGGCGATCGATCCGGGACGCTCGGCGCTCACCATGCGCACTCGCACCAACCGCACAAACAACGACAGCGGCGCGTGCGGCGAGATCGACGATACGGATGCACTCCAATCATGTTTTTGTGGCGGCCTCGAATCGAGATGAGAATCTTTATTAGTATAGCAACATGATTAGGTACAAGCCGCCGCGAGCTTGGGAGGCGCCGAAGCGTGCTGCATTCCGCGCCCGCGTGCGCGTGCGCCGCGCCGGCCGCGCCGCGGTTTCTCCGCGCGCGACACTCGATGCTTACGCCGAACACGACACCGATCCCTTTCTATACTAAAAACCCGATCGCTAGCAGATTTTACCGTTCATAGATCGTAAAAGGGTTTGAAATGAACATCATTGCGACGATTCTAGCACAGGAAGGAAGTTCGCATTGGCTATATACTCGTATAATCAGATCTCATAGATATCTGTGCAATGCTAACGGTAGTGAGTTGACACGACGTGGACCTCGCGACGGGCGATGCCCCCGCGCCGCGGGGTGCATACTTATCGCACATTATCCGGCGCGGTCGGGAAGCGCCGGGAACCGCCGGGTGCTTCACATGCTCCTACATTAAGTAGTTTATGGTATGTTGGCTTACCAGCGTGCAGCGGTCGAGCACGCTTCACATCGGCATTTTGGTCATCGCTCATGAACCAAACACATTTTATTTTTCAGGATAAAATGTAGCCTTTGCGTTACTGGGTGACAAACCAATGAATGTCCATTTTATATTTCCCTATAGGCTGGTAAACAACTGCTCCTATATACCTGGTAGAGACATGTGGGACAAGTTTACGCAATGGGTATATGGCGTGGCGTAAGTGTCCGCAAATCCATGTATTTGGGTCCGAAATTGATAGGTTTGAGCAGACTTGCCCGACATGACTCTATAAACCTGCCAATGTCTTATATTTTTAGCGTGGGTGTGGGCTAATAAGCCTAGACAGGGTCCAGTTTACAGAGAGATGTGTGAAACCAAAAAGCTTTTTAAGTCCAAGCTGAGATGGTGCCAAGACAGGCAAGAACAAATAAAATGCGACATTCTTGCCACCAATCGTGCAGCGAAGGACTTTAAAGCTTTTTGGAAAAACACAAATAAATTGAACTTAAAGCCTAGCGTCCCTGTGAGCGTGGGAGGTGAGTGTGATAGTAAGAAAATAGCCGATAATTTTAGTAGGGCGTTTGCGATAAGTCCACTCCTGGAATCGAACCGGGAAGGGGTGTGCGGTGCTGTGACTGTCATGGGCGAGAGTACTCTGAGATTTTCAGCTACGGAAGTTAGAAATATTATTAATTCCATGCAAAGGGGTAAATCGCCGGGGCATGATCGTCTCAGCATTGAGCACCTAAAACATGCGGGCGTTCACTTGCCGCGTGTCTTGGCTATGTTTTATACGCTCTGTCTGAGTCACACTTATCTCCCTCAGCAACTCACACGTACTGTGGTTATCCCACTGGTAAAAAACAAAACAGGTGATCTATCGGACATGGGGAATTATAGGCCCATCTCACTAGCGACGGTACTTGCGAAAGTGCTGGATAGCTTGCTTAACGCACAACTTTGCAAACATATTAAACTGCATGACGCACAATTCGGCTTTAGGCCGGGTTTGTCGACGGAGAGTGCTATCTTGTGCGTTAAGCAGGCTGTCAGGTACTACAAGGATAGAAACACGCCTGTGTACGCGTGCTTTTTGGACTTATCGAAAGCTTTTGACCTGGTTGTTTATGAGAGACTTTGGACGAAATTAGAAAAAACAGATCTACCCGTAGAGTGCGTTAACCTGCTCAAATATTGGTACAACAACCAGGTCAATCAGGTGAGATGGGCGGGGGCGGTCTCTGACGCGTATACGAGTAGGTTACAATGCGGAGTAAGGCAGGGTGGGCTGTCATCACCGATCCTGTTTAACCTGTATGTGAACAAGCTGATTGAGGATCTCAGCAGTGCACATGTCGGCTGCCACATAGGGGAAACTTGTTTCAATAACATTAGTTACGCGGACGATATGGTCCTGCTGGGACCCTCAATCGACTCGATAAAGCAACTTGTCAAGCTGTGCGAGGGATACGCTCAACGGCATGGTCTTAAATATAACGCTAACAAAAGTGAGTTGCTCATTTTTAAGGCACGAAAATTTAATATAAAGAGAATACCTAAGATCATGCTGGGGGGCGTGCCTCTCAAAATAGTTGATAAGTTTAAATATCTTGGGCACATGCTAACTGTGGATTTAAATGATGATATGGATGTGGAAAGGGAGAGGAGAGCATTGTCAGTGCGTGGTAATATGCTCGCCCGCAGGTTTGCACGCTGTAACGAACAAGTAAAAGTGACGCTTTTCAAAGCATATTGCCAAACTTTTTACACGTGCAGCCTGTGGGTGACATATTCGCAAAGGGCCTATAATACACTGCGTGTGCAGTATAATAATATTCTTAGGATGCTGTTGAGGTTGCCGAAGCACTGCAGTGCGTCGGGCATGTTCGCCGAGGCCCGAACGGATGACTTTTTTGCGATTCAACGCGTGCGCGGTAGCAGCAACAGCATGCTGAGAATACTGGCCGATCGTCTCGACTGCCCGCTCACGAGATACTGGGTAGTCATCGGGAAGGCAAAGTAGTGCCCCCGGGAGGTACTACTGCCCCTCCCGATATGCGCTAAAAACAGGTGTACGCTATTTACTAGAGCTACATATAATAGACTAACATAGAGTTTAAGTTAATTACTAACAACAGCATATGGATTTTTGATAGTCCGAAATAAACGTTTTTATTTTTTTATTTTATTATTTATTATAGTAAAGTACAAATGGCGGACTTAACGCCATAAAGCATTATCTACCAGTCAACCATAGGGCTAAACAGAAACAAATGTATGGTGCAGTGCAGGGTATAACTAAACTGTAGAATGATGGATGGATGGCCGAGTCACGGTACCCTGAAACGGTCGTAAGTAAGCGGTGTGTGAGAGACCATGCTCGTTATACTAACGTCTGCATACCCATAATGGCGTCGCCTTGGCGAGCGTCGCAATCATCATAACATAACCATCGCCATCAGTTATTGAGCGGGTGGTCATTTGCGTCGCCATGCGCCACTTAACCAGTAGCTGACCCAGCAGGTCGGGAGCTAAGTGGCGAGACAGTGTCTAGACACGACTCATCTGACATCTCAAATATGTCCTGATGCATATTTTTACATAATCATCGAGTGTGGGCAGAGATCTCAAAGGCAGAGATGCTCTTTGCATTTCTTCTAAACAATAACCTACTTACTGGCGACATAGACAAAAAATACTCCCTCAACTCGTACCGCGCCAGTTACATTAATAAAGTGACTCACAGACCGACATGCGAGGCTTAACTACTCTTAATAACGGCATAATTGAATCGTTTGACGAAATACATTGTAACGAACGTGTGCTGAATTCGCGACTCAATTTTATTGTACCGCAAATAGAAATAACCGCGGACCGTTTTCGCTTCAATTAGTGCTTTCTGTGTGGCCAACAGTTATGGTGTAGAAATGTGACCCGGCCCGGCGCGGGCGAGCACTACCGGGGCTCCGGCCCACGACTGGAGCAGGCGCCTTGACCCAATGACTCCGTGAGATGACGCGCCTGACCAAATATTATGAGAGCGCATTGAACCGACACCGATAAGTACGTTGACCGTATGTTGGAAATAATACGTAGGTATATCAAAATAACTATTGTAGTCGGTGGCATCTGCGGCGCAAGTAGGCTTCGCATTGAGAGTCTAGATAGAGCATGGAGATAATAGTGAGTGTCTTGCAGGCACGTCCCGTAGTCTACAGTAGCGTCGACCTGCGCGTGCTTCCCGCGCAGACAGCGCAGTGACGTCACACACCAGCGTACTGACGACGCGCACACAGGCGCAGGCGCGCACACGCGCGCGCGGGTCATATGTCACCGCGGGCGCTCTCCGCCATTGTTCTCCCATTCTTTGCTTACACTTTTCACGGCGCATACAAATTAATCGATTATGGAAATGCTCGAACATTTTTCTTCATTGTTTTGTTTCAAGTATAAGGAACGTGCAGAAATTGTTCGACCTACTGATTTGCATGTAACGACCCCATTACAAATGCTTGATTACTATTATTAGACGACCGTTCTGATGCGTGCTAAGCATGTATGCGGGCCCTATCTGATAAAGGGTTACGTAAACTGCCATCACGTCACCGCGGTGGGCCCCCATCACCACGGGCGTGTGAAAGTTACTTTTCTATTAATACAAATGTGACGGGTTTTTTTAAGTACCTAATATTAAGCTTAAGAGGTCGAGATGCAGTTGGAAAACATGTGTTACATTTATCCATTATTATCATTGACATTGGCTGGATGGATGTCACAGTGACATCCATCACCATCTCCGACGTGTTTTAAATAAAGGGTTTTTTTAAGTACCTAATATTAAGCTTAAGAGGTCGAGATGCAGTTGGAAAACATGTGTTACATTTATCCATTATTATCATTGACATTGGCTGGATGGATGTCACAGTGACATCCATCACCATCTCCGACGTGTTTTAAATAAATGCTGATGTGCTCATGTCAAAGCGATCGTACTCGTGCTGGCGCCGGCGCCGCGTCAGGTTCGATGCATCGCAGTTCGCAGTCCGACCTGCGACTCCGACCGAGCTGACGACACGTGCGCTAACCCTGCGGGTGCGCAGCGGACACCACAGAACCATTAGCTGACACTGAAACCATCATTCTAATGGATGAATTTCCATTACCTTACCAGCTTGAAATTCATTATCAGAAATGTATAATTATTTATCGGAAATCTTAAAAGACAATACGCCCGTTGTGTTGTTTCTGGGACTGATAGGACGAAGCCATGAATCGAACCGATCGTTTTACCGAGAGCTTGACCCCAATCGTGGCAGGCGGTCAGTGACGATGAGATCATAATCGATAATCGTAACGACCCAAAAACTTAGAATTCTTCTCGTCTGGGATCGTGCATTCGTAAGAGAACAGTGAGTCAGACCATTACATGATCGACAGGTAGCAGCTGTATGCTGATACAAGGGGAGCCGTAGTGTGGGGTATCTATGGATAGGTCTTCAAAAATTATATCGAGGTTTCTAAAATATTTATTTTCTAAACCGAATAGTTTGCGTGACAGACGCTTCCAAATTGGAAAAAAGTTGGTCCCCCCCCCCCTCTAACTTCTAAAATAAGAAAATGAAAAATGTAAAAAAAAACATGATGTACATTACTATAAAAACTACCAACGAAAATTGTTTTGAACGAGATCTAGTAAGTAGTTTTTTTTTAATACCTTACTTTGCACCTAATTTATATGGGGCGCTATACATACCAGGTGCAAACTTAACTTAACCACTTAGGGATGGAAAGTGTTTGTACGAAACCCTCGGTGCGCGAGTCCGACTCGCACTTGGCCTGTTTTTAATATGATTTTTTGATACCTTGCGAAAGGCGATCAACTGATTGAATAAGCACTCTGCCTACGACGACAGTATGAGGTTATTCAAGAGCCGAGTGAACCAGTTCTTACAGGATTTAGAATGATCCTGACGATGACGGCAAGACAGTTCTTAGATAATACATAAGTATATTATTACCATCTATTAGGTTATCGGACTTAGGGTTCTACTGACGCTTCGCTGTTGCTACTAACACAGTTGTAGTGCAAGTATGTAGGTAAGTTCCAAATGACACATAGAGAACAAACAAATAAGTATTAAACAAGTATGTAAGAGAGTTACAAAGTGTTGTGGGCGTGGCCGCCATTACCTAAGACGTGTCATTGCGCGAACATGAGAGGGGCCGTGCAAGGGACACCGCACGGTTGCGCAGGCGCCTGAAACCCGACGCGTCGTCGACAAACACTTCCCTGCACTGAGCCTACAAAAGTTATTGGTGTAACTTAACCCTACAGCTACCGAACCATACCTATTAGCAGTATTAGCCTGCACGGAAACGGAACAACACGCACTCTACATAAGTTATAGGATTACTGAAAGGATCCCGGAAGAACTGAAAATAGACAGAGGTGGCGGGATGATCGATACGCGCTTCTTACCAAATAAGTATAATAAATTAAATAATAATAATAAATATCAGACAACCTCACAAAAATCGATCTAGTCCCAAATTAAGCTCAAGAAGGCTTGTCTTATGGGTACTAGACGACGATATACATACGTAATAGATAAAGATACACTTAAATACATAGAACAACCATGACCCAACCCAAGCACACATATTCGAGTTCATCACACAAATATTTGCCCTGGCCGGGATTCGAACCCGGGACCGCCGGCTCAGTAGGTAGGTCTTTACAAACTGAGCCAACCACGTCGTCAAAACCAAAAACTTTTTACTAAATATCATACAAAGCATAATAGGGAGTCTTATATGGTGGATTTACACGCTTGCCAAGCCGCGGCAAGCCCACAGGACGCAGTTATATGTTAGAGTGAGCACGATATAGTTCCGTCTCACTCTAACATATGACTGCGTCCTGCACGCTTAGTTTTTGGCAAGCAGTGAAGTGAAACACTCAAATCTGTTAACACAAAAACCGAGTTAAAAAAACCGGCCAAGTGCGAGTCGGACTCACGCACAAAGGGTTCCGTACCATTGATTTTAATTTAAGTTATTTGTATAAAAGATTACGCGGTAATAAGCGGTTTACCATTAACGAGGTATTAAAAAAAAACTACTTACTAGATCTCGTTCAAAACAATTTTCGTTGGTAGTTTTTATAGTATTGTACATCATATATTTTTTTTTGATTTTTCATTTTCTTATTTTAGAAGTTAGAGGGGGGGGGACCAACTTTTTTCCACTTTGGAAGCGTCTGTCACGCAAACTATTCGGTTAAGAAAAAAAATATTTTAGAAACCTTGATATCATTTTTGAAGACCTATCCATAGATACCCCACACGTATGTGTTTGATGAAAAAAAAATTTTTGAGTTTCAGTTCTAAGTATGGGGAGCCCCCAATATTTATTATTATTTTTTTATTTTTGCATCAGTCTTAATGCGGTTCACAGAATACATCTACCTACCAAGTTTCAACAGTATAGCTCTTATAGTTTCGGAAAAAAATGGCTGTGGAAATGGATAAATCTATAAGGGTTCCGTTTTTTGCCATTTGGCTACGGAACCCTAAAAAAGGAGTGAATGTTTGTCTGCGATTATTTCGCGTTTGGCTGAACCGACTTTGATGCGGTTTTCCGGTCTATTCTTTTTAGTCTGTTTTTAATAGTAATAATTGAGTGGTTTGGCACCGACTTCAAAAGGTGATTCCAAAGTAATCTGTACAGGAACGGCTCATTTTTGGCATTTCATTTTTTTTTGGAGTCGTTTCTTTTTTAACGATAAGTCACCCGACGTCAACGAAGTGAAATGAATAAATTATAGTCTCGAAAAACAACTGTTCAAGTAGCTAAATGCCGATAAAGTACGAAGCGGACTCGCGCACCGAGGGTTCCGTGCAAAATACGAAAGCACTGAATATGCATATTGCTATAAGTATGCTATCGAAAATATAAATTGTAGTGAAGAACATAATTTACTATGCTGCTGTATGTGAGATCCATGTCACTATTACTATGTTGTATAAACAAAAAGTTTCTATAAAAAAATTTGGGCAAGTGCGAGTCCGACTCGCGCGTGAAGGGTTCCGTATACCATAAAACAAGTTTGTTGTATGGGAGCCCCCCTTAAATATTTATTTTATTTTATTTTAGTATTTGTTGTTATAGCGGCAATAGAAATACATCATCTGTGAAAATTTCAACTGTCTAGCTATCACCATTCTTGAGATACAGCCTGGTGACAGACGGATGGACGGACGGACACCGAAGTCTCAGTAATAGGGTCCCGTTTTTACCCTTTGGGTACGGAACCCTAAAAATTGTAAAAAGCTTTCATAGCTGACTGTACTTTTCTTTGAACATCCATCAATTGCTTACTGAGACGAGTCTAAAGACCCCACATTACAGAACTTTCTTATAGTGCCACCTTCCGTCTTCGTCATCAGACCAGCTCCACATTATCAAGTATATTGAGATGGGTCAGATTCAGGTTATCAACTGCAAATTACCTAGTTTGTAATCACTAAAAATTTCTTTTTACTAAAATGTGCGGTTTTTGGACTTTTTTATTTGCAAATGATAAGCAGACCTCACGGGTATTTTTCTACAGTGAATGAACTAAGAAAAATCAATATTTTTTCTCGATTTCGTTAAAAATAAATCTTTTTTTTTTTTTTTTTTTTTCAAAAAAAGGTGTACATAACTGCATGCAATTGTAATTAACTCGCCAAACTGCTAAGACAGTTTGTTGGCGAGATCGCGCTCATCTACATTATTTTTAGTTATATGCACCTAACACTACATGTTTACCTTATAATTATATTAACAGGTTAACCTTAAACTACAGCCACGGAAGCAAGAATACGTTTGGAAAATCTGCCCTAGGGCAGTTTTTCCAAAAATATCCTTTTTAAACTATTTTTAACAACATTTCTGCTACACTCCTTTTCATCCCTTAACCAATCAATTTCATTATATATCTTTGGAACCAAATACTTATTTATTCTTCTACCATAATAATTGTTTGCAAAATGTTGAAGAAATTTTCTTAATCTTACGTTCCTTGTATTATATTTATTCTGCTTAAGCACTTTAAATTCTCTTTTATAATAATTTTCTAGGGCTATTAAGTACAGCACTCTTAGGTGTATAGGTAGTATTTTACAGACTTTAAACAGCTCATCATAATTTCCTTTACATTTATCTTTAGCTTTTTTATGCACTAGGTATTTCATATATCATATTTGTATTTTTTTTATTTCCTTTAAGTAGGTTTGGAAAGTTCTGCCATATACACTGAGGCCGTAATTGATCAATGAGTCCGCCAGTGCGTAGTAAACAACAAGCATGGTTTTTTTACTAATTACTGTATTTAGGTGGTAAAATTTACTCAAAACTGATGGGAGTTTAGTGCTGACCGCGATGACATGCGCTTTCCAGTTAAAATTTTTATCTACATGAAGTCCCAAATATTTATATGTATCTACATATTCCAGCCGCTCACAGATACAGTTATATTTACGGCGATGCAAGCACTCGTAGTTGTGTCCTACCACAGCGAAATCATCATAATAAATACTCTTTGCCTTTCGATTATATGGGGAGTATATATGCATACACTTAGTTTTAGATAAATTGATTATGATTCCGTTAACGTGTGCCCACTTAACTACGTTTTCAAAATCGAACTAAATACTGGCATGAGCATCCGACATATCTGTAGCCGAAAACAACAAACACATATCATCTGCATACACATATACTTTGCACCTCTCAACGACATTGACAACACTGTTGACTAGCATCACATAGCCAACAGGGCCGTACACAGAGCCGGTCGGCACCCCAAACTGGTTAAATACTTCAAAACAGCGAGTCTATTTTACGAAATTCTGGCAGAAAAAATACATGTGAGGTAGTGACGGGGAGGCGGGGTTAGCAAAGAACCTCACCAAATGTCACCAATTTTGTGTAATGTTAAGAAGTGGTATAGCCAATATCACATGCCCACCCTTGCTCAATACCTAGACAAAAATCCATTTAAAAAATTCTTGACTTTTATGTGATGGGAATGGGGGGACAAACCAGTCTGTACCTTCCACATTTTACCACATGGTTGGGGATATTCAAGTGGCCGACCCATGCACCAAATTTAAATAGCAGTACATAATTATATTCTGTGGTCTATTTCATGTGTCTCTATTTCATCAACACTGAAATAAAAAACAACCATCATTATGTATATTTGCTCAATTGCTTAAAGTTTAGTTAATCGTTGATAAAGAACCATCAAATACCCTGCTCTACTAGCCTTACCTACATGTATTGTTATTGTGTATTAGGTAGGTACTTAGGTTGTCAGCCCATCAAGGCTCTAAAAGTTAAGGTTTATAAGTTTAAGTTTGTAGATTAACGAATGTTCATAGTTTTTACATATATTTGCTGCAAGTGCGCGTCGGTACATCGATGTG
This sequence comes from Apotomis capreana, assembly GCA_947623375.1. Lineage (NCBI taxonomy): Eukaryota > Metazoa > Arthropoda > Insecta > Lepidoptera > Tortricidae > Apotomis > Apotomis capreana. The sequence goes on from OX392499.1 coordinate 44,415,637, forward strand.
CGCTGTTAACTTAAGTTTATGTTTCATGTACAGCAACTATTTGTGAGTTCCTGTAATTGGCTCTGTATTTCTATTTAAGTTTCTATGTTTAGTGTATTAGCTGTTGGTTCTCCTAAAATAAAATAAATAAATAAATAAATAAATGTATGTGTAACTGTAAACACTCTAACTCCTCTAGTATTCTAGGGACCTTTGACACGCCGTTCCATTTTACTCATTATTAATTTTAGCTTTATAGATAGTTTTAGTTTATTATGAAAATGTAATTACTGTAATATTTTCTTCGGTTTCCACGACTCACACAATTGATTAACTTAAATGTAATTACTGTGTTAAAAACAAACTATCAGTCGAAAGAGCTCACTATAGGGATAATTTTGCCTTATTTATAGATGTATTTTTAATTGTTTTTATGTACAATAAAGTGTTTACATACATCTAGGGCTAGTAAAACAGGGTTTTTGAAAGTTCTTTATCAGATAATGAGATAATTCTCAAGATAAGGAACTAAGTCATAAGATTACCAAAGTTCTCCACAACGATTAAGAAAGTAGTAAACTAGGTAATTTGTGTCAAACTAAACAATGTGAGCAGTACAGACACCTGTGAGCTGGGAAGATGTTATCAGTCGGATAATCTGTAGCATGCCATACGAGCTCCATTTATCAGTGTTGTGTACACAGAGATAAGATACAGCAGAACGCGCGTCGGGACCGCTGCCGGCGGCGGCGCCGCAGCGGCCGTCTCGCACTCACCCACGTAGCTGCCCTCCATATCTCGGCGCTCAGGCGATCGGATAGCCCTTTTCAATCAAGTTTCTGTGATGGTAAAAAGTTTCCCTGCGACATGACAGCACGCACACACACCCACTCCTAACTAGAAACTGAATCCAAACTTTTCAAAACACTTCACGGGCTTGCAGCGATTATGGGACGTTTCGCGTAGCTCTCGTTCGACTTCGAGCAACTTTTTATTCACTTTAACACTCAAAAATTGCACAAATCGTAGAAATTCTTCGAGAAAACGAAGAAAACATTCGTATCGCGGACAGGTAGCCGAGCACAAAAATGACAAGCTGAAGCGAACGCACACGACGCCGAGCTGTCACGCACACTGCGTCAAATCAACACAAGTGTAATGACATGACACTTCCAACCGCTGGCAACACTGTAAAGGAGTAGTTGCTACCATTGTTGTATTGTAATAACTCGCTCTGATCTCGGATTCGCTATTTGGCGCTTCAAAAACTGAAATATTTTTAATCATAGCTCGAATTTTCTAAACTTTCCGATGTCGAATATTAGCACAGTTTAACTGTATTTTATACGCAAATCACACTTCAATACATAACTATAAAATAAAACGATATTAACAATTCATTTTCGAATTTAAAGTGAGTTGAGTTACACGCGACAATCCATAGTAGGAAAATGTGTTGCAAGGTTAAAGTATTTTCTATACGATTGGAGATTTTTGAGAAATATGATGAGAAGAAACGCGGAGGTGTTGTCCATGACGGAGATGCCAAGACTATGCGCAGCCAACGGCGCGGCGAGCGGTTGAGCGAGATTCGAGCACGGTGGCCAGCCGCAGCCATACGAGTAAGCGAGACACACATATCGCGCGCCACACTACTCGCCGGTAAAACCAAGTCATGGCATCTCCTTGATTGGTTTGTCCTTCATTCAAGCCATAACAAACTGATTGTGATTATGTTTACAGTTTTTATGTTAATTAATGACAATATGAAGCCAAGACTCACATAGGTTATTATTCAGTACGGCACGCTTGATAACATTCTTAAACTTGAAACTCCAATGATAATATTTAATATAACAGTTCACTCATAAGTACTAATCATTTTGCACATTTCGGACTATACCTTACTAAAATTATTTAAATATTGGAACGGTGAAATTAAGAACTACGACTGTCATGCTGAAATGTCAATTATGGTTAATGATAATGATAATGATAATGATAATGATAATGATAATGATAATGATAATTTATTCACTGAATATATGGTAAGTTACATAATAAGGTGGTATAATATAAACATTTGATCCTTAATATATTCGGCCTTTATGGCGTGTGAACATTTGCTCAACTATTTTCTAGGTAAAAATAGCATGCATTCATAATGATTATTTATTTATATACACATAGCTTTAATGTTTTAGCATGTCATTTACAATATAGTCAGACTTAATAAGCACATTACAATTATTATATATTTATTGTATTTTAATTACATGCACATAATATTTATATTACTTATTTTAGTTTACATTAGTTTTATTTTCTCCTTAAAAAAATCTTCAAGACAGTAATAGGCTCTGTTTATGAGTTCCTCTTTTAATTTAACTTTAAATATGTGTATATCCATTTTTTTTAATTCATCAGGCAGATAATTAAATATTTTAGAAGCCGTTCCTAGCAAACTTACACTTATGTTAGTGTCTCTGCATTCGAATGTCTATCTGTGTGTTTTATTGCAATAATTTTGAATATGAACACTTATAACAATTAGATATACGCCAAAAGCTATTATAAGCGATGCCCGGAATATGATTCTAAAGATGAATACATTTTTGGAAGACGAATCCTAGCAGCAGGGTCACTAAGGCTTCCATAATTTCATTTGTTCAAATATAGAAAAGGATTTTGGCCGCTGCTGGTTAGAGTTGTCAGCTTTCTATAAAGTTTACCTAATTTATTTAATAAGGCTCGATATTTTATTTGAACAACATATTACCAAACATTACAGAGCTGGTAAAGAGACTGTGACGCAATCTATTCGTCAAGGACGAATTTGGGATCCTTCCGCAGGCGATGTTACGACTGGGATAGAGAATCAATAAAATTTTAGGGTCAATAATCCCCTCTGTATTAGCTGCAAGGTCGGTTTATTACACTAGGTGCACATTAGAAGCAAAACAGGCGCACATATTAAAATCACTAGTTTCATTAGATTATCGTCAATTCAGATGTGTTAACCAAATCAAAAAATAATCTATACATCTAGTAGGTTAAGTTAGATCTCAGTTTCAAATCAGTGGTACTCCAAGAGGAGTGTCATGACCCACATGTTACCCGTGGAAAAAGAACCAAGTTCTCTCGTCCGTGATAACACGAGAGCATGTACATAATAATTTTATTTCTTTGTAATCCTTCGTTTGTTTCATAAAGTTTATAATAAAGACCGTTGTTTGAGGTATAACGAGCAGCCAGACCAGGACCACACCACACGGACGAGGGCCTGACGTCACAGCGCGCGTCACCGCAGCGGAGCCAGGCGGCGCGGGGCAACGCGTCGTTTACCGTTAGCCGGCCGCCTATATAAGCCGACGCGCGCCCAGTACCAGCAACGGTGTCTTACAATCCCTCGAGGCAGTCAGGTCGTTGTGGCGGCATACACTGTGAGGGTTGTAAGGTAGCGTTCGCTCGTAGCTCGGAGTGTGTACCACGCTTCTCGAGATACCATAGGTCCTCCCGTACATTTGTAAGTGGTGTTTGGTCTCTATCCCGAAGTCTGGGCTACAGTCTTTTGTTACCTTAGCGCGGAGTGTGTACCACGCTTCTTGGCTCGCTAGTTGCAGGGACTTAAGGCTATGCTCTAAGACGGGTTGCTGGGCGCAGTGTGTGTACCACGCATTTGGCTCGAACAGCTAACCCGGGGGGGGTCACTCCTAAGCGCGGTGTGTGTACCACGCATCTGCTGCCTAGGGTGGTGGCTCTCGCCAGACGGATACCGGCCAAAATCTCTCTTACCCGCGTATTAACATTCTGTCGTTTACTAACTACACCCTGCCGCGTGATTGGGACGCCGAGTCCTCTAGGATACCGTAGGGCTACCGTAGGCATTAACGTAGGGAACGTAGGATCTAGATTTAAGGGTTTGGTTAAATAAACAGGCATAAAGCCTCCGTTATTTAGTGTATTTAAAATCCCAGGTTTCATTTAACCCAGTCCCTTGCCTCCCGATTTGAGCTAGTTACGGAAACCCTCAAGATCCCGTCTGGATCGAGGGATATGGACTAGTGCCTAAGCCCGTTACGTCATAGCGTACCTGGCGGGTTTAAGCACTACGTCACAGAGGAATATTAACCTGCTTACTTTCTGGTCGGTTATACTCTCCACTAGCGAATGTTTTTTTTGTAATATAATAAATTCTAACATGATATTTTTTTTTTACAACAATACCTATTTTCCCCCAATTTCAGAATTTTCCCGATTTTTGTACATTTCCAACTTAACGTAGCGTAGCGTTACGAGACCCTTTAGTTCACCGATAAGTTTGTCGCACTATAAAAATATTATAAATGATACGCAACAAGTAATAATTGTTCGCAGTGTAGAATGCCTGTGGAATTAGGGTATGTAAAGTTTTTATGAGACAAATAAATAGAGAGGACTTTAAACCTCGATATAGATCAAGAGGGCGCTATTTGTATGATTTATATGGCAACAATTGTGCAACTGTCAGTTTAGTCCGAAAACATAATATAGGCAACTGAACATTTTTTCTATGATATGTTTACTTTTATTATTTTCTTTCTACTTGTTGAACATCATTGAAATAAAGTGACGTTCGATGTTTATACAGTTCATAAAGTTTTTTCTATTAGTTCACGGGCTTTCCCGACCAGTCGCCATATCTTTTCATTTATTGTTTGGTAATAATAATAAGTACCTCAAATACAGAATATCGAAATAACAAATTTCACGATTCAGAAATCCATAGTCTACTCCAGTTCATTTTATAAAAATAAATTTAGAATCACACATCATTATTACAACAACAACCAATCTATCGCAACCGCACTATAATGACATTAGTTTAAATACCTGTCAGTTCCAATGTTAACCTCGTAATATTATTTAATGGAATGCACTGTTTTCCTGACTGTTTTTCACGTAGTAAACACGTGTACACTTTATTGGTAATATTACCTTCAGGATTGGAAAGTTTTTCGGCATTTTTTTTGGATATTTTTAAATATTCTTCTTTTAAAGAAACCATCAGGATCAGGAATGACATTGACATTGTTGACAAACCATCATAAAATCATTGCTAGTGTACGAAATTAGTTCCAGTGAAATTCCGCAATATGGTGCATCCTCATTATATCTATGGTCAGGCTTTACAAACTGCTGCTCTTAATTTGTTACTTTCGCAATTTTTTTTTTTAATTTTGCATATTATAATAAGTACAATTTGTTTACCAATTTCACTACGAATTACATGCGGTGATACTTACATTTACTATGCGTGAGATGCGTTTCATATGGCGCATTAGCGAGTGCGGGTGGGTCTCCCAGGCACACCACCCACGTGACGCGCGGCGACGACGGCGACATACCGCGCGCGCCGCGTGGCAACCCCACGCGCTGCGTCATACTGCGGTCGCCACAATGGCGGGCATACCGCACAGTGTTGCCACTTGCCAGCGCGCCTCCACCGGAGTGCCACTCACTGACAGCTTCAAACACTTTGTAAACAAACTCAACTTGGTAACTTTAACTTTGCTCATACGAAATAATGAAACAAACACCCTCTCTGTGTGTCTTATAAGATATATATATATTGATTTAATTTTGTTTCCAAAAATGTGAACTGAATTGAAAAGAAAGTCTCAAACTTTTACTAGAGCTGGCATGCCTATTAGTTTATCGCACAGAACGAGAGGTTGTTTTTGTAGGTGAAGACACCGTGGCGAGACATAATTACATGATGAAGCTGGTTGTCGCGAAGTGCTAACGATTTGCATGCACTGTCGCGGCGGGCGGCGTCGGAGCACTAGAGCCTAGAGCCGAGCTTACTTTCACTGGCGCTCCGCTGCCGCTGCGGGCTGTTTGTTTATTATTTCGCATCAGCACTAGGCGCGGTTTATTTTTGGCTCGCGGTTCACCTTGAGCGCAGCCTGCGCCGGGCCCGCAGAGCCTGCGCCCGAAGCGTCGCGGATCTACATAATATAATGCATTCATGCGCGTGCGAGTCTGCCTGCCTACTCATCGAGAGCCCCGATTAGCCCGTTCCTAAAGCATTTAAAACTTCCTAAAGCGTTTACTTTATAGGCTTTAAAGCATGAGACGTTACGACATTACTCTTGAATATTGTTGTTTACCATGAATTACTTAAACTTTTTATGGTGAAGATAACGAAGATATAAAGATAGTAGTTGTCACACGTGGCTGCGCCTGCGCAGCGCATGCAGTGTGCATTGGGTGCCGGAAGCCGTGACGGTATCTGATAACCCTAATTCTGATAACAGGTTACAATTAACGGCTTTGATAACGGACATACGAGTATACATATTTACGACCATAATAGAGAGACTGACGTGTAATGTAATTTCTGAAATGAATAATTGTGATGTTTGAAAAAGCGCAATTACTTAATTGTTTATGAGGATGGAATTCCTTCTAAATAATTAAGTCGATATCAGTTGGGAAACGTCGTATCTAATGGAGAAGACTGGATGGGACAAACCAACTAGATCACAGGTTATTCCAGGTCATAGGTGATGCAGCTTAGGACTTGTGTGGTAGGAACAAAAGCATGAATGAAAGTAAGTAGAATAGGCGCAATAATATAATGGAGTGCACGCCCGCGCCGCTGACCCAGTGCACGCGCATTCATCACGTTCAACGCACTTACACCTGTTTGTACACCCATCACCTACAACAGGCGGCAACATAACGCAAGTTGCTGCCCGTTCGTCTGCAGGTTAAACTATTCCGTCAACTACCTATATAAAAGCTTGGAAATAGTCGGAAGAGCTCGTGGGTCGCGTTGCGGATGCGTGTTGGTAGAGAAAGTGCGGAAAATTGTACACTCCTCTACGTGCGTTTTATGGCAAAATTTACGATGTCCCATTACGCGAGCCGTTTGTTTTGCTTCCTCGCCGACGCCGCGTAAACACCGACCTGCCGCAACAACTGCGCGGGATTGCGCGCATTTCCCATAATACTCGGTCGCGGGGGCTGAATGATCGGGGGAGCTATATTTAGATGACATTTGGGTTTATTTTGAACGGTGGTCATCGACACGGTGCAATCGGAACAGCTGACACTTCGTGCCTACGAGCGACACCCTTTCTAAGCACTTCTCGGTAATTTGTTTATGTGCGCGCCGCGTACGGATGAAGACAAGAATGTATCAGCTTGCAAGCGCTAGCATTCAAATGTCAAGAGACGCTAGAGGAGTGTTAGAGAGGCAACAGCGGCACCCACGTCTAATGGGCATTAGGCAAAATAGGCGACGAGTAAGGCGCGGTGACGCCAGCTGCAGGCCTATACGCGCCGCGAGCGCTTCTGCCGCGCGCGGCTGCTTTATGACCGTAACATATCGCTTTATGGCCCTAATGCCTGTGCTAATGCCCTGCGGACGAGCAAACTGAATTATAACCTGTTGTAAAATGGTTGTCCAGTAGACCTGCGCTAATTAACCTAGTATTCCCGTCCTCTTGCGCGGCCAATTTGTTTGGTTCGTTGCTAGAGTAACGAATTTCCGTGGGAACCTTCTAAACGGCTATTAGCTGTATTTTAATTAATTTTTGATATAGGTAATCATGACGCGTTTTATTTCTTCAAGCATGCTCATGTACTAAAGTAAACGAAAAGCTGGACTGGCCAAACAGTTTTCCTGCGTTTCCTAGCATGGTACCGCGACGCCGATGTCGCGCTGAAAGTGTGAACTGAACCGGCGACTCTGATCATTTGTTAACCAAATGAGGGAATATTAAGCAGCGGAATTACCGCGAAACTGAACCAGTTTTTAGTCAAACCGAAGGTCGTGGTTATTACTTTTATCGGCTCTTTAGAACTAAGTTTTAGTTTAAGTTTCAACATCGAATCGTAACATATTAGTACATGCGCTAAATGACTAGTATACATACAAGCTCCGTATCCTAGAAACCTATCAGAAATGTCGCATGTGATTACGTAGGTACATGAATTAGTTATTTTATCTAATCAACCACTCCGCTGGCCTACATCGAGCGAGCATCCAGTATATCACTGACACCGCACTAAATCAAACGGCAATTATATATTTCACTTGAACAGTACACTGGTAATTGGTCGTGTCGGTATGGACGCAGCGTGCGCCGGCGCCGGTGCCGAGTGAGGAGACTCGCGGGAGGAGCGGTCGATGTGCGCGCGCGACGGCGACTGCCAAAAGCGCGGGAAGCGCGCGCACTCTCCGCAATCATTTGTTTCGATTGTTATCTCAGTTTAATTGCCCGCGCCGCACTCATATTGTCTAACATTGTATAGGATTTGATGCAATGCAAGTGACATTCTGTAATCCGTATCCGACTGCCTTTAACTTATAAAATTACCCCGGAAACATTACTTTACTAATTGTTTTTCCTTTTTAGTTTCCCATGTCAACTCGTGTCGGTGATAAATCGTGGATGCACCAAATGTCGTATGCGGCGCAGGCGCGGGATGACGATGCGTCCTAAATTTGTAAGTAGGTAGGTATTACACATGTACTTTTTCACAGCCATTCACTCTTTTTCACTCGTTCACTCCACTACTCACTCTCAAATTTCTCAGGAGGTTATGATGTCAATCAGAAGCGCATCGTTATCAGGCGGGTCGTTGACCCCACGGGTGCATGTGACTGTGTACTGTGTGGTACTGTGATGTTGTTATGGTGCACTGCCCCGGACTCCGGAGTCTCGCGCGGGGCTACGAAGCTACGAGCAACGAGTGTGCTCTACCGGGTCGGGTGTTTACTCTACCATTATTCTCTAGTAAACAGTAGCCTAGGCCCTAAATAAATACCTGACATAACATTATCATTCTGATTTGCTTTTACTTTCTGGTCTTAAGCCACAGACAAAGCCTCAACGATTACTCATATACGATACTCGTAGGTATATCGTCTCGTCAATATTTACGATACTGGCATTCATATCTATAATTACCAATAATCGGATCCAGACCCAGTAAAACCATAAATAAAAGTATGTACGTCTATAATCGAACTATTTCTGCCGATACACGAAATGGGACAACCACTTTTACAAGTCTGGCTCTACGTGGGCTCTACAAAAACTGACATACTTACTTAGTAAGGGCTAAAATCATCATTACCTAAACATAAAACATACATTCCGCATTTGAATTACTGTGAGAGGAGCTATACATACCTGGTATTTGTACCGACTGCAAAACCATGAGAGTATGTTTCTAGACGCTGGTTTCCCTACATTAGACTTGTAAACAACTGCGAAAAAAGGAAAATCGATGGTGATTTCCATAAACTAACCGTCTGCGAGTGGCGTGGCTCAGCTTGGACCGACGACGGGTCATTTAGACGTACACAATTGTGTACCTTATTCCAATGAGAAGTTTGAAAAGGTGTATACTTATTAAAATTTTATCACCAAGATTACACCAACAAGCGTGGCGCGCCGCCCACGTACCGCTACTCTACTCGATAGTAGAGTAACTCTGCTACTATTTTCTTTGGTTTCCGCAGCTGTCACACAATTAAATAAAACAATTTAAACGGATTGCATCGCGTAATATTCTTTATCTGTACGTTAAGCTCATCTGGCACGTATGTAATATACAGTAGGTAAACCATTATTTTTTATTTATTGAATTAATATTTATAAATAAAATGGGTAGTTTGCACAAATGTTATTTGACAGAGAAAAAAATGTTTTTTTTTTCAGCCAATCTTTGACAACGGTAACTGTAAAGTTGTCAAAGCGTCAGGGAGGCTCAAATAACGAATATAGGTGATATAATATAATCCGTTTAAATTGGTTTAGGTATTTAACTCCACTACTTCCTGGTTACGATAAGTTTGCACTTGCTGTCTACAGACTCGATTCCAAATGAGGTGCAAATGAGTAACTTCTAATATGAAACCGCGACAGGCAGCAAGATGGACATAAATACATTTACATTCTTTACCTCTTTTTGCAACAGGAGAGCCTAATTTCCTTACAGTTCGGCGTCGTCGTTTATTTTCTAGAAAGTTTTGTTTTCACAGATAAGTACAAAAACTGTGTTGTGATGAATTTATAATACGAGTTAGATACCGTGGATATATCTATGACAGACACTGTTTCTTCCGTTTGTGTTTAACTTCTCAAAGTTAAAGGCATATGGGATACAATGCTATACATCTATGGCATATACGAACCACCACTCTGGCCTCATTGAAACATAATAAATCGTCGTAAATCAGGCAAACGAGATCTAAGAACATTCAACACAGGGCAATACGGGTTAGCTTAGACTCAAGATTGAATAGATTCGTCCTTTATCTTAGTCGATCGCTAACAACTTAATAGAATTGTTTGGCGCTCGGTGACCGCTCTCCGGAATGCGAACTAAATTGATCGCGGTGGTGTATGCTGCGTATTATACACTCTATCTGTATCTGTATAGGCAATAGGGCTTGGTCCGGTGACCAACAAGCGGAGTAAAATGTCACTTAGAAATAAGTTTGAGACTTTACAAAACTTGTATTTAGTCCCATCATGACTTACGCTAATGTAGGTAGCCTTTTCTCACGTGCCTAAGTCTCGTCTCAAGCCCCTTCAGTTCGTTCAGAATAAGTTCTCGCGCAGGATGACAGATACCCCGTGATATGTGACCAACCTGAGGGGACCTGAGCCTTAACCTAACCACCACGTATGTTTTTTTCAAAAAAGCGTTTAAGTGCTTCTTAGATATAGCTCCCAACCATGGGAAGATTGGGAATCCCCTTATTAGGAAGGCAGCCGACTACCTTCCTCGAGCTTCCAGTCCCTCTGTGGATTGACCTCACAGATTGTTATTGCAAAGAGGTTTTCGACGTCCGAAGCACCTGACCCGGACGAAACGATCACGGAAACCAAGCGAAACAAAAATCTACTACTTGGTTCCTACAGCGGTAAATTGAATTTGTCCCATTCATAACCCTTTCATAGCACTTTCCCCCTAATCAATGCAATTTCAAATCTTAATCGTACCGGACAAAGGTGACGAGAGAGGACATAAATCCGCGGCATCGAAAAATTAGGACGCGTGATATATTTAAACATGATATGCACAGCGCAAGATTATCATTATCAATTTAGTAGGTACAAACATTGATATTATAGTCTCTGAAAAAAAAAAAAACAATACCTATGTGTAAAATTAGAATTATTTCAGTTGGCATAAAACTATAATTCAAATTCAAATTCAAATCTTTTATTTCAGACCAGAGTCCATAGATTGTTAGTAATACAAAAGATCTTATTGACTAGGGATTAGTAACACAAATCAAAAATCAAAATTAGAACATAGTAAAATTCAAAAACATAGTCAAAACATTCCAATAACATAATAATAAGAATAATTTTAAATTGTATAATCATTAAAAATAAAAAGTAAAAATAATAATAATTTCAATGACAACAAAAAGAAAATACATAATTACATATAATAAAGTCCTATAGAAATTTATTTGACTAGGCTTTTTGGCTACCTAACATCAAAAATTACTATTATTTATTATTATTATTAGGTATTAAATAAGCGTAAAATTTAAAAGTTTTACGCCATTCTTCTGATGGGTTTTTGTTCCGACGCTCATTTCAAAAGTACCTACGGCCAAGTGATATACTTCCAAGTTAGAAATACAAAGATTTTCTTTCTTCATTTCTCTCAATATTTACCATTTACGTAAGTTAGACAGGTTTCCGCGAACTTCAGACAAAGAGCTTCGGAGTACAGCCCCAGTAGGTTCAGGTACCGCATCTATCACGGTATACTGCTCACCGGAGACGGCGAAGCGGCATGTTTGCAAATGTTACTGTCCGAGTAGTACTTACTCGTAAACTTACTGGTCATGCGTGGCCAGCTGCAGGCCAGTCATTATCTTGCACTCACTTGCATTTTTGTTAGAAAAGCGCTCGCATTCAGTGAAATGACAATCCGTAACCGACATCATTCATGCGTACCTGATTAGAAGTAGAGTGGAGAGTAGTGACAAATTTTTATATTGTGGGCTGTAATTTAGAGACCATTACGGGCCACGCTTTAAGTAGCCAATAAAATTGAAAGCATTGTATAATGCGTGAGCTGACATAATGCGATTCAAGTTTTATACACGTCTCGCTCGCTCTTACATGATCCAGATGAAAAACTTTCAATTTTCACCCGATTCTGAGAGCTCGTGCTGGACTGTACGACGTGTAAGGTACTTGCGCCAAAGATACGACGCAAGTACCTTATATCATGTATAATAGTTATTTAGTAGCAAAAGTTACACTAAATAATTTATGCTTCTCTCTTTGGTGGCGTGTCGTAGCTTTTTTCTGCTGCTGAATGTAAATTAGTCTGACGAATTTCACATGTGTTGAATTTTTTTTAAGTTATATTTAATTCCTAGGAATAAGCTCATTCCTAGAAAAAGGTAGATTATTGTTCAGTGACTTCCTGTCTCGAACCTGTGCCTCTAGCATAACTGTGACACACGACTCTTTGTCACGCGACAAGCGAGCAAGACAGCACCTCTAGCGCAACTGTAACACGCGACTCTTTCTCGCGCGAGATATACTACCTATCTCTTTCTGTACAGCACTGTCACAGAGTGACGGGTGACGGTACGTCGCGCGACATGATTCGCGGACCATAGATATGCTAGACGTGCAGATGACGCTGAGTCGCGCGACAAGCAAAGTCACGGCAAGATATTAATTTGTTAACCCTACTGGGATCGTTTAACATTGGAAAAAAATCTGTAAGTATAAATCTTCACATTGAGATTGTGAGAAAATGTCACCTGGACTAGTGTAAAAGTTATCAGCTCCCAGGAAAAGCCAAGCCCAAGCCAAGCCCTAACGTTATCTACTGACTTTACACATTGGTTTAATAAAAAGTATGGTTTGGCCGTTTCATAGATCAATTTAAATATGTTTTTGGTTAAATAAATTATTTGTTTGTTTGTATGTAAGTATTCAATATTGTGATATGTCTTAAACTTATTTCCTTCTCATATCGGATAGACCCATGGGCTTATTTTATTTACGGTACGAGTATGAAAGTACATCCCAGGACTTAAATGTTATGAAATGCAATAAATCTATTACACGGCGTACTATTAAGACCAGGGTGTAGGGTCAGTAAAGTCAGGGCTCAGGGGATTGGCTCATCCTGGGAACTGATAACTTTTTACTGCGCTTAGCGTTACGAGCTTATTGTGATCGTGAGTGTCGAACTCTTGACCGCCAATTTTAGATGAAACGTTTTTCGTGGGATATTAAATTGAAAAAAAAAAATACTCACATTCATCTCATTTTAATGAGAAATACGGGAGTTAATGGAATAGTTATATGTAGGTCGTCGCATCCATGTACTTTTCTACTCGTAAATGCTAATACAGTTCTGATATGGCTGGTGACAAGTCACTCGCTATCCGGAAACGTAGAAAGTGACATCACGTGGGCGTGCGTTGAAGAGGGCCCGGCGAGTGTTAGGAGCGTGTGCGCGCGTGTGTTAAGTTCCGCTTAAACGCAAAAACCATATAAATACAAATACAAGGATAAAAACAGGAGACAACTCAGGAGCGCAATTTTTTGAAATATTAATGGTTATAGAAAACGCTGGTAAAATGGAGTAAATCGTCCTAGATGGCGCCACTCCGGTTTTAATTCCCTTCCAGTCCTTCTTCGAATTTTCTGGTTTCGGTGCTTTTATATTTTCGGTTGGCCTTGATGTTTTAAAGCTAGAGTGAATACACAACTTTTGGTTGACCGTGCCGCGTGAAAAAGGTGATGAGCTCTTTACATCAGGCGAGCGAGACCACGCTCAAGCAACCCGTTGTCCAAGAAAAAGTTCCTTGACGGAAAGTAATTAAATTAATACGTTACTTAACACAATTTTATACTCGTTTACTTTTGTGAATCTCTCGAACGCACCTGTTAGTTAAATTTTATTAGTCTACGTCAACATGGCATCACTAGATCTGTGGTTCCGGTATGTCGCCGTTACTGCTCTCACGCAGCATCATATGGGACCATATTGCTAAAATTATAATATCATCAGTAAAAAAACATGTGAATTCACAATGTTATTGAAGTTTACTTGAAGAAAGCGGATCCCTCTCCATCCACACCTACTGTAATCTGTCAATTATAATTTTTAAGACAAAATCGCATCATAACAAAGTACATTTTAAATCCTGTACTGCCTATTACTTTTTGGACAGATAAATTACGGTATGAGTGCCGGGCTGGAACAAGACAATATCGCCAGGTGTATGGACACTATGTCAACACTGTCAACGCGAGGTTGGTTAATTCTAGGGAGATATTAGCATGGTGATTGCGCCGGCATCGGAACGGGCCGGGTTCGTCCCGCCGCGGGCTGCCCGGTACGCCGGGGCCGGCCGACTCGGCGGCACGCGCGCGACCTGGTTCCCGTCGCGTGACCTCCGCTAATGAAACCCGCCGCTTCGGGACACCTGCCGCTGCGACCCACAAAACATCATAACATTACGTAACAGAAACTAATATCGTATCCTCAATTTACCTAGTTCGGCAGATCTTAGATTTTGCTTTGTTTGTATATCCTGGAAGTATTTAGAGTTCAGGAACGCTACTTGCTGAATTTGGCGATGAATGGAGGGCGCGGCGGTTGCGTGCGGGCTCGGCGAAGGCAGCGGCCCGCGCTGCCCGTGCCTGGCACAGGGGCCGCTAGTGCAGCACCCGGTATCGATACTCTGCCAATGATATCCGTCAAATGCCAGACATGTAGATAGATGTTGAGGTTTAGGAATTACATTGAATGTGTACAATACTTAATAGGTAACTGCTATTTACAAGAAAAATATGCGCTCGGCACTTTCTGAAAGTCACCCTAAGTAATAGTCTCCAACACAAAATCGGTAAGTATATTCATTCAAAATATATTAATTTAAGTAAGTACACAGATATGCAAGTCATTCGTCATTATCTTAAAATAACTGACAAAGAGTGACATTGTAGTCAGCATTGCAAAATCCATAAAATAACATTTAGTAGCACGCTCTAAATTTTAACGACTCTTCTTTTTCCGCATAGACTCTAAACTCTCAGTTTTAATTCCGTGGAAATCTGACGCTTCATGGTATGACCAGACAAAAATAAACTCCTTGTGCCTGTGGTAAGAATTTCAAAATAAATAAAAAGCAGAACTTGGCTTCTGTATTTTATATATGTTAAATTACAATACCTGTAATATATCATCTACTACAACATAGAAAGCATAATTTTAAATTGCATAGTATGGACACAATAAATTACAATGTTTTTTTCTGGGGGAAAATAAAAATGTTCCTGGTATCACTCTGATGAGTTTCATGTATTACAAACCATTGGTTCAAGATTATAAGTTTATAATCTTGATTATTAGTAAATTATTTTTTATATTATCCCGCCATATTAAGCAAAACGCAAGCTGTCAACTGTGAACCATAATGTGTCAAACTATGCAAAACAATTCTTTGACGCGTCCGTCGTGTCGCGTCATGTCATTCGGCTTCTAGGCTTCTACCTTGAATGTTCGAATATGCTCTCTCACCTTTGTTCGTGTTATTTTCGCTGCTTTCGTTGAGTTTATTGTTACTAGTTTGTTGAGTTGAGTTGAGTTTTTTGTTACGTTTTTGTGTTACCTGTTACTGTTACGTTGTTTGTGTGGTTTCTTGTTTTAATAAGCAAGATGAACCCTCGACCAAGCCCATCCCAGGAGAAGGAATCCGACTTCCTTTCTCCTAAAAAGAAAAGGCCACGTGGGGCTTTTTCTCACAACGAGAAGTCAATCATAGTAAATGTATACAAAGGCATTATAGAGACTTGGCCACAAACAGAAGGTAGGAGTGCGACAGAATGTGCGAAAAAAATGCTGAATTAACGGGACTAGCACTGTCAAGTGTATATAATATTTTGAAGCAGTATAAAGAGAATAAACACTTTGATCCACCGAAAAAACCTGGACCACAGATGTCGTTCAAAAACAAACTGGACGAGTTCACATTCTCGGCAATCCGAAGAAAAGTGCATATTTTTTTTTATTTCATAAGAAAATTATAGACCTCCTACTTGTTATTTCATTATGGACGATATTAATAGTTTGTGGATTTACTTACATATATCACTCAACGTAATGCTTTACTTATTACTTATTTTGTAGCTTTAGATACCTATCGTAGAATATTTAATTCCCTGATACTAATTTCAATGCAATCCATAATACAAAATTATTAAAACAGCGCATATTAAAATTATAGCTTGTATAAAAAATGTTTCTTACCTCTGAAACGTCAAATTATGACAGATGTCCGAATTCCACGGAATTAAAAATCAGAGTTTATATGGCGTTTGATGTTTCCATATTGAAAATAATATAGACTACCTGGCTTCTAATCGAAGTCTTGTTTGAAATTACAAACAATAATGCGACATTTGTAAGGAATTTACATTGGTGTGACAAATACAATTAAATTAGTGTATTGCATTATTTTAGTGTGGGTGTATGGGTGTGGGTGTGTGGTAACGAGAGAGAGTTTAGAATTTGTGTGCAGATTGTTAATATATGTGCTACCTCGCCCCCGTCAGGTTTAAGGTAGCGGAGTTTTTTGTTTGGAAATATACAGCTAATGCGCCTCCTGTTGGTTTATTGGTCTAAGCTAAAAACGCTGTCAGTCAAGTAAGCTTTCAATACCAAAAACTAAGTAACTCAGAATGAATCAGTTACTTACACATGAAAGTCGACACATTACCAGCCAGTACTAGTCTTATGCAAAAGTGGTATGTTTGTTTTGCTAGTTTAATTAATGCCCGCCTTCCATATTCTACATTCCTCAAATTGAACGCCTTTCGGTTTTAAAGTAGCAAAGATTTATTCTATGTAATTATATTCACGTTATTCAACAGGCGAACACATACCGTCCAAGTCGATCTGCTCTTAGAAATATGTTGTTGTTACCTCTTACCTGACTGTGTGACAGTGGAAATCGGTTGATTATGTCAGTTCATTATTAATACCGACCCAGTGCACGCGGAAGCTTTATCGATATCCTGGAGAACGCCCTAGGGTCGGACTGCGGCGCGGCGCAGTAGCCGCCGAGCGCGCGCGGCCCGTGACTCGTGTCACTACGCTCATTGTTCAAACTCAAACAAACACCGTGTCTGTCTAGGCTTGTTTGTTCAACATGTGTCCCGAAAACGGTTAAAAGTGTGGTCTGCCAGGTGCGACGTAGGAAGTGGCGCGCTCTCGCCATATTGCTATGCGTGGGTAGCAGGCGCCGAGATGAGCGCGCCGCTCGAAGACGAGGCAGCTCTGTCGGCGTCACCATGAATGGCAGGTCTGACGCCTCCACCTCTACTGACGATGTAAAGGTTTGTGACTCGCGTTAGTATAAAAGGGTGGGGTCGATTTTAATTTGCAGTTCGACTACTAAGAAATCGAGTATTTTAATGCAACATACTATTACACGATCTATTAGGTACCTACTCATATGGGTATCGATCTCTGGATATGTGACAGTGTTTAGTAAAAGGTTCCATTTGTTCGGGTTTCCTTAAGGACGCGTTGGCAGGCTATTCGTATTAAGATGCAAACAAATTTTGTCTGTATGGAAACCCGAACTATCGGACTTTTTACTAATCACTGTCACAAACCTACCTATTATTATCTTGATGTTTCCATTCTATAGATTCAACGAAAAACATACTTTTGGACAGTCAGTTACAAAATCCTCAAATCCTCTTATTAATATGTAGGTACCATTACGCGTTATGAGCTTGCGAGTCTTGGCGACCAATTCTACATGGTAATGTTTTTCGTGGGTATTTTCGAGAAGGATGAATTTACCCTGATTTTTAAGGTCCCGTACCCAAAGGGTAAAAATCATCAAGATATTGGTAGGGCATGAAGATCTTATCGCATGTGTAATTGTATCGAAGTAGCAACAAAATATTTACTACTAGCTGTACCCGCGGCTCCGCCCGTGTGTAATTCAATCTGTCAGTAAGCTGCTAAAATACCTCACCGTTTAAACCTTCCCTGGACTACGACAAACATTTCAAAACTCTGCCCAGCCGTAATCGAGTTTTAGCGAGTCAAAAAAACAGCAATTGATTTTTATATAGAAAATGCTATATTGTTGGGTTCACATTTCGAGTTAAACTGGTAACTGTGGTTTTCTGAATCGTGTGTGTAGGGGCGGCCGCTGTGCCTGTTCTACTTCTCGCAGCCGCTGGGTGTGGTGGCGGCCGAGCCGCCGCGCGCCGCGCCGTGCCCCGCCTACCTGTACCGGCCGGCGGGCTTCGCGCCCTACACGCCGCCGCCGCCGCCGCCCGCGCACATGGCGCCCGCCTGGGACTCGCTATGGGCGCCCGCGCCGCTCTCGTCGCCGTCGGCGTACGTGTCGGGCTCCAGCTCGCCGCGAGCGCCGCCGCCGCGCCGCGACACGCTGTCGTCGTCGTTGTTCTCGAGCGAGGCGTGGTTCCCGTCGAGTGCGAGCTCGCACTGCGAGTACCCGCGGCGCGTGCTGCCGTACCACGCGCTGCTGCCGCCGCTGCGGCTGCCGACGCCCCTGGCGCGCTCGCTGGCGCCAGGGTCGCCGGACGAGCCGGCGGACATCGCGTGGCCACTGCGGGTGCAGCCGGAGCGATTCTCGCTGCCTCCGATCGAACTTCCGCGACTGTGTGAGCCGGACGGCGACGAGGGCTCGGAGCCGCCGCGGCCGGACAGCGTGGCCGCCTGGGAGCCGGTTCCAGAACTGGGTGTGGCTCCGGCGTCCTCACGCCAGTCACGACGCACGCCGGCGGCACGTCGGCGCATGCGCGTACCGCCTGGCGTCCACAAGCCCCGGCGACGCGCGCGCGCAAGCGCCGTCCGCCGCAGTCTCACGCACCTTATCCAGAGGAGCATCAAGGGTGAGTTGATCTTACGCTTACGAGTCTTACAGTACTGAAGTACGGATTCGGAACATGAAGGTTTATTATTACGAATGATACGATACAGTTAATATGATACGAGGGTCATTCAATAAATACTTAGCCTACAAAAAAATAATGAAAATTTTGGAAAAGTGGCGATTTTTTTTTATACGTAGTCTCCTTTTAACTCGATTCACTTGGCCCAACGATACTCCAGCTTTTTCAATCCGTCCGAAAAATACGTTTTCACCTCACCAGCTCAAACATGGCGGCTTTGCTGCGAGATAACAGTGAACAAAATGCGATTTTGTTTCGAGCGTGAGTAGAAAGTAGCTTTTTAATTTTTAAATTTTTTGACTACGAATTGTCATTTCTCAGCCACAGGTTAATTATAAAATTTGAATCATTCGAATTTTTGATGCACTCTGTCTCTTTCATATCTATATGAAAAAGAGAGCGATAAAGACATATCGATTCGAAATTCGATTTTCGAATCCGACTTTGAATAAGAACACGTTCCGATCGACGCGTTGTACCAAAAAAAAAATAAAAAAAATACCCGAAGAAGTTTTTATTACAAAATACTGTTTTGAACGACCGAATGTTTAAATAATTGTGTCTTTTATATAAATCAAATAGATTATTGTTTAAATACGTTAAGAATTTTTAACTTTATACTGTAAATACCTGTACAAATAATTTATGACTTCACCAATTTATCATAGACGCAGTTTCGAATCATATTTTATAAAATATCGAGTTCAAATTGTTATTTTCTTTTGTATTAATTTTATTTAGTGCTTTACGAGTAAAAATATTAATTAAACTATAAACAAAATCTCGTAAAAAATAAATAAACACAGTAGTGTATCTGCTCAATCTTCCAATTTGATCAAATAAGTAATGACAACCATGGTAGTCGTGAGGATGAGGGACTGGTACAGTGTTGGAACGTATTATTTTAATTTATTTAGATTTGTATTTCATTTCAAGCAGCGGGTATCTATTTTCTAATTAATAATGTCATTGAAATCAGTAACAAAGACAATACACATACCTACACCTGAATGGTTGGAAGAAAAGTACAAAAAGTCGAACCTATGTTCTCGCTGTCGTGGTGAAAAGTTGTGTGTGCTACACGAGAGCAAAGTTTTTTGCATCTCGTGCTGTTGAGTCCCTCGCTACACTCAGGATTCTAAATTAGAATCACTCGCTACGCTCGTGATTCAAACATAGAATCCTTCGCTTGCTTGGGACTCAAAATCAGCACTCGCAACAAAAAACAACTTTGCTCTCTTGTTGCACAAATAACTATTTCCAGAGGTCTGCAAAATAGGTCTCCGTGGCGGCGATGACCTCCTCATTCGACCCAAATCTATTTCCGGGGAGGTGACTTTTCAAGTTTAGAAACAAAAAGAAGTCGCAGGAGGCCTAATCTGGAGAATACGGTGGATGAGGCAGCAATTCGTAGCGCAATTCGACCGACTTGGCCATGGCGACGGTGGAGGTGTGAGCCGGCGCGTTATCGTGGTGAAACAGCAATTTTTTCTTAGCCAAATGCGGCCGTTTTTTCTTTAATTCGGCGTCGAATCGGCCCAATAATTCGGCATATTAGAGCCTGGAGATTGTTTTACCCTTTTCTAGGTAATCGATGTGGATCACACCTTGTGAATCCCAGAAAACGATCGCCATCACATTACCGGCCGATGAAACAGTTTTTGCCTTCTTCGGAGCACGTTCGTGGGTAAAGACCACTATTTCGACTGTCCCTTGATCTCTGGTATGTACCAGTGAATCCATGTTTTGTCAAGGGTCACGAAACGACGCAAGAACTCCGCTGAATTCCGCTTGAACCGCGACAAACACGTCTTTGATGTTGTCTGGTGTAAGCATACGCGGCACCCATCGCGCCGACAACTTTTTCGTGCCCAGTTTTTCGTGTAGAATATGATGTACCGTTTCTTCTGCAATGCCTATAGTCTCAGCTATCTCGCAAACCTTGAATCGGCGGTCTGCCAATACTTGATTGTGGATTTTTTTAACATTTTCGCCCACGAACGAACTCGATGAACCAATTCTTGACGGTCACCATCGAAGGAGAAGAGTCATCCAAGCGGTCTTTGATTTCGCTGCGTGTATCCCTTCCAAAAACGAGAATCGAATCACAGAACGCTATTGCTCTTTTTCCATTTTTGTAAAATCGATCGACACGTTCGCTTCCAAAGGGTATGAAAACAAAACAAATGAAGGTAATTGACTGAAAATTTGACAGTACATTTCAAAAAAAATGTACTGCACGATGATATAATTATTTTGTAACAGAAGTGCCATGGTACGGTGAGGCTAAGTATTTATTGAGTGACCCTCGTATTTTATAAATTATGTTTAGGTCTTAAGATGCTTTCGTACTTTTGCGGCTCATTCAAATAATATAATACAGGTAGTAAATAGAACTGCAAATATCAATATTTAATAACACAATAAAGAAACGACAGTAAAAGACTGTTACCCACTGAATAAGCCAGCTGTATACAAGGGGACTTAGGTAAATTCAGATATCTACTTCTCTTGTACCTTAATCACTGATACAAAATTCTCTTGTACCTTACCTCGAATCATAAGATAGAGACCGTGCGAATAATCTGCCTGAAATCAGGCAGCTCGCCTAACTCATAGTATATTCTGCTTCACCTACTGTAATCTTCTTTATCATGTCATTAATGAACGTTGTTTTGTTTTAATTTAAAATGTATTATAAATTATATTACTAACATTACGTATGAACGTGACACTCCAGACGTTGCAATGCAATACGGGAACGCTATCATCTCACAACGCGATGTTATCTTTCACGTATGTTATTTATACTATTTCGTTTAGTAAAACCCATAAAATACTTCCTAATAACATTTTCTTCGTCTGAAAATAATCTGCTAACATTCGTAGTGCGTGCACTGCACGAGGAAGTGTAAAACTGAGTCATCAAAAGAGAGCGTTGTGTTCGTCAACAATCTCAAACAGTTTGACCCAGTTTCAAACTAAGCTGTAGCGGGCTACCCGTGCTGTGAGTGCGTATGACAGTCCCCGGCGCTCCGCTGACCGACTACCCACAAAAGGACGAGTTTCATTCACTTCGCGCTTCTTAGGTTTCGCAGCTAACGCGCACACACAGACGCGCTCGCACACAGTCGCGGAGTCTTTGCGGATTCTGTTGCATAAGTTGCGGCCGGAGACTCGACCAGTTTGTAACCAGACACCAAGCGCGGACATCACGTTCCCTGCTGCTTCCCAGTTCAAACTTACATAGGTATTTAATATTAATTATTGAAACTATTGCACAATTTTATTCGAAAGTGCAAATAGTGGATGCCAAGGTATTATTTACTTTGCAGATGTATGGGTCTGTAAGTTAAACATTAGTGAGGGATTTCGGTATCGATTAAGCTACAGCAAATTAATTAGAACATCTATGGAGAATAGACAATTAGACACCGTATAAATATTCCGACGTGGAGTTGGGCTGTGCCATATTAATCATTGATATTTCACGAAATATATTTATTGCTGTTGCGAATTAACTATAGGTAGGTATAGGTATATAGAATATGTAGAGTAGGCACGCGTGAGAAAGTCAATAACTAAGTCTACTGTGGATTGACGCATCACCGCAGACGCCAATAAAGACATGTTTATGGGACCACACAGAATTGAGCCGTAGAAGGTATACTTACGAATAAAGTTACATACGTGAGCAGACAGCGCCAGCGTCATAAACACCCATTTCGAATGCCATGTAATATAAGCCACGTAAGAAATTATAGGATGAAAATGTTAGTCACGGACGTCACGGCCTTGGCGAAACCTGTCCCTGATAGACAGGACAAATATTTCTCACTTTGTAAAATACGATCAATAGTAAGTTTTTATTTGTTACCGCAGTAAAACCCCACGGGGAAAGAAATAGACCCTTATATTTTACGACTTTTCGAAATCGATGATTACTAATCTCAAACACAGTTCCATTTTTAGGATTCCGTAGTCAACTAACCCTTATGGTTTCGCCATGTCCGTCTGTCCGTCTGTCCGTCCGCGGCTTAGCTCCGTGATCATTAGTACTAGAAAGCTGAAATTTGGTATGAGTGTGTGTATATATATCACGCCGACAAAACGGTAAAATAAAAACTAAAAAAAAATTTTTTTTTCGGGTTCCTCTCGAACACCTAAAGTGGTGGTGAATTTTTTTTTTCATTCCTACACTAGTGTGTGGGGTGTCGTGTAATAGGTCTTTTGAAAATAATAGGGGTCTTCAAACATTATTTTTTTACTTTGGCGTTTACGACCTTTTTATAGAGCTTGAAATCTTTCTGGTAACTTAAGTCTATTGTGAAGGATGAGAAACTACGGAACCCTACACTGAGCGTGGCCCGACATGCACTTGGCCGGTTTTTTTACATTTCTTTAAATTTTTTCATCGCTGTTAATGGAGAAGGCATGCTTAAACAATCTGTTTCTACAATAAAAGACGATGGCAAAACATTATTAGCACATAGGTATGGCAAGACGTCAAAAATATCGTGGTAGAGCTTGCCAGTTTTTTTACGGTAAGCAATAAAGGTTCGTAGGGATCGAGTTAAATGAACTCCTCGACACAATACATAGATTCCCATCTCTAGAGTAGATAAGTAGTAACGAAACATTGGTAGACAAACACTATTATCCACATGTCGTGCGAAGGAGAGCATGGCCCGCCGCGGCGCCGGCGGCGACGAGGCGTCTCACAGAAAACCTTTTATATAAATTGAGCTTCGTCCTTGCCAATTAATTACTTACTTTTGTTTCGATATTACCGAATTATATCACGTGTGTCTAAAGAATATCATTAGTGTTAATTAAATATTTCGTTCTATCTCCGATCCAACCGTTGGGGCTTACCTATACTTGTAGGTAATGGTGTTTCATTAGTTCGTCCAATAATCTAGATGTGTTGTATTTAGTATAAGGAGGACTGTAATTTAATTCTTCGCGCTTTCTAATGATTACAATTAGATGGACCAATCCTTAAAATACATAATTTGAAAGAATTAAGTCCAATGCAGTATAGTAACCACTGCGGACTACTATTTAAGTGGTATGTATGTATGTATGTAAACACTTTATTGTACACAAAAACAGAAATACATTAAAACAAAAGAAATACATGTACAAAGGCGAACTTATCCCTTTAAGGGATCTCTTCCAGTTAACCTTTGAGTAAATGAGTGCTAAAGACATGCATGCTAGGTAGTTTATATTTTGTTGACGATGTAACTAGTGTCCGTTTTTATAGGACCGGTTGTACAGTTGTATAAAGGTCCTTTTCTTTAATTAAAATCTTTGTCAGAAAGTTTGAACCATCGACGACGGCCCACGAGTGCAAGGCAAGCCGCAGGTCGCGAGGGTCGCGGCTATATTTAGCCACCGACCTGGCGGCTCCGCGCGGCGCCGAACCGCCGCTCGCCCCGACAGCCCTCGCGCCTCTGCGCCTCACGCCGCACTATTCCCAGCGCGTACTATTCTCGACCAACATTCCCGTTTATTTTGTTGATTTAACTTTGCGCCTGGAGATATGAGTATTATTGCGTCGTAAAAACTAGAAAAATAATCTGAAGAAAAATATGGAAGTTTTTGTTTATGGAGCTCGAACGGACGGCGTTGCGCTGACGCATCATCGCGCCGCTGTATTCGGATACAGCATCTGTAGTGGCCGATCCATCGATCAATTAAACCGGCAGCTGATCGCACGGTCTGCGATGGCCCTGCCACTACGCTTCCGCTTCCGGCTCAACTTATAGTCAGATCATGAAATAATTACTGATAATTAAATAATCACGCCGTTGTATGATCGTGGCGCGAGAGATGATGGCCAGCGGAACGTACGAGAAAACGAAGAACAGAGCACTCGGGAGTTCGGGTTCAGCGACGCGAGCTGACGATATTTCTAACAGCAGAACGATGGGTGCTAGACGTCGGTAATCTGAAGACACGGTTGTCGAATTTTCGCAGAAAATAATATAAAGCGGGGCAGCTCGTGATGGGGTACGTATTACAATGCCGAAGTTCAAAATACCGAATTTCATAAGACCTATGGATTGAAGGCCGAAAATTAAAATGTCGAATGTTTATTTGACCGAAAGTTTAAAATCCCGAAAGAACGTTTGACCGAAAGGATGAAATCCCGAAGACTGTAATCCCGAAGATTGTAATCCCGAAGACTGTAATCCCGAAGACTGTAATCCCGAAGACTGTAATCCCGAAGAATGTAATCCCGACGGCTAGAATTCCTACAGTTCACATACATACGTATCACAAGTACAACAAAAGGAGCGTTTTTTAGGGATATAAAAAAAAACTAACCTAACCTAACCCGGCCGAGTCGGATCTGCTCTGAAAGGTGATTGATTCACCTCAACCTATTCTCAAACTTTAAATGATTCACCTTTCAGAGCAGATCCGACTCGGCCGGGTTAGGTTAGGTTAGTTTTTTTTTTTTATATCCCTAAAAAACGCTCCTTTTGTTGTAGTTATGATCATATTCTTAAAAAAAATATATTTTTTTTTTCATTGGCATTTTACTGACAATGGTTGACTTTCGGGATTATAACATTTCGAGATTCAAAACTTTCGGGATTATAAAATTTCGAGATTTTAAACTTTCGGTATTGTAAATTTCGAGATTTTGAACATTCGATCTTTTCAAAATAGGTCTTTTGAGCATCGGTATATCGAATATCGGCTTTTAGTACTTTCGGTATTTTGATTTTCGGTATTTTGACCATCGGTATTTCAACTGTAGGTATTATGAACTTTCGGGATTGTAATACGTACCCCTCGTGATGACACATACGGTGACACCGGCGCGTCTGCCGCGCGCCGCGAAGGCCGCGACGGCGGCGGCGGCGCCGCAGCCAGCCCTCAGTCAGGCCAGTCCCCGCCGGCCGCCACGCGCGCCGCACGTCCACGCGCGACAGTTAGAGCCCGCCTCGGGCTGAACTGCTCCGAGCGTCACAACAAACAGATCCACCAAATACACTCTCTAGTGTTCCTCAAGGAATTTGTTGGTGGCCGTGAAGCATTCCGTTTGGAACAGTTCCAAACCTGAATACTGTGAAAATTGTACGGAAGTCGAGTGGAATTCGTGCCGGTGAGATTGTTTGCGAAAGTTTGGCCGCGAAGGATAGTTCGCTTCCTGCATCCGAGAGCGAGCGGTGCGCAGCCCGCAGTCCTCTGCCTCTACAGCGCAGGTGGGTGCCGACGCCGACACCGGCCGCGCCAGGAGCTGCCAGCGTGCTGTTCCCGGTGCTATGTCGATTTTGTTAACACCAGCACAGGTTTCACGAACAATTTCATACCAAATTAGACCCAATATATTAAATTCTGTTTGACCTACACACTTGCAATTGTGTTCAATTAAAAACCTTTACCGTTCATGACATTTTGGCGTCTGATAATCACTACTTTTTCCACTGACTGACTGATTTGACTGTTTTACTACTTTTAGATGACCTAGAAAGTTGAATAGGGATCGAGCTACGTATTTTTGTGTGTATGAAAAGAAAAAAAACTATACACAGTATAATTTTTCGCATTTTGAATTTTCTTATACAAATACTAAAAACTTCACTGCTGAATTATTAAAATAACAGCTAGCACCACCTTTCGAACTTATGTACTTACGTATAAAATAGCAATATTTTTTTCTAATTATACAATCCGCATCGAATACGAAGTGCGAGGAACTCTGGGTGCACGCGACATCACCGATAAGCTGCGGGAGAGTAGGCTGCGATGGTATACGTATGGTCCCGTAAGTCGATGACCATTCGTCCACGTGGGGAACTGGGCACTAACTGGGACAAGGCAGGCCCAGAACGAGGTGGAAGGATGTAGTGCAAAGGTGGAAGGATATGAGTGAGTGTCAAGTGTCCGAAGCCGATGTCGCTGTCCTCGACACTCGGCGAAGTGGAGAAATAAAATAAGGAATGCGAGCCTCACCACCATCTAGGACAATAGCTAGGAAGAGAGAGACATTTTTTTTTATTGTAAATATAGAGTGAAAGAGGGAGGGTGAATGAGTCAAAAAGGGAGAGAACGGAAGAAAGGGTGAACGAACGAAGGAGGAGTAGGAGGAGCGGGGGAGTAAATGAAAAAAAACTCCTCTAATAAATACTTACTGGAGAAAAGATCGAATTAACAAATGAGAAAAAAATATAATATAGCCGTTTCAATGGTACAGATATTTATGACGCTGACTATACAAATGAAGTCAATACTGGCGTCACCACAAAATACTTACTGGCAAACGATCAAAATTTTTATATTTAAATGGTTGATTGGCTTTAATTTATGATTTAAAAAAAATTACCAAAATGGGGTATTTTTTTGGCTATCCCAATTACCTCTTAACTCCATTCCACCTTCGTAAAAACTTGATGCATAATGGTACGAACGGATTTTTCTGATACGCGTGTCGCACACAGCCATTTTGTTTAGTCTTCGGCAAATTATATGTAATTTACCGTGTTTCCTTAAGTACCTACTTAGTAAAAGAGTGAATTTCGCTGCCATACCCACGGTGTGGTATACATATGGCAGTATCTAATGGAGGACGCACCTATATGAAATGAAATGAAATGAAATAATTTATTCAGTAAGTAGGCCACAGGGGCACTTTTACAAGTCAGATTATGAATCTACTGGCATTTCGCAAGAGGAGACCGCTGTTGAGAAGAAAACCGAAAGAAACTCAACAGCAAGTCATTTTTTCGTAAATAAAAACAATTACATTACATTTGTGTTATATAATTAAATACGTGGGTACACGTAAAGGAGAAGAATAGATAGGTACTCCAAATCAATGTTAAGTAGGAATATAGAAATGCCGCGTATCTAGTGTAGGTAGTTATTCTAATCTACTTAGTACTGTACACGGCACTCAGTTGACCGAGCGAAGCGAGTGAAGCGTCTCCGTTTCGGCTTCGCCCAAAATTATATCGTATCGTTCTACCGGATCTTTGAATGTTTGGATGTTTAAACGACCAGACGCTTACAGCTCTTCTTACCTAGAGGTTGCATTTATCAAGCGATTCTCATGAAATTTTATGAGTAGGTAGTTAAGTTATCGAACAACTTATCATTATTATAGGGGTTTCGTAAAAAAATTACAAACCTCATCAAACCCGCCAGGTACATACCCCTCGCAGAGCCACTAGTTGACCAGGATGTCAGTAATCGATACCGCTACGCAATATCGTGTAGTTATCGTCGAAAGAGGATTAACGAGAAAAAACGCGCGATCACTCTGCGGAGCTTTCGCTAAACGGCGCCGATAAGGTTGATGGGCTAATGGGAGTGATGGGGGGACATTAGTCGGGATTGCGGCGATACCGCGGCACGGCCACGTCGTGACGTCACACGTCGGAGCCGCAGGAAGTTTCCGCCGCCGCAGTAATCGGTGCGGCCATTATGCCATATCAGGCGGCGTGACACTTTACAAGCAATTTATTCATCAAGAGCGCCTCGTGCCCTACGCATTAGTCCTCGGCTCACAGCTGGCCAGTTTTTAGTAGTATATCAATGACTAAAACTCGACGACGGGATAACTCTTGTTACATAGCATAGGACATAGATAATGCATCAGAGCCATATCTAATATAAGGAGATACCCTGATATCTTGTAGCCGCTTATTCAAGCAGTTAAATCTTTTGACAGTTTTGACCGCGCCAAGCATGATGTATACGAAATGTGTCGTGGTACCCGAAACGTCTCGCTATTCCTGCAAAAAAGACAAAATTGTATGACAAGAGCACTTATTGCACGTCAAATAGCATATAATATATATACGTTTGCACGAGGTTGCGAACATTAAACAGTTGCGAATTCACTTGTTCATGTATAAACTTAAAAACTGGCTTGGACAGCTCTATTTTTACCACTTCTCACTAATACAAATATTAGACTACTTCCAGGTGACCTAGAAAGTTGAAATTTAGCAATCAGGTCTTTGAGTATTTCTCTATGCTCTAAGAATCAGGTAGATAATAATATGTAGACGAATAAAAAACACTGGAAACAGCGGATTTTTACATTTTTAATACAAATAGGTAGTAAAAATTTTCTCCTGAACTATTAATTAAGAGCTAACACCATATTTTGCTCTTGTATAAAGCTGTGAAATACATTTATATGTATTTAAATTATGATATCCCCTCAACAACATAAATGTGAAAAAATTACAAGTTCGTAAACGGGATATAATAAAAGAATTGAGATCTGACTGGAAATTAAGTTCTTATGCATATGTGCATGACATTTTATTAGGTTTTAATAGCTACGTATCTGCGTAAGTAATTGAATAAATAGTGTCTCTTAATTATTATTTTATAAGTTAAATGAAAAATTTGGTCTCATTTAAGGTAGTGTTGTTGTTTTAATAAATTTCTTCTTATTTTTTTTACATGCCAGTTGCTGGTAAAGTATATGTGTCTGTTTTAATTAAAATGACTGTAACATCATTTAAAACCACATTTTATGCATATAACAAGACATTTGTATTTGTTTGACGTTGCAATGTGTTTCTTTTGTGTGGCGCGGATTGCGTCAAGGGCAAACCTGGAAATTAAATATTGTTTAATGGCTTATGCGTTTTCTGGTGCCAATTTCCTTGTACAGTTGTCGAGAAAAACATTAAGACGCTAAAATTAATTTTATATCGGTCGCAGTGCTCTATACAAAATTGTGATGTAGGATGTAGGTACCTCTAGTCGACATTTGTATGATCTTTGTAAATAGGTTCAAGCAGTAAGAGGCCTTTAAAAAGCAAGTCTCTACTGAATAAACTAAAAAAGGAAAAAATAAGCCAGTAAGAAAAAATATTCTTAAATTAATCATAAACTATTAGAAAAACTAGCGAGCGCAGCGCAACAGACAGATCCACACAAAAAGTTGTGAATTTTGCATATTTTGAAAGCAAAATGAGAGCCTGCATAGAAGTTTTAAGAAAAGGCACTACGATGTCTTTCAGGGTGAGCCCGTGTACCTGTCACTCATAGATCCATTAGAGCACAGAATAATTTCGGCTTTTTGGTCAAGGTTATCCGGAGTCGGTTAGATATGCCAACTATATCAGAATCAGAACATCTATTTTTATAAGTTAGGTTATTTACTACTTAAACTTACTCTAGTACCTATACCTACTTAGTCGGGAATCCGATTTCCCGACAAATTCAGATGCAGACTACTTGGTCGGCTAAACATGCCGAATAGTTGCTAGTTACTGTGCAGTTATCGATGTTAATTTACTCACGTAACCGATATATTCAGTAGAGGCTCATAAAAAACCGGTCAAGAGCATGTCGGGACACGCTCAGTGTAGGGTTCCGTAGTTGCCCACCCTTCACAATAGATGAAAATTACGAGAAACATTTATATTACGAAAGAGATTTCAAGCTCTATAAAAAGGTCGTAAACGCCAAAGTAACAGTAATTACTTATTACCTTCTGGTAGTTATCGATTATACGCACCATTGAGCGAAATGTTTTAATATGTGTAACGTTCTAGTTAAAGGACACCGCGCGGCACTTACGTCATTTTAAATAAAATTATGATTTTTTGCGATAACTCAAAAACGGCTCGACCGATTTTATTCAATATAGTTTTCATTGAAAGTACTTATAAGGCCTCATTTTTATGAATTTTGCCTTTTATTTTGACCCGTGGTTGAAAAGTTAGTGGGGGGGGACACTAAATTTATTTTTATTTTCGGAGCGAATATTTACAAAACTTCTGACTTTATCGAAAAATAATATTCGGAGACCCCTATTATTTTTAAAAGACCTATTCAACGAAAATCCACACACTAGTGTTGAACAAAAAAAAAATCACCCCCTCTATTTTTAATTTTTTATTTTACCGTTTTGTCGGCGTGATACATGTAACGGCACCAGTGGTCAGCCAGGAACCAGTGGACAGCCTCTTGGGTCGTTTATTGGTCATAAATATCGCTATGGTTGAAATAGACGAATCACGTATACTTAAAATGATGCTCTGATTCCTCATTGGTTAATATATCACGCGACATGAGCAGCAGGGGATCAGAGAGGAGAAATAAACTCGTTCAGACAGGTGCTTTCCACCGACCAGAGCAGTAGTGTCATGTCCGCCATATTTTGTGTTACACGTGGTGTTCCCGTAAAAGGTAAGAAAAGACATGTTTTATTCAAAAGAGTGATTGTTACTTATACAAATTCGCTTTACGATTACTTCATGTACTAAATTATATTACATTTTAATGAAAATATCGCTGATTTATGCATAAATTGAGGGGGCTGTGCACTGGGTACCACTTTTTTGCAAATTATCCAATTGTCAGCCTCCCCGGCTGTTTACTGGGTATTTCAATTATTTTTTAAATTGTGAGTAAAAACGACCGTTCGAACCGTTAAATTCAAATTTAAAAACTTTGTTAGGCATGTCTTGTCGTAATCGTTAGAAAACCCAGTGGTCAGCCGCATTTCAAATGATTTTTTACGCGGCTGAATATTGGGTACTCCCAATGATTGCTATGGTGGCTCCAGTATTCAGCCACTATCTTGTTGGTACCAATTTAAGTGATATTTTTAAAGCGGTAGGTAAATATTTGTATAGGAATCTAGAAACTATACAGTAAATAAAGTAGGTATTAAAAAAATATAATTATTCCTATAAAAAGTACATTAAATGTATATTGGACTTTAAACTTAATAATTTACTTCTATAAGTACCTAAGTAACTAAATAATTTTCGACCGTTTCTTCTGTTAAAATAAATTGTTCGTCTGTATTGCCGAATTCTTCAGATAAGATATATTAATGCAGTCTCGATTATTTAAAACAATTAACGAGTTCTCTCTTATAAATTTGTGAATAGGTACGTAATGTCTCATTATTTTAATGTGGATACACCACATTTTTTTGCGCTTTGATCTTTTTATCAATGGAGTTCTTTGTTTTATGAGAATAGTAGCTATAAAAAACAAGATTTACATAAATAATATCGTTGATTTTGATATAAATATTGCTTATTTCGATCTCATTCTTATTAATTGTTACAAGGGCTGGGGACTGGATTCAGCGAGGCTGTTAATAGGATTTTAGGGGCTGACCACTGGGAAAACGTGCCATTTTTTGTTTAAACTTAAAAATATATTTTATTAAAACAATGACTGTGTTTGATATATATTGCTCAAAAACTACAATAGACTATTCATCCAATCATGTGGTATGTTTCATTATCCGACAAAAACTGTACAATTGCCAGCTGTTCAAACTTCAAAAAGTCGATTGGGGGCTGACCACTGGTGCCTTTACCCTACACATACTCATACCAAATTTCAGCTTTCTGGTACTAATGATCACGGAGCTAAGCCGCGGACGGACAGACAGACAGACAGACGGACAGACGGACATGGCGAAACTATAAGGGTTCCTAGTTGACTACGGAACCCTAAAAGCCATTTCCACTAGGACTGACTCTGCACAGGAAGCAGTAATTTGTAGGCGCGGTTGGAAGCGTTTATATAGTGTTTATAACAGAGCCTTAAGTCTTAAGGCCGCCAGGGCACTACCACCATTGCCGGCAGGGAGACATGGCAGGGAGGAGGGTCGGGTGTGGGGCGCCCCGGTAAGCACCACGTTACGGGTGTACCGACCGCGCACCGCGTCGGCGGAGGGACTTGTACTCGTGTTACCAATTTGGGTCAACGACTACCGCGACCTTGTGTAATACCGAGTCGGGATGTATGGATGCATACTTCAATATATATATTTTTATGACGGGTTGTATATTTATTTGTCATATACCTACGAGTAATAGAAAAATTATCATTGTATAAAACATGAGAAACATCTGCCATCTTGTCCGTGGAGCTAGTCTTTTATTGAAACAGATGAGGACATTTGTATATTCTTAAGTACATGTTAATCCTAAGATACAACTTGAAATGTTACTGTTTCTGTTCTCATTCAGCAATGAAAATTTTATGTTAAATATTATAAATGATTCTGCTTTTGAAATACTTACGTAAGTTCCAAGCTAGCTATTGGAATTTGTAAAAATCACCTTACAAAATGATACTAAATTACCTAACTAATAAGAAATTGAAAATACAATAGCTAAAACGATGGTCTTGGCCTAATTATGGTTTTATGTAGGTGCTTATATTGCCATTCCTTCATAAATGTCGTTGTTATAAGCATTCCGTTTTTAAATATTCCGTTGCTCGGTTTGAGCAAAACAAACAGCCAATCTCAGATGATTATCGTTAAATTAAAGCGTAACGAGCGAATCGAACCCGGAACCGATCGGCAAGGGCGGCGGCGCGCGCGCAGTCCGATCCGAGCACGGCCAGTCGGCACGGCACCTGCCGACGATGGCCCTCTATACAAACGAGACGCAAACTTACCGCGGCCGGGGATTAAGTAATATGCAGCGGGTTGCGGAGGTCGCCGCGTCGTGACTCAGCCGGAGGTCGCGGCGCCGCACATGCATGCGCATAATCGAGTTTTGGACAAGAACATGTATTTACCTAAGTCATATGTGTTGTACGAGTAAAAATAATTTATGTTTCAAATTTGTACTTACCTGAGACGTTATCACATTCTTAAAATATTTCTATTATTAAAAACCGGCCGAGAGCATGTCGGGCCACGCGGCGCACGCTCAGTGTAGGGTTCCGTAGTTGCCCATCCTTCACAATAGACGGGCTTTAAACAGCGGTTTTAAGCCCGAAGTTTAAATTACGAGAAAGATTTCAAGCTCTATAAAAACGTCGTAAACGCCAAAGCAACTGTAATTACTTATTACCTTCTGGAAGTTATCGATTACACGCGCCAGATTGAGCGGAATGTTTTAATACAGTATGGCACTTAACTGATATGCGTAACGTTCGAAGTATAAGGACACCGTCGGTATACAACGACACCCCACACGACACTAGTGTTGAAACGAAAAAAAAAACACCGCGCTTTAGGTGTACGGGAGGTACCCGAAAAAAGTTTTTTCTTTAGTTTTTATTTTACCGTTTTGTCCGCGTGTTACATACGTACACATACTCATACCAAATTTCAGCTTTCTAATACTAATGATCACGGAGCTAAGCCGCGAACGAACAGACAGATAGACAGACAGACGGGCAGACGAACATGGCGAACCTATAAGGGTTCCTACTCGTAGTTGACTACGGAACCCTAAAAACCGACTTATCAAGTCGCATACTTTTTACATAGTAAACCATTACATGCGAATTCCCCACAATATTCAACCGTAGCCGAGACCATTTTCTTATCAGCGTGTCTACGATTGCATTGCGTGTTGCGTGTTCCGTGCGCTCACAACAGAAGGTTCTATAGAACATAATATCACTCAGATATAGAGCAAATAAAATTTATTTTCTACGTTTCTTATGCTCCGTGTACACAAGTTTAATTGTACATAAGATTACTCTACAGATAATAAGGTCGAATAAAATATTTATATCTTAAGTATTCGCTCAGAGCAGGTATGTTTTTACGTGTGCGAGGGAGCTGAAACATAACATCAAGTCAAAGTGAAGTTATGTAGTTCCAGTCATAAAATAATTTTACACGAATCGAGTGTGACTGGGCCTTTATTCTCGGACCTGTTTTCGCAAATGTCCGTGACGTGTCATATATGTGATATGTGTTCGTGTTGTCGCTTCCTTTCTATGCCTTAGTTATAATTTGGAGCATCAGTTGGTGCGCCCACAGCTGGGTCAGCGGCTGTGGGCAGCCGTGCTGCTCCATGGCTCGGCGCTCGCCCATGGCCGCGGTATCGATCGCGGTCGGCGACCCCGCGCTCCGCATGGGGCTCACTTGGACAAGTTTATTTAAGGACTAGCTGCTGCCCGTCTCGTGCTTCGTTTTGCATCGCGCCGCTGACGCACGCCGCGCCGATGCCGTTAACATGAAATATGGATGGAGCCGCATCTCGGCATGGGACGAGCGCGCCGCTCTCGGGGGACGCGCGCTATTTTCGCTGCGACTGCATCGTGTGTCATCGGCACCGCATGCGACTGCATCAGGTTCAAATTCAAAACGACTAGGCCTCCCCCACGGTCATTCGGTTTATTGAAGCACCGCTTCGTTACTTAATGAAACGAGTTTCCGTAAACAACCCAAATGGAGAGTTTTTTTCTGAGAATCCCGTTATCATCAAGCGCGTTATTGGTGAGGCGATAGCTGGTATCTTCCTAATTGTAATGAGGGTGAAATGCCCCACTCGGCCTATGAATGCGTGTGTGTGTAATGAAGCGCGCTGTTTCACCGTATTACTCGTAATTAAGTAGCGGTGATTAGTGCATTGTTCTTTGTTAACTGCCCGGTGCTGTGGAAAGCTGACTCATTGTTTACATTGCTCTGTCGCTACGCCAAGTGTACTTTATGATTATTTCGTCTAATAAGTAACCGCATCTTTTAGATTGATGTGTCATGCGCCGGTGCGGGTCTGATCCTCTGACTAATCCGCCTCATCGGATGTAACTATTGTGGCTGCCGCTGGCGTACCGTGCCTAGGGGTTAATGGTTACGCGATCAATAACGTCATAATGAAGGCCATTATTCCATAGTGAAAGAAAACCGTGCTCTATCTTAGTATGTTAATTTTATACGTACATGACGTTCTAGATTCAAACCACAAACCACATAGGTTTTGTAAGAGTTTTTCGTTAAATGTAATGCTAATATGCGTTGGCTCCATGACAGGTTACCTGGTTACATGAACCAACATGAATGTGAATAATTTCATTCCAAAACTTTGAATTGCATATCGCTTGCGTCATCAGGCCACCCGCGACAGCATATTTACGTGGTAATAAAAATTACTCCCTTTCCTTATACTCTTAAAAATAGGTAGAGTATTTGATTGAAAATTTTCTGTTATCCAAAGGGCTCTTTCTTTCCAATGTTTAACCCCCGGCGGAAAAGGGTGTAATTGACAACATTTCATTTTTTAACCCGGCTTTGTATATATGTTATTAAATAAAGCACAAACATTTTATTATAACAATATTTTTAAATGTTTTCAATCCCAATTTGGTATTGAAAAAAATGAACATTTTGTAAAGTTCCTCATTCTAAAAGAGCGTAGGTGACCACTTGACCAGTCACAGTGCAGACGTTAAACTTATACTCGGACTATAAGTAAGGCGGATTTAGTATGGAAATTTGTTCTTTTTGTGTGTTGTAACTGTCAAATTTTCCACAAGGTGAGTCATGTAGAGATGATGAGATATATATATATATATATATATATATATATATATATATATATCATTCTTAGATGCCACTGCTTTCACATGTTTTTAATATTTTAAAAGCTAGTCGGTATACCTAATCCAATAAAAATAATAGTTTTGAGTTCTGTTACAACAAATTAAATTTTTTCTCATTTATTAAGAAACAAACAGTCTTAAAATAATATAACATTAGTGTTGTCATAGGACTAGAAATCACCTTAATTGTAGACCTATAGTTTCATACATAGTATTACAGTGTTGAAAAGTGTGTTATTACCTACCTATTTTTATAGTAAAATATATACCTACCTATTTACCACCAAATCCAGCAATCTCACACTATACTCGGTTCGTGATATTTTCACTTTGTATTCCAATAATTCCATAACAAGACTAATTACAACTCACATAGACTAAATGAAAATGAGAATCACCCATTATGTAGGCATAAATCTACACGTCTGATCGGCATTTAATAGACAATGTTCTGTCTCTGAAGTTAACCGGAATAGGTATCCTCCTTCTCCGCCTGTCGAACCCCTCTGATACATAAAAACTGCTACCGAAACGCCGCAGCACCTTCAGAAAAATAAATTTAGGTACATATCGCGATTTGTAGTTAGTAACTGGAGGACATGGTGGTTGCAGGCAGCTCGCTGGGCGCTCGCGACGGGTCTGCGTCGTCGTGCTGCGTGCGCGCCGCTCTACGCACGCTGCGCGCCGCCTGGCCGCCGCCCGCGCCGCTGCACAACCGCGCTGACACCTCCCACGCCTGCCGCTGGTACCCCATACATTAATTTTGTGATCCACCTTCTCTCGAGGCCCGCCCACTCGCGCCTTTGACGGTGTCGGTTGAGTAATAACCGTCTAATTCCCTTAGCCGTAACCGAAATATTGGATATAGTCGGTTCCAGTGGGGATTAGGCGGTTAAAACTCTCACTCTTAAACCTTTGGTAGAGGCCGTGATTGCACATAGACTGTACCATATTGCACGCTTTTGATGCCCTATTACAAAGTTATTGCCTTTTCTTATAATTTGTTCCTTCGTGTCAATTCCCCCTTCTGATGCTTTACGTTCATGATATCAAAAACGTTGAAACTGCATAGCCTATTCTTCTTATCGAACATGAAGAAATGTGATCCGTCAATGGCTCCGTCTGATTCGAGTGTCTCTCAGTCTCAGTGTCTCAGTCTCGAGTGTCTCAGTCTCTCTGTCCGTGCGTTCGGGTCCACCGACTACAGTGTAGCGGAAGCAGCGGCGAGTGCTTGCGCAATTAAGAATAAGATGATCGAGCCGATTGACCCACTTGCGAGCTCGACCGTAGCACCCCGCTTAAGTGCAGCGTGCGGTCTGGGCTTCTGGACTATGTTAAAAATGCAATCGTGTTTTAATTGGGATAAGTAGGTAGTTAGAAAATTATTAACTGCATTAAATGTTACTGGCGTCACTAGTTGTAGAGAATGGACAAACGAATAATAATAAACAAAATTGAGAAGACGAACTCATCGTGTCCGCTCCGTTGTGCTCTTTCCTTATTCAGGAGATATAATTGTCAGATATTGAACAGAACTTGTGTATCTAATTCTTACCTAAAGTTTAAGCCGATAATCGGAAAGAAAGTACTCAGGGTTGTAACTAGTAGAGGTTTGGATCTGAACGCTAAGACAACTATTGGCTCAATGACGCTTATTACATAGATTTTCTTAAACTTTTATAATAAGTTCTGCTCACCATCGACCATTAGACCTTAAGTTAATGAATAAACCTGAAACGAGGACGTAATTACGGTCGTTCGGGTTCGGACGCGCAGAGATTATTGTAGCGGATAGTTGCGATTGCGATGGCTGCAAAGGCAGTGGCATTGTTCATTATCATTAGCTAATGAACCGCCGTTATCGCGCGGTCCGGCGCCGGCGCCGCAGTGTGCAGTCTGCATCGAGCTCGGCGCCTCGCGCTCACACGTGTCTCGCAGGCGCAAGCGCAGCACTCTCTCCACGAGCACCCGGAGCTCGTAGGCTTTATCTATCGGAACAAACCGGTTAGTGTTCGCTTTATTTATGGTACCTAACGTTTTGTAGCAAGTGTCTAAGTGCTCCATTGCATATTTTTCTGTCGATTTTCACATTAGGTACTTAAATCGCATTGGAATTGTAAGAACAAATCACGTTTGAGTTTATTTGCACGTTTTGTCGTATGGTACTCCTATCCTGATATCATGAAGTCACGTAGTAAGTACATTTATTAAAATTTCAAAAATATTATCATATAATCTAAATATTATATCCAGGAATACTTTAAGGTGGTTAAACAGTTTATTTATAGATAAACAAAAAAACATACATATTTACAATATTCAAATGATAAGTGGTAAAAAATTTGATAAATACTAAATATACTAGTAATACAAAATTAAAAATAAAAGGATTATAAAAAGAACACCTCCTACAGCAGCTCTGCCTGTGGCATGGTCCCCATTACACTGGCGGCGTTACTTCTCTGAACTGCAAGGTCGATCCTTTGTGAGAGATAAGCGCCAGATTTTGGATCCCCCGTGGCGTCGACCAACCGCGACGAAGCTTCATGAAGGCCCCATGAAGCTTTTCATATCGGCTGACCAAGGCCCTAAAGTATCAACTGCCAGTGCCACAAATACATGATCCTTTAAAAGGGATGAGTATTTGCGGCGCTTCAGGATCTGGGCCTGGTCAGCCGCCGCACCAGCCTGAGTGCGAGTCACCTGGATGTGCGATGCGGCAAACGTGTCGACGCATGTCGCAGCCCACACTAAGGTTTTCCCAAGCTTCCATGGCACCAACGTTGCTCCATCCGGACGCTTGCCGTCGTCTCTCGCCATCCCAACGGGTTCCAGGATGGCAGGCACAGAGGCAGTGGCAAGTGAACGGCGGAACAAATCGTTTAATGCGCCATGGCGGTAGAAGCGACCTGCACTTCTTGCGCAAGAAAGTCCATGACGTCGCAGTGGATCCACGCTCTTACCACAGGCACACGTATGATCGACACATATTCTAGCTCCGAGTCTTAAACAAGTTGCTATGCTATATGTGAGGATATTACGCGAGGGAAGGGCATGCAGGCAGTGGCCAGACTCGCTCGTGGAAACGGCCAAGACACGAGCACGCTCCAAATCGTTTGGACTATTTTCTAAAAGCGAAGCATGGGTTACCTTTAAGCCTAGGGTTATCCCACGCCTTTTGGGCAGCTCTTGTAATTGGAATGTCCGTTACACTGACGAGAGATAACGAGCTATAGGCAGAGGAAAGAAACGCCAGTAGTGGAATACTATAATAATTTTATATGAAACATTGATCAAAAAATAAATTATACGATTTGATAAATATCGGCTACTATACGGCTTCTTATAGCGCTTGTGTGCTAGTTGGGATGTAGTATTTATAAAAAAAAACATCTTTAATCAAACTACCGGCACCATGGAGAAACTTAGCAGCTGATTCATTACTCCAGTCAACATATTATTGGATTCTATAAGTTTTAAAACGTAATAATTATTTCCGTGGAAGTGATACCATTTTTTTTGGACTCAAAAAATTGCCTATCGCCTGGGGTAGCTGAATATAAGTTTTTTTGGATATTTTTATAGGAACATAAACGTGACAAATTTATATTTATTAATTGTAATGGATGACGGAATATTTAATCTATAGGTACATAATATATTTGAAATTCATACATTCTTCATATTTGATTTCCTAAAAGTTAAATACATCCTTAAGTGTAAGTGCCGTTCGCCTATAACGGCGTCCTAGCTAATATAATGTTTTTTTTTATAAACGGTTTTATTTAGCTTGCCCTGTTTGTTTATTTATTTGGGTCAAATCTAGTAACTGAAATTTGACCCCCTTCCTGTTGACGTATTGATCTGAAATTTGGTACGCATATTTAGTTTTGATGACAATATATGTTAATACATTCGGTATCACTGTAAATACAAGATGGCCGCCGCTACAAAATGGCGGATTACATATTTTATCACTACTTACTCAATATGGGTATCAAATGAAAGGGCTTGATTAGTAGAATAGAGTTCTTTATGAAAATAAAATGAAAATCCAATATGGCCGCCAATAAAAGGGCAGGTTAATTTTTCTTTACATATAACCCTTTCAATATAGGTAGGTATCAAATAGAAGGTCTTGACTAGTAGGAAAGATGCCCTATAAAAATAAATGAAAATCCAATATGGCCGCCAACAAGAAGGCGGGTGTTTTTTTTTTTCATTACTCCTTCAATATGGGTATCAAATGGAAGGGCTTGAGTAATAGAATACTGTTATATGCTTCGACAAATTTAAAATCTAAGATGGCCGCCGAAAATACCAGATTTCAATATGGGTATCAAATAAAAGGTCTCGACTAGTAGAATAGATTATACTATGAAAAATAAATGAAAATCCAATATGCCCGCCAACAAGAAGGCAGGTGATTTTTTCCACTACCCCTTCAATATGGGTATCAAATGGAAGGGCTTAGAACGTTAACCAAGCCCTTGACTGATATATTTAATAAGTCACTATCCTCGGGAGTTTTTCCAACGGAATGGAAACTGGCTCACGTTGTACCAATCCATAAAAAAGACGATTTGTCAAACGTTGCAAACTACAGGCCTGTGTCAATTCTTTCCACTTGCGGTAAATTGCTGGAGTCGTTTGTTCGTTCGCATTTGTACTGGCATGTTAAGTCGATGCTGTCTTCGAAGCAACACGGTTTCCTCCCTCAACGGTCTACCACAACAAATCTCATTACGTATGTAAACGATATAGCCACAGCACTTGACAATAAACAAGAATTACACGCAATATATACAGATTTTAGCAAGGCGTTTGATCTTGTTAATCATGACATACTCCTAGATAAGCTTGGGCGTTCTGGAATACATGGTTCTTTGCTGAGATGGTGCGAATCATATTTACGAAACAGATCGCAGCTCGTAGTCCTTAAGGGCTTCCAGTCCACGGTCAAACATATTCCATCCGGTGTTCCTCAGGGTTCCCACTTAGGACCTTTATTTTTCTTAATATTTATAAATGATTTAACGTCGAGTCTCCAATGCCAATATCAGCTTTTTGCTGATGATTTAAAATTATACAAAGTTATTAATGATCACGCAGACGTTGCTAGTCTCCAGAATGACATAACCGTGGTCCATAACTGGTGTTCGCGCAATGGCATGGTCTTGAATGCCGGGAAGTGCTTTCATATCAGGTTCACTAGAAAGCTGAAAACTGCTTCAGTATCATACTCAATCGACGGCACTAAAATCGCTGAGAAGGACACCATTCGGGATCTTGGAGTGATTTTAGATAGGAGACTGACGTTTCAGGAGCACTTAAATAATGCCATATGTAAGGCAATGAAACTATCTGGGTTTATAGTTCGGCAAATGAAATTTTTCAATAACACTAGTATTGCCCTTCTTTTATACAATAGCTTAGTTCGTAGTACGTTAGAGTACTGTAGTCCAGTGTGGAATCCCACTTACGCTGTTCACGTTATAAGGCTGGAGTGTATTCAGAAGCGGTTTCTCTACCATCTCGCGTATAGTGACAACAAGTGTCGTGAATTACCAAGCTATTCCGAAAGATTGCGCCACTACAACGTCACGCGTCTCGAGACTCGAAGGGCGACGAGCGACACCGTATTCTTGTTTAAGCTGTTGCACGGGATATTGGAGGCTCCAGATTTCTTGAATAACTTAAGACTATCAGTCCCTCGCCAGAGCAGCCGACTACAAAATCGCAAGACTTTTGCCTTACCTCTCAGAAGAACAGTAGCTGGCAGGCACTCTCCGTTGGACAGAATATGCTCCCGATGCAATGATATGAGAGCTAAGTTTGATATGTTTCATGGTTCTGTGGTCTCAGCAAAGGCACGTTTGCAGTCTTTGCATAAATTTTAATTTTTTAATGTATTATTAATGTATTTATTTTTTCTATTCTCAATTGTTAACCTTGAATGCAATTGTTATTGGTAGCAATTTATTTTGTTAAGTAGTTATTTTTATGCATGTTGTGTTCACA
Organism: Apotomis capreana; assembly: GCA_947623375.1. Taxonomy (NCBI): domain Eukaryota; kingdom Metazoa; phylum Arthropoda; class Insecta; order Lepidoptera; family Tortricidae; genus Apotomis; species Apotomis capreana. The sequence goes on from OX392499.1 coordinate 44,457,948, forward strand.
TCAAGTAGGGCGTACACTATTGATATTGTTTATTATATTACCATTTAAGCTTGCCTGTGTAACGCTCAGTTTTGTGATCCTAATAAAAAAAAAAAAAAAAAAAAGGGCTTGAGTAATGTAATACTGCAACTTACCTCCTGTACTGCTTTGACAAAAATCATCATATATACATCTAAGATGGCCGCCGGAAATGTCAAATTTAATCATTGTTTCAATATGAGTGATGGATATCAAATGAAAGGGCAAGTCGAAAGCTGCGTAGTGGTTCACAGAGTAGAGCAGTCAATACTTAACAGTAATATGAATGATGAAATTTAGGCAACTCATCAATACAAAGAACTTCGTCAACTTAGAATCGGAGTTCAAGCATGGATCTTGGTTCCACCCAAGTCAAGATTGTGTATCGTGACGAGAACTGTGTGGCCTTACGGGGGCTAAAAATGAAACGTCGTTAGCGGTACACCACCCAAGTTAAGGTTAAACGTGCCAAGAACTGTGTGGCATTTGAGTGAATATAAATTATATGTCGTAAGCATTTTCTCCTCAAGACTTGGGCACATCTTGCTGTATAACAGCCTTTCCCTTCTATTGGACCTCTGGGGGGTTGACCGTTTTATTGTCCATTACTCGTGGAACAAAATGTTTAATAACAATAAAACAAAAACAAACAAAAGTAAAACAGAAACAGCAACATAACGAAAAAGAGGCTTAATAAATATACATACATACATAGACTGCTAAACTTATAACCCTTCCCTTTGGCTTTGCCGTAGTCGGGTAAAAAAGCGAAAGAAAAGTATAGAGCAAAACGTGCAAAAGAGAGTGAAATTAAACCTCACAGTCGACTACACAAAGGGGAGTAGGTAAACGGTTAGCGTCAGAGACACCTGAGTAACATGAGGCCAGGTTGTTAGGCCAACGTGAGAGACAAAGGGATCTGGTAGCGCCCGAAACACCAGAGCAATACGAGGCCAGGATAACAGGGCAGCGTGAGAGAGAAAAAGAGCTCGTAGCATCAGAAACACCTGAGCAACGCAAAGTACGGTTAAATAACCAACGTGAGCGTACCCTGCAATGCAGAACTGGAAATCATCTGCAAACATTTTATGTAACAAAATTAAAAAAAACTAAAAACTTGAAAATAAAAATTGAGTAAAAAACTTTTTTAAATTAAACGGTTTTATTGAAAATTAACTAAAAGGTAATAAATAATTCGGTAGGTCCTAGGTACCAGACATCACACCACTCTCCTAATCCATCTAGGGCATTGATCAGACAAAAAATAAAATCGTTGGGCGTGTGAAATTTCAATCAAGTCAACCGTATTTACGCAGACTTCGCGCGCCCAACGATTTTATTTTTTGTCTGATCAATGCCCTAGATGGATGAGGAGAGTGGTGTGATGTCTGGTACCTAGGACCTACCGAATTATTTATTACCTTTTAGTTAATTTTCAATAAAACCGTTTAAGTTAAAAAAGTTTTTTACTCAATTTTTATTGAGTATTTAATTTAGCGAGGAGGTTGCTTGAATCATTTCTAAGTCGAATTCCAATCTAAGTCGATTCAGTCCTTTGAATATATCAAGATTCAAGGTGTTTTAGGATAAAAACTGGAAACGTCGTTAGCAAAATTAAAATTATAATTTAATGTCCCTATCTCTATAGGTAATACTTATGTACGTGCTGATAAAGAAGGATAGATGTTTTTTTTTAAATTTGCACCGACGCGTGTTATCAAGACCCAAATCGAATGCAGCGATGCGTACGTAATTTACCCATGAAGTCAGCGAATTACCTTCGACGTCGTTAATAGACGGTTCCATATCGCGCGCACAAAATGAGGTGAATAATGCATTGGCAGCGGCACGAGATCCCCGCGGAGAGATCTTGGTGCATCTGCATCTGCATGCTATTTACATGTTTTCTACGATTCGCTCCGATTCCTGCCGCCATGCCATAGATCAATCATTGATTTCCAATACGCCGTATCGTATGTTACATTTCTATCGAGATATGGTCCGCCTGGTTGAGCCGGGAGGAATGCGACAGCGCGGTGTGGTATGGGGATCGCTCCCCTGATCCATCCGTCTGGTAGTTTTATTCTAGAAAAGTATATGATCGTTGATAATTATAAGTGGCTATAAATTAATATGACGACTGAGGGACTCAGGTCACTCATACGAAGAACTGTGTTTTAGGCGGAGCGGGAGTCGTCTGTCCAGTCCCTGCACATGGTGCGCCAGCGCACCCCACGCGCCCAGCCCCCCACCGGCCCCAGCGCCCGTCGCCGCCATGCCGCGCGCGCCGGAGCCCTCACCGCGCGCCGGCGCCTCGCCCGGCCTGCTGCGCCGCCGCTATTCCGTGCCGGAGACGATTATGAGGAAGTAAGTGTCTCCCACTCAACAATGCTTATTTCTTCGCCGTCAGTTCCCTACCTATCGTGCGCATCTGACCCACCTCGTCGATCTTTTCAGATATCGCCTCGCGCAGCAGAGTAACGATTCGGAGGAGCCGTGCGCCGCCACGTCGCCGTCGTCGTCGTCGCCCGTAGGCACGCCCCCGTGCGGCGGCTGCGGCGCGCGCGGCGCACACGGCGACCGTGAGCTCATGCGCAAGTCGGCCCTGCTGCGGCGGCTGTGGGGTCGCGCTCCCGCGCCTGCGCCTCAGCCACGCGCCTCGCGCTCGCTGCACGGCTCCAGCTCGGAGCTGCGACGCTCGCCCGCTGGCTCGGGCTGGGCCACGCCCAAGCGCCAGCGCCTCGAGTGGTCGTGCCCGCACGCCGCGTCCCCGCCGCCGTCGCCTGGCGCATCCCCAGCGTGCTCAGATTGCACTTTCGCGTCGCATCGCGCGCGCTCGCCCGCCACGCGCTCGGATCCCGCCCGCGATGTATTCGCGCGGTACTCAGACTTAGCTGGCGATGCGGCGCGCGTCGAGGCGCGTTCGTCGCGAGCCGCCTCCGCGCACTCCTCGCCCGAGTCCTCCGTAACGCTCACCGAGTCTCCGCCCACCGCGCTATCGGTACCCACCGCGGCCGCTCCCCCGCCCGTCGAGATCGTCGATCACTACACGAGCCTGCCTTTCGACGTGCTTACGTCCGCCGGCTCGCCGCCCTATGAGGTGCTCGAGATTGTGGTGTCGGAGACGGTAGAGGCGGCGCGCGCGCCCGAGGCCTCCCCGGTGCGCGGTGTCCCGAGCCCGGCGCGCGCTCGCCTGTGCAACATCAATATCGACGAGTACGTGTCCAATATCCTCGTGGAAAGCCTCAACTCACTTTCGGAGCAACTGGAGAGCATGAGCGCGGCCGTCGGTGGCGCCGGCGTCGTCGTCGAGAAGGAGATCAAGGTGCGCCTGCAGAACACCGGCGTGAACACGATTGTGCACCTCAGCCCCACCTCCAACCACCAGATTATATTTGGGAACGAGGAGCTGTGCCACGCCGATAACGAGGCGCGGGACGCGTGCAACAACCCGTGCCCCCCGACGCCTCCAACGCCGCCGCGCGAGCCCGAACCGAATAATAACGAACGTCCCGATTCCGTCAACCGCGCCGTCTTGCAACAGATCCAGAAGCTGTTCCACGACGAGCTATACCGGCTGGAGCCGGGGCCCTACCCCGGCGAGCCCACGCTGGCGCACATCGAGTCGTCCAATGTAGACGTGTACCTCGAGCACCACTCCGAATCGCACTCGGGTTCGGTGGGTTCCCCCGGAGCGCCGGCTGGGCTGGCCGGGCTCGGTATCGGCGCCGGCAACTACTGGTCGCGTGAGCCGGCACTCGTGCCGCGCCTATCGGCACTGCCACACTCCGCATCTATGGAGGTCAACACGTCGTCTTCCGAGGCGGAGCCCTCCGCATGTACCAGCCTCGTGGACAGCCTGGACGACCCCGCGTCTCCGCGCGCATTACCGCCGCCCGCGCGCCGCCTCGCGCGCTCCGCTGTCGACGTTCTCGACCTGCTGCCCGAGGCACCCGTCGCGCCTCAGAGGGACCGGCCCGAGGCCTTTTTCGTGCGAATAACCGATGAAAATTGTGACTGTGAAAAGGAGAACGTGGTCGTCGCCGACCGGATGCCTGACAGAATCCGCGAGCGGCTGCTGCGGCGTCACCGCAAGCGCGAGCTGCGCATGGAGTCGCGGCGTGGTGGCGGGCTCGAGCGCGTGCGCCGCCGCGCCGCCAATTGCGACGCACGCGCCGTTGTCGCCGCGCTTGTTGACGAACTCATCGCCAAGATTGCGCAAGAAGAATACAAGTGTATGCGAATCCAGCGGCGCCCACGCACCGACCGCGACCGCGACCAGCCGAGGAACGGAAACCGACTCAACGAACATAACGTGTTCCACTCCCGTGCCATCCACGGCAAGCTTTCGCCACCACCGGCGCCGGACGCGCCGCGCCGTATTTACCAAAAATCAGAGATTCGCGACGGCAACAAGTGTATCGAGATCTTAGAGATTCTGGAGTACGTGGACGATTCGCAGAATTCCCCCGAGACGACGAACTCCGACGAGCGCCAAGGCAACTCTAAAAGCAGGAAGTCTCGGATCCCGATCCCGATCTACGAGAGGATCCAGCGGACGACGAGACGTAACTCGGACCGGCACCACTCACCACCGCCCGCGCCGTCGCCGCCCGCACCGTCACCGCCGTCGCCGTCGCCGGCGCGACGCGCATCTGTGCCGCCGCCCGCCGAGCCGCGCGGGCGCGCCGGCTCTTTGCGCTTCCGACGCGTGTTCGACATAATTCCCGAGGAGCGGCCCTCAGGCGCCGGCGCTGACTCGCCGCCCGCGCCCGACGAGACGGCGCTGGGCCGGCGAGTGTCGGCGCCGAGCCTGCCGCCGCCGCCGTCGCCGCCGCGACACACGCGCAGCGCGGCCACGTCCCCGCCCGCTCCGGCGCGCTCGTCGCGCGGCACGATGACGTCGCCCCGGCGCGCGGCCCCCGCTCCAGCTGCGCCCCGCGTAGCGCCAGGTATCCCGCTCGCTTGCGCCCCGTGCCGCTGACGCACCGTCACCCGCACGCTTGCGTCCGACAGTGCTGTAGTGCCTTATTATCACGAACAGTTTTGTTTCGTACGAGTTGACGTAGAAGGATAGACACTATTGTTTTGTATGTAATGGAGCGTAGACCGCCATCGGTATCGACTTTATTTTTTACTCGCACCGAAGTTTCCACTCGATTATTTAGACGGACCGGCACGTAAATATTTATTTGTACATAGATGAGTATCGAAGTTATAACGTTATGTCGGAATGGAATATTTAATAAACGGTTGAAATGAGAAGTTCGTTTTATTCATCTGAAGGTTCGAATGGGAATGTGAACGAGCGAAAGGTCGCAACAGAGAGTAGAAAGCAGCGCAGAGCGAGTCTTCCGGCGAGGGCCGGTGACGGCGGCGCGCGGGCGCCGGGTCGGCACGGCTCGCCGCCCCCGCGCCCCCGCGAGCCCCGCCGCATCGCGCCCGCTCCACCGCGGCGCGTGGACGCCGCCTCGCCGCGCGCCCGCGAGCCCGGCTCGCCGCGGGCGCGTACGCGCAGCTCCAGTTCGGGCAGCTCGAGCGGCTCGAGCTCGCTGCTGTGCGCGGCGCCACGCTGGCTGGCCGCGCGCCGCCGGCGCCCGCGTGTCTCGCGCCAGTTGCGTACCTCGCGGGACTCGCACCGCACCCAGCTCACCGACCAAACAGGTAATTTTTTCCAGCCCCTTTTGTTTAATGCTTTATATTTATTTAATGCCAAAAAGGGTGAGCTTATGATTATGATATTTAAGTGCCTTTCAAGACGTATACTTAGATACGTATGAAGTCTTATACTTAGCGGTACACACCTACCTAGCCAAGGTGTCCAAATCTAAATTTGGCCACTGGATCACCGAGGACATTCTGTCCGTTGTTTTATGCTGGCTCGCAGATTTAAACGCTACACAAGTTCAAAAAAAACTTACAAAAAAAAAGAACCGACTTCAATAAAACTAAAAAGCCAAAAATAACCCGTTTAAGTACAGATTACATTTGACTCACCCTTTGAAGTCGGTCCCAAACCATTCAATTATATATTTATAAATTATAGTTTACGTGAGGTTTGGCACCGACTTCAAAGGTTTAGTTTTATTGAAGTCGGTTCTCCTTTTTGTAAAATTTTTTTTTTTGCTTTTCAGTGTTTCAAATAAAATACTTATGGCGGGATGATCGGGGAGGTCTTGAAGGCTAGAATCTCATTTGAATTATCTCCTAACTCATAACCGTTAAGGAGTTGTACCTTCCATCATCAGCTCAGCATTGGAAGATGATGACTACTATATGCAAATACTTAAATAGTTTTATTTTTTATTTAAAATGTCACTTAGAAATAAGTTGACGCTTTACAAAACTTGTATTCGTCCAATCATGACTTACGCTAGTGTAGCTTTTGCTCACGTGCCTAAAGTCTCGTCTCAAGCCCCTTCAGGTCGTTCGGAATAAGTTCTTCCGCAGGATGACAGATACCCCATGGTATGTGGCCAACCTGAGCCTTCACCAAGACATGGAATTTCCCACCATGTTTGGATTTTTCAAAAGAGCGTCTAAGCGCTTCTTCGATATAGCTCCCAACCACGGGAACCCCCTTATAAGGAAGGCCGACTACCTTCCTCGAGCTCCCGATCCCTCTGTGGATCCACCTCACAGATTGTTATTGCAAAGAGGTCGGTTTACCCGACCTCCGAAGCATGTACTATCTGACCCGGACGATGAGATCACAGAAACCATCCAAGCGATGGTCGCCGCGAACTCTCCGAACGGCACCTCAGTGTAATCCCCACCGGCGGGGAACTACCACTACTTAGTTCGCGTTTTTTCTCTTTTTCATAATCCGATTCTCTTTCCCCTCTCCTCCCACCCTAAGTCAGACTGATTTGGTTCAGTATATTCACGACGCAGTCCATGCGCCCTGTGCGCCCGCGTCACCCCAACCCAAACTACCCCTGTGGCGCGGACATAATCCCATTAGCGGGTTATACTCCCACACAAAGTCCGACTACTGGTAGTGAGGGCTAACCAGCCCTGATACAGTTAAAGTCATGTCTTAAAAAAAAGTCCTGTACAATAACGCGTGCAGAGTGCTGTTGGGGCTGCCGTGGTGGTGCAGCGCTTCGAGAATGTTTACAGGCGGTTTACCGGTCTTTATGAGGAATCGGTGTGCGTGCATCTGCATTAAAGCGCTTGTATCCTTCATGTGTTCTCAAACCGGTGGGACTCTCCACTCCTGCGGAGATGGATCCAGGCCTATGGTTATGGTTATGGGCTCCGTTTTCCGCACTTAGCCCGTGTATATTCGGGCCGTTGTGCGTGCATGTTTGCCAGCTAATAGTCTAGCCAGCCTAACTCCGTCCAGAAGCGCAGGATTCTCCTGGTGTCTCCACAGGCTTCACGAAGTGACCTCGGTGCTTTGAGGATTTCAGCCCGTTGCTTAGCTACGGCGGCGCATTCCAGGATCACGTGGGTAGCTGTTTCTTCGGCCGACAGGCATCCCCTACATAGGGGGCTATCGGTCATTCCTAGAACATATAAGTGCTTGTTAAGTGTGCAGTGTCCAGTGATAGTGCCTACTACTACTCGCAGGGCGGGCCTGCTTAGCGATAATAAGCGCTTTGTCAGGCGTGTGTCCGGGTATGGGACTGTTTCCCGGGACTGCCTGCATGTACTGGTTTCTGCCCATTGATCGGCGTGTTGTGATCGTGTTCTGTGACGAAGCCATGTACGCAGCTGATTAAACGCCAAGGGGAGCAAAGGATCTGGGCCAATTGCCGATTGATCGGACCCTCTCCTTGCCAGCTGGTCGGCTGCGTCGTTACCTAGAGACCCACTATGCCCTTTAATCCATTGCAACGTGATCCGATTATTCGAACCGATCGTTTGCAACGCTGAGTGACACTCTAGTATGAGCCCGGATTTGATTGTTTTATTCTCCAGAGCTCGTAAGACTGCAGCGCTGTCGGAAACAATACGTATCTTTTGGTCTTTGATACCTCGCGCAGCAACTGCCTTAGCAGCCTGTGTGATGCCAAGGCATTCACATTGGAAGATGGAACTATATTTGCCTAAGGCTATTGATATGTTTACGTTTATTTCAGGTGAGTATATTCCAGCTCCTGTCCCTGTTTGTGTTTTTGACCCGTCCGTATATATGCGTATTTCGTGTATATCGGATTGATCGTTAGGTTCTTCAATCAACTCGATTTCGTATCTCTTATTGAAGTAATGCTGTTTGGGTATCTTGTCGTTGGGAGCAGCTATCATTGGCTCGTGTTTGATAGCCTCCTCAAGTATTTCGGCATGACCCCCGTGTGCTACACCCCAGAGGTTAAGCGTCTTCAGTCTGATAGCTGCTGATGCCGCCTCTTGCTGAATGAACAGTTCAAGGGGTGGCAGTCCTAGCAGTACCTCCATTGCCGCTGTGGGTGTTGTTCTCATACAGCCCGTCGTTGCTACACAAGCAAGTCTTTGAAATTGCTGCAGTTTATGTTTGGCTGTTGTCAGTTTGCTTCTGGGCCACCAAACCACAGCGCCGTAGGTGATATAATAGGTCTTATCACCACAGTGTAAAGCCACATTGTGATCCTGGGGTGTAAGCCCCAGGTTCTACCAACTAGTATTTTACACTGCCAAAATACGACGCAGGCTTTGTTCAGTTTGTTTTCTAAGTGTTTGTTCCATAGTAGTTTGTCATCCAGGATGACGCCCAGATACTTGACCTCTTTGCTGAGAGTCAGAGTTGTGTTTTGGAGTTTTGGCAAGCGACTGATATGTATGGTTCGCTTCCTGGTGAACAAGACTAGTTCTGTTTTAGCTGGGTTGACTGACAGGCCATGGTCAGAACACCATTGTTCGACGATTTTGAGTGCCTCTTGCATAAGGTCGCAGAGGGTTGCCTCAAACTTTCCTCTTACGAGGATCGCTACATCGTCTGCATAGCCTACAGTGTAGATGCCTGCCTCGTTGAGCTTCCGGATTAATCCGTCCACTACGAGGTTCCACAGGAGTGGTGATATAACTCCACCCTGTGGGCAGCCTCTTGACACGATAGCTCGAGTTGTGCCATTCACTGTTACCTGTACAGCCCTTTGTCTCAGCATGTTGTCGATCCAACCTGCTACGGTTTGATCGGCTCCATGTCTGAGCAGGGCTTGGCTAATGCTGTTGAATTGCGTCTTGTCGAAGGCTCCTTCGATATCGATGAAAGCCACAAGCGCTGAGGATTGTGTTGATAATGCGTGTTCTATGGGTGAAACAACGCTGTGTAAATAGTGCTGATTCGGTTGATTTGCCTGAACTGTAGGCGTGTTGTTGGGGGTGAAGAGGATATTGCACCGAGGTCCCATCTCTGAGATCGCGATCACAGAGGCGTTCCAGAGTTTTTAATAGGAACGACGTGAGACTTATCGGCCTGTATGACTTGGGCTGCGTATAGTCGCTCTTACCTGGTTTGGGTATAAATACCACCTTAACTTCTCTCCATTTCTTGGGAATATATCGATGTCTTAGGCAGGCCTGATATATTTGGACTAAGTGTGGCGCAATGGTGTCTTTGCACCACTGCATAAGCCCTGGGAATATACCATCTAAGCCTGCCGCTTTGAACGCACAGAAGCTGTTTATTGCCCATAACACCCTTTCCAGTGTTACAATTCTTTGGGCAGTGTGTGTGGCTTCAACAGGTGATTGATCAAATTCCTGTTGATCTGCCTGGTCCCATGCACAGTTCTCCGTAATGGAGCAGCCTGGGAAGTGTGTATTAAGCAACAACTCACACATCTCACTATCAGTGTTAGTATAAGTGTTGTCTGGTTTTTTTAGAGAGCCTAGGTTACGGTTTGGTTCGCTGGATAAGATGTTTTTAACCCTGGCTGCTTGACTGTTTGATTCTATGTTAGTGCAGAAGGCTCTCCAGCACTCGCGTTTCCTCTCACGGATTCGCTTTTTGTACAGAGATTGGGTTTGCTTGTAGGCATCCCAATCCGAGCCCTTCCTTATGTTGCTCGCTCTATTAAACAGCTTGCGTAGTTTGCGCCGCATTTTCTCCAGATCCGGCCCCCACCAGCTATTGCGGTTAGAGACCTTTGTGGGGGGCGTTTTTTCTGGACAGGTTCTTGTAAATGAGTTGATTAGTGTCTGTGTCAGTTCATTAACGTGTCTCTCTATGTCAACAGGTCCGTCATACTTAAATGTCACTTGTGGAGCTAGATTAGCGGACATTAATTGACTGAATCTGGCGCGGTCTGTCCGTCGGGGGTTGCGCCATAATTCCTGTTTTTTGGAGTCCACGTTTAGTTTGTATCTTACCCATCTATGGTCGGAGCACGACAAGTCCTTTGACACGTGCCAGTCGGAGATTAGCTCCGATACCCGTTCCGTAGTGAGTGTGATGTCTATAATAGTTTGGAACCTGGAGGTAACAAAGGTTGGCTCTGACCCCCTGTTTATAAGCTTGAGATTGGTTGAGAATAGAAAGGTTATAAAATCCTCACCTCGTTTGTTAGTGGATTCGCTGCCCCACAGTGTGTGGTGCGCGTTGGCATCCGCCGAGATGATTAGCTCTAGCCTTTTTTCCTCGCAGTGTCTGATGAGTTTTGCCAGCTCAACCGTCGGTACGTCTGCGTCGCCCGGCAGGTAGGCCGACGCAATAATGACCTCTGGGATGCTAGGGCAGTTGTTTTGGAGTCTGACCGTGGTCAGGTCTCTGGAACAGAACTCATTCATCAAAATTGCATTGATAGAACATATCCATGTAATGAACATATACATACTGTATGGTTAATAAATGAAACTAGATGTTGTTGTGGATCCAGGCCTACTATAGTAGTTTATGCAACTGATACATAATGAGATGCCCTAAAACACGAGTGGGGTTTTATGAAACGAGCGTTAGCGAGTTTCATAATAGGATCACACGAGTGTTTTAATGCCTAATTATGTACAGTTGTATACACTACTTTATCTATACACATATCATAAGTACTCTAAGATGGGTTCAGAAGCCATATGGAAATGACTTGCACCACTAGTGCTACCTGTAAAATATCTAAAGACTACATTATACTTAAAATGCAGTAAGAAATAAATCTGAATAAATACATAAACAGATTATTTATTGTAATAGTTGTAATTGTCATTTACATTGGAATAATATATTTTCAACTAAAATGTAAATTACAAACAAATCTTCACAATTCTACTTTCGTAACAGCAAAGAACCAACAAACAAATGACAACAATAATGGCGGCAATTCGAACCTCCGTCAAGATTAATGTTTTTTTTTTCTAAATCATATGTATTCTCATGTCACTCGAGTCCAATGTCGTACGGTTAAAAAAAAAAACATACTAAATTGACGTTTCGTATCGATAACAATATTAATATCTATGGATACTAGAATAGAGACCAACTTGTGTTTTCACAGCTGTTCCTAATTTAAACTCGTAACCTTACAAAAATCGGTACTGTAATAACATTACAGTACAGATTTTACCTACTACCACAGACAAAAAAGTTCTCATAGTAAACTTGGTTGTAATAATGCTGGTCATTTCCTACGGTTTCTGAACGCATTTTAGAGCACTAATGATATGTGCGTAGATAAAGTATTTTATTTTATTTTTGTCCAATGTCCAAACACTGGGTTTTATGAGTTATTGTTAACAACAAATAATTAAACAATTATGGATTTTCAATCTGAAAAAATGAAATGTAGTTGAATTGAATCGGATAAGTTAGGTTTCATTTCATAAGGATGTAAGTCTACACCAACAATTACCGCCTATAATTGTTCTACGTAGGTTGAGAATTCCTTGTGGCATTAAGTCCCCCTTTTGTTCGATGAGTTGTATTTTGTGCAATAAAGATTAAGAAACACTACTTTCTCGCCAGTGCTGGCCACCGCTCCAGCACTGGCGAGAAATGCCCCATGCCCTAAATAATGCTGTACTTTGTCTTCTGTGTTTGTATTATTTTAACGTTTTATTGTCTAACACTAGTTTTAAGTCTGCACAATCTAACAAAATATGGATATTTGAAATAAATTATTATTATTATAAGATTTTTTCGAATCTTTCTAAATTTTTAGAAATCAATAACGATATAACTTCTTCACCCACTGGACTTCGTTTCCACTTAGGTATTGATAGCAAGTCCGGAGGATCTCCAGTCTATCTATTTCCAGTGGTGGGCACTCGTGGCTTATGAGGTGCATGGACTGTAAAGGGTGCCCCGCTGTCACTCTTTGGTGTTTCACGACATCCACACCTGAACACAAATTCGCCACAAAATTGGACATGGACACGTGTCCAGTCCAGTGCGGATCCTATTTAATTGACATCTCTCTCATTTTGGTGCCGAAAAGCCCTGAGGTTTACATGTAGGGTTAAAGTTTGCATGAGCAACTTTAGGCAGATCAGCCAGTCTTCCTACCATTGATCTGTGATATTGAAGCTATGCTCATTGCTCAGCTAGTTCCTGCGCCGTGTTATAGAGTGGACATCTAGATTTCCTGAAAGCTAATTTTATTCATATACCTACTGTACGTCGTATAGTTCAATGTGTTCTTTAACCCCATTAAATTATATTTGGTCATAAAATACTATTTTTATAAATAATGACACAAAGGTAAATTAAGAAAGAAAAATTGAATGCGATCTACTACAATCGAAGCGGGGTCTGTAGTAGATCGCATTCAATTTTTCTTTCTTAATTTACCTTTGTGTCATTATTTATAAAAATAGAAATGTGGTATTACCACATAAAAATATGAATCGATAAAAAGATTCTAAGATACAAATACATAAAATACTAATTAAAATAATTTATTTAAATTTGTATTTCAACTCAAATACATGCAGTCAATGCAGTGTCAGTTATGTACGATTCCCACCGACCGGGCGGAGTCGGCGCGTGCGTGCTGAAGCGCATCTAAATAGTTGCCAAATGAATGTAGAGCTTCTTTACGACAGTCAGATCCCATATTCGAATGTTATTGGCGCCGCTGCCGGCCGATCGGGCGCTTGCGGACGCGGACGGAGGTGCTCGGCTGTCGTCGCGCGTAAGCGGCTCCGTTCGGTCACCGCCGCGCGCCATCGGCTACGTTCAGTTACCGCCGCGCGCCATCGGCTCCGCTAGCACGTCCGTCGCCCTAGCATTTAATCGCTCGGACGGACGCAGTCGGCTGCCGCCGGGCGCTCCAGCGTCCGCTGGAACGTGGCGGCAGCCGAATCCGCCCGACCTGGTCACTGGACACGGTCGGCCGCTGCCGGCTGCCAGAGCGCCCGTTACGACGCGGCGGCAGCCGACCCGGCCCGGCCCGGTCTATGTGAATCGTACATAGCCGGTGCCCGGTAGTCGTAGTTACCTATACGAGTATTTGTTATTATAATTGTTCTATACTATACATACAAGATTATATGATGTCTACAACATGATTTGTCTTATAAAATTCATTAACTGAGTAGTAGTAGTAACATTTATCGTCATAATAAGCTATTAATTTCACTATTACTGCAGGCAGACCTCAGTCGCCTCGATGAGTATTGCCGGCTTAATAAGTTGGAATTGAACCCATCTAAATGCTATGCAATGACTTTTTTTCGCAAACACAACTTAATTCCTACTTCTTACGCATTGAAAGGCCAGCCGCTAGAAAAGGTCACGCAAATGAGAGACCTCGGTGTTGTACATGATTCTAAACTCATTTTTGACAGGCATATAGACAGTATCGTCGGCGGTGCTTTTAAGGCGCTAGGCTTCATAATGCGTAACTCGACTCACTTTACTCAAGCGAAAACGTTAAAAGTTCTCTACTGCTCCTATGTGAGAAGTAAACTGGAATACGCTTCGCAAGTATGGAATCCTTGTTATAGCAAATACATCGACAGAATAGAGCGTGTCCAGCAAAAATTTCTAAAGTACTTGTGTTTTAAACTTAAATCTAATTATAGTACATTTAGCTACACTGATATATGTAAGAAACATCACCTAATTCCTCTACAAAAACGACGTGAGATAGCTGATATAACCTTTATTCTTAACATTACAAGCGGCGTCACTGATTGCCCTGAGTTGCTTGAGAACCTCTCATTCAATACTCCCCTTCGTTCTAAACGGCATTTTCCTCCCATATCTCTTAAATCTGCATCATCCAATTACAGACAAAATAGTTTTCTGACGCGTGCAAGTCGTAGCGTGAACAATTTAACGAAGGAACTGGATATCGACATATTTAACTGTAAAATTCCTTCTGTGAGACAAAGTTTGGTGACAAGGTGCTTTAACTAGACGTGTTACATAGTCGTTCACCCACCTGGGCTTAAAATATACGTTGCCATTTTTAGAGCTCGTGTAGTGTAGTGTATTGTTTACCATTTTCTTCTTTTTTTTTATATACTTTTTCTATACAAGGTGAGATGATGTGAAGTGATGAGTGTCGCACTTTAATTTTAAGATTAGTTAAATTGTTTCTATCCGTGAGATCCTGTAATTGGCTTCCCTGCTTTCTATTATATTTAAGTTTACTCAAAATTGTTAAAGCTGTTGGTTCTCCTAAATAAATAAATTTCTCATACGCAGGCGCCGGTGGAAAGGACGGCTCGGCGGGCAAGGGGAGTGTGGGCGGTTGGTCAGTGACGGTGGCGGGGTCTTGCCGCGCCGCGCTGCCCGCTGACGTGGAGATGCGGCTGCGCTTCCCGCGCGACAAGCGCGTGTCCGCTCCGCCCCGCGCACCGCCCGCGCGCGCCCCCGCCCCGCCGCGCAACGACACCGACGCCACCCCTCGCCGCAGCGTCGCCACGCGCTCCGACGAGGTACCTACCCCCTCCTAACAAAATAGCATTGATTGTTGCATATCTATTTGACAAAACATTACAAATTATACAATGTTTTTTCAAATAGGTATGCAACAGAGATGCTATTTTGTTTCCAGCGGTAACGATTACGGTGTGTACAATCATAATAGAAGGGGGGAAATTGCATTCGAAGAACTCCTTAGATACCTGCTTGCTGTTGGGTGGTTCTTCGAGCCGGATAAGGTAACCTAGGTTGGTTTTTTTCAGCCCGAATGACTAATTGAATGAAACACTTTTCTAAACACCCAAATGAGCAGTACTACATCGCTAATGCAAGGTGGTATGTGTGTATAAATAAATAAATATAAATAAATATCGGACAACCTCACACAAATCGATCTAGTCCCAAATCCCAAAAAAGCTCAAGAAGAATTGTGTTATGAGTACTAGACGACGATATACGCAAACTGAATATGCAAACTGTGTATGCAAACTGGCATGTATTTACAGACGGGCACCACGGAGTGCTGGTGCCGCTGCTGCTCGTGCGGGGGCGCCGGCGCGGCGGGGGCCCCCGCCGGCCCCGTGGCCCCCGCGCTGCCGCCGCCGCGCGAACGACGCCCCAGCCTTGCCTTCACCATGAGAAAAGAAGGTCAATTCGAATAACTGTTTGCTTTATCCAACACAAGAGAGACACAAGCACTCTCGAGCATCAATCATAGACAGAATACACATTTGTGTTGCAGATTCTTCGACTCTTCCTCGCAAGAGTAGGAAGAAATGTTCCCACACGCACCTGCCGGAGCTGGAGCCGGCGCCGAGCGGCGGTGGTGGCGGCGGCAGACGGCGCTCGGGCAAGGTGCGTGCCGGGGCGGGGGGCGCAGGGGACGGGGGCTGCCGGCGCGCGCGCCGCGCTCCCGTCCCCGTAAAGCAGCACTCGGTTGTTCCAGATGCGGCGCGCCTGCTCCCTGCACTGCTGGCTGCCCGCCGCCGCGCCTCGCAGGTGAGTGTCACCCCTGTGGCCCGTGTGTACTTATGTCACGTGAGAGCGACGAGTGACATGCGTTTGTTCCAGGGCTGGCGGCGCTGAGCTGGCGGTGGAGGGCAGCGCCATCGTGCCGGAGCTGAAGCCTCGCGCGCCCACGATGAGCGAGCGCGACCTCACGCGCCATCACACGCCGCGCCTCTACCTGCGCTGCTAGCTACCGACCCGAGCGCCCTTAAAACCTTCCTCACCAAACCGAAGTGCCTCACTACAACTTTACAATATTAATAAACTATTAAACATGCCTTTTTTTTATTTGCATAATATCCTCCTCGATACAGTCAGTTTCCTATCTCAGTCAAAACAGTGTAGAAACCAAGTAGGTACCTTAAAGAATGTTAGTTTTAAAATGAGGACCATACCCATACCCATACATATTAAAGTCTCTAGGTTGATTTAATTTTGCGATGAGGGAAAGTCATCAATTAATCACCCATTCACTACGTTCTTATTTATTGCTAAACTAGCTGTGCCCGCATCTCCGCACGCGTGGAAATCGGTCTTTGTGAGTTTTGTTTTTAAAGTCTGTTAAAAATGTAGCCTATGTCACCCGGACTGTAATTACGAATTGATAAACACCTCAATCACTAAAATCGGTTGAGTAGTTGTACCGTTTCGGACAACGTTAAACTGACGGAACGAGACATATATTTTGTACCCAAGGAGTCAAACCCCCCAAATGTCCCTAAAGCTCGTCCAATTGAGGATTTTTGGGCAATCCTGAGTAGACTGGTTTATAGTGATGGATGGTAAGCAAAATCGCCAAAACAATTAAAGCGCAGAATACGAAGCCCATTGAAAAAAGTAAAGCTGGATGTGGTCCAAAGTATGATGAGAGGGGTTAAAACCAAGTTGCGAAAAATTTAAGGTAGGCTGTCCAGGTGATGCACAATGAGAACACAGTACTTAGGGTCGCGACAACTATTTAATTATTGGAAATATGCGACAACACGTGGTACAAATAAGAGAGAGGTCGATACGTGTGTCGCGCTCGGATAGACAAAGGCCGAATGGTGCTGCCAAAATGCAACGGTTATAACGATCGTTCCGCAGCGTCACACGCGTACCTACCTTCAAAGGTCTAAAACTAACAATACAAATCAGTAAGTACATACATTAAGCGATGATCTAAAAACAATAGTTAAATTTTATAAAATTGAGAGAAGACCCTTTGTTGTGGATAGAGAGGGATCTGCCTTGGACTTTTCTTCAAGTAAACTCCAGTTACATGGTGAACTTAAGGTTTTATTCACTGAGATTTCAATTTACTAAAATTTAACACATGTTGCTGCTTGTGAGTAGTAACGACGACGACTTCGACCGGAACCACAGATCTTAATATAGCTAGTGTTGCCATGTTGGCATAGACTAAAGAAGAGGTGCGTTCGAGATTCACAACACCCTTTGAGCTCGTCGCTAACACGCCCCGCCCTAGTGCTGGCTCAGCACTCATCAACCAGAGGGATTTTAGCGACGCGCGCCGCCGACCGTCTTAGAGTACCAGTTTTGGTCTTGACCTCGACCAGTCTGACCCGACCATCCTTACCCGGGAATACTTGCTGCACGACTGCTTTCGGCCACACGTTGCGCGATGCTCCCGGATCCACCACTAGTACGAGATCTCCTACCTGTAGAGATGGCTGCTCCTTATTCCATTTTCTTCTAGGAAGTAGTTCAGGTAAGTACTCCTTCACCCATCTTTGCCAAAACATGTCCGCGAGCCTTTGGCTCTTCCGCTATTGTTTTCGCAGAAACATGTCGGAATCGTCAAAGGCACCTAGGATGGGTGATGAAGTAGATGAGTGTAGAAGAAAATGATTCGGGGTTAGAGCTTCGTCACTACCTGGCTCCACCGATACGTGGGTTAGCGGACGACTGTTAACAATGTTCTCCACCTCGGCCAGCAGAGTATTGAGTACCTCATCCTTAGGTGCGCGCTCTTTCAGGATGACGGCAAGGCTCCTCTTAACGCTCAAAATTAAGCGCTCCCATGCGCCACCCCAATGCGGGCTCGCGGGGGGTATGAACTTCCACGCAGCTCCGTTGTTTAAGGCGACATTGCTGAGGGCGCTGTTGTCAAGTTCCTTGATGTCGGAGTCAGCGCCCCGTAGGTTTGTACCATTATCGGAGTAAAAACACGCTGGCCACCCCCGCCGCGCTGCCATCCGATTTAAAGCCATAATGAGCGAGTCTGTGGTGAGCGCGGAATATTTTCATCCCAACCAACAGATAGTTGCCAGAGAGCCTGTAACATTATCTTTCCTTGTATGGTAAATGTTGTCGGGTGGCCTTTGCGGGCCGTATGATGCCGCCTCAGTGAGGGTCTGCGGGAATTGGGTCGAGAGACCATTGCCCGCATGAAAGGATGAGCAGCGGGGTGCTGGGTTGGATCTCCCTTCCCGGTGCCCATGGCCTCCCAGAGGGGGTTCGTCACTCTACTGGATGGGGGAATCGGACGTACCCTAACATCTGGTGCGTCCAACAAGGAGGAGAATCCTGAAAAGGGGCTGGCGGGGTCGCGGTTGTGTGGGCTTATAATAATACATTTTACAAGGAAAGGGTTATACTAACTACAATTCTTATCAAACTAACAGATGTGTCTTAAACTAACATGGAAACAATGAAAAGAGCAATGTAAACATGATAACCGGTGGTTATTCGTGTACTTAACCAAACAACAATTTTAGTAAGGGAGTGCTATATTTCAGAACAGTTGCGACAAGTTCTTATTCTAAAATTGTCCTACTAACCTACCTTTTTTATTTCATTATACTACTTCTTATTTCATACATATGATACGGTGATATATACTACATTATATATTTGTATCATACTTTAGCTATCTATTTATTTCTGTTGATTACTTTGCTAACGATTTTTTTACAGTACTTCATAAAAGCTTTTTGGTGTTCGCTAAGCATTATTTTGGCAACGTTTTCTACTGTAATATAGCTTCACCCACTTCCTGTTCGATGTTAAATCGTTCTCTGGCGAAAACCGGGCAGTCGAATATAACGTGCTGAACGGACTCGTGTGTTTCAGGATCGCAGGTGCACGAGGGGCTCTCCTTACACTTGAAACGATGCAGGTATGCAGAGAACCCGCCGTGCCCTGTCATGATCTGTGTGTTTATGCTGTCGTGAGTCATGTTTCTAATTGTTCTGTACGTGCTCTGTACGTCGGGGAAGAACATTTTAGTAACGGAGGCTGTTTGACCTGTTTGATATCTGCGGTTCCATTCGCCAAGCGTTTCCAGGCGGATGTTACGCTTCGCGAATGAAACCGGACATTTATCGTAAACAGGTTTCTTTTTTGATCGTAAAGCAGCATCTTTGGCCAGCTCGTCCGCTCGCTCGTTCCCCGCCAGTCCCACGTGAGCCTTTATCCAAAACAAGTTTATACACTTGTTTTGGGTTCTGCAGTATTTTATTGTTTTTCTAGCTTCCACTGCCAGAGGATGGCGGGAACCGGGGTTTGTTAGTGTCTGGAGGGCAGCCATGGAATCACTGAAGATACCGAAGGTTGCGCCAGTGTGGTTGGCCACTTCTCGTGTAGCTCTGTTTAGAGCCAGTAGTTCGGCCTGATAGACGGTACAGTAAGATGGCATCGCAAGTTTGAGTGCCTTGGTTTCGGTGGTGCTATTCCACAAGGATAGCGCCGCTCCGACCTTGCCCTCAATCTTGCTGCCATCCGTGAATATGCGCACGTCTAAGTTTGCGTGGCTTTGGTATTGGTTCTCGTCCATCAGGAACTCGAACTCTAGGCTCTCCTGCTCTGCGGGGTGCGGCACCTCAACAGCCGGACTCATTCGCTCGATTTCTCTATCACCCAGCAGTGGAAGGAATTCTCCCTTCTTGGATTCGTATAGTGAAGCCGCCTCACGAACTCGGAGGTCAAGAGGGATAATCCCAGCCAGTAGGATCGCCGAGTTTAGCGAGACCGTGCGGTAGGCTTTGCACAGCTTTTGTGCGAAGCCCCTTTGGACGGCTCCAAGCTGTTTAATAATCCCCAGCTTGTTTACGGCAGGCGCCCACACACTTGCGGCGTAAAGTATCGGTGGTTCGACTACTGCGACGTATATTAAGCGTATAACTTCGGAATGTAACCCCAGTTGACACGTGCTGTTCTCGCCAATTTTTTAAACATGTTTATCGCTTTTTTACAGGCGTTTGCGACATGTTTATTGAATGTCAGCTTGTCGTCTATGGTGAGACCAAGCAATTTTATTTCTTTTGACATTTTTATGTCCACTCCGCCCATCTTCAGGCGTGGTGTATCGAATTTTAGTTTTCTGGTTACCACCATGGCGCAAGTTTTGTGTGGAGCAAATTTTAACTTATTTTCGACACCCCACGCCCGAACATGTTCGAGCGCGACATTTGCTTGCATTTCTAGTTGTAATGCGGTCTCACCGTCGAATACCAAGACTACATCGTCAGCAAACGCCTGACAGTAAACCTGTTTCTGTTCCAGCTGTCTAAGTAAAGGGTCCAGAAGAAGATTCCAGAGGATAGGCCCCCCTATGGATCCCTGGACACAACCTTTACTGGTGTTCCTACCGCATTGCTCACCAGCGTATCTCACCTGCACGGATCTATTTGTGAGATAGCTGTCAATTACTCGCCTCAGATTTACAGGACATTCCTCCTCCGCCAGCCTCACTCGTATCGCTGGCCACCAAGCACTGTCGAAGGCTCCCTCTATATCCAAAGATATTATCAACGTGGCTTTCTTCGCCTCCAGCTTTCCACGGATGTGTTTCGTTAGTGTGTAGAGGGAGTCTTCAGTACTTCTTTGTGGCATAAAGCCATACTGTTGGGTGCTAGTCCTTGGTAGCAGATGGTGTCTGAGGCGGGCAACCAGCATCTTTTCGTATACCTTACCCAATACAGGCAGGAGCCCAATCGGCCTGTACGATTTTGGTACCGTATACGAATCTTTTCCAGGCTTTTTGAGCACTATCACTGTTGCTTCATTCCATGTTTTTGGAAAATGGTAGTGCTCCAAACATTTATTTAGCAGTGCCAAAAAGAAGGCTGGGTCGCATTTTACGGCTTGAGCACAAATATCTGCCGTGAAGCCATCGGCTCCCGGGGCCTTTTTCGGATTAAATGATTTCATCGCCATGTCCAACTCGTATTGTGTAAACGGTGGGTCATGGTGCTCAGCATGACTCTCTTCGTTTACCTTTTCTGCCAGACTTCTGGTGTGGCGATGTTGTAAATTGTCCTCGTCTTCTTTGTCCTCCGGATAAAAAGTTTTTGCCAGGAGCTCTACGGATTTTTTGGCGTCCAAAGCTCTTTCTCCGTCTTGACTGCTAAGTTACTGCATTACTACCTGGGGTGGCACTGCCAAAACAACTCTGCTGAATTTAGAAAGAGCACAAAGAGCAATTCTCAAGGTCTCCACTTTCCGTCCTTTTCGTTTTCCTACTAACCTCTTATACAAATCATGTGAAATTCTGACAGTTCGTCAACTATATATCTTGAACACAGTCCTAAAACAACATTCCAGACTCCCTTACAACCCTGACTATACTAATAAGCGACGTAAAGACTTTGTTTGCCCAACTATCCATTGCAGACATGCATTTTCGTCAAGATTTTTTCAATTCCTAGGCCCACTGCTATATAACCGACTTAATGCGAAGTTAGATTTTTTCCCGCTTACTTACGTGATCTGTAAGAAAACACTTAAGGTCGCCCTGCAAAACCTGTCTTATGACGATACAGAGAAGTTATTAATTGTATTAAAGTGAGTGATTTAACTATTTTTAATTATAGTTTATATACTTTTTACTTTAGGGACGCATAAATGTTGTTCCCGTAGGAACCCATAGTATATATTTTCTTAATTTATTAACATAAGCATTCAATAGTGTTTAAATTTTTGCATATGAATAAGTTGTCATTGTTTGTCCTTTTCTCAGCCTGAAACACAGGATTATCCTAGTTCAGGCGCGTAGTATTATCGTCTCGTTATAAGTCTGTTTAGTCCGTAGTCATCACAGCTGTAATATGTTTTTTGAATAAATTTATTATTATTATTATTTCCTTTTATTCATTTTTGTACTTAGGCTAGGTTTTTTTTACAATAAATTTATATAAAAAGTAAAATATAAAAAATACATTACAAATATAAACACATTCTAAAAAAAACCTAACCTAGGGTGCCGCCGGCAGCGGGGCGGGGCCCGGGCTACCGGTGGTTAGGGCTACAGAGAGAGGAACCTCCTGACGATGCGCGCCGTGTCCAGGAGTACCGCCTTCTGAATCTGACCCTTGATCCAGCCATCTAGCGAGAGTATCTTAAGATGTTTGTCGAGACTCTTCGCTATAAGACCGTTCGCCGAAACGACTATCGGGACAATGATCGTCGAGTCAACATCCCACATGGCGGTCACCTCGTGAGCCAAGTCAAGGTACTTGCTGAGTTTGTCCTTCTCGGCCTTCACGAGGTTCTCGTCATGGGGGATGGCGATGTCGACGAGCACTGCCTGGCGCTTGGATCGATCTACCAAAACGATGTCAGGCTTATTGGCTACAATAGTCCTGTCCGTGATGATAGATCGATCCCAATAGAGCGTGGCACGACCATTCTCAAGAACTGGCATCGGTGCGTACTTATAGTACGGCACCTCAGACCCCACAAGACCGTATTGAAGAGCAAGTTGCTGGTGAATGATCCTGGCTACTTGGTTATGTCTGTGCAAGTACTCACCGTTAGCAAGATGAGAACAACCGGAGATTATATGCCTGAGTGACTCACCGGGACGGCGGCATGCCCGAAAAATGTCGACCGTACCGTCCTTCAGGATATATCTCCGGTAATTGTTCGTCATCATTACTTTGTCCGCAATTGCACAGACAAAACCTTCAGTTTCCCCGAAGAGATCCCCGAAGCGTAGCCAGTTCACCGACGCGAGCAGATCTACATCGGGCCCCGTAAGGGCCTTGTAGAACCGCCCGTGTAGCTCCTTGCTCTTCCATACAGCCCTGCGGTCATCGGTGCTAAGCACCTTTGGTCTGCGCCAGTTCTCGTTTGCTAAGGAGAGAGAGGTGAGGCCTTTGTCAACTGCTACTACATCGCGATGAATCCCACACTCGTTATTTAGGAAATACTCCCTAAGACTGCACACCTCGCGGTTATGGAGGTCCTTGGCGTTTAAAAAGCCACGGCCCCCACACTTACGCGGGATGTACATTCTCATAACTGACGAGCGTGGGTGCCTCATGCGATTTGTAGTAAGCAGCTGACGGACCCTCGTATCCAGGGCGTCCAGCTCAGTCTGAGTCCACCTTAGTATGCCAAAGGAGTAAGTGAGCAGAGGCATCACCCAAGCGTTGAAGGCGCGCTCCTTATTGCCACCGGACAAAAGACTGTTAAGTACTTTTGTCAAACGACAAAAGAAACGCTCCTTCAACGCCTGTCTAATGTCTCCGTCCGCACCCAATGACTGTGACATACCAAGGTACTTGTAGGTTTCAACTTCGGAGATAGACCTGAGGGACATTGTCTCAGAAAATTGTAAGTTCGCGGAATTTACGACTTCCCCCCGCTGTACATGCATGACCGCACACTTGTCCACACCAAACTCCATTTTGATGGCGCTACTGAAGGTTTCTGTTACTTCCAGTAGTTCCACCAAATCCTGGCGTTTTGGTGCATACAGCTTAAGATCATCCATGTATAGCAGATGAGAAATGACCTCACCTCCTCTTCGAAGTCGGCAACCTAGTCCTGAATCCTTCAGCAAAGTGCTGAGCGGATTCAGGGCTAGGCAGAACCACAGAGGACTCAAACTGTCACCCTGGAAAATACCTCTCTCAATCCTTATCAAGTCCTGTGGGCCAGGGGGGCCATCTCCGCCACCTGGTTGACGAAGGACTGTGGTCCACTGCCTCATACATGCGCCTAAGAGGGATCTTAGAGCTGTATCGATTTTATACAGCTCTAAGATCCTCTCCAGCCATGAATGAGGTACCGAATCATAGGCCTTCTTATAGTCAATCCAGGCGGCCGAGAGAGACCCCCTGTTCCGCCGAACTTGTTGGCGAATGGTCATGTCAATGAGGAGGAGCTCCTTAGTACCACGGGACCCAACCCTACATCCATTCTGAGAAAAGGCCAAAACGTTATTCGCAACAATGTGCGTGTTAATTTTTGTTCTTAGAATGGACGTAAGGAGCTTGTATAAAGTGGGCAAGCACGTGATGGGTCTATAGTTTTTCGCTTCCGTGGTACTACCGGACTTATAGAGCAGGAAGGTAGCACCAGTAGTCATGAAAGATGGCAGGGAACCAAGCTCGAGGGCGTCTTGAAATTGTGTTGCCAGGCGTTCATGTGAGGATCGAAACCACTTGATCCAAAAGTTGTGCAATCCGTCTGGCCCAGGACTTTTCCAGTTCTGGGTCGTACAGACAGCACAACCCACATCATCGGGGCTGATGGTCACAGCCCCCATGGCTTCGATCGGCTCACACTCACGCCTGACAACATTCATCCATTCGCCCTCGGTGTGCTCGACTGGAACCGACCAGATACTACGCCAGAAATTAATCATGGCAGTAGGATCCGGCAGTTGCCCGTCGGTCACACATTGATCGGTTCCCTCCCACCTTCGGTATACCTTCCTTTGGTCACTTTGGAAGAGGCGATTTTGCTGGAATCGATCTACACGCTCTCTGTAGCGACGAATACGGCTTGCCCATGCATAAACTTTCTGCTTTAGGTAGTCGATGCGCTCTGTGACACATGCCATGTAATCGCGGGGCCTGGTGCCAGTCCCCGCGAAGGCTT
The DNA here is from genome assembly GCA_947623375.1 of Apotomis capreana. NCBI lineage: Eukaryota > Metazoa > Arthropoda > Insecta > Lepidoptera > Tortricidae > Apotomis > Apotomis capreana. The sequence goes on from OX392499.1 coordinate 44,482,594, forward strand.
GTGTTACGTAGCGCATCACACGGGGGCGATTGTTGCCCCCCCTAAAACAGATTAGCTTGGCAATGAGAGTCCTAAACGAGCTGATACGCCGCTCGATCCGCACTTGCCAGGCAGGAACACCCCCGGCGGTCCGCGGTGCTCGGTCAGTGTCCGGGAATCTGACACGAGCAACGCGGCACGCCGCGATGGCCCCACAGTACATGATCGAGTGGGTATTAGCTAAGTCTTCGCTAGCCCGAAGGTACGGGTCTAGCAAAGCGTCCAGGGCTCCCATTAACGCTAAGTTAAGCTTATGCATCGGTAAGCGTGGTAATCGCGGCCTAGAGTCAGGTGCAGATCGATAGCGCCTAATCGCCTCCTCCAAAGCCCTCCTCAGTTGCTCATTGGCGTGGGTACTTACGCTACTCGCGCATTCTTCCTCGTCGGCATCGCGATCCGTCCGCGGCACCTCCGGCACCAGGTTGGGCGCTGGCGCCGGATCCGGTGACGTAGCAGGCGGATCCCGAGCCGGCGTGGAAGACATGCGAGCGGCCAGTACCTCCAGGCGCAGTCGATCAAGTGTCGCGTCGTCCAGCAGCTTGCGCCGCTGGATGAAGCGCACTTGATCGGATAGCCGTTGCGCAGATACGGTGATGGTCGAATCAAAAGTCAGAAACAGAGGCAGCATCCTGTCCCGGTACGCGGACAGGTTGGTTCCTCCCACTGTAGCCCCATAGTAGGCGCGCATGACGTTCTCATTCATGGCTTGAGACCATCTCATGCGACGCACTACACCACCGGTAGCGGGAGCCGTCGTCGGAGCAGGTTGCTCCGTAGGCCCCAAGCATGCCGGCAGCGGTGGCCGTCCACGTCGCGCAGGTGGTCGTGGCGGCGGCGGCGGCGGCCCGCGCTCGTCGTCGCTCGACTCGTTAGTGTCGGCGGCAGTAGCAAAGTCGCCATCCGACGAAGACGACGAGGAGCTGGACGAGGCGGGCGGGGGTGGTGGGCGTGCGTTTCTGTTTGCTGTGCTTGTTTGACTTCTCGTATTGTACCTTTTCATTATTTATATTAATATTTACATAGCGATTTAAGTTGACATTTTTGTTGACATTGTGTCAATCCCATTTTAAGTGTTTTCTCGTCGTGTCTTGGCAATTTTATTGCATTCTTCTCTTTGCTTGCGGTTTTACAAAGGTTTTCTGTACACATGGTGGTAAATTATTTTATTATTATTATTATTATTGCAGGAGTTGATCTTCTTCTCTTTTGGTGGTCCTTCCCATCACCCTATAAATTCCCTCCCAGACACCTTCACGATCCTGCTTGCAACAAAACTCCTTCCAACTCTCAGTCTGTGCGTTTCGCACTGCGCTCTCATACCTAGCCTTCTCTTCTAGGTAGAGCTCGACAACCATTTCCCTCCGAACTGGTGCTGCATCGAATCCTCCTTCTTTTGGTAGCAACATTCTTTTTCATTTGAGCTAGTTCGTCGGATCACCACGGCATTTTTAATTTCGCTGTACTCTTTTTGTTAGGTATGGTGTGTTGACATGTTGAAGTTATGGTGGTTGTGTAAGTGTTTACCATCTCGTCTATTTGTTCTGTGTTGTGTACGTGTGCTAAATCTTGTAAAGTAAGTTTTGTGTCTAGCATAATCTGGGGCAGTTTCTCACGAAACTGCTCCCAGTTTGCTTTTTTTGTGTTGTATATCCGTGTGGTTCTAACTACGTCTAATCCTTGTGATTTTTCCATATTTATTTTAAATATAATGCCGTTGTGGTCCGAGCTCGTGAGTCCTTCTTCCACGCGCCATCCTTCTATATAGTCCAGCATATCGATTGAGCAGGCTGTGACATCGACGTAACTGCTGAATCTCTTCCCGCCTCGTACCGTGTCGAAGGTCGGCGTATCTCCCGAGTTTAGGATCTGCAGCTCCAGTTCGGCAAGGGTCCCGCTGAGTTGCTCACCACTTTCGTCTCCGTTTGCACTTCCCCACCAGATACTCTTGGCATTTGCGTCCCCTCCAATTATTATCCTCGTGGGTCCCAATTTTTTGTAAACTTCTTTGATTTGCTTCAGGTACTCGTCGATGGGTTTGTCAGGTTCGAAATAGAAGGATACCATTGCAATAGTCCAGGCTTTGGTTCGTATGCTTGCCACGGTGATGTTTTTTGTGGTCAGATCTGGTTGCTGAATTATATCCAGATCTGGATCGAATACGGCTATCGCACTTTTCACTGTATCATCGCTTGTTCTATTGTCCTGGTAGATTCTGACGCCCTGGTATGCCTTCATCATCTTTATTCCGCCAACGTACGGTTCCTGGAGCAGTGCTACGGCTACTTTGTGTTTCGCGGCCTCTATCAAAAGCTCGTCTGTCGCCAGTTGGCTACGTTGAAGGTTTGCCTGTATGATTTTGTATCCATGGTTCTCCGGAACAACCTTAGCAGTACGCAACCGAGGTCCGAGCTAGTGCGTCCCATCTTTTCCTCACCGGACATTCGCTACTGAAGGCATTGTGCCCACAGTGCTGTATCTTTGCCTCTGTGCAGTTTCGGCATATTGGTGGCTCTCCTAATAGCCTCTCAGGACAGTCCGCTCTGAGATGCGGGCCACCGCAGTGGCTGCACAAGTCAGCTGCTTCCTTGCAAAATCTCTTGCCGTGCCCGTATCCCAGGCATCTTGTGCACTGCACCAGGGGTGTCTGGTCTTCGACTCGGACGCTCTGGAGGTCTATTTTCACTCTCTTCCTCTCGGTTGCTCTTTGCCAGACTTTTGAGGAGACGCTCAGGACTATGTGGCCCGTCAATGGGTTTCTTGCCTTTTTCCGGTATTTAACCGTTATCTTGGATTCCTCTTCGTCGAGGCCATGAAAAACTTCCCGGTTCTGATTTTTAAGGGCCTTTTGCACATCTTCGTCGCTGTGTATCAGCAACACGTCCCTCAGTATCAGAAGCGGGTTTTTGTTTTTCATTTCCTCGACGATCAGGTGCTCCCCTGCTGCTTGCAACCTCTCTGTCATCTTTCTACGTTCTTCTTGCGTTTTGCACCCCATGACGATCTTCCTATCTTTGGCCTTCCTCACCTTTTCCACTTGTAACCACCCCTCCTTTGCATCTATTGCTCTCCTTACTCTCTCCAAAATTTCTTCTCCTGTCTCTGTTTCATTTTCTGAGGAGACCACCACAGAGTGAAGGGTTGTCTGTTTTTTATTTTGAGCCTGGCTAGTCGCTGCTACCGTAGCGTAAGTAGCCTTTTCCAGGCTTTCCCCTTGCTTTTCCATGGCCTCCTTCAGTTCCTCCATTTTCCTTCCATTTTCTATCAGTAGCTTGGTATTTTCTCCTATTCTCCTTAATATTTCGCTATTGGCTCTATCTACCTCCGCCTCCTTTTCTCCCTTTGAACTCAACACAAATGTGGAGTTGGCTCCTGCCTTCTCTTTTAGTACGGGAACGCCTTTTCCGGTGCGCGGCTTTTTCTTTTTTGACTCGCCCTCTACCTCCTTCACGAGCTGATATAGTCTGTCCAGGGCCTCCACTACGTCTAACTTTATATCAGCTCTGATATTCCTGCCTGTGTTAATGCTCGCTTTGGCTTTATCGTGGTAGGCTCTTGCTTCTGCCGTCTTAGTTGGGTAGATCCTCCTGCCAGATGGGCTGTGGATCTTCCGCGCGGTAGTTCCTTTGTTCTCCTGCGACGCTGGTATTTTTGGCTTCGCAGGGCCTGCCTGCTCGGTCATTTTGGCAGCCGTAGGGGTCGGTATGAGGGTTGGGGTGGAGTCGTTACACGCGGCCTCCCACTCGCCAATGCTCTTGGGATCCCTTGGTTTTGGGGGGAGATTGGCTACTGGCTCGCTTCGCGGTTACGGGGGTCCTTACGCCGGCGTACATTGTCAGAGGTAGTTATGTAGTGGTCAATAGGGACCAGCACAGTCACTACTTTGCTTTTTATGTGAACTTTATAATTTTGTAAAAGTTGTAAAAAATTGCCTGTATGATACACAATATAAAGCGCAGTTTTTGAGTTGTGATTAAATTTTAAATAAGATAAACAAAATAAAATTATTTCTTTGTCTTGATTTAGACACAGAGCCGCGTGCCTGACGCTGCAATGGCAGCTGTTTCTTTACACAAGAAATTTATACAATTACAATAAAACAATAAGATCTTAGAAATAATAAAAATATAAAAATATTCTTAATGTAGAGTCAATTATTTTAACCCTATTTCTGTACCAGAGCAATTTTCTGGGCAATATATAAGGCCGCACAACTCCAGGGGCCAAAAACAATTTTTCTGCAAATTCAAAATTTTTTGACTCTACCTAGAGTCGATATTCGGTGTTCAATAGATAGCTCTCCCCGAGCCCTCTTCAACGATACCAAACACGATGTGGTTCCTCCAACGGGTCTCGGTGTAACGGCGATCGAAAATATCCGGTACCTCGCTCAAGATGGCGGTCAAAATCCGGTACTTAGCCGTATCTCAAGTACTACTGGGCCGATTTACCCGTGCTTGGGCTCGTTTTAAAGGTCTCGACGAGCTCCACTGTTTAGTACCGTTTTTGAGTTTTAAAAATTTTGACTCTCCAAAGTGGTCACTCCAGGTCTCCAGGTCTGTCAACTGTCATAAGTACGTAAGTGTGCTCTTGAAGTTTATATAGATTTTTAGTTAAATATTGTGAATTCCTTTCCAAAAATGCTAAAAAAGTGAACTATATTTTTTAACTATTGTGTGCTAGTGTTATCTCAATGCAGAATTACCGGAAAATATAAAAACTGGTGTCTCTAAATACGCGAGTGACATAGGCACAAACTTGAAAATATAGACATACCCACAATCTTTAGTGATAAAATGGAATATGTCAAATACGGTGTTGCCATGAATATCCCAAGCAGCACATTAGTGAATTTTGCAGCTTATCTTATAGCTTTAAGTTCTAAATGAGTGGTTTAACAGTGTTTGATACAACTTATAGCTTTAAACACCACTCAAAACTGTATATGAGTTCATCCTATCACTTGTAGTTGCATAGGAACGTTTTTTGTTTCTACTTTATTACTTATGGTGGGATAAAGTCGATTTTGCTACTTAAAGTTGCATGCAGGTTCAAATTGTCACTCAATAAATAAGAAGCAATAGTGCTATATAAGGCCTTAAAATCACTTATAAGCAACTTTTACATATAAGTGGGAACATACCCTTATTTGGAACTAAAAGTTCCAAATGACTAGTACAATAGCGAATTATATCACCAATAGTGGCTAAAGGGATAATTTTACGGCTCTTTTGGAACCAAAAAATATTGCAACTTTAAGGCCTAAGAAGTACCTTATTGCCACTCCAACGCATAAATAGGTGTCAGTAGGAGGTTCTTGGAACCAAAAGCAGTTATTTTCACTTATTTCGAACCACTAACGAACTAAAAGTTCTATTATTGTTCCTATTTGCGCCTTGTCAAAATATATTTAATAGTCTTGCTTGTTTAATAGTCTACAAAAGAGCAAATAATTACTATTGGTAATATCATTCACTGCTTTGCCACTCGCAAGATACAAATAAGTGATTATTAGACTTGATAGTTCCAAATAAGGAACAAATAAGTGAAAATAAACACTGTATGATCTTTTTTAGGGTTCCGTAGTCAACTAGGAACCCTTATAGTTTCGCCATGTCCGTCTGTCCGTCTGTCCGTCCGCGGCTTAGCTCCGTGATCATAAGTGCTAGAAAGCTGAAGTTTGGTATGTGTATGTATCACGCCGACATAACGGTAAAATAAAAACTAAAAAAATAACTTTTTTTCGGGTACCTCCCATACACCTAAAGTGGGGGTGATTTTTTTTTTCGTTCTAACACTAGCGTGTGGGGTGTCGTTGAATAGGTCTTTTAAAAACAATAGGGGCCTTCAAAGATCATTTTTTGATAAAGTCAGCAGTTTTGTAAATATTCGCTCGGTAAATCCAAAAAATAGTGTCCCCCCCTCTAACTTCTCAACCACGGGTCAAAAAATTATGGAAAAATTCATGAAAATAAGGCCCTATTAGTACTTTCAATGAAAACTATATTGAATAAAATCGGTCGAGCCGTTTTTGAGTTATCGCAAAAATTCATAATTTTCTTTTAAATGACGTAAGTGCCCCGCGGTGTTCTTATACTTCGAACGTTACACATATTAGTTAAGTGCCATACTGCATTAAAACATTTCGCTCAATCTGGTGCGTATAATCGATAACGTCTAGAAGGTAATAAGTAATTACAGTTACTTTGGCGTTTACGACCTTTTATAGAGCTTGAAATCTTTCTCGTAATTTAAATTCGATTTTATTGTCAATAGACAATAAATAGTGAAGGATGGCCAACTACGGAACCCTACACTGAGCGTGGCCCGACATGCTCTTGGACGGTTTTTGTTTCGCCATGTTTACAAATGGAAGCCTATGAAAATTGATTATTTTAACCAGAATTTTATCACACTGACGCATAATCACAGACTTTTGATAGTTGTGACGATGTTACTTTAACATTGTACGTAACCTACAATCATTAGGTCAGGTTTTTAACAGTTTTATTTCTTATCAGTATCTATTCCTTATTTAATTTAGCACTCTCTTTTTTAATATTCCTGATCAAATGAAGGGCGCGTCGAAATTTACAAAGAAAACATACTATAGTTTCACAGTAAAAAAAAATTCGCAAGAATTTCGTGCTTATTTCGATGCTTGTATAACGTAAAGTTTTAATCACTCATCAAACAGACATATAAATCCAAAATGAATATGGCAGATCACGTATTACTTCAATTTGACAGTTGCCTCGCCACTCAAAGATAATTTTGGCGACTCATTTATCACTCATTGACCGAACTGAAATGTTTTCATTCGTTCACTGCGCATAACTTTTACCCTTAGTTCTAATTGCCACTTAAGGTTATTGTGAGATCTCTTATGGACGCATAACTTTCACCCATAGTTCTAATTTCCACTTAAGGTTATTGTGAGATCTCTTATGGATTCTATTTAGCACCAAAAATAGGCTGCAATTTTTCTCCTTTTGGTTCTATACTGGTGGCATAAGGGTTCTTGCCACCTATATAGCACTTAGTCATGGTGGTAAATTTCACTTAAGCATCTAATTAGATATGATATACGCGCTATTTAGACCCAATTGTGCTACTTGGGATGACATGAATTACCCCAAAAATGTGAACCTGCCAGGGGTGGCTGCCCAGGCCCCAGGACAAGACAGTTCTACTGGTGAAAAAAATCCCAAAAAATTTGTACAAGTTTTCCATCCAAGCCTTTTTGTAAATTCAAGAACAAGGCATTCGTCGCTTGGTGACATCCCAAGCCATATACATTTACAAGATAGCTCCAAAAATAATGCAGCTTTATCAGAACATCATACAGAGCAAGAATTGCTAGATACAACAGTAAATACAGCAGGAAACCAAAGACACAGCTGGCAATCCGTTCCAAGTCAACGTGGTCCGAAACGTAAAAGGTCGAGTCAAGATGATTCACGTAAAAAACCAAACCACACAGAAACTGAAGAAATCCTAACTCAAAACCAATACTCATATTTACCATTAGATGATGGAAATGATACATTTGTTCGAGTAAGAAAACCCCCTCCAATAGTGCTTTACGGGATTAAGGATGTTTCTAAACTCACTGAACTTGTCGACTCTGCTCTTAAAAAGAATGAATACCGCTTCAAAATTGTGACACGAACCCAATTAAGAATTATCTGCATCAACACAGAAATATATAAAAAGACGATGGATCTGATAAGAGAACACAATTTGATAGGGCACACATTCCGAAACAAAGATGATAGACCTTATCGAATCGTCATAAGACACTTGCACCCGACTACACCAATAGAAGCTATAAGTGAAGCTATTGAAGGTACTGGAAATACAGTCAAAGGTGAAATTATAAATGCCAGACATGGTCCATCTAAAATACCATTATATACATGGTTTGTTAATCTTGAACCAGATCCTAACAATGCAGCTATCAAACAGCTAAAGTACTTATATAATACTGTAGTTAAAATTGAAGATCCCATTAAGAAACAAACAATACCACAATGTAAGAGATGCCAACAATATGGGCACACAAAGAACTACTGCTTACGACCATACAGGTGTGTCAAGTGCGCAGAAAACCACAAAACCTCAGACTGCCAGAAGGGTAGGGATACTCCAGCAAAATGTGCGTTGTGCTTCGAAGACCACCCCGCTAATCACAAAGGCTGTAAAGTTTTTCTTAAAATCCAAAAAAGGAAGATGCAAGCACAGTCTTTTAAACGAAGAACTGCACAAACAGAGCACGACCAGCTTATTGCAAACAAAACGAATGAACCTGCCAGTACTGAAACTGAAGAAATATATACTAACATTCCAAGACAACAACAACCTAACACATCTAATGAACCAACATATGCTCAGATCACCTCAAACGTAGAAAGGCCCCACAACGACATGAGTACATTAGAACGCATCATAACAAAACAAGCTGAAAAGCTAGATAGAGTCTTAGATCAAATGAGCTCAATGATGGGGCTATTGACCACGCTAATCAATAAGCTTGTGCGATAACTGTACAATGTATACTATACATATAGCAACTTTTAACGTTAACGGTCTTCTTCACAATAAAACTGAAGTCGAAACCTTACTCAAAACACACAATCTCGATGTCCTACTTGTATCTGAATCTCATCTAAATCCACAAGTAACTTTTGCCATTCGTGGATATTGCACCTACTCCACTTATCATCCAGACGGGACGTCGCACGCAGGCACAGGCGTAATAATTAAGGAGAACATAAAACACCAGCTGCTCCGAGAATACAAGACAGCACCTATTCAAGCTACAACCATAATGGTTTATGATAAGGATGGGCCTTTGACACTGTCATCAGTCTACTGCCCACCGAGACATAAAATCACTGCCCAACACTTTGACCACTTCTTTCAAACTCTAGGAACCAGATTTATCGCAGGCGGAGACTGGAACGCAAAACACACCTATTGGGGTTCGCGCTTAACTCTAACAAGAGGAAGAGAACTTAAAAACAGCATAGACAAAAATCTTTTGAAAGTTCTAACTACTGGTCGACCAACCTACTGGCCATCTGATTCCAATAAAATGCCAGACCTATTGGACTTCTTCATTTACAAAAATATATCGAGTAGCTTTTTAAAAATTTAAAGCTGTTTTGACGGCTCTTCGGACCATACGCCCGTACTCGCTACTATAAGCTCAACAATAATTGAAAGAGCCAGCAAACCTTATTTATATAACACGAAAACCGACTGGCAATCATTCAAAACCTACCTCCATGAAAATATTATCCTAAATATACCTCTTAAATCCGATGACGATATAGATCACGCTGCTATTACTTTCACTAAATTGATCCAATCTGCGGCATGGCTCAGCACTCCAGTCATAAACCAAAATAAGAGATATAAAAGCGGATCTAGCAACGTTCCAGTGGAGATAAAACAAATGATACAAGAAAAGAGACGTCTCAGAAGAGTGTGGCACACATCCCGACATCCTCAAGATAAAAGGGCCTATAACAAAGCAGCAGCTGAGCTTAAGACATATCTCAAAACAATTGAAGATGAAACTTTACAACAGCAATTAGAAACCCTTTCTCCGTCTGGTAAAAACGAGTACTCACTCTGGAAAATGATGAAACTTCCAAACAAACCACAGCTAGCACAATGTCCTCTAAAATTGGAGAGTGGCGAATGGGCTCAAACAGATGAGCAAAGAGCCGAAGCATTTGGCACATTTCACAATGTTTTCACTCCGCATGACGACTTAGGTGATACAAATAAAAACGAGGAAGTGCGGTCCTTTTTAGAAAGTGACCTACAACTAAGCCCACCAATGGAATGCTGCAAGCCTTCTGAAATAAAAAAGATAATCCAAGAGTTACAATTGAAAAAAGCACCAGGATTTGATCTTATCACGGCAGAAGTGTTGAAACAGCTACCAAGGAAAGGACTTGTGTTCCTTACTGCACTGTTTAATGCTATTCTGAGAACATCGCACTTTCCAAGTATCTGGAAAGTGTCCCAAATAACAATGATAGCCAAACCAGGAAAACCGCCACACTTTGCTTCATCTTATAGACCTATCAGCTTACTGCCGGTGCTGTCGAAAGTGTTCGAAAAAGTGTTATCCAAAAGATTAAACCAACTGATAACCAAAGATGGACTTATTCCTAACCACCAATTTGGATTCCGAAAACATCACTCTACCATAGAACAGGTTCACCGAGTTACAGATACAATCAGGCAAGCGCTGGAAAGAAAGGAATATTGTTCTGCGGTGTTCTTAGACGTCCAACAAGCTTTCGATAAGGTTTGGCACGATGGGCTACTTTACAAAATTAAAAAAGTAATGCCACACAATATGTATTTACTGTTGAAGTCATACCTACAAGATAGAATATTTTATATTAAGGTAAATGATGCATACTCCGGATTTCATGACATAATGGCAGGTGTGCCACAGGGTTCGGTATTAGGGCCAATTCTATACCTCTTCCATGATTCCAAACTTTTATTTGACACCCACATTGACACTATCGTTGGTTCTGCTTTAAAAACACTAGGTTTTATAATGCGTAGTTCTGTCCATTTTACTCAGGCCAAAACACTTAAGATTCTGTTTTGCTCCTTAGTTCGGAGTAAACTGGAGTATGCATCCCAAATTTGGAATCCCTGTTACGCTACTTATATAGACAGGATTGAACGTGTTCAGAAAAAATTTGTTAAGTACTTAAGTTACAAACTAAAATTCCCTTATAATTCATCCAACTACCTAAATATTTGTAAAAAACACCATCTGATCCCGTTATATAAGCGCCGTGAAATAGCCGATATTACCTTTTTGCTTAAAATCACAACTGGCGGCATTGACTGTCCCGAACTGCTCAAGGAATTATCGTTTGTGACTCCTTCTCGGTCCAAAAGGCACTTCCCCCCTATCTCACTGAGGCGTACATCATCCAATTACAGACGGAATAGTTTCCTTAACCGCGCTAGTCACCATTTGAATAATACGACGAAAGAGCATGATATTGATATATTTAATTGTGTAATTCCTTCCGTGAGGCGAAATTTAGCTAATGTGTTTTTTGATTGAGCGATTTCTATAACATGCTTGTGCAGTATTGTTATTGTGTATTAGGTAGGTACTTAGGTTGTCAGCCCATCAAGGCTCTAAAAGTTAAGGTTTATAAGTTTAAGTTTGTAGATTAACGAATGTTCATAGTTTTTACATATATTTGCTGCAAGTGCGCGTCGGTACATCGATGTGCGCTGTTTACTTAAGTTTATGTTTTATGTACAGCAACTATTTGTGAGTTCCTGTAATTGGCTCTGTATTTCTATTTAAGTTTCTATGTTTAGTGTATTAGCTGTTGGTTCTCCTAAAATAAATAAATAAATAAAAATAAATATATACAGCAGACGTCCCCGAGAACATACTAACTGCCACGTTCGCTGACGATACAGCCATCTTGACCAATAGTAAGGACCCAGAAGTGGCATCACAAAATCTTCAACACCACGTCGATAAAATACACAACTGGATGAATTCTTGGAAAATCAAAGCCAGTGCAGCTAAATCAAACCACATAACATTCACGTTAAGACATGACCACTGCCCTCCTGTAAAATTAGGAAATAATTTACTGCCAACAAGTGACGTCGTAAAATATCTTGGATTCCACCTTGACAAGAAACAGACATGGAAAGCACATATTAAGAAAAAACCTGATGAGTTGAACTTTAAATTTAGATCAATGAAATGGCTCGTCGGCAGGCAGTCTAGACTAACTGTAAATAATAAACTTTTGATCTACAAGGTTGCTCTAAAACCAATCTGGACATATGGAATCCAGTTATGGGGATCAGCTAAGAATTCCAACATAGAGATACTTCAGAGGTTTCAAAATAACATCCTAAAAGAAATAGTTGCTGCACCCTGGTTTACCAAAACAAGAGAAGTACATGAATATCTGAAAATGCCTACTGTAAAAGAAGAAGTTGACCGAATGGCAACCATATACAGAAACAAAATACTCTACCACCAAAATGAGCTAGCATCTGCTTTGAGTGAATCCCTACCACAGAGACGCCTGAAACGACTACACATATGGGACTTAACAACAAATTTAAATAAAAAAAAAAATAAGCATCTTAAGGTATCCCATCATTGGATGGGCCTACCTCACACGCCATAATAACAAACAAAATAACTGCTTATGATCACATACAGACCGATTGCACGTTAGTAAACAAAATAATAAAAAAAAAAAAAGTGGTCAAATGTGGCTAAAAATGGTAGCGATAAGTCCGCTGCCAGTCCCTAAGAAAACCCCGACTCTCTACGACTTACCGTTTGGGAGATATTTAAACTTTAATACTGCCCTCCTGTAAAATTAGGAAATAATTTACTGCCAACAAGTGACGTCGTAAAATATCTTGGATTCCACCTTGACAAGAAACAGACATGGAAAGCACATATATTATGAAAAAACGTGATGAGTTGAACTTTAAATTTAGATCAATGAAATGGCTCGTCGGCAGGCAGTCTAGACTAACTGTAAATAATAAACTTTTGATCTACAAGGTTGCTCTAAAACCAATCTGGACATATGGAATCCAGTTATGGGGATCAGCTAAGAATTCCAACATAGAGATACTTCAGAGGTTTCAAAATAACATCCTAAAAGAAATAGTTGCTGCACCCTGGTTTACCAAAACAAGAGAAGTACATGAATATCTGAAAATGCCTACTGTAAAAGAAGAAGTTGACCGAATGGCAACCATATACAGAAACAAAATACTCTACCACCAAAATGAGCTAGCATCTGCATTGAGTGAATCCCTACCACAGAGACGCCTGAAACGACTACACATATGGGACTTAACAACAAATTTAAATAAAAAAAAAAAATAAGCATCTTAAGGTATCCCATCATTGGATGGGCCTACCTCACACGCCATAATAACAAACAAAATAACTGCTTATGATCACATACAGACCGATTGCACGTTAGTAAACAAAATAATAAAAAAAAAAAAAAGTGATCAAATGTGGCTAAAAATGGTAGCGATAAGTCCGCTGCCAGTCCCTAAGAAAACCCCGACTCTCTACGACTTACCGTTTGGGAGATATTTAAACTTTAATACTGCCCTCCTGTAAAATTAGGAAATAATTTACTGCCAACAAGTGACGTCGTAAAATATCTTGGATTCCACCTTGACAAGAAACAGACATGGAAAGCACATATATTATGAAAAAACGTGATGAGTTGAACTTTAAATTTAGATCAATGAAATGGCTCGTCGGCAGGCAGTCTAGACTAACTGTAAATAATAAACTTTTGATCTACAAGGTTGCTCTAAAACCAATCTGGACATATGGAATCCAGTTATGGGGATCAGCTAAGAATTCCAACATAGAGATACTTCAGAGGTTTCAAAATAACATCCTAAAAGAAATAGTTGCTGCACCCTGGTTTACCAAAACAAGAGAAGTACATGAATATCTGAAAATGCCTACTGTAAAAGAAGAAGTTGACCGAATGGCAACCATATACAGAAACAAAATACTCTACCACCAAAATGAGCTAGCATCTGCATTGAGTGAATCCCTACCACAGAGACGCCTGAAACGACTACACATATGGGACTTAACAACAAATTTAAATAAAAAAAAAAAATAAGCATCTTAAGGTATCCCATCATTGGATGGGCCTACCTCACACGCCATAATAACAAACAAAATAACTGCTTATGATCACATACAGACCGATTGCACGTTAGTAAACAAAATAATAATAAAAAAAAAAAAGTGGTCAAATGTGGCTAAAAATGGTAGCGATAAGTCCGCTGCCAGTCCCTAAGAAAACCCCGACTCTCTACGACTTACCGTTTGGGAGATATTTAAACTTTAATACTGCCCTCCTGTAAAATTAGGAAATAATTTACTGCCAACAAGTGACGTCGTAAAATATCTTGCATTCCACCTTGACAAGAAACAGACATGGAAAGCACATATATTATGAAAAAACGTGATGAGTTGAACTTTAAATTTAGATCAATGAAATGGCTCGTCGGCAGGCAGTCTAGACTAACTGTAAATAATAAACTTTTGATCTACAAGGTTGCTCTAAAACCAATCTGGACATATGGAATCCAGTTATGGGGATCAGCTAAGAATTCCAACATAGAGATACTTCAGAGGTTTCAAAATAACATCCTAAAAGAAATAGTTGCTGCACCCTGGTTTACCAAAACAAGAGAAGTACATGAATATCTGAAAATGCCTACTGTAAAAGAAGAAGTTGACCGAATTTCAACCATATACAGAAACAAAATACTCTACCACCAAAATGAGCTAGCATCTGCATTGAGTGAATCCCTACCACAGAGACGCCTGAAACGACTACACATATGGGACTTAACAACAAATTTAAATAAAAAAAAAAAATAAGCATCTTAAGGTATCCCCTCATTGGATGGGCCTACCTCACACGCCATAATAACAAACAAAATAACTGCTTATGATCACATACAGACCGATTGCACGTTAGTAAACAAAATAATAAAAAAAAAAAAAAAAAAAAAAAGTGGTCAAATGTGGCTAAAAATGGTAGCGATAAGTCCGCTGCCAGTAGTATTAATATGGGAACTTTAGACCAGCATTCATTGTCAAAATTAACGACCCAGGTCATCTTCACTGCTACACTTCGTTCCGCTTCGCTTCACTACGTTTCGCGACGTTCCGATCCGACCTGGGTCGTTAATTTTGCCAATGAATGGTGGTCTAAACTTCCCATCTATATGTTCTCCGCTGATTTAAAACGCTCATTGGGTTTGTGAATTGATCTAGCTGTATTCTTAACTCCCAATCGCTTTTTGGGAACAGAACTTGAATATTGATTTCCGTTTGCGTTTGCGTTCTCGTTCCATTCGCGCGTTCCGATCCGACCTGGGTCGTTAATTTTGTCAATGAATGGTGGTCTGAATGCGTTAACGCTCTCACTGCTGTCTAACTTGTTTTGCAGTCGGTCTCGATCGAAGGAAATGATGATAAAAAACAGCAAAAGACCTACGGGTGCAGGGTTGATTTAAAACGCTCATTGGGTTTGTGAATTGATCTAGCTGTATTCTTAACTCCCAATCGCTTTTTGGGAACAGAACTTGAATATTGATTTCCGTATGCGTTTGCGTTCTCGTTCCATTCGCGCGTTTCGATCCGATCTGGGTCGTTAAATATCGATTTCCGTTTGCGTTTGCGTTCTCGTTCCATTCGCGTTTCTGTTAGCGTTTCCGTTCGATCTCCGCTCGTTCGTCACATGCATTTAACTTGGTTTTCGACTACAAAGAGCTCAGTATGAATAATTCGTAAAGAAGACTATGTTCATTCCAAAACCAAAACGGCAAGTGGCAAAATAGCAACACACTTGCATGATTAGATGAGAGGTATATTATAGGCATATAAAAAAAAAAACAACGAATTTATCATTGAACTAATTTATTCGTTTTAATTATTAATACATACGTAAATTTAGATCTTAATAACTACTCGAATCACAACTTTTTTACAATTTTTTTTTTTTTTTTCACCAGACCATCGGTTTACGTTGGGTTACGTTAACATCCCGTTGCTCGAACGTTGATCGAACTGACATCGCGTTTGAATACAAGACGATGGTTTACGTTGGGTTACGTTAACATCCCGTTGCTCGAACGTTGATCGAACTGACATCGCGTTTGAATACAAGACGATGGTTTACGTTGGGTTACGTTAACATCGCGTTGCAATCGAAGTCTGTTGTCTAACTTGTTTTGCAGTCGTTCTCGTTCGAACTGACATCGCGTTTGAATACAAGACGATGGTTTACGTTGGGTTACGTTAACATTCCGTTGCTCGAACGTTTTTATAGATTTTAGAGAGTTCAAAAGAATGATTGTTAACCACTTAAAAGGCAAGAAGATTTTTGTAAAGGGTTCGGAAAAAATTAGATGGGTACCGCCGGAGAGGGAGGGGTACCGGCTTTGGCGCTATACACAGCTTCGCGGGCAGCGTCATGGGTCTGTAACGCACTCTCCGGGGGTAGCCGCAAATATATTAGGAGAATGTGAAGCTGTGGATAGCCATTACGCTCATTCTATTACCAGCTAACATTGGTACATGATTTTAATAGCAAACTATCACACACAGTCTTGTACTTTTGCTATAAGTTATTTTGTAGGCGCTCAACATTTATCTTCAATTGTGAATAATTTCGCGTATCCAAGCATATCATGACTGATTTTTAAATTAGCGGTAGATCATAAGGTGGACAATAACATAAAAATACAATTTCGCACGACATCGATGGATATAAAAAATAATAATAATAATAATAGGACAGGACTATTGTAGCCAATAAGCCTGATATCGTGTTGGTAGATCGATCCAAGCGCCAGGCAGTGCTCATCGACATCACCATCCCGCATGACGAGAACCTCGTGAAGGCCGAGAAGGACAAACTCAGCAAGTACCTTGACTTGGCTCACGAGGTAACCGCCATGTGGGATGTTGACTCGACGATCATTGTCCCGATAGTCGTTTCGGCGAACGGTCTTATAGCGAAGAGTCTCGACAAACATCTTAAGAGACTCTCGCTAGATGGCTGGATCAAGGGTCAAATACAGAAGGCGGTACTCCTGGACACGGCGCGCATTGTCAGGAGGTTCCTCTCTCTGCAGCCCTAACCACCGGTAGCCTGGGCCCTGCCCCGCTGCCGGCGGCACCCTAGGTTAGGTTTTTTATAATGCATTTATATTTTGTAATTACTTTATTGTATTTTACTTTTTATATAAATTTATTGTTAAAAACCTAGCCTAAGAAAAAAGATGAATAAAGGAGATAATAATAATAAATAAAAACTAATATTTAAGTTTATGTTAATATCTTGGTTTCTAATTACAATTCAGATCTGGAGTAAAGCTTGAATAACTCATAATTGTACGTGTTAAAATACAGTAACTAATAGTTGCTTTCAATTTTGGATTACAATGAAAAAATTGTTCTTTTCCTATTTCCAACACACTCAAAAATAGCAACTTTGATTTTTTTTTCTCGAAAACGGACTATTTTGGGCCTAGGTCTTCTATTGCAATTTGTGTTATTACAACTCACTGTATCGACATCCGCGATCAGCTAAAAATGTCTCACACCAAGCAATTCTAAAAGACTGTGGATTGTACTGTTATAGATTTGAATGAACAAGGAGCACCTAGTTATAAAAATCTTTTTGAAAAATATTGCATCACAATCTGGACTAACAATTGTGTGAATCATAAAAACAATGTGCTTTAAAAAAATGTTATATGTATAAAAAATTGGTATTTCGACAATTACAAACGTTTGTAAATTGTACATGTGAATGAATTTATAAAACCTACCTAATTATAATAATAAAATCTATAAATAAAAGAAAGGTTTTTTTTATTTCGTAATTATTTAATTTATTAACCTTTATAAAAACACGAAGAACTTACAAATGATCCTTCAATAATGATTTCGATATCTGATTTATTAAGCTAATAGTACAGTCCATCACATTATCTACTGGTTCACGCACTATATACTGAACACCATATAACAAGCTATCTTCTTCTTCACTTTCTGGCTGACATTCTTGTTCTTGTTTTAAATCTATGACTTTGATTTGTATCAAACGAAGTCCGTTCGTGCCAGATCCTCGGCTTTTAACAAACGAGGTGTTTGTTTTCTGATTCCGTTCGGAAATACGTTGTCTACGTTTTAATTTCTTCGAATTAGGCTTCGTAAGTGTTGATGGTGGTGCCGATGGCGTAGGTAGAACTCGGTTAGCCAATTCTGGATACGCTTCCTCGAACGCTTGCGTTGACCTCCATGGGTCTTGAGCATGATCGAAAGGATCCTCCGGATCACAATGTCCACACATGGTAATATCTGAAATAAAAAATAACAATATATAAATTAAACATATAATTGGGTAATTATTGTAAATATAGAATTGTTTTTATTAAATTCAGACTTACTTTCCAATAAGTGCCACGTGTGAAGTAAAATACACAAATGAATGAGTATTATAAATTATCAGTACCTAGGCATATGCTAGCGCTGCATTTTTGCCATTGACCTGTCGGTACTTGTCATTGATGTTGCAAAACACACATATTAGAAAACGTGACGTGTTGCGTGACCGCGCTGGAGCGCCATCTAGTTGCAGCGTGTTTTTATAGTTTTACTGTATTATTTTGTTAGATGACACGATGGGTTCTTTCAAGTCTAAGCAGCGAATAAACTTTTAGAAACTTGGGGGTTTAATGTTTGCTAATATGTATCATAAAAGTTTAAAATTATACGTACAAAAGGCTGCATGTTTTGTATCATGCTTTACTTAACCCTTTACCGCATATAGAAAAAAAAAATTGTTTGAATTTGAACCTTGACCTGTGCCAATAAGGTCCAAGTTCATATCCGCCATATATGGCTTCGTATGCGGTAAAGGTTTAACGCATGACTTATATATGCATGTAATTCTAAATATCGGAACACTGTCATAGCATGTGACTTTACAGTAGTATTCCAAGTACCAGAATGATGAAAGTTGGAGCAAATTAAGCAACTGTATATGTAAAACAAATAAATATTGAAACATATCGAAATTATGAAAGGAATAATAAATAAAACATTAAATAAGAGCTAAAAATTTATTCACACAAAAATTCACATCACATACTATAGCAAAAATACGATGCAGTTTACACAAAGCCTAAAGAAAATGACATGTTTTGACAGACATTATTGCAAACAAAACAACCGAAGTTTCAAAATATTGTCAAAGCTCAAGGTGAATTTCTTATTAAAACTGACTACAAAAAGGAACTGTTACCCCACGCCGTAGTTGAAATTTTGTCCGATGATATGAAGCGTTTATCGTCTTTGTTAGATAATGCAACTTTGTTAACCGTTTGCGTGAACACCTCGTGTTTTATTGATTTAAACAAGATATTTTTTTTTCGGATAGTTGTATCATTTATTAGAACATTTTTATAACTATCGAGGGTGAGTTCTTTCATAGCAGGCTTTTTTATTCCTTTCGCTTTTTTAATGATTGATTTTTCACTCTTGATGCAATATAATTTAGAGCGTAATCCTACAAACTCTGTTATCAATTCTCCTGAAAGCTCGTCTTTAAACAGACCTGGAATCTTTTTATTGCGACAAGGAATCTGAAAATCGTTCGAAGGGTTATAATTACTATCAAAATAATCTAAAAAATATTTTTTTAAATCGCGGTAAAAGTCTTTGGTTTTAATTTCATAAATAAAACTGTCGGTATCAGTATAACAGAGACGAACACGCTGACCATAGTGAGGCTTTATGACAGAGTAGTGAAAGTTGTACATATGGCTTTTAGAAAGTTCTAGTACCGCAAACCCTACGTAAATTGGTTTATCTAAAACCACTTTTTCCGGTTTCATTTGTACAGCCACTAAATTATCCGAAAATACTGTAGCGCTGTGAAAATTCGGTCTGGCTATTAATTTACTAGCAGAAATAAACTTTTTTGTTTTATTCCGCTCATCACACCACTGATTTACCAATTTGACATCTATACGTCGTTCTCCATCCTCAAGGGTTTTGCCAAACACTGAGTTGTTCATTAACTTAAATAGATCTTGCTGGAATGGAGTAGTTGCATTTTTTCTAAGCTCTGTATTCAAATTGATATATTCTTTTAAAAAAGGGGCTTTGACGGAACGTAAGGACTCGATGCATTTTTTTAAGAAATAAACCATGTTGCAAGCATGTTTTTAAATGAACGTAATGTATGACGTACTCGTATTTATCATACAAATTAGGAATTAATTTGCTAGTTTTTCCTCCCGGAGGAATAAACTTCTGCGCGCAAAAAGGATAATCATTATGAGCAGTATGTAAATATTCGGGGTATAACAAATCAACCTCAAGTATAAACCCAAATTCTGCATCATCTGAAACCGTCATAATATCTAACTGAGTAATTTCTGAATCATCGAGAAAACGAAAATTCGACACGGGTAATGGTTGAGACATAGCATAACCATACAAATTATTACAATCAATGTATATGAGAAACGTGTTAGGCATTTCCTCGTTATAAGTTTCCGTATATCTCCCAAGCAGCACATTAGTGAATTTTGCAGCTTATCTTATAGCTTTAAGTTCTAAATGAGTGGTTTAACAGTGTTTGATACAACTTATAGCTTTAAACACAACTCAAAACTGTATATGAGTTCATCCTATCACTTGTAGTTGCATAGGAGCGTTTTTTGTTTCTACTTTATTACTTATGGTGGGATAAAGTCGATTTTGCTACTTAAAGTTGCATGCAGGTTCAAATTGTCACTCAATAAGAAGCAATAGTGCTATATAAGGCCTTAAAATCACTTATAAGCAACTTTTACATATAAGTGGGAACATACCCTTATTTGGAACTAAAAGTTCCAAATGACTAGTACAATAGCGAATTATATCACCAATAGTGGCTAAAGGGATAATTTTACGGCTCTTTTGGAACCAAAAAATATTGCTACTTTAAGGCCTAAGAAGTACCTTATTGCCACTCCAACGCATAAATAGGTCTCAGTAGGAGGTTCTTGGAACCAAAAGCAGTTATTTTCACTTATTTCAAACCACTAACGAACTAAAAGTTCTATTATAGTTCCTATTTGCGCCTTGTCAAAATATATTTAATAGTCTTGCTTGTTTAATAGTCTACAAAAGAGCAAATAATTACTATTGGTAATATCATTCACTGCTTTGCCACTCGCAAGATACAAATAAGTGATTATTAGACTTGATAGTTCCAAATAAGGAACAAATAAGTGAAAATAAACACTGTAGGATCTTTTTTGTTTCGCCATGTTTACAAATGGAAGCCTATGAAAATTGATTATTTTAACCAGAATTTTATCACACTCACGCATAATCACAGACTTTTGATAGTTGTGACGATGTTACTTTAACATTGTACGTAACCTACAATCATTAGGTCAGGTTTTTAACAGTTTTATTTCTTATCAGTATCTATTCCTTATTTAATTTAGCACTCTCTTTTTTAATATTCCTGATCAAATGAAGGGTGCGTCGAAATTTACAAAGAAAACATACTATAGTTTCACAGTAAAAAAAAAATCGCAAGAATTTCGTGCTTATTTTAATGCTTGTATAACGTAAAGTTTTAATCACAATCAAACAGACATATAAATCCAAAATGAATATGGCAGATCACGTATTACTTTTAATAAAACACAATTTGACAGTTGCCTCGCCACTCAAAGATAATTTTGGCGACTCATTTATCACTCATTGACCGAACTGAAATGTTTTCATTCGTTCACTGCGCATAACTTTCACCTATAGTTCTAATTACCACTTAAGGTAATTGTGAGATCTCTTATGGATTCTATTTAGCACCAAAAATAGGCTGCAATTTTTCTCCTTTTGGTTCTATACTGGTGGCATAAGGGTTCTTGCCACCTATATAGCACTTAGTCATGGTGGTAAATTTCACTTAAGCATCTAATTAGATATGATATACGAGCTATTTAGACCCAGTTGTGCTACTTGGGCTATTATTGGCAAGCGCATGTCTAGTTGAACACATGCAAATACCTCCTCGAATACCTTTTTGAATTAGTCGGATGATTTCTAAATCTGATATTAACTCTAATTTAACACCCGTCTTTAGCAACATCGCGTCAAAGGAGATACTTGGAGATGTTAAATAATACGCAGCATCTAATTGGTAGTTTAACTTACAGATCTTTCGAAAATTTTCGAATATGTCTGCTAAAAGCAAAACGTCAGTTTTAAGATAAAGGTCGGTGTATTGCCCAATGTTATTTAATTTAAATGTATTCCATACCATTTGAGCATGATCGTAATCTAAATCACTAATGTGCTCGGCGGTCAGGGAGTTAAAAAATAAATCTTTTGTAGGTAACTTTGTCTCAGAAAATTTATCCCAGTCTGTTATATAATCGTAAGGATAAACTCCTTTGCGAGTTAGTAAATCGAATTCGGTGGACTGCGGATAAAATTTACTTAAGTGGAAAAAGTCAGGCTTACTTAAGCCCTTCGCTAATTTTTCTAGACTAGTTCCTAGAAATTTAAAAGAATCCACAAACCGTAGCTGTACGAATTGATCATCAGACATCTTCAAAAACTTTGTAAAAGAAATATAATTTTCTTTGTTTTTGGGTATGATTTTAATAGGACCGGAACATTTACCTAATTCCTTGATAAATAAGTGCGCATCGTATCCGGCCAAGTTATGAAAGAAAACAGGAATAAATTTAGGGACTCGAAGGCGTAAATTGCAATATTGATGAGCCGGACCGCGGTAATAACCAGTCAAATGACAGTGATCTCTTACTTTATCGTAAAAAATAACATTCTGACAAATATGACAAATATTAGCACCTTTGTGCGCCCGGGCGTTTTCTTTTGTGAATATTATCGGAACCTTTTTATTTAAAATTGTGTTTATTTCCGCGACATGTCTATACAAATAATGTAAAAACTTAGAAACGCAGTCAGGTCCACGATACTGAACAAAACGATTTAGGGTTGCGTCGTAAGAACAAACTATGTAATACGCAAAAGCTGCCGGTAAATGTATTTGTTTATTTGAAGTAAAACTCTCTGTGGGTACCTGTTCACAGGTTTGGAAAGGTTTGAGAAGTGTTTCAAAGTCGGCATACACCACAAAAGGTACATCGTGATGACGTTCAAAATTTTTGAAATGTAAATATGTACCTTTGTCTGGGAGTACCGTGGTAACTCCGCTACAAATATGACTGTCAAACGCGTGTTCAGTAGCAAAAAATATGAGGCAGTCTTCGCAAAAGTAAATTTTCCCATGATGCTTAGTAATTTGAGAACGAACGAGACGAGGCAAGTTACTTATTAACACGTAATGTGATTTATTCTCATTTTCAATCAACAGTAAATTAACTTTTATGTTTCGACTGTATTCGGATTTGTAAATAGGTCCTACAATAGTGCGGTTATTTTTTAAAGAATAAACATTGATGCATAAATCAACATTATTTTGCTCAAAAGTATGAATATCCGAGAAAGTGACAGGAAAATTAACGCTATCGACATTTAATACATCTTTAAAATGAGGATATGAGCTTGTGCGGTCTTTATGAATTTTGGCTGGATAGAGTGCTGCAACAATACTCCATAAAAAACAATAATCATCTTTATTCCGAATATTAATGCAAGCCCTTTTGTTTTTAATAAACTTAGGCAAATCTATGTAAGATGAGCCTTTTAAAGGCTGGTATTTGTCAACATTAATCTCTAAATATAAATTGGATAAAAATGTCCATCCGCTGTCACGTTCTTCGAATTCTTCAATACTTTTCTTTAAGTTAACCGTAACCTGTTGGTACAACTCATTAAAATTGTAATTTTGAAGTACTATAAAGTTTTTCGTTGAAAAAGATTTGGTTTCCTCTTTGTTGTCTTTAAATAAGAGAAAGTTACAAAAATACTCAAAGTTAACTTTCAAGCATGTGTCTTATCAAACATTTTTTTATAATTCCATCTAATTTAGACGCTAATGAATCTAAAAACAATTCAGGTCTAGCAAATTCTAACTCACTAGATCCACATACTCGATAAGATGATATACGACCTCTGAACGCTGACGAAATTTCAACTACGCCATCAGCAATTGGGGTGACCGAATTATTTTTATGTTTAGTACTTTTCAAATGTCCCACCCATTTAGTTTTATCAACTTTAAGTAAGCAAGTATTGCAAAAAGGCATATTTTATCAAATTCACCTCGAGCAGTGTACGATACAAAAATGTAATTACTTATTAAATACAAAGTCAAATAATTTTACAGTAATTAACAAAATTAAGCATTCTTGGTAGGAATAAAATTTGCCTCAGTTTCTTTAAAAAGTTTGCCCAAATGTTTGGACAATTTTTGCAACGACTCCCATTGAGGAGTGTCAGCATCGATTTGCGCTTTAACCGATAGAAGGGCTTTCTTCCACCTTTCTCCCGGCAACTCTCTGCGTATATCAGCGGTATTGTACACTCGCAACTCTATGAAAAACGCACCTTCAAGGTCGAGAGAACGTCGGGCTAGTCCATCAACCACGCGATTGGTGATTGTCGAGTTGAGTGGAGTCGACGCAGTCTTCAGCAGCTCGTCCTCAGGAAATAGGTTGAAAACATCGAAGGGCTCCTTAGTAGCACAATTTTTCTTCGAAGCGGTGGTAGAAGTCCTAAAAAAGAAAAAAAAATGTAGTTCAAAATGCGCACATAGAAATCATAATAAAATTGGTCATATCTCCAAATAAATGAAAACTATACCTGCTGGGATTTGATGGGGCAGCCCGTTTCCGTGTAGGTTTCTGCGCAGTTATTATAAATACTTGTTGGTTGAAGATAATCTGTGTCTTTAGGTATGATGCACTGAGGTAGCCGAGGTGAAAAGAACGAGAAATTAAAACATAAAACCTTAAATAACCATTTATTTATGACTTTACTAAAGTGTCTAGGGCTGTCACGACCGTATTTAGTTTGCAAAGTTGCGCGTTGATATATGATTATTTAAATTAAATAAAAAGTAAAAATAGTGTTCTTAATGCCTCAAGGCATTCTCCACCAGTTAACCAACGAGAAAAACAGGTACATTTAAGTGCAGGACATTTGAAGTGTTTTTTTTTGTTTTTGTATATTACGTAGGTTTTTCTGCAAGAAGTCTTTATTTATTTACTATGACTGATAAGTTAAAATTAAGATGGACATAATTTTTTATATACTAAGGGAAACGATTCGAAATAATTAATCATAATCTTAAACAATTTATTAGACTAAGTCAAAGTATGACGGAGGTCAAATAATAGAGCAAGACTTATAAAAGCAGAACCGAATAACGGTCGATTTCTGTTAAAGCCAAACATTTATTCTACGATTGACTAATAAACTTATAAATTTGGCTACTGTCCAGTGCCGTGACGTTAAATATATCAGAAGGCAAGCCTAAGCTAATTTACATTGCCGTTTCCGTTCTTCATAATAAAGAGCCTTCGAATCGAGTTCCGTGGGTGCGTCGCCACTGGTATTGAAAACCCTACATTACCTTTGTATCAAATAACCAGTGCATCATGCATCCACTTTAACATTATTACGAAATTAGTAAAAATGTTTTAATTCATTTGCGCAACGGAAAGTCTTAGGTTGTAATAAAGTGTTACAACACTTCAAATGTAAATCTTATGTCATTGACTTAAAGCCCATATCAATAAAAATAAATAAAGTACATACTATGTACAGCCCTAATGCCGTATTAAACAAGAAAAACAAAACGATCAGGTAACATTGTCGCGTTTGTAATAAGATACCTATGCTCAAACGCCGCCGCCGCCGAGACTCTTTAATGAATTGTTGGTTTCTTCGTGCCAATTTTAATGTGCTATTAATTATTTTTGTTACTATCTGTAATTAACTATAAAATTTGATACTTAAAACATCATCACCCCCGTTAACCTTATGTGGTCCACTGATGGACATAGACCGCCCCTAGTTTCACACCCCCATACTTAATTATCTATTGATTCATTATTTTTATCACTCGTGTGTCTGTGTCTGCCCGTCCGCCTGTCATAGCCAATTTTCTCCGAAAGCACTGGACCGATTGAGTTGAAATTTGGTACACATAATTAACACATCCAAACATGGACGTGTAACGTAACGTAAATCAATTCATTTTAAACGTTGAGGGGTAAATTAGAATAAAAGATGCAAACTATATCGTGTGACACATTAAATGAAAGGGTAAATTATAGTCATCTCAAACATAATTAACACAAATTACAACGGGTCTAACGCGATATTTCTAATTTACCTTTATAATCTAATGTTGACGAGAAGTAGGCGATGACGTATACTCCCACCATTCCGGTGTGACGTACGCACTAGTCAGCCCTCGCTTGCTCTCTTTCTGCGCGGACCATCGTAGCGACAACACGTTCCGACATTTTTGTTTTGGTGTACCATTTGCTTATTAGATTTTTGTATCGATTTAAAGTTACGGTATCGTCATTTTGTTCATATTATCATCGTTTTGTTGCCATAAAAGTTGTTTGAGTTTTATCGGCCTTTTATTTTCAAGTATAATTTGCAAAATCAGAACTGGGATAGAATCTACGTGATTTTATTTTGAGTGCTCACTGTTATTGTAAATTAGTAAGGAATAAAAGCATTAAAATAATAACCGAAAAATGTCGGATTGTGAACGACATCGTGGGCGAAGTCGGTATCGCCGACGTAGTCCTCGACGTACTCGGACCCCGTCTCCTGAAGGTGGGCTGCGTCAAGAAATGAGGGAGATGCTCCGTCGGCTCCGGGAATTGGAGGCGCGCTCAGCAGCGTCCCTGCCCCGGCGCTCACGGTCACGCATCAGGCGCGTGTCACTCAGCCGCCGACATGATCGTTCAGGCACGCCGCCTCTGCCGCCGTCTGCCAGCATTGGTCTCGCTGGCGCCAGCCGGCGTCCGCCGCCGTCTAGCGCATCATGTGGGTACTCTGTCCCGCCGCCGCCCAGCGCGGTATGCGTGGACGCCGTTCCGCCGTGGGAGCTGCAGCCGGGCTCGGTGCCGGTCGCCAGCGAGGCGAGCCAGCCGTCGACGTTACAACAAGTTACCGCCACGGATCGAATTGTTGATGCGATTCGATCTATAAATACTGCGGTAAGATCCAACCAACATTTTTATATTTCTAACTTTGACCCTAATTTTCATAATATTGAAACATGGTGTGCGGAGGTCGATCGTGCAAAAAGTTTAAATAATTGGAGTGATCACGAGTGTCTTTCGCGCATTGGTAACTGTTTAAAGGGGGATTCACGTACGTGGTTGAATGAGTGGGTAACGAGTGATCGAACATGGAGTAATTTTAAGAAGGAATTTACTCCTTTGTGTCCGAAAACTCCAGATGTTGCGAACATTTTGTATGATGTAATGAGCACAAATTCAGACAATTTCCCGACTTATTCAGATTATGCTCGCCGCTCACTACTTCGACTACGTATCGTGCGAGGACTTTCAGACGAATTGATATCCGCTATAATAATACGTGGTATTTCTGACCCGCAAATACGTGCGTCTGCCACTAATGCCAAGTTGTTACCGAATGACTTAGTCGAATTCTTCTCAATTTATGCGAAACCAAATACAACCAAAAATAATGCTCCGCGTATTACGGGTCAGAATAATTATGTACCCTCAAAAAGTAAGCATATATCCAATATGGTCGTCAGAAAGCGAAAGTTCGAAGAGGGAAAGTGTTTTACATGTGGCCAGTCGGGACACAAACAGGCTAACTGCACCAAGAGGCAAAAGTTCGATTCCGGAATCGTATCTGAGTCAGCCAGTGCTACTGCAACGAATACAAATTCAAGGCCTGTTTTTGTTCCAACTAAGCCTGAGCCATGTACGTTTTGTAAAAAACCTGGCCACAAAATCGAAACTTGTTTTGCCAAACAAAAGTCAGAATCACGTAATAAAAATAATGTCAATTTTTGCCGCGAAAGTGAAACTACCCGTACAAATGATGTTGTTGTTGCGGTTATACAGGGCGTACCAGTTGATATTTTAATTGATAGTGGGTCAACTATTTCGTTAATATCGACTTGCTTATTGAAACACTTCGATTGCCCGCGCAAACCAACATTCCGAGTGCTCAAGGGTTTGGGTAGTCAAGAACTCGAAAGCACATCTTATGTCACGTTACCGATTGAATTTGATGGTATAACGCTAGAAGTAGACCTGTATATCGTTGCTTCTGAGTTCATGAATACCCCGGTGATTGTAGGTACGGACGTGCTAAACAGGGAGGGTGTGAGGTATGTTCGTACACGAGATTCTCAAACGTTAACCAGGGCGACTGTTGATGAAAACAGAGTAATGACAATTGAGTTTGATTCGCGAATTCCAATCAATACGCCACTCGTAGGTACGGAGTTGCAACAATTAATGTCAATAATCAATGATTTCGCGCCGCATCTTATTTCTGGCACTGCGGCGTCCACCGTTAACACCGGAAGTATGTCAATTAAGTTGAGTAGTACGGTTCCAATTAATTATCGGCCTTATCGTCTTTCTCATGCGGAAACACTTCGTGTGCGCGAGATAACCAAAGATTTAATAGAAAAAGGTGTCATCCAAGAATCCGAGTCTGACTATGCGAGTCCGATTCTTCTTGTAAAAAAGAAAGACGGATCCGATCGCATGTGCGTTGATTTTCGAAAATTAAATGATGTTACTATTAAAGATCGGTTCCCACTACCCCGAATTGACGATCATATTGACCGTTTAGGCAGTAACAAGTTTTTTACCAGTCTCGATATGGCAACGGGATTTCACCAGATCCCCTTAGATAAAGAGTCAGTTCCTCTAACTGGGTTTGTAACGCCAGAAAATCATTTTGAATATTTGAAAGTTCCTTATGGTCTGGCAAATGCCCCTGTCGTTTATCAAAGGATAATAACTAAAACACTCCGCGAGTTTATAGAATCTGGTGAAGTCCTAGTTTATATCGACGACGTACTGATTTTGAGCAAAACCTTAGATAGGGGGTTTGTACTTTTACGAGATGTACTAACTACTTTGACTAAAGCTGGTTTCTCGATCAATTTAAAAAAGTGCTCATTTTTATCCACCAATATCGAATATCTCGGTCGAAGTATCAGTGAAGGTCAGGTACAGCCGAGCCATGAAAAAGTGAAAACCCTTACTGAGGCTCCCGAACCGAAAACAACTAAGCAAGTTCGCCAGTTCATGGGGTTGGCTAGTTATTTTCGCCGCTATATACCAAATTTTGCGCAAAAAACTGCTTCTATAACCGGACTGACAAAACAGGGGGTAGAAGTCAAGTGGGGACCCGAGCAGCAGGCCGCGCGTCAACACATTATCGAATGTTTGACTAGTGAGCCTGTTCTCGCTGTGTATGATCCGTCTTTACCCATTGAGGTACACACAGACGCGTCCTCAATTGGCTACGGGGCTATATTGATGCAGGTTCATGAGGGTGGTCGTAAGCGAGTGGTGGCCTACTTTAGCAAACTTACGCAGGGTGCGGAGAGTAGGTATCACTCCTACGAGCTAGAGACCCTTGCAGTAGTTAAGGCACTTCAACATTTTAGGCATTATCTTGTGGGCGTACACTTCACCGTAGTGACTGATTGTAACGCGCTAAAACTTACGCAGCGTAAAAAAGATCTTTTACCTCGGGTGGCTCGGTGGTGGGTATACCTGCAGGATTTTGATTTTGCCCTCGAATACCGGAAAGGAACGCTAATGTCCCACGCGGACTATCTTAGTCGGAACCCGGTCAATCTGTGCACGGTAAAGAAACCACAAAACTGGGCACAGATAGCTCAGGCTTCCGATGAAGAAACTCGTACTCTCATACAAAAATTGACTGACGGACAGCTAGACGCGACGCGTTATATCGTTAAAAATGACCTCCTCTATGTAAAATATTCACCCGCTGGTGAAACTTCCCGATTTCTCTGCTTCATCCCCAAAGGCCATAGGCTTAGTCTCTTGCGGGTGTTCCATGATGGCCATGATCATCCCGGTATAGACAAAACTATTGACTTGATCACCAAACACTTTTGGTTCCCTGGGCTACGGGCCTTCGTACAGAAATACATTACACATTGTGTCGTGTGTCTTGCGCACAAGAAAATCCCTCGAGCTTCACTTCAGCCCATTCATTCTTGGGAAAAACCCGAGCTACCCTTTGAAACCCTTCACATTTATTTATTTATTTATTTATTTATTTATTTATTAATTTAGCCTAGCACATGGATGTGCTAGGCCCTTTACCTGAAGCAGATGGTTACCGCCATGTTCTTATAGTCATAGATGCTTTCTCCAAGTTTTGTTTATTATATCCAATGCATCGTCAAGATGCCGAGGAGCTAAAACGACATGTCACTAATATGATTTCCCTGTTTGGGTCTCCCAAGTTGATTGTGGCTGACAGGGGCCGCATGTTTCAAAGCTCCGAATTTCTGAATTGGGTTGAGGGTATGGGCTGTGATGTACACTTAATTACGCCCGAAATGCACCAGTCTAATGGTCAGGTGGAGCGCTATTGTCGCACAGTGCTCAACATGATACGCATCGAAACAAACTATCGACAAGAAAGTTGGGCGGGTGTCATGTGGAAACTACAGTTAGTACTAAATATCACCAAGCACCGCATTACGCAATACTCAGCGCTCAACCTGCTTGTGGGAATTGAAGCGGCAACTCCGCTTATTCGAAGTCTGGTTCGTGACGTAGCGTTAGAAGGTTCCAACCCGAACCGTGAAACACTACGAGACATGAGTCGGCAGAGGGCTTCCGAACGGCTCCGAAAAAGTCAGCAGGATCAAGATTCCTACACTAATCGGGGCAGAAAGCCCCCCCGTACTTTTGAACTAAATTCTCTGGTTTTTGTTCGCAAGCAAGCTCAATCAACGGGCAAGCTGGACTCCGGCATGCGCGGGCCGTACCGGGTGGAAAAGGTGCTGCCACACGGGCGCTATGAGCTCCGGCTTCTGGCTGGCTCGTACGGGAAGACCACGCAAGCCGCGGCAGAGTATATGATCCCCTGGCGAGGAGAATGGACCCCTGAAATATGTTCTGCTTATTTCGATGGTGAGTCTGTTATACAGGAATAGCTACACGTAGTGCTTCCTTCCTGTTGTGTATGTTGTCTCTGGGATAAGCTTCACGTTGTGCCTCTTTCCCAAGGATAACTGTCCAGACAAGCTTCACGCTGTGCCTCTGTCTCGACTGTTAAGATACGCTTCACGTTGTGCCTCTGCCTAGTTGTGTATCATTATCAATACATGCTTCACGTAGTGCCTCTGTATTGGTTTTTTTCGTTTGACGACATTCTCGTTGAACGTGGCCGTAAAATTTAATGTGTTATTGATTTGTGTACAGATGCAGACACGGAGGATGAGGGGTCCAGTCATAGTGTTGATCAGCTGCCCGCGGAGTGTCAGACACAGCCCGCTGCTGCGGATTTACTGGCCGCTACTGCGGAGCCACTGCCCGCTACCCCTGAGCCACTGCCCGCTACTGCGGAGCCACTGCCCGTTACTGCGGAGCCACTGCCCGCTGCCGCGGAGCCACAGTCTACTGATCCCGACCCAGAGCAACCGATCTCTGGGCCGTCATCCATGGTTGACGCACCGCTACCGCCAGATGATGCACTCCCACCTGACGAGGTGCTGTCACCACCACTTGAAGACATACGGCCGAAGCGGCTGGATCCACCACTGCGTCGGAGCCAGCGTGTTCGCCGACGAGCTAAGAAATTTGAAGAGTAGGAGCCCGGGGACGGTCTCTTGTCAGGAGAGGCCGTGTTGACGAGAAGTAGGCGATGACGTATACTCCCACCATTCCGGTGTGACGTACGCACTAGTCAGCCCTCGCTTGCTCTCTTTCTGCGCGGACCATCGTAGCGACAACACGTTCCGACATTTTTGTTTTGGTGTACCATTTGCTTATTAGATTTTTGTATCGATTTAAAGTTACGGTATCGTCATTTTGTTCATATTATCATCGTTTTGTTGCCATAAAAGTTGTTTGAGTTTTATCGGCCTTTTATTTTCAAGTATAATTTGCAAAACTAACTTTTCGGCAGGGTTGCACACGCTGTGGTCTCAGATGTACAGTACATGTACAGTAATTTGTGCTAATTATGTATCATATCTCAAACATACATTTTTAATAATTTGAAATTAAACAGTTTTGAAGTTATTTATGAAAATAGGCGAAAATTTACACACACCCCTTACGTTCTAAAATACTAAGCCTAATTATTATTATTATTATTTTTTAATACAGAAATTAGTTCTATACCTATGGTTTACAGAAAAACACGTAAGAAGAAGAAGTCTATGGTAATAAAAGCTTGCACCGGGACAGAGAGTAAATAATTTTTTTTGAAACGAATAAATTGGGTGCGGTTCAATTTGCATAAAAACTTTTAGCATATTTTCATTTAACTACTTTCAAAATGCATAATAAACACATTGCATAAAAACAAAATTCATAATTTTGTCAAGCATAATATTTAAACATCATAACCATTAATAATCATAATAACATTCGTTATAATGTTCATAAGTCATAATGTCACTTGGTATAACATTCATTCAGAATAATTATGAAAACTCATAAAAACACTTAAAATAATTATCAAGTTGCATAAATATCATACCTATCAAATAAGTCCTGAATAAAAAGTTGTTGTGAGCACTGAAATAGGTAGGGTATGGTTTTTTTTTACCCTAAAAACGAAACTGCTCCAAGAGATAGGTAGGTTAGGGTTTTTTTACCCTAAAAAGGAAACTGCTCCAAGAGATAGGTAGGTTAGGGTTATTTTTTTTTATGACCCTAAAAACGAAATTGCTCTCAGAGATAGGTAGGTTAGGGTTTTGTGCCCTGAAAACGAAACTGCTCCGAGAGATAGGTAGGTTAGGGTTATTTTTTTTTATGACCCTAAAAATGAAACTGCTCCAAGAGATAGGTAGGTTAGGGTAATTTTTTTTATAACCCTAAAAACGGAACTGCTCCCAGAGATAGGTAGGTAAGGGTTTTTTTTATGACCCTTAAAAGTTAACTGCTCCTAATTTGACTCGGCAATGGGGAAGAATGAATAAGAAAAAAATATTATATTTTTTGGATGTATTTATTTAGACAACATTTATGCTTTAAGTTATTGTAGGGACAAGTTAGCAGCGTCAGCTCATATCCCGGTGCGAGTGCACTGCGATATGAGCTGACTAAGCGAAGCCACGACCATGTAGGTACGGGCCCCGCTAACGCCAGTCTCACCCGGTATTTAGAACGCATAACATAACTGTGAAATTTAATTGTGTCTTATACAATACATCTATTCGAGTCAGATTAACTTTGTCTATTATTCAACATCCTTGATCACGCTACCCGCACCTAAGTATATAGGGAATAATAACACTAGACCCTAAAGTGGTGACCCGCGGTTGGACAATAATAGTAGCGTTGGTCAAGTAGATGGTTGTTAAAAGTAAAACAGAAACAGTGCTACAGTGAAATGACGGACGGAACGGAAAATACGGGTGTTACTCAGAAGTTGCAGTTACAGGACATAACAGTGCCGCAAAGCTCCGAGGTCATGGCAATCTCGGTATCGAACAGAATTCCGGACTTCTGGGTCGACCAGCCTCGTGTCTGGTTTATCCGGACGGAGGCCGTGCTAACTCCACAGCGGATAAGTGACGACGCAAAATTTGACATGGTGGTTTCCAAGCTGCCAAAGGAAGTTATTCTTCGGCTGACAGACTTCCTCACAAAACCGCCCGCCACGAATAAATATCAGGAGCTAAAGAACAAGCTGTTGACAATGTTAGAAGATTCTAAGAACCGGCAAATTGAAAATCTACTCGGGGAAATGGATTTAGGAGATCAAAAGCCTTCACAACTCTTAGCCAAGATGCGTAACTTGGCTAAAGACAGTTTTCCCGACGATATTGTGGCAAAATCACTTACCTACAGCGACACGCGCGGTTTTAGTAGCATCTCGTGAGACCGACCTTGACACATTGGCCAGCATTGCCGATGATGTGTCGGAAGCCACAAGGGTGCCCCAGGTGTCGGCAGTGGTAGCAACACCTGGACCATCACGCCGAATTTCGCCGAGTGGTCCCAGCAGCGACGCCGCGTTGATTATCGCAGAGATCGCGAAGTTGAGTGTACGGCTGTCGGAGATGGAGCGTTCAAGGCCGAGGCAACGAGACTACGGTTGAACCAGCGCAGAGGCCGATCAGCGTCGAGGGGCAGGAGCACATCACGTCACCAGCGCGGCCAGGCAGCGAAAAATCCCGACTGGTTGTGCTACTATCACTACAGATTCGGTGACAGGTCTACCAAGTGTCGCGAACCGTGTGCGTGGAACAATAAGAAAGCGGAAAACTAGTAGAAATAGTACAGGGGCCGGCGGAAACCTGTGCTATTATTACGCCATACCGTCGATTATGTGTAACGGACATGAACTCTGGTTTACGTTTTCTGGTGGATACGGGCGCGAACGTCTCGGTGCTACCAGCAAGTAAGAAACAACGTTCTGGTGAGTGTTTTGATTGTAAACTTTTTGCAGCTAATGGCACCGAGATCAAAACATATGGGGTTAAGTCAATGTTATTAGATTTTAAATTACGCAGACCGTTCAGGTGGAGTTTTGTGTTAGCCGATGTCAAGCAGCCAATACTGGGAGCCGATTTTTTAATTTATCACAAGTTAATGGTCGATTTAAGTCAGCAAAGATTAATCGACAGTATAACAAATATAAATATTATAACTTCCATCGTGAGTACTGACCAGGCAACCATCAACACCATTGACAATAACCATCCATATAGTAGTTTATTATCGCAGTATCCGAGCATCACAAAACCGGCTACTTTTAGAGAAGTGCCGGCGCATAATGTGGTACATCACATAGAGACCACAGGGCCGCCGGTGTATGCTCGAGCGCGACCATTACCACCCGACAGGTACGCTAAGGTCAAGGAGGAATTTCGCCGAATGCAAGAGATGGGCATTTGCAGGCCGTCTAAAAGCACCTGGGCCAGCCCATTGCACGTAGTGACAAAAAAGAATGGCGAAATTCGTCCTTGCGGAGATTATCGGGCATTAAATGCAATAACGGTACCCGACAGATATCCCATACCTAGATTACATGATTTCACGTACATTTTGGCAGGAAAACAATTTTTTTCAAAATTGGATATTAACAGGGCCTATCACTGCATAAATGTAACGGAAAGAGACATAGAGAAAACGGCCATAATCACACCGTTTGGACTGTTCGAATTTCCAAAATTAAATTTCGGGCTACGCAATGCTGCTCAAACCTTTCAAAGATTTATGAATAACACGGTTCTGGAAGGTCTCGATTTTTTATTTTGCTATTTAGACGACGTCCTCATAGTGAGCGATAATGAAGAGCAGCATAGGCGACATCTAGGGCAAGTTTTCCAACGTTTTGATCAGTTTGGCATTACAATCCACTTGAGCAAATGCAGTTTCGGGCAATCGAAATTAGAGTTTCTGGGTCATGACGTAAGCACAGCTGGCATAAGACCTCTAGAGGAAAAGGTTCAGGCTATAGTGAACTACCCGAAACCGACGACCGTCGATCAGTTGAGGAGATTTTTAGGCATGCTGAATTTTTATCGCCCTCACATACCGAGGGCGGCAAAAATTCAGTCAGAGTTAGAACGATACCTTGTCAACGTTAGGAAAAACGATAAAACACCCATTGCATGGACTAATGAGGCCGAAGAGGCGTTTGAGCAGTGTAAAATAGGCCTTAAGGATGCCGTTACATTGTCTCATCCCCGCATCGACGCGCAATTGGCGCTTATGACAGATGCGTCAAATAGTTCTGTAGGTGGGGTGTTACAGCAATTAGTTAACAATAAGTGGGAGCCATTAGGTTTTTTTTCGAAAAAGTTAAGCGATGCTCAAAAAAAATACTCGACGTACGACCGCGAGTTGTTAGGGGCATATCTTTCAATAAAGCATTTCAGGAAATCATTCGAGGGCCGCCCACTGACATTGTATACAGACCATAGACCATTATGCCACGCATTCGATCAATCAATGACCTTTCAGTCTTTTACAGACTATACAAACAGTGTCATGAAGAACAACGCTTTTCATGGCTATGCAAGCCAATACGAGAACGACACACGCGACCACAGGCTTGGCAGATGTAAGACTGGCCTGCGCGCGGTGAGCAAGGGTCAAGCTGATGTCTTTTGGCACGCTTGGTTGCGAGAGTCCTAAACCATGCGTCATCCAAGATCTTTCGCCCATCCAACACCAGTTTCCGCCATTTGTCCCTATCCGCTGCGGACTCCTCCCAGTTGTGGACATGGATTTTAAATGCGTGCATGTCTCGCTTGGCGCAGTCTTTGTAACGCAGTATCGGGCGACCGATGCTTCTTTTGGCGTCTGCTACAGCGCCGAGCATAACACGCCGCGGCAAACGGGATGGATGCATGCGATACACATGCCCCAACCAACGCAATCTTCTCTGTGTCAGCAGTGCAAATAGGCTGGGAAGCTGTGCGATTTCAAGCACCCTTTCGTTTGTGACTCTGTCTTTCCAGTGTATACCCAAAATGCTACGGATGCAACGCATATGGAAGGAGTTAAGGCGACGTTCATGTCTGGCGTAAGACGTCCAGGTTTCAGCACCATACAAGAGTATGCTCAGAATGCACGTTTGATACACAATCATTTTGGTCTTCCTAGTTAGATGTTTGTTTTGCCACACTCTTGTATTTAGCTTCCCGAACATCGTCGCTGCTCTCCCAATTCGGACATCAACCTCCGCATCAAGTGAGAGATTGCTCGACACTGATGAACCAAGGTAGCAGAACTTGTCGACTAACTCCAGCGGTGCGCCATCCACCAGGACTGCCGGTGTTTCCGCACACCCTTGCGCCATCACAACAGTTTTCCTGGCATTAATGGACATAGAAAACAGAGCACAGGCACGAGCAAACTTATCCATAATAGCCTGGAGTTCCTCCTCACTTGTCGCAACAAAAGCAGCGTCGTCAGCAAACAGCAAACTGTCAACGAACAAATCGTCTCGTTTTTGCTTTGACTTCAAGAGGGAGATATTAAAAAGTTTACCGTCAGTTCTTGTGAGAAGATGAATACCCTGCTGGTCATTGCCGAAAGCCGCTTTCAAAAGCAACGAGAAGAATATACCAAACAGAGTAGGCGCCAACACGCAGCCCTGACGGACACCTCTGCGCATAGGAAACGGATCGGATTCACCACCATCAAACACTACTACACCTTTCATATCGTCGTGAAAGGATTTTACGAGACACAAAAGTTTTGGAGGGCACCCAATGTACTCAAGCACAGTATATAGCCCTTCCCTGCTAACAGTGTCGAAGGCCTTATTAAGATCCACGAACGCTATGAACAGGGTGGTGTTTTGCTCTCTACATTTTTCCTGTACTTGCCGAAGTGTAAAGATCATATCTGTTGTGGAACGCTGGGCACGGAATCCACACTGACTTTCGGGATAAACGCGATCAGCAAGTTGTTGTAGTTTTGATAGAACTACTCGGCCGAACAACTTACCCACTATACTTAAAAGGGAGATGCCGCGGTAATTGTTACAATCTCCACGATCACCTTTTCCCTTGTATAGTGTAGTTATATTGGCGTCGCGCATATCCTTTGGAACTTTGCCTTCTTCCCAACATTTCCGCAACAGATTGTAAAGTATTGGGCCCACGCACTCGAGCTTAATGATGTCTGCCAAGGTGCCATCACTTCCAGGACTTTTTCCGCGTTTTAGCTGCTTTACAGCTTCGTGATATGCCTCTAAAGTGGGTGGTTCATCTAGCTCGTTCCAAGTTGCTAGTTTACCCACATGTACTAAGACTTCTGGGTCAATAGCAACCGGATGCGAGTAGAGTCCGGTGTAATGTTCCACCCATCGTTCAAGTTGACGGCAACTGTCGGTAATTATAGTACCGTCTGCTTCTTTTAGAGGGGCCATCTTCTTAGGTACAGGTCCTAAAACCTGTTTGATACCTGAGTAGACACCGCTAAAGTTTCCGATATCGGCACACTTCTGAATATTTGCGCACACTTCGCTCCAATACATATTGGCATAGTGTCGTGCATCACGCTGAAGTGCCGCAGAGGCCTTCTTAAGTGCCGTACGCGTTTCCGCATCGGGCTTCATGCGGTGCCTGAGAGCTGCTTCACGCTTATGGTCCAGCAAAGGTTGAAGGTGTTCTGAGTATTCAGCAAACCAATCGTGTGTCTTAGCCTTCTGGTACCCGAAAACTGAACTAGCCGTATCTGTAAGTAGTGATTTGACGTTACTCCACATGTCGTCAACTTGTGCATTCACATCCCAGGTAGACGACGCGCTTTTGACTAAGACTTCAAACTCAGAGACCCTATCGCCATTCCTGATATTAAGGGTGCAAATTTTCTTTTTGCCAGCTGGTCTGGAGGAATGGATTTTCTTCTGAGCGAAGGCAATACGCGCCACTACCATGGAGTGATCGGTGTCACATTCTGCACTATGAAAAGTTCTGGTGTGGAGCGTCTCACGGAGATCGTTTCTTCTGGACAGAATCATATCTAGCTGATGCCAGTGGCCTGAGCGAGGATGTTTCCAAGAGACCCTGCGAGAAACTTTGCCCTTAAAGTAAGTATTGGTGACACACAGTTTGTTCTTACTGCAAAATTCTAGTAAACGCTGTCCATTCTCGTTCAGTTTACCAATACCATGGTCACCAATGCAATCGGGCCACGCAACCTTATCTTGGCCCACCCTGGCATTAAAATCACCCAGTACAAATACACGATCGGAGGATTTCACTCTACTGACAGTTACATCAAGCTGTTGGTAAAATTGATTTTTGACCTCGTCCGAAGATTGTAGTGTTGGAGCGTACGCGGAAATCACAGATATGTATCCGCAATTTGTGTTAATCCGCAAGACCATGATCCGTTCAGAAACTCCATGGGGTTTTTCGATAGATTTTAGTAGATCGTTACGAACGGCAAACCCAACACCGTGCTCACGGATGGCATCGGAATCTTTACCTCTCCAGAAAAAGGTGTAATGTTCTTCGCGCAAAGAGCCTTCATCAGGTAACCGGGTTTCTTGTAAGGCAGCTACTGCAATATCCAGCCTTTTAAGTTCTGAACTTATTACAGATGTTTTACGCAGGTCACATGCGTTAGTGCTACAGCCTCCAATGGTCTCCGGGAGGCCTGTCCTCATCGTCCGGACATTCCACGTCGCAATGCGCATGGACAATCGTGTTTTCACGTTGTTGCCACGCATTCGATAAGTTATCCGATAATAATAACGAGACGCCACGGCGAACGAGGCAACTTTTGTTCATCAGCGAATTCACTTCAGATATCAGGCACATAAGTGGGAAAGAGAACGTCGTCGCGGATACGTTGTCTCGCATCGAGACCATAGGTTGTCCCACAGTGCTAGATTACGAGGAACTCGCTGATGATCAAGCAAAAGACGAATGGTTGAAAAACATGACGCAATCGGGTCAACCGGACGAAAGCAGTAATATTCAGTTGAAATTAATAACAATACCGACTTGTAATAAAGCCGTTTAGTGCGAAATTTCATTAGAAGAGGTGCGACCGTACTTAACAGAAAAGTTTAGGCAGATGGCGTTCAAGAGTGTTCACGATATAAGTCACCCCGGAACGCGTACTACTCGTAGATTAGTTTCAAGTAAATTTTTCTGGCCTAGCATGAACAGAGATGTCGGAAAATGGGCAAAGGCATGTATACAATGTCAGAAGTCAAAGATTAGTCGACATACGACTTCAAAGTTAGGTACGTTTGATGACGCCGATCGCATGGAACAGATCCACGTGGATTTAGTCGGCCCAATGCCGACATCTCCGCGTGGCAATCGCTATTTAGTAACTATAATAGATAGGCGCACGAGTTGGCCTGAAGCTTTTCCCATAGAGGAAATGTCAGCTGAAACTGTAGCTAAAATAGTATATAATGAATGGATTGTGCGTTATGGTTGTCCGACCAGACTCACGACGGACCAGGGACGTCAGTTTGAAAGCAATCTTTTCAGAGAGCTTATGAAATTATTAGGAATAAACAGAATTAGGACTAGACCATTTCATCCACAAAGCAATGCGAAGGTCGAAAGATTTCATCGCAGCCTTAAGGCTGCACTCATGGCTAGAATAAAAGACGGGTCATGGGAAGAAGAACTGCCCACCGTCATGCTTGGCTTACGCGCTGCGGGGCGCAGCGATAACGGCATAAGCGCCGCCGAGATGTTGTTCGGACGGACACTACGTCTGCCCGGAGATTTTTTTGCCACTCAGACTACAGAATCTAGTGATCCTTCAAGCTTAGTAGATAATATTCGCAAAAAGATAGAACAATACAAACCACAATCAGTAGGTTCGCGAAATAATCAAGCGTTATTTGTTCATAAAGATTTGCGATCTTGCGAATACGTTTTTATTAGGGATGACACGGTCCGAAAATCGTTACAACCACCCTATATGGGACCCTACAAGGTGTTGGAAAGAGACGATAAAGTGTTTTTAATTCAATATCCAAACAGGCAAGCTCGTATTTCAATAAATCGGTTGAAGCCAGCTTACTTGTTAAATGATAACATCGGTTCTAGCGCGAGCTCAGGAGATAAGGTAGGCGATTCCACTACCGTGCGCAGCGGAAGCGAGACTAGCGCGACGCCGCGTACTACCGGATTAAAACAAAGCGAAAGAAAATCTAACGATGAACCACGTATCACCAAACGTGGCCGAGCAATAAAAAAACCTGTAAGGTTTATTGACGATTATTATTAGGATATTTACAGACATGATTTACATTTTTTTACACAAATTTTTTTAGATATACAATGCTTAGGTAGGTACTAACTGTATTTTTACTATTAATTATGTCTTAAAATATAGCGTTATATTTCTTGTCAAAAACAGCAGGTTAATGACGCTATATTAAATAGTATAGCGTCGCAATAAGATAATCGCAACAGTACTGGCTGGTTGACATTAGGTATTAAGTAGGTCGCAGCTAAGTAACGATAGGAATTGCTGAGATGAAAATGTAAGACGAACTTTGGACATTAATAAATCAGAATTGTTACAGATGTAAATTGTCACGTAATACGCTGACATAGATATAGAATATATAAAAGTGTAATTGGTTGTATAGTTTCAATATTAAAAACTTAAGCATCGTGTACAGTCAACGCGCAGAGCGTACCATATACATTTTATTTTATTTTTGTTACTGTTGTAACTGTGAACTATAACTAAAATGGGCTACGGACAAAGCAAGGAGGACAATTCACACAACAACATCGCGATAGCAGAGGTCCATAGTGTCACTGGTCAGGTTGACGCGAAGCTCAACTATTTTGGAATTATTCTCCTGGTTATCTCCGTGGTATTAGTATTGTTTTTACTGCATTTTATATATACCAAGTGTCGACAATGCATTCGAAGTTGGCTACAGAAAGCAGTGGCTAAAGTGCAACCAACAGCCGTTGTTGTGCAACGGGAACATGTCCAAACCCAACCTAAACAGCAACCCGTAATATATTAAGTGAGTAAAGTGAAGTGAAGTGTACTAAAATAAAACAAACTTACTTTATTGTTTAAATTGTTTTTATTGTTCAAATTTAATTTCGTATTAACTTAAAGTAAAGCATAAATAGATGAACAATCTTTGTATTAAATTGTAGTCAAACATAAAGCATCTCATGCTTGTTATCACTTTGTTGTTGTAAAATATAAATTATCAGTAAGTACATAGAATGTGTAGGCAAATATCAGGCAGTCGCGCGTCCCGCGACGTCAGCGGAAAGCGCACCTGCATGATATTTGAGCGCTCATGATGATTTTGTTTGGGTTAGTGCGAGTATAAGGCTAGTGCCACACTGGCAATGTTTAGTAAGTTTGATCCCGTAAGAGAGATCACTGTAATAGTTAAGTTTTAGATTATTATTATTTTTTTGTTGAAGGGGGAAATGATGTAGGGACAAGTTAGCAGCGTCAGCTCATATCCCGGTGCGAGTGCACTGCTGCGATATGAGCTGACTAAGCGAAGCCACGACCCCGCAGGTACGGGCCCCGCTAACGCCAGTCTCACCCGGTATTTAGAACGCATAACATAACTGTGAAATTTAATTGTGTCTTATACAATACACTAGTTGAGTCAGATTAACTTTGTCTATTATTCAACATCCTTGATCACGCTACCCGCACCTAAGTATATAGGGAATAATAACACTAGACCCTAAATTATT
Organism: Apotomis capreana; assembly: GCA_947623375.1. Taxonomy (NCBI): domain Eukaryota; kingdom Metazoa; phylum Arthropoda; class Insecta; order Lepidoptera; family Tortricidae; genus Apotomis; species Apotomis capreana. The sequence continues at coordinate 44,524,611 of OX392499.1, forward strand.
ATGAAAAAAGTATGATATGACAATGGTACCTATAGTATACAAAGTGACTATTATGCTATTAGTCTATTATGCAATTAAACTATTATAATTTTCGAAATTATGCAATTCGTTTGTATGCATTTTGTTTTTATGCTATATGATCACTTATGCAGGTTGAAATTGCAATTCGTTTTATGCAAAATGAAAATTCGCAAATTGTTGTTATGCAAAACATTACACACCCGAATAAATTAGTTCAATGATAAATTCGTTGTTTTTTTTTTATATGCCTATAATATACCTCTCATCTAATCATGCAAGTGTGTTGCTATTTTGCCACTTGCCGTTTTGGTTTTGGAATGAACATAGTCTTCTTTACGAATTATTCATACTGAGCTCTTTGTAGTCGAAAATCAAGTTAAATGCATGTGACGAAGTAGTTATTTGTTGATCAGTATATTTTAAATGGAGACACATACGCGCTCGAAGGACAGGTAAAGTGAATCAAATTTCAATAAACAATTATGTCGTGCAGTGTAAGCCGCGTTTTAAAATGCAATATGATTCAAATATTCTATTGTAATGTAAACCTTACATCTTTATCTTAGTTTTCGATTTTCAAAAACTAATCTGAGACAGTTAGCTTTATCGCGTATTTATAGTGAACAAAACGCAAAATGATTTGCGGGATTATACTTTAATATGCATCTTATGTTATTAATCATAAGTTCGTATTTGGTAATTAACGATTTTAGACTTTTCGTGTTTTTGTGAATAGTTGGTTCACAGATGACGTATGAGCACGTCATTCGCATTAGCCAATAAAATACCTAAGGCTACATCGCGCTTGCGAAGTTTTTTAGTTCGCTTCATATAAATACATTTTATTGTGATAGAGTGAACGGAGAAGTTGTGGCTATAACAACCACTAGTTCACAACGACTCCTACCACTTCATCATCTAATAAGAGCTTGGGCCCGGCTTTGCGATGGTGGCTTTGGTAACGCGGTAGCGTGTACTGGTGAAGAGTTAGCTTAAATTGCGACCTCCCAGTATGATACACACGTGGCGACGTATTACCGGTTAGTAGCATAAATTGCGAACTCCGGTATGACGCACACTACAGTGGTTGGTAGTACCCCCTCATCATGTCAAAGGGTTGGGCCCGCTCTGCGACTTTGATGAGCATGAAATATCGAATGCTGCGAAAATTGAATATGAATATCGAATGTTGAATATCGAATGTTTGAATATCGAATGTTGAAAATGACCTTTTAGTCTAGTCAAACCGACTGTCTAGTACAGAACTGGCCATTCTGGAAAAATAGTTGGAATGATGGGACATTGGTCGACAAGTTGAATACGGGTCTGGCCAGCTCGGAACATCTTGTTTGCTCACTTTAGACGCATACGGGTGCCAGGATGTGGAAAAAATTATTAGAAATAAAACCTGGCACCCGTAGGTCTTTTGCTGTTTTTTATCATCATTTCCTTTGATCGAGACCGACTGCAAAACAAGTTAGACAGCAGTGAGAGCGTTAAATAACGCATTCAGACCACCATTTATTGACAAAATTAACGACCCTGGTCGGATCGGAACGCGCGAATGGAACGAGAACGCAAACGCAAATCAATATTCAAGTTTTGTTCCCAAAAAGCGATTGGGAGTTTTAAATCAGCGGAGTATATATAGATGGGAAGTTCAGACCACCATTCATTGACAAAATTAACGACCCAGGTCGGATCGGAACGTCGCGAAACGTAGTGAAGCGAAGCGGAACGAAGTGTAGCAGTGAAGAATAGAATTTTTTACTACGGAGCGTTGCAAAAACGTGGCGTTCAGGGCGGCGGATGGAACGCAACGGTTAGGTTAGGTTAGGTTTTTTTTTTTTCCTAATCTACCTCCAACGGTATCGGAGCCTATTTCTACGGTTTCTCTTTCGTTCCAGTTCTCGCTTTTATTCCTCTCGTACTTTCATACTTCATACTTGGTCTTTCTTTCTTACAATCACCTTTCTTTCTTACGTGGGTGGGATTCCCACCTATGCTAATTATCTATGTTTCTTTCTTTATTTTTCTTTTATTTACTCAAGGGATGGAATAAAATACATGATTGTTTTTTTTATTTAAAAACAAAGAATACACTTTTGCGCTTATTTCGCATTCGGTAATATTTATCTTGAACTTAACTTACTTCCTTATACTTATTTTCTATATTTATTCATAGTACACATTTATTCTAGACATATTTTTACAATTATTTCCACACATTATATATATCTTATGCTTATCATTTATATTATTATATTGTGAAAACATAATTTTGCTACTTGTTCCTATTGACCACTTGTATTGCTAATTTCTCTCAATATTCCAAAAATATGTCCCTATTTTTCCCCGCTATTATTTGTTCAAGGTTATCTTTTCCTAATTTTGTGTATATTCTCTGTTCCACCGTGTGTCTGTCCTTCTCATATACGGGACACTCAAGCAGGATATGTGGCACTGTTTCCTTTTCAGTTGGGTCGCATATGCATGATGGGCTGTCTTTGCACCTGAACCGGTTCAGGTACTCCGAAAACCCACCATGACCGGTCATCACTTGCGTCCTAAGATTGGATGTTGGTATCTTCCTTATTACCCTGTACGCTTTCGTCGCATCTGGGAAAAACAGCTTGGTGACGGCTGCAGTTTCGCCTGTGGTGTATCTCCGGTTCCATTCGTCAAGCGTAACCATTCTGAGGTTACGTCTGACGCCTGATACCGGATAAAGGTCGTAGTCTGGTTTTCTTTTGGAGCCTACAGCAGCTTCTTTTGCCAACGTGTCCGCCCTCTCGTTGCCTTCCAGTCCTGCGTGAGCCTTGATCCAGTACAAGCGTATTATTTTGCCCTGGAGAGAAATAGCTTGCAGGTTTTCTCGGGTCTCAACCGCTAGGGGATGGAGGCACGCGTAATTTTTAATGGTTTGGAGGGCGGCCATAGAGTCACTGTAGACTCCAAAGGATTTGGCTGTCATCTTCCTTACTTCCCTTGACGCTTTGCACAGCGCCAGAAGTTCCGCTTGGTAGACCGTACAATAGCTTGACAGAGCAAGTTTGAGGGCTCGAGTTTCAGTCTCTCCATTCCAAATGGAGAGCGCGGCACCAACCTTGCCCTCAATCTTGCTGCCGTCGGTGTAAATGCGAACTTCGTAATCACTATGCAGGTCTACTTGTTCTTGATCCGCTAATGGCTTTATTTCGATGGCGCTGCGCATCGCGGGGTGAGGAGCTTCGGCAAATGAGCCCATTCGTTCGACCCTTCTATCCCCGAGTGCTGGCTGGGGTACCCCTTTTTTGGCCTCATACAACGATGCTGCCTCTTGGATCCGGAGATCGAGAGGGAGTATTCCAGCCAACACCAGGGCTGAATCCAGTGAAACGGTTCGGTAGGCTTTGCAAATTTTTTGCGCGATTCCTCGCTGTACAGTTCCCAGCTGCTTTTTAACTCCCAGTTTGTTGGCTGCCGGTGCCCATGCGCTGGCGGCGTACAGGATAATGGGCTCTACAGTTGCCACATATATCGTGCGGATGACCTCGGGATGGAGTCCCCAACTCGCCTTTGCAGCTCTGGACAGCTGTTTGTGTATTGCAATGGCCTTCCTGCAGACATTCGAGACGTGCGAGTTAAAGGTGAGTTTGTCATCTACGGTGACTCCCAGCATCTTAATTTCTTTGGACATCGCTATGTTCGTCCCGCCCATGCTCAATCGTGGGGTATCGTATTTTAGCTTTTTGGTAATAACCATAGCGTTGGTTTTGTGTGCTGCGAATTTTAGCTTATTTTGAATACCCCACTCACGAACATGTGCGAGAGCAACATTTGCACGCTCCTCGATGTCCAGTGCTGTCTTACCCTCGAAGACAAGCACTACATCGTCTGCGAATGCCTGACAGTATACATCATTTGCTTCTAAGTTTTTTAAGAGCGGATCCAGGAGGAGATTCCAGAGAATTGGTCCGCCAATTGAGCCTTGAACGCAGCCTTTGTCAGTGTCTGTGCAGAATTCCTCGCCAGCGTATCTCACTCTGACTCTTCTGTCCTTTAGGTAGCTGTCGATGGTTTTTCTCAGGTCAATTGGACAGTTCTCCTCGGCGAGGCGAACCCGTATGGCCGGCCACCAGGCATTATCGAAGGCTCCCTCTATATCCAATGATATGACTGTGACAATTTTCTTTTCACTCAGTTTTGTTCGGATGTGCTGCATTAGGGTATAGAGGGAGTCTTCGGTGCTCCTCTGTGGCATGAAGCCATATTGTCGGGAACTTGTCCTTGGGATTAGATGGTATTTCAGGCGGGCGACCATCATCTTCTCATATATCTTCCCTAGTATTGGGAGGAGTCCTATGGGTCGGTACGACTTTGGGCTGGTATATGTACTTTTCCCCGGTTTCCTTAGTACTACTACTGTTGCCTCTTTCCAGGGCGTTGGGAAGTGATGGAGTGACTGGCACTTATTTAGGAGCGCCAAGAAGGCCTCGGGGTTGGCTCCGATGACCTGACGACATATGTCGGCCGTGAACCCGTCTGCTCCCGGGGCCTTCTTTGGGTTGAAAGAGTCGCTGGCCCATGTGAGTTCCTCTGTCGTGAATGGTGGCTCGCATAGCTCATCTTGCTCCTCGGCATTCACGGTTTCGGCTCTCTGCCTTGTTAAGCGGTGATGTTCGTTGTCGCTGTCGGTTGAGTCTCCTGGGTAAAACGTCTCTGCCAAGAATTTGGCAGAGTCCGCTGTGCTCAGTGTCCGTCCATCCTTTTCCAGCGGCAAGTCCTCTTCCCTTTTCCTTGTCCTGCCTATCACCCTGTAGATACCCTCCCACACTCCTTCCTTGTCCTGTTTCCCACAAAACTCCTTCCAGCTCGCTGTTTGAGCTTTAGCTGCCTCTTGCTCATATTCTTCTTTTGTTTTCAGGTACTCTTCAACAACCTTCTGCCTTCGGATGGGAGAAGCATTTCGTATTCTTCGCTTCCTGGTAGCGACATCCTTCTTCATTTCGGCAAGCTTCTCAGACCACCATGGTAAGTTAAGTTTTTCGTGTATTTTCTTTTTTGGTATTGTTGTATTGCATGCATCTATAACTATTGTATTTAATTTAACTATTGTTGCGTCTATTTGTTCAATTGTTTGTAATGTATTTAGATCTGCTTTTTGGAATTTGTTATCTTTCATTAATTGGGTTAATTTTTCGCAAAATTCTGTCCAATTGGCTTTTTTGGTATTAAAGATTCGTGTGGTTCTTTGTATGTTTATTCCAGGTGATCTTTGGAGGTGTATGTTAAAGTGTATACCATTATGGTCCGAGCTGGTGAGGCCTTCATCTACTCTCCAGTCGTCTACCAGGTCCAGTATGTCTGTGGAGCATGCGGTGATGTCTACGAAGCTGCTGAATCGCTTGCCTCCCCTGATGGTATCGAAGGTTGGAATTTTCCCTTGATTTAGAATGTTGAGTTCCAGCTCTTCCAAGGTACCGGACAAGATGGCTCCCCTCAGGTCCTCCTCTGGGCTTCCCCACCACGTGCTCTTTGCGTTTGCATCGCCTCCAACTACCCAACTTTTTGAACCTTTCTCTGTCTTTATCCTACGCAGGTGTTTGTGGTATTCTTGATAATTTTCGATTTGCTGATCTGGCTCGAAATAAAAGGAGACCAGTGTTATCTCCCAGGTTCTGGTGCGGATCCCTACCACCGAGAAATTATTTGTGGTAAGTTTTGGGTACTGTATGACGTCTAGACCGTCGTCGAAAACAGCGATAGCTGCTTTGACAGTACCCTCTTCCGCACTGGAGTTTTGGTAGATACGCACGCCTTTATAGCTCCTCATTTCGTTAGCTCCACCTACATAGGGTTCTTCAATGAGCGCTATAGATATTTTGCGCTTTTCAGCTTCGAGGAGAAGTTCGTCGGTTGCTAGCCTCTTACGTTGGAGATTTGCTTGCACTACCCGGTGGAAGGAAGAAGCAGAGGGACGGCCCTACAAGCCAGGCAGCCCCAAAAAAGAAGGCTCGGAGGCTGCGCCTCCCCCGGTCAACGGCAGTAGTGTTTACGCTAGTGGAGCCCAAGGCAGACACTAGCGAAAGAAGAGAGAGCTACGCGGCCATCATCGGGGAGGCCAAAAAGCGGGTAGACCTCGATGCGCTGGGGATCTCGGGTGTTCGGGTCCGACGTACCGCGACGAATGCCCGCATATTCGAGATTCCCGGCGGTGAGAGTGGCGAAAAGGCCGACGCCCTTGCCCAAAAACTAAGGGAGGTGATGGATCCCGCCGTGGTCCGGATCTCCAGGCCCACAAAATGTGCGGAGATGCGCATTTCGGGCCTGGATGACTCGGTGACATCTCCGGAGGTGGTCGCGGCGGTTGCACGAGAGGGTGGTTGCGCGGCGGAGGATATTAAGGCTGGCGAAGTGACGCTCGGCTCCTCGGGACTGGGCACTGTGTGGCTGCGATGTCCTATTGCGGCTGCAAAAAAGGTGGCGCAGGCCGGACGTCTCCGCGTGGGGTGGGTGTCGACGCAGGTGAAGTTGCTGGACGCCCGGCCCATACGATGTTTCCGATGCATGGAAGTGGGGCACGTGCGCGCCGCGTGCAAGTCCGAGGTAGACCGCAGCCTCCTTTGCTATCGGTGCAGCGGGTCGGGCCATATCGCCCGCGATTGCAACGCTGCCGCACACTGCGCGCTGTGCGCGGAGGCGGGCGCCCCCGCGGGCCACAGGGTGGGAAGCGTTTCATGCAACCCACCCAAAAGCAAGAGGACTGCTGCCGACAGGTCCGAAGCCACATCGCAGCCTAGTCGCCCACCAGAACCCAGGGCCGAGGAGGATCGGATGGCCACTGAATAGTAATGGCCACCCAATACTTGCAGGCGAACATAAACCACTCCGCCAGAGCTCAGGACCTTCTGCTCCAGAGCATGGCGGAGTGGTTGATACAAATCACAGTCGTGGCCGAGCCGTACTCGGTCCCCTCCAGGGAAAACTGGGTTGGGGATAGAGACGGACTAGTGGCAGTGGTCACGCAGCCGCATGCGGGATCCGCGCCCCACCGAGACGTCACCAAGGGGCGTGGTTTTGTGTCGACACACCTGGGGGACACGATGGTCGTTGGGACCTATTTTTCGCCAAACAGGAGCCTCGCCGAGTTCGAGTCCTTTCTTGATGAGGTGGGTTCCCTGTTTGGCGAAAATCGCCCTGTGCAGCTGCTGGTCGCTGGAGACTTCAACGCAAAATCCACGGCGTGGGGATCTCCAGCGACGGATGCGCGAGGGCAGGTGTTGTATATGTAGGTAGAATATATAATGCATGTATGTGAGGGTAGGATTTATATTAAATAAATCAGTTCTCTTTGAGTTGCCACACGAGTTGTTTCATTGTGCTTTCCCTGAACATTACATGGTGTCAGGTGTGAATATTTGCAAGAGATTCGTCTAATGTGTGACCTTCTAATACGCGGAAATGAGTGACGGTGAAAATAAAACTGATAAATCGGTGCGTAAGGCCGGTGCGGGCACAAGTGGCACAGCGGCAGCGCCGGCAGCGTACACGGCGATACAACAGCCGCCCGCCATATTAAGTACGGGCAACCTAGCCGATAACTGGCGGGACTGGAAACAAACGTTCGATTGGTATCTAATCGCCTCGGGCCGAGAGAAATCTTCGAATCGTGAAAAATGCGCCTTATTACTCCATGTTATGGGGAAAACTGGTCGCGATCTGTACGAAGAATTTGATATTAGCCCGAACGAACAAGGTGACTATGACGCATTATGTAAAAAGTTCGCCGACCGCTGCGACCCACAGAAAAACGTCAATTTTGAGCGGCATATATTTTTTAAGGCGTATCAAGCGGATGAGAATTTTGATAAGTATTTAGCATCACTTCGGGTGAAAAGTAAGTCATGTGTGTTCCAGTCATTGAGAGAAAGTCTAATCCTAACTCAGGTAATTCGTGGGATTAAAGATGGTCAACTAAGAGAAAGAATGTTGAGGAAGAAGGATTTAAAATTGGAAGAAGCGACGGCGTGGTGTCGAGCTGCAGAGGTGGCGAGTGAGCAGGCGGGTGCAGTGCGGGGCGGAGCGAGCGCGGAATCGGTGCGCGGTAGCGTTTTCGCGCCGCCCGGCGATATCGAGCAGGTCCGCGTGCGCCCGCGACGCCGCGCGCCGACGCCGACGCCGACACCGTCTACCTCTCGCGGGGCCAGGCCGCGGGCGCCGGCGGCGCGACACCAACAGCAGATACGCGGCGGAGTCAGTACCAAAGTTAAATGTTCTAACTGCGACTACGTACACGAGCGAGATCAGTGTCCCGCGTATAATGTTAAGTGCTTTCGGTGCGATCGATTCGGGCATTTTATGAGGTGTTGTAGAAGCAACTATGTGCGTGAGGTAAACGAGTCGGGCGAAACGAGTGATTGTGACGAACTTATAATACAGGGAGTGGAGATACTTTCGGTCGATAACTCCCCGCTTTGTGTTTGTTTGTGTCTGTTTGTGTTTGTTTGTGTTTGTTTGTGTCTGTTTGTGTCTGTTTGTGGCTGTTTGTGTCTGTTTGTGTTTGTTTGTGTTTGTTTGTGTCTGTTTGTGTCTGTTTGTGCCTGTTTGTGTCTGTTGGTGTCTGTTTGTGTCTGTTTGTGTTTGTTTGTGTTTGTTTGTGTGTGTGTGTGTTTGTGTTTGTTTGTGTTTGCTTGTGTTTGTTTGTGTTCGTTTGTGTGTGTTTGTGTTTGTTTGTGTTTGTTTGTGTGTGTTTGTGTTTGTTTTTGTTTGTTTGTTTTTGTTTGTGTTTGTTTGTGTGTGTTTGTGTCGGTTTGTGTGTGTTTGTGTCTGTTTGTGTCTGTTAATGTTTGTTTGTGTTTGTTTGTGTTTGTTTGTGTCTGTTTGTGCGTTTTTGTGTCTGTTTGTGTTTGTTTGTGTCTGTTTGTGTCTGTTTGTGTTTGTTTGTGTTTGTTTGTGTGTGTTTGTGTTTGTTTGTGTCTGTTTGTGTTTGTTTGTGTTTGTTTGTGTTTGTTTGTGTTTGTTTGTGTTTGTTTGTGTCTGTTTGTGTCTGTTTGTGTTTGTTTGTGTTTGTTTGTATCTGTTTGTGCTTGTTTGTGTCTGTTTGTGTTTGTTTGTGTCTGTTTGTGTTTGTTTGTGTTCGTTTGTGTGTGTTTGTGTGTGTTTGTGTCTTTTTGTGTTTGTTTGTGTTAGTTTGTGTCTGTTTGTGTGTGTTTGTGTGTGTTTGTGTCTGTTTGTGTTTGTTTGTGTTTGTTTGTGTTTGTTTGTGTGTGTTTGTGTTTGTTTGTGTCTGTTTGTGTTTGTTTATGTTTGTTTGTGCCTGTTTGTGTTTGTTTGTGTGTGTTTGTGTTTGTATGTGTCTGTTTGTGTTTGTTTGTGTTTGTTTGTGTCTGATTGTGTCTGTTTGTGTCTGTTTGTGTGTGTTTGTGTTTGTTTGTGTTTGTTTGTGTTTGTTTGTGTGTGTTTGTGTCGGTTTGTGTGTGTTTGTGTCTGTTTGTGTGTGTTTGTGTCTGTTTGTGTCTGTTTGTGTCTGTTTGTGTTTGTTTGTGTTTGTTTGTGTTCGCTTGTGTGTGTTTGTGTTTGTTTGTGTTTGTATGTGTTTGTTTGTGTTTGTTTGTGTGTGTTTGTGTCTGTTTGTGTGTGTTTGTGTCTGTTTGTGTGTGTTTGTGTTTGTTTGTGTTTGTTTGTGTTTGTTTGTGTGTGTTTGTGTTTGTTTGTGTCTGTTTGTGTTTGTTTGTGTTTGTTTGTGTTTGTTTGTGTTTGTTTGTGTCTGTTTGTGTTTGTTTGTGTTTGTTTGTGTTTGTTTGTGTCTGTTTGTGTCTGTTTGTGTTTGTTTGTGTTTGTTTGTGTTTGTTTGTGTTTGTTTGTGTGTGTTTGTGTCTGTTTGTGTGTGTTTGTGTCTGTTTGTGTCTGTTTGTGTGTGTTTGTGTTTGTTTGTGTTTGTTTGTGTTTGTTTGTGTGTGCTTGTGTTTGTTTGTGTCTGTTTGTGTTTGTTTGTGTTTGTTTGTGCCTGTTTGTGTTTGTTTGTGTGTGTGTGTGTTTGTGCTTGTTTGTGTCTGTTTGTGTTTGTTTGTGTCTGTTTGTGTTTGTTTGTGTTTGTTTGTGTTCGTTTGTGTGTGTTTGTGTGTGTTTGTGTCTTTTTGTGTTTGTTTGTGTTTGTTTGTGTCGGTTTGTGTTTGTTTGTGTTTGTTTGTGTCTGTTTGTGTCTGTTTGTGTTTGTTTGTGTTTGTTTGTGTGTGTTTGTGTTTGTTTGTGTCTGTTTGTGTTTGTTTGTGTTTGTTTGTGTCTGTTTGTGTTTGTTTGTGTCTGTTTGTGTTTGTTTGTGTGTGTTTGTGTTTGTTTGTGTTTGTTTGTGTTTGTTTGTGTTTGTTTGTGTTTGTTTGTGTTTGTTTGTGTGTGTTTGTGTCTGTTTGTGTCTGTTTGTGTCTGTTTGTGTTTGTTTGTGTTTGTTTGTGTGTTTGTGTCTGTTTGTGTGTGTTTGTGTCTGTTTGTGTCTGTTTGTGTGTGTTTGTGTTTGTTTGTGTCTGTTTGTGTTTGTTTGTGTTTGTTTGTTTGTTTGTGTTTGTTTGTGTTTGTTTGTGTTTGTTTGTGTTTGTTTGTGTTTGTTTGTGTTTGTTTGTGTTTGTTTGTGTTTGTTTGTGTGTGTTTGTGTCTGTTTGTGTCTGTTTGTGTTTGTTTGTGTTTGTTTGTGTTTGTTTGTGTTTGTTTGTGTGTGTTTGTGTTTGTTTGTGTCTGTTTGTGTTTGTTTGTGTTTGTTTGTGTTTGTTTGTGTGTGTTTGTGTCTGTTTGTGTCTGTTTGTGTCTGTTTGTGTTTGTTTGTGTTTGTTTGTGTTTGTTTGTGTGTGTTTGTGTCTGTTTGTGTGTGTTTGTGTCTGTTTGTGTGTGTTTGTGTTTGTTTGTTTGTTTGTGTTTGTTTGTGTGTGTTTGTGTTTGTTTGTGTCTGTTTGTGTTTGTTTGTGTTTGTTTGTGTTTGTTTGTGTTTGTTTGTGTCTGTTTGTGTTTGTTTGTGTTTGTTTGTGTTTGTTTGTGTCTGTTTGTGTCTGTTTGTGTGTTTGTGTTTGTTTGTGTTTGTTTGTGTCTGTTTGTGTTTGTTTGTGTCTGTTTGTGTGTGTTTGTGTCAGTTTGTGTTTGTTTGTGGTTGTTTGTGTTTGTTTGTGTTTGTTTGTGTCTGTTTGTGTCTGTTTGTGTTTGTTTGTGTCTGTTTGTGTGTGTTTGTGTCTGTTTGTGTCTGTTTGTGTGTGTTTGTGTTTGTTTGTGTTTGTTTGTGTTTGTTTGTGTTTGTTTGTGTGTGTTTGTGTTTGTTTGTGTCTGTTTGTGTCTGTTTGTGTTTGTTTGTGTTTGTTTGTGTTTGTTTGTGTTTGTTTGTGTTTGTTTGTGTGTGTTTGTGTTTGTTTGTGTCTGTTTGTGTTTGTTTGTGTTTGTTTGTTTGTTTGTGTTTGTTTGTGTTTGTTTGTGTTTGTTTGTGTTTGTTTGTGTTTGTTTGTGTCTGTTTGTGCTTGTTTGTGTCTGTTTGTGTTTGTTTGTGTCTGTTTGTGTTTGTTTGTGTTTGTTTGTGTTCGTTTGTGTGTGTTTGTGTGTGTTTGTGTCTTTTTGTGTTTGTTTGTGTTTGTTTGTGTCTGTTTGTATGTGTTTGTGTGTGTTTGTGTCTGTTTGTGTTTATTTGTGTTTGTTTGTGTTTGTTTGTGTCTGTTTGTGTTTGTTTGTGTGTGTTTGTGTCTGTTTGTGTTTGTTTGTGTTTGTTTGTGTTTGTTTGTGTTTGTTTGTGTGTGTTTGTGTCTGTTTGTGTCTGTTTGTGTCTGTTTGTGTTTGTTTGTGTTTGTTTGTGTGTTTGTGTCTGTTTGTGTGTGTTTGTGTCTGTTTGTGTCTGTTTGTGTGTGTTTGTGTTTGTTTGTGTCTGTTTGTGTTTGTTTGTGTTTGTTTGTTTGTTTGTGTTTGTTTGTGTTTGTTTGTGTTTGTTTGTGTTTGTTTGTGTTTGTTTGTGTGTGTTTGTGTCTGTTTGTGTCTGTTTGTGTTTGTTTGTGTTTGTTTGTGTTTGTTTGTGTTTGTTTGTGTGTGTTTGTGTTTGTTTGTGTCTGTTTGTGTTTGTTTGTGTTTGTTTGTGTTTGTTTGTGTGTGTTTGTGTCTGTTTGTGTCTGTTTGTGTCTGTTTGTGTTTGTTTGTGTTTGTTTGTGTTTGTTTGTGTGTGTATGTGTCTGTTTGTGTGTGTTTGTGTCTGTTTGTGTGTGTTTGTGTTTGTTTGTGTTTGTTTGTGTTTGTTTGTGTGTGTTTGTGTTTGTTTGTGTCTGTTTGTGTTTGTTTGTGTTTGTTTGTGTTTGTTTGTGTCTGTTTGTGTTTGTTTGTGTTTGTTTGTGTTTGTTTGTGTCTGTTTGTGTCTGTTTGTGTGTGTTTGTGTTTGTTTGTGTTTGTTTGTGTCTGTTTGTGTTTGTTTGTGTCTGTTTGTGTGTGTTTGTGTCAGTTTGTGTTTGTTTGTGTTTGTTTGTGTTTGTTTGTGTCTGTTTGTGTTTGTTTGTGTCTGTTTGTGTGTGTTTGTGTTTGTTTGTGTTTGTTTGTTTGTTTGTGTCTGTTTGTGTCTGTTTGTGTGTGTTTGTGTCTGTTTGTGTTTGTTTGTGTTTGTTTGTGTCTGTTTGTGCTTGTTTGTGTGTGTTTGTGTTTGTTTGTGTCTGTTTGTGTTTGTTTGTGTCTGTTTGTGTGTTTGTGTCAGTTTGTGTTTGTTTGTGTTTGTTTGTGTCTGTTTGTGTGTGTTTGTGTCTGTTTGTGTTTGTTTGTGTTCGTTTGTGTGTGTTTGTGTTTGTTTGTGTTTGTATGTGTTTGTTTGTGTTTGTTTGTGTTTGTTTGTGTTTGTTTGTGTGTGTTTGTGTCTGTTTGTGTGTGTTTGTGTCTGTTTGTGTCTGTTTGCGTGTGTTTGTGTCTGTTTGTGTTTGTTTGTGTTTGTTTGTGTTTGTTTGTGTGTGTTTGTGTCTGTTTGTGTGTGTTTGTGTCTGTTTGTGTCTGTTTGTGTGTGTTTGTGTTTGTTTGTGTTTGTTTGTGTTTGTTTGTGTGTGTTTGTGTTTGTTTGTGTCTGTTTGTGTTTGTTTGTGTTTGTTTGTGCCTGTTTGTGTTTGTTTGTGTGTGTGTGTGTTTGTGTTTGTTTGTGTTTGTTTGTGTTTGCTTGTGTTTGTTTGTGTTCGTTTGTGTGTGTTTGTGTTTGTTTGTGTCTGTTTGTGTTTGTTTGTGTTTGTTTGTGTTTGTTTGTGTTTGTTTGTGTGTGTTTGTGTTTGTTTGTGTCTGTTTGTGTTTGTTTGTGTTTGTTTGTGTTTGTTTGTGTGTGTTTGTGTCTGTTTGTGTCTGTTTGTGTCTTTTTGTGTTTGTTTGTGTTTGTTTGTGTTTGTTTGTGTGTGTTTGTGTCTGTTTGTGTGTGTTTGTGTCTGTTTGTGTCTGTTTGTGTGTGTTTGTGTTTGTTTGTGTTTGTTTGTGTTTGTTTGTGTTTGTTTGTGTGTGTTTGTGTTTGTTTGTGTCTGTTTGTGTTTGTTTGTGTTTGTTTGTGTTTGTTTATGTCTGTTTGTGTTTGTTTGTGTTTGTTTGTGTCTGTTTGTGTCTGTTTGTGTGTATTTGTGTTTGTTTGTGTTTGTTTGTGTCTGTTTGTGTTTGTTTGTGTCTGTTTGTGTGTGTTTGTGTCAGTTTGTGTTTGTTTGTGTTCGTTTGTGTGTGTTTGTGTCTGTTTGTGTCTGTTTGCGTGTGTTTGTGTCTGTTTGTGTTTGTTTGTGTTTGTTTGTGTTTGTTTGTGTGTGTTTGTGTCTGTTTGTGTGTGTTTGTGTCTGTTTGTGTCTGTTTGTGTGTGTTTGTGTTTGTTTGTGTTTGTTTGTGTTTGTTTGTGTGTGTTTGTGTTTGTTTGTGTCTGTTTGTGTTTGTTTGTGTTTGTTTGTGCCTGTTTGTGTTTGTTTGTGTGTGTGTGTGTTTGTGTTCGTTTGTGTGTGTTTGTGTTTGTTTGAGTTTGTTTGTGTGTGTTTGTGTTTGTTTGTGTCTGTTTGTGTCTGTTTGTGTTTGTTTGTGTGTGTTTGTGCTTGTTTGTGTTTGTTTGTGTTTGTTTGTGTTTGTTTGTGTTTGTTTGTGTGTGTTTGTGTTAGTTTGTGTCTGTTTGTGTGTGTTTGTGTCTGTTTGTGTTTGTTTGTGTTTGTTTGTGTTCGTTAGTGTGTGTTTGTGTTTGTTTATGTGTGTTTGTGTTTGTTTGTGTCTGTTTGTGTTTGTTTGTGTTTGTTTGTGTCTGTTTGTGTCTGTTTGTGTTTGTTTGTGTTTGTTTGTGTCTGTTTGTGTTTGTTTGTGTCTGTTTGTGTTTGTTTGTGTTTGTTTGTGTTTGTTTGTGTTTGTGTGTGTTTGTTTGTATTTGTTTGTGTTTGTTTGTGTTTGTTTGTGTTTGTTTGTGTTTGTTTGTGTTTGTTTGTGTTTGTTTGTGTTTGTTTGTGTGTGTTTGTGTTAGTTTGTGTCTGTTTGTGTGTGTTTGTGTTTGTTTGTGTTTGTTTGTGTTTGTTTGTGTTTGTTTGTGTTTGTTTGTGTTTGTTTGTGTTTGTTTGTGTGTGTTTGTGTTAGTTTGTGTCTGTTTGTGTGTGTTTGTGTTTGTTTGTGTCTGTTTGTGTCTGTTTGTGTTTGTTTGTGTTTGTTTGTGTTTGTTTGTGTTTGTTTGTGTGTGTTTGTGTTTGTTTGTGTCTTTTTGTGTTTGTTTGTGTTTGTTTGTGTTTGTTTGTGTTTGTTTGTGTTTGTTTGTGTCTGTTTGTGTCTGTTTGTGTGTATTTGTGTTTGTTTGTGTTTGTTTGTGTCTGTTTGTGTGTGTTTGTGTCTGTTTGTGTGTGTTTGTGTCTGTTTGTGTCTGTTTGTGTGTGTTTGTGTCTGTTTGTGTTTGTTTGTGTTTGTTTGTGTTTGTTTGTGTTTGTTTGTGTGTGTTTGTGTCTGTTTGTGTGTGTTTGTGTCTGTTTGTGTCTGTTTGTGTGTGTTTGTGTTTGTTTGTGTTTGTTTGTGTTTGTTTGTGTGTGCTTGTGTTTGTTTGTGTCTGTGTGTGTTTGTTTGTGTTTGTTTGTGCCTGTTTGTGTTTGTTTGTGTGTGTGTGTGTTTGTGTTTGTTTGTGTTTGTTTGTGTTTGTTTGTGTTTGTTTGTGTTTGTTTGTGTTTGTTTGTGTCTGTTTGTGTCTGTTTGTGTTTGTTTGTGTTTGTTTGTGTCTGTTTGTGCTTGTTTGTGTCTGTTTGTGTTTGTTTGTGTCTGTTTGTGTTTGTTTGTGTTTGTTTGTGTTCGTTTGTGTGTGTTTGTGTGTGTTTGTGTCTTTTTGTGTTTGTTTGTGTTTGTTTGTGTCTGTTTGTGTTTGTTTGTGTTTGTTTGTGTCTGTTTGTGTCTGTTTGTGTTTGTTTGTGGTGTTTGTTTGTGTCTGTTTGTGTTTGTTTGTGTTTGTTTGTTTGTTTGTGTTTGTTTGTGTTTGTTTGTGTCTGTTTGTGTTTGTTTGTGTCTGTTTGTGTTTGTTTGTGTTTGTTTGTGTCTGTTTGTGTTTGTTTGTGTCTGTTTGTGTTTGTTGGTGTTTGTTTGTGTTCTTTTGTGTGTGTTTGTGTTTGTTTGTGTTTGTTTGTGTGTGTTTGTGTTTGTTTTTGTTTGTTTGTTTTTGTTTGTGTTTGTTTGTGTTTGTTTGTGTCTGTTTGTGTGTGTTTGTGCTTGTTTGTGTTTGTTTGTGTTTGTTTGTGTTTGTTTGTGTTTGTTTGTGTGTGTTTGTGTTAGTTTGTGTCTGTTTGTGTGTGTTTGTGTCTGTTTGTGTTTGTTTGTGTTTGTTTGTGTTCGTTAGTGTGTGTTTGTGTTTGTTTATGTGTGTTTGTGTTTGTTTGTGTCTGTTTGTGTTTGTTTGTGTTTGTTTGTGTCTGTTTGTGTCTGTTTGTGTTTGTTTGTGTTTGTTTGTGTCTGTTTGTGCTTGTTTGTGTGTGTTTGTGTTTGTTTGTGTTTGTTTGTGTCTGTTTGTGTTTGTTTGTGTTTGTTTGTGTTTGTTTGTGTTTGTTTGTGTCTGTTTGTGTCTGTTTGTGTTGGTTTGCGTTTGTTTGTGTCTGTTTGTGCTTGTTTGTGTCTGTTTGTGTTTGTTTGTGTCTGTTTGTGTTTGTTTGTGTTTGTTTGTGTTCGTTTGTGTGTGTTTGTGTTTGTTTGTGTTTGTTTGTGTGTGTTTGTGTTTGTTTGTGTCTGTTTGTGTGTGTTTGTGTCTGTTTGTGTGTGTTTGTGTCTGTTTGTGTCTGTTTGTGTGTGTTTGTGTCTGTTTGTGTTTGTTTGTGTTTGTTTGTGTTTGTTTGTGTTTGTTTGTGTGTGTTTGTGTCTGTTTGTGTGTGTTTGTGTCTGTTTGTGTCTGTTTGTGTGTGTTTGTGTTTGTTTGTGTTTGTTTGTGTTTGTTTGTGTCTGTTTGTGTGTGTTTGTGTCTGTTTGTGTCTGTTTGTGTGTGTTTGTGTCTGTTTGTGTCTGTTTGTGTCTGTTTGTGTGTGTTTGTGTTTGTTTGTGTTTGTTTGTGTTTGTTTGTGTTTGTTTGTGTTTGTTTGTGTTTGTTTGTGTGTGTTTGTGTTAGTTTGTGTCTGTTTGTGTGTGTTTGTGTCTGTTTGTGTTTGTTTGTGTTTGTTTGTGTTCGTTAGTGTGTGTTTGTGTTTGTTTATGTGTGTTTGTGTTTGTTTGTGTCTGTTTGTGTTTGTTTGTGTTTGTTTGTGTCTGTTTGTGTCTGTTTGTGTTTGTTTGTGTTTGTTTGTGTCTGTTTGTGTTTGTTTGTGTCTGTTTGTGTTTGTTTGTGTTTGTTTGTGTTTGTTTGTGTTTGTGTGTGTTTGTTTGTATTTGTTTGTGTTTGTTTGTGTTTGTTTGTGTTTGTTTGTGTTTGTTTGTGTTTGTTTGTGTTTGTTTGTGTTTGTTTGTGTGTGTTTGTGTTAGTTTGTGTCTGTTTGTGTGTGTTTGTGTTTGTTTGTGTTTGTTTGTGTTTGTTTGTGTTTGTTTGTGTTTGTTTGTGTTTGTTTGTGTTTGTTTGTGTGTGTTTGTGTTAGTTTGTGTCTGTTTGTGTGTGTTTGTGTTTGTTTGTGTCTGTTTGTGTCTGTTTGTGTTTGTTTGTGTTTGTTTGTGTTTGTTTGTGTTTGTTTGTGTGTGTTTGTGTTTGTTTGTGTCTTTTTGTGTTTGTTTGTGTTTGTTTGTGTTTGTTTGTGTTTGTTTGTGTTTGTTTGTGTCTGTTTGTGTCTGTTTGTGTGTATTTGTGTTTGTTTGTGTTTGTTTGTGTCTGTTTGTGTGTGTTTGTGTCTGTTTGTGTGTGTTTGTGTCTGTTTGTGTCTGTTTGTGTGTGTTTGTGTCTGTTTGTGTTTGTTTGTGTTTGTTTGTGTTTGTTTGTGTTTGTTTGTGTGTGTTTGTGTCTGTTTGTGTGTGTTTGTGTCTGTTTGTGTCTGTTTGTGTGTGTTTGTGTTTGTTTGTGTTTGTTTGTGTTTGTTTGTGTGTGCTTGTGTTTGTTTGTGTCTGTGTGTGTTTGTTTGTGTTTGTTTGTGCCTGTTTGTGTTTGTTTGTGTGTGTGTGTGTTTGTGTTTGTTTGTGTTTGTTTGTGTTTGTTTGTGTTTGTTTGTGTTTGTTTGTGTTTGTTTGTGTCTGTTTGTGTCTGTTTGTGTTTGTTTGTGTTTGTTTGTGTCTGTTTGTGCTTGTTTGTGTCTGTTTGTGTTTGTTTGTGTCTGTTTGTGTTTGTTTGTGTTTGTTTGTGTTCGTTTGTGTGTGTTTGTGTGTGTTTGTGTCTTTTTGTGTTTGTTTGTGTTTGTTTGTGTCTGTTTGTGTTTGTTTGTGTTTGTTTGTGTCTGTTTGTGTCTGTTTGTGTTTGTTTGTGGTGTTTGTTTGTGTCTGTTTGTGTTTGTTTGTGTTTGTTTGTTTGTTTGTGTTTGTTTGTGTTTGTTTGTGTCTGTTTGTGTTTGTTTGTGTCTGTTTGTGTTTGTTTGTGTTTGTTTGTGTCTGTTTGTGTTTGTTTGTGTCTGTTTGTGTTTGTTGGTGTTTGTTTGTGTTCTTTTGTGTGTGTTTGTGTTTGTTTGTGTTTGTTTGTGTGTGTTTGTGTTTGTTTTTGTTTGTTTGTTTTTGTTTGTGTTTGTTTGTGTTTGTTTGTGTCTGTTTGTGTGTGTTTGTGCTTGTTTGTGTTTGTTTGTGTTTGTTTGTGTTTGTTTGTGTTTGTTTGTGTGTGTTTGTGTTAGTTTGTGTCTGTTTGTGTGTGTTTGTGTCTGTTTGTGTTTGTTTGTGTTTGTTTGTGTTCGTTAGTGTGTGTTTGTGTTTGTTTATGTGTGTTTGTGTTTGTTTGTGTCTGTTTGTGTTTGTTTGTGTTTGTTTGTGTCTGTTTGTGTCTGTTTGTGTTTGTTTGTGTTTGTTTGTGTCTGTTTGTGCTTGTTTGTGTGTGTTTGTGTTTGTTTGTGTTTGTTTGTGTCTGTTTGTGTTTGTTTGTGTTTGTTTGTGTTTGTTTGTGTTTGTTTGTGTCTGTTTGTGTCTGTTTGTGTTGGTTTGCGTTTGTTTGTGTCTGTTTGTGCTTGTTTGTGTCTGTTTGTGTTTGTTTGTGTCTGTTTGTGTTTGTTTGTGTTTGTTTGTGTTCGTTTGTGTGTGTTTGTGTTTGTTTGTGTTTGTTTGTGTGTGTTTGTGTTTGTTTGTGTTTGTTTGTGTTTGTTTGTGTTTGTTTGTGTGTGTTTGTGTCGGTTTGTGTGTGTTTGTGTCTGTTTGTGTCTGTTTGTGTCTGTTAATGTTTGTTTGTGTTTGTTTGTGTCTGTTAGTGTGTTTTTGTGTCTGGTTGTGTTTGTTTGTGTCTGTTTGTGTCTGTTTGTGTTTGTTTGTGTTTGTTTGTGTTTGTTTGTGTGTGTTTGTGTTTGTTTGTGTCTGTTTGTGTTTGTTTGTGTTTGTTTGTGTTTGTTTGTGTTTGTTTGTGTCTGTTTGTGTCTGTTTGTGTTTGTTTGTGTTTGTTTGTGTCTGTTTGTGCTTGTTTGTGTCTGTTTGAGTTTGTTTGTGTCTGTTTGTGTTTGTTTGTGTTTGTTTGTGTTCGTTTGTGTGTGTTTGTGTGTGTTTGTGTCTGTTTGTGTCTGTTTGTGTCTGTTTGTGTTTGTTTGTGTTTGTTTGTGTTTGTCTGTGTGTGTTTGTGTCTGTTTGTGTGTGTTTGTGTCTGTTTGTGTCTGTTTGTGTGTGTTTGTGTCTGTTTGTGTCTGTTTGTGTCTGTTTGTGTGTGTTTGTGTTTGTTTGTGTTTGTTTGTGTTTGTTTGTGTTTGTTTGTGTTTGTTTGTGTTTGTTTGTGTTTGTTTTTGTTTGTTTGTGTGTGTTTGTGTTTGTTTGTGTCTGTTTGTGTTTGTTTGTGTTTGTTTGTTTGTTTGTGTTTGTTTGTGTTTGTTTGTGTCTGTTTGTGTTTGTTTGTGTCTGTTTGTGTTTGTTTGTGTTTGTTTGTGTGTGTTTGTGTCTGTTTGTGTCTGTTTGTGTGTGTTTGTGTCTGTTTGTGTTTGTTTGTGTTTGTTTGTGTTTGTTTGTGTTTGTTTGTGTGTGTTTGTGTCTGTTTGTGTGTGTTTGTGTCTGTTTGTGTCTGTTTGTGTGTGTTTGTGTTTGTTTGTGTTTGTTTGTGTTTGTTTGTGTGTGCTTGTGTTTGTTTGTGTCTGTGTGTGTTTGTTTGTGTTTGTTTGTGCCTGTTTGTGTTTGTTTGTGTGTGTGTGTGTTTGTGTTTGTTTGTGTTTGTTTGTGTTTGTTTGTGTTTGTTTGTGTTTGTTTGTGTTTGTTTGTGTCTGTTTGTGTCTGTTTGTGTTTGTTTGTGTTTGTTTGTGTCTGTTTGTGCTTGTTTGTGTCTGTTTGTGTTTGTTTGTGTCTGTTTGTGTTTGTTTGTGTTTGTTTGTGTTCGTTTGTGTGTGTTTGTGTGTGTTTGTGTCTTTTTGTGTTTGTTTGTGTTTGTTTGTGTCTGTTTGTGTTTGTTTGTGTTTGTTTGTGTCTGTTTGTGTCTGTTTGTGTTTGTTTGTGGTGTTTGTTTGTGTCTGTTTGTGTTTGTTTGTGTTTGTTTGTTTGTTTGTGTTTGTTTGTGTTTGTTTGTGTCTGTTTGTGTTTGTTTGTGTCTGTTTGTGTTTGTTTGTGTTTGTTTGTGTCTGTTTGTGTTTGTTTGTGTCTGTTTGTGTTTGTTGGTGTTTGTTTGTGTTCTTTTGTGTGTGTTTGTGTTTGTTTGTGTTTGTTTGTGTGTGTTTGTGTTTGTTTTTGTTTGTTTGTTTTTGTTTGTGTTTGTTTGTGTTTGTTTGTGTCTGTTTGTGTGTGTTTGTGCTTGTTTGTGTTTGTTTGTGTTTGTTTGTGTTTGTTTGTGTTTGTTTGTGTGTGTTTGTGTTAGTTTGTGTCTGTTTGTGTGTGTTTGTGTCTGTTTGTGTTTGTTTGTGTTTGTTTGTGTTCGTTAGTGTGTGTTTGTGTTTGTTTATGTGTGTTTGTGTTTGTTTGTGTCTGTTTGTGTTTGTTTGTGTTTGTTTGTGTCTGTTTGTGTCTGTTTGTGTTTGTTTGTGTTTGTTTGTGTCTGTTTGTGCTTGTTTGTGTGTGTTTGTGTTTGTTTGTGTTTGTTTGTGTCTGTTTGTGTTTGTTTGTGTTTGTTTGTGTTTGTTTGTGTTTGTTTGTGTCTGTTTGTGTCTGTTTGTGTTGGTTTGCGTTTGTTTGTGTCTGTTTGTGCTTGTTTGTGTCTGTTTGTGTTTGTTTGTGTCTGTTTGTGTTTGTTTGTGTTTGTTTGTGTTCGTTTGTGTGTGTTTGTGTTTGTTTGTGTTTGTTTGTGTGTGTTTGTGTTTGTTTGTGTTTGTTTGTGTTTGTTTGTGTTTGTTTGTGTGTGTTTGTGTCGGTTTGTGTGTGTTTGTGTCTGTTTGTGTCTGTTTGTGTCTGTTAATGTTTGTTTGTGTTTGTTTGTGTCTGTTAGTGTGTTTTTGTGTCTGGTTGTGTTTGTTTGTGTCTGTTTGTGTCTGTTTGTGTTTGTTTGTGTTTGTTTGTGTTTGTTTGTGTGTGTTTGTGTTTGTTTGTGTCTGTTTGTGTTTGTTTGTGTTTGTTTGTGTTTGTTTGTGTTTGTTTGTGTCTGTTTGTGTCTGTTTGTGTTTGTTTGTGTTTGTTTGTGTCTGTTTGTGCTTGTTTGTGTCTGTTTGAGTTTGTTTGTGTCTGTTTGTGTTTGTTTGTGTTTGTTTGTGTTCGTTTGTGTGTGTTTGTGTGTGTTTGTGTCTGTTTGTGTCTGTTTGTGTCTGTTTGTGTTTGTTTGTGTTTGTTTGTGTTTGTCTGTGTGTGTTTGTGTCTGTTTGTGTGTGTTTGTGTCTGTTTGTGTCTGTTTGTGTGTGTTTGTGTCTGTTTGTGTCTGTTTGTGTCTGTTTGTGTGTGTTTGTGTTTGTTTGTGTTTGTTTGTGTTTGTTTGTGTTTGTTTGTGTTTGTTTGTGTTTGTTTGTGTTTGTTTTTGTTTGTTTGTGTGTGTTTGTGTTTGTTTGTGTCTGTTTGTGTTTGTTTGTGTTTGTTTGTTTGTTTGTGTTTGTTTGTGTTTGTTTGTGTCTGTTTGTGTTTGTTTGTGTCTGTTTGTGTTTGTTTGTGTTTGTTTGTGTCTGTTTGTGTTTGTTTGTGTCTGTTTGTGTTTGTTTGTGTTTGTTTGTGTTCGTTTGTGTGTGTTTGTGTTTGTTTGTGTTTGTTTGTGTGTGTTTGTGTTTGTTTTTGTTTGTTTGTTTTTGTTTGTGTTTGTTTGTGTGTGTTTGTGTCGGTTTGTGTGTGTTTGTGTCTGTTTGTGTCTGTTAATGTTTGTTTGTGTTTGTTTGTGTCTGTTTGTGTGTTTTTGTGTCTGTTTGTGTTTGTTTGTGTCTGTTTGTGTTTGTTTGTGTTTGTTTGTGTGTGTTTGTGTTTGTTTGTGTCTGTTTGTTTGTTTGTGTTTGTTTGTGTTTGTTTGTGTTTGTTTGTGTGTGTTTGTGTTTGTTTGTGTCTGTTTGTGTCTGTTTGTGTTTGTTTGTGTTTGTTTGTGTTTGTTTGTGTTTGTTTGTGTTTGTTTGTGTTTGTTTGTGTTTGTTTGTGTTTGTTTGTGTTTGTTTGTGTTTGTTTGTGTTTGTTTGTGTTTGTTTGTGTTTGTTTGTGTGTGTTTGTGTCGGTTTGTGTGTGTTTGTGTCTGTTTGTGTCTGTTTATGTTTGTTTGTGTTTGTTTGTGTCTGTTTGTGTGTTTTTGTGTCTGTTTGTGTTTGTTTGTGTCTGTTTGTGTCTGTTTGTGTTTGTTTGTGTTTGTTTGTGTGTGTTTGTGTTTGTTTGTGTCTGTTTGTGTTTGTTTGTGTTTGTTTGTGTTTGTTTGTGTTTGTTTGTGTTTGTTTGTGTCTGTTTGTGTCTGTTTGTGTTTGTTTGTGTTTGTTTGTGTCTGTTTGTGCTTGTTTGTGTCTGTTTGTGTTTGTTTGTGTCTGTTTGTGTTTGTTTGTGTTTGTTTGTGTTCGTTTGTGTGTGTTTGTGTGTGTTTGTGTCTTTTTGTGTTTGTTTGTGTTTGTTTGTGTCTGTTTGTGTGTGTTTGTGTCTGTTTGTGTTTGTTTGTGTTTGTTTGTGTTTGTTTGTGTTTGTTTGTGTTTGTTTGTGTGTGTTTGTGTTTGTTTGTGTCTGTTTGTGTTTGTTTGTGTTTTGTTTGTTTGTGTTTGTTTGTGTCTGTTTGTGCTTGTTTGTGTCTGTTTGTATTTGTTTGTGTCTGTTTGTGTTTGTTTGTGTTCGTTTGTGTGTGTTTGTGTGTGTTTGTGTCTTTTTGTGTTTGTTTGTGTTTGTTTGTGTCTGTTTGTGTCTGTTTGTGTGTGTTTGTGTTTGTTTGTGTTTGTTTGTGTTTGTTTGTGTTTGTTTGTGTTTGTTTGTGTGTGTTTGTGTTTGTTTGTGTCTGTTTGTGTTTGTTTGTGTTTGTTTGTGTTTGTTTGTGTTTGTTTGTGTTTGTTTGTGTGTGTTTGTGTTTGTTTGTGTCTGTTTGTGTTTGTTTGTGTTTGTTTGTTTGTTTGTGTTTGTTTGTGTTTGTTTGTGTTTGTTTGTGTCTGTTTGTGCTTGTTTGTGTCTGTTTGTGTTTGTTTGTGTCTGTTTGTGTTTGTTTGAGTTTGTTTGTGTTCGTTTGTGTGTGTTTGTGTGTGTTTGTGTCTTTTTGTGTTTGTTTGTGTCTGTTTGTGTGTGTTTGTGTGTGTTTGTGTCTGTTTGTGTTTATTTGTGTTTGTTTGTGTTTGTTTGTGTCTGTTTGTGTTTGTTTGTGTGTGTTTGTGGCTGTTTGTGTTTGTTTGTGTTTGTTTGTGTTTGTTTGTGTTTTTTTTGTGTGTGTTTGTGTCTGTTTGTGTCTGTTTGTGTCTGTTTGTGTTTGTTTGTGTTTGTTTGTGTTTGTTTGTGTGTTTGTGTCTGTTTGTGTGTGTTTGTGTCTGTTTGTGTCTGTTTGTGTGTGTTTGTGTTTGTTTGTGTTTGTTTGTGTTTGTTTGTGTTTGTTTGTGTGTGTTTGTGTTTGTTTGTGTCTGTTTGTGTTTGTTTGTGTTTGTTTGTGTTTGTTTGTGTTTGTTTGTGTGTGTTTGTGTTTGTTTGTGTCTGTTTGTGTTTGTTTGTGTTTGTTTGTGTTTGTTTGTGTGTGTTTGTGTCTGTTTGTGTGTGTTTGTGTCTGTTTGTGCCTGTTTGTGTGTGTTTGTGTTTGTTTGTGTTTTGTTTGTGTTTGTTTGTGTTTGTTTGTGTTTGTTTGTGTGTGTTTGTGTTAGTTTGTGTCTGTTTGTGTGTGTTTGTGTCTGTTTGTGTTTGTTTGTGTTTGTTTGTGTTCGTTAGTGTGTGTTTGTGTTTGTTTATGTGTGTTTGTGTTTGTTTGTGTCTGTTTGTGTTTGTTTGTGTTTGTTTGTGTCTGTTTGTGTCTGTTTGTGTTTGTTTGTGTTTGTTTGTGTCTGTTTGTGCTTGTTTGTGTGTGTTTGTGTTTGTTTGTGTTTGTTTGTGTCTGTTTGTGTTTGTTTGTGTTTGTTTGTGTTTGTTTGTGTTTGTTTGTGTCTGTTTGTGTCTGTTTGTGTTGGTTTGCGTTTGTTTGTGTCTGTTTGTGCTTGTTTGGTCTGTTTGTGTTTGTTTGTGTCTGTTTGTGTTTGTTTGTGTTTGTTTGTGTTCGTTTGTGTGTGTTTGTGTTTGTTTGTGTTTGTTTGTGTGTGTTTGTGTTTGTTTGTGTTTGTTTGTGTTTGTTTGTGTTTGTTTGTGTGTGTTTGTGTCGGTTTGTGTGTGTTTGTGTCTGTTTGTGTCTGTTTGTGTCTGTTAATGTTTGTTTGTGTTTGTTTGTGTCTGTTAGTGTTTTTGTGTCTGTTTGTGTTTGTTTGTGTCTGTTTGTGTCTGTTTGTGTTTGTTTGTGTTTGTTTGTGTGTGTTTGTGTGTGTTTGTGTCTGTTTGTGTTTGTTTGTGTTTGTTTGTGTTTGTTTGTGTTTGTTTGTGTCTGTTTGTGTCTGTTTGTGTTTGTTTGTGTTTGTTTGTGTCTGTTTGTGCTTGTTTGTGTCTGTTTGAGTTTGTTTGTGTCTGTTTGTGTTTGTTTGTGTTTGTTTGTGTTCGTTTGTGTGTGTTTGTGTGTGTTTGTGTCTGTTTGTGTCTGTTTGTGTCTGTTTGTGTTTGTTTGTGTTTGTTTGTGTTTGTCTGTGTGTGTTTGTGTCTGTTTGTGTGTGTTTGTGTCTGTTTGTGTCTGTTTGTGTGTGTTTGTGTCTGTTTGTGTCTGTTTGTGTCTGTTTGTGTGTGTTTGTGTTTGTTTGTGTTTGTTTGTGTTTGTTTGTGTTTGTTTGTGTTTGTTTGTGTTTGTTTGTGTTTGTTTGTGTGTGTTTGTGTTTGTTTGTGTCTGTTTGTGTTTGTTTGTGTTTGTTTGTTTGTTTGTGTTTGTTTGTGTTTGTTTGTGTCTGTTTGTGTTTTTTTTTGTGTCTGTTTGTGTTTGTTTGTGTTTGTTTGTGTCTGTTTGTGTTTGTTTGTGTCTGTTTGTGTTTGTTTGTGTTTGTTTGTGTTCGTTTGTGTGTGTTTGTGTTTGTTTGTGTTTGTTTGTGTGTGTTTGTGTTTGTTTTTGTTTGTTTGTTTTTGTTTGTGTTTGTTTGTGTGTGTTTGTGTCGGTTTGTGTGTGTTTGTGTCTGTTTGTGTCTGTTAATGTTTGTTTGTGTTTGTTTGTGTCTGTTTGTGTGTTTTTGTGTCTGTTTGTGTTTGTTTGTGTCTGTTTGTGTTTGTTTGTGTTTGTTTGTGTGTGTTTGTGTTTGTTTGTGTCTGTTTGTTTGTGTTTGTTTGTGTTTGTTTGTGTTTGTTTGTGTGTGTTTGTGTTTGTTTGTGTCTGTTTGTGTTTGTTTGTGTTTGTTTGTGTTTGTTTGTGTTTGTTTGTGTTTGTTTGTGTTTGTTTGTGTTTGTTTGTGTTTGTTTGTGTTTGTTTGTGTTTGTTTGTGTTTGTTTGTGTTTGTTTGTGTGTGTTTGTGTCGGTTTGTGTGTGTTTGTGTCTGTTTGTGTCTGTTTATGTTTGTTTGTGTTTGTTTGTGTCTGTTTGTGTGTTTTTGTGTCTGTTTGTGTTTGTTTGTGTCTGTTTGTGTCTGTTTGTGTTTGTTTGTGTTTGTTTGTGTGTGTTTGTGTTTGTTTGTGTCTGTTTGTGTTTGTTTGTGTTTGTTTGTGTTTGTTTGTGTTTGTTTGTGTTTGTTTGTGTCTGTTTGTGTCTGTTTGTGTTTGTTTGTGTTTGTTTGTGTCTGTTTGTGCTTGTTTGTGTCTGTTTGTGTTTGTTTGTGTCTGTTTGTGTTTGTTTGTGTTTGTTTGTGTTCGTTTGTGTGTGTTTGTGTGTGTTTGTGTCTTTTTGTGTTTGTTTGTGTTTGTTTGTGTCTGTTTGTGTGTGTTTGTGTCTGTTTGTGTTTGTTTGTGTTTGTTTGTGTTTGTTTGTGTTTGTTTGTGTTTCTTTGTGTGTGTTTGTGTTTGTTTGTGTCTGTTTGTGTTTGTTTGTGTTTTATTTGTTTGTTTGTGTTTGTTTGTGTCTGTTTGTGCTTGTTTGTGTCTGTTTGTATTTGTTTGTGTCTGTTTGTGTTTGTTTGTGTTTGTTTGTGTTCGTTTGTGTGTGTTTGTGTGTGTTTGTGTCTTTTTGTGTTTGTTTGTGTTTGTTTGTGTCTGTTTGTGTGTGTTTGTGTTTGTTTGTGTTTGTTTGTGTTTGTTTGTGTTTGTTTGTGTTTGTTTGTGTGTGTTTGTGTTTGTTTGTGTCTGTTTGTGTTTGTTTGTGTTTGTTTGTGTTTGTTTGTGTTTGTTTGTGTTTGTTTGTGTGTGTTTGTGTTTGTTTGTGTCTGTTTGTGTTTGTTTGTGTTTGTTTGTTTGTTTGTGTTTGTTTGTGTTTGTTTGTGTTTGTTTGTGTCTGTTTGTGCTTGTTTGTGTCTGTTTGTGTTTGTTTGTGTTTGTTTGTGTCTGTTTGTGTTTGTTTGTGTGTGTTTGTGGCTGTTTGTGTTTATTTGTGTTTGTTTGTGTTTGTTTGTGTTTTTTTTGTGTGTGTTTGTGTCTGTTTGTGTCTGTTTGTGTTTGTTTGTGTTTGTTTGTGTTTGTTTGTGTGTTTGTGTCTGTTTGTGTGTGTTTGTGTCTGTTTGTGTCTGTTTGTGTGTGTTTGTGTTTGTTTGTGTTTGTTTGTGTTTGTTTGTGTTTGTTTGTGTGTGTTTGTGTTTGTTTGTGTCTGTTTGTGTTTGTTTGTGTTTGTTTGTGTTTGTTTGTGTTTGTTTGTGTGTGTTTGTGTTTGTTTGTGTCTGTTTGTGTTTGTTTGTGTTTGTTTGTGTTTGTTTGTGTGTGTTTGTGTCTGTTTGTGTCTGTTTGTGTCTGTTTGTGTTTGTTTGTGTTTGTTTGTGTTTGTTTGTGTGTGTTTGTGTCTGTTTGTGTGTGTTTGTGTCTGTTTGTGTCTGTTTGTGTGTGTTTGTGTTTGTTTGTGTTTGTTTGTGTTTGTTTGTGTTTGTTTGTGTCTGTTTGTGCTTGTTTGTGTGTGGTTGTGTTTGTTTGTGTCTGTTTGTGTTTTTGCTTTGTGTCTGTTTGTGTGTGTTTGTGTCAGTTTGTGTTTGTTTGTGTTTGTTTGTGTCTGTTTGCGTCTGTTTGTGTGTGTTTGTGTCTGTTTGTGTTTGTTTGTGTTTGTTTGTGTTCGTTAGTGTGTGTTTGTGTTTGTTTATGTGTGTTTGTGTTTGTTTGTGTCTGTTTGTGTTTGTTTGTGTTTGTTTGTGTCTGTTTGTGTCTGTTTGTGTTTGTTTGTGTTTGTTTGTGTCTGTTTGTGCTTGTTTGTGTCTGTTTGTGTTTGTTTGTGTCTGTTTGTGTTTGTTTGTGTTTGTTTGTGTTCGTTTGTGTGTGTTTGTGTTTGTTTGAGTTTGTTTGTGTGTGTTTGTGTTTGTTTGTGTCTGTTTGTGTCTGTTTGTGTCTGTTTGTGTGTGTTTGTGCTTGTTTGTGTTTGTTTGTGTTTGTTTGTGTTTGTTTGTGTTTGTTTGTGTGTGTTTGTGTTAGTTTGTGTCTGTTTGTGTGTGTTTGTGTCTGTTTGTGTTTGTTTGTGTTTGTTTGTGTTCGTTAGTGTGTGTTTGTGTTTGTTTATGTGTGTTTGTGTTTGTTTGTGTCTGTTTGTGTTTGTTTGTGTTTGTTTGTGTCTGTTTGTGTCTGTTTGTGTTTGTTTGTGTTTGTTTGTGTCTGTTTGTGCTTGTTTGTGTGTGTTTGTGTTTGTTTGTGTTTGTTTGTGTCTGTTTGTGTTTGTTTGTGTTTGTTTGTGTTTGTTTGTGTTTGTTTGTGTCTGTTTGTGTCTGTTTGTGTTTGTTTGTATTTGTTTGTGTCTGTTTGTGTTTGTTTGTGTTTGTTTGTGTTTGTTTGTGTTTGTTTGTGTTTGTTTGTGTTTGTTTGTGTTTGTTTGTGTGTGTTTGTGTTAGTTTGTGTCTGTTTGTGTGTGTTTGTGTTTGTTTGTGTCTGTTTGTGTCTGTTTGTGTTTGTTTGTGTTTGTTTGTGTTTGTTTGTGTTTGTTTGTGTGTGTTTGTGTTTGTTTGTGTCTTTTTGTGTTTGTTTGTGTTTGTTTGTATTTGTTTGTGTTTGTTTGTGTTTGTTTGTGTCTGTTTGTGTCTGTTTGTGTGTATTTGTGTTTGTTTGTGTTTGTTTGTGTCTGTTTGTGTTTGTTTGTGTCTGTTTGTGTGTGTTTGTGTCAGTTTGTGTTTGTTTGTGTTTGTTTGTGTTTGTTTGTGTCTGTTTGTGTCTGTTTGTGTTTGTTTGTGTCTGTTTGTGTTTGTTTGTGTCTGTTTGTGTTTGTTTGTGTTTGTTTGTGTCTGTTTGTGCTTGTTTGTGTTTGTTTGTGTTTGTATGTGTTTGTTTGTGTTTGTTTGTGTTTGTTTGTGTGTGTTTGTGTCTGTTTGTGTTTGTTTGTGTTTGTTTGTGTCTGTTTGTGTCTGTTTGTGTTTGTTTGTGTCTGTTTGTGTTTGTTTGTGTCTGTTTGTGTTTGTTTGTGTTTGTTTGTGTCTGTTTGTGCTTGTTTGTGTGTGGTTGTGTTTGTTTGTGTCTGTTTGTGTTTTTGCTTTGTGTCTGTTTGTGTGTGTTTGTGTCAGTTTGTGTTTGTTTGTGTTTGTTTGTGTCTGTTTGCGTCTGTTTGTGTGTGTTTGTGTCTGTTTGTGTTTGTTTGTGTTTGTTTGTGTTCGTTAGTGTGTGTTTGTGTTTGTTTATGTGTGTTTGTGTTTGTTTGTGTCTGTTTGTGTTTGTTTGTGTTTGTTTGTGTCTGTTTGTGTCTGTTTGTGTTTGTTTGTGTTTGTTTGTGTCTGTTTGTGCTTGTTTGTGTCTGTTTGTGTTTGTTTGTGTCTGTTTGTGTTTGTTTGTGTTTGTTTGTGTTCGTTTGTGTGTGTTTGTGTTTGTTTGAGTTTGTTTGTGTGTGTTTGTGTTTGTTTGTGTCTGTTTGTGTCTGTTTGTGTCTGTTTGTGTGTGTTTGTGCTTGTTTGTGTTTGTTTGTGTTTGTTTGTGTTTGTTTGTGTTTGTTTGTGTGTGTTTGTGTTAGTTTGTGTCTGTTTGTGTGTGTTTGTGTCTGTTTGTGTTTGTTTGTGTTTGTTTGTGTTCGTTAGTGTGTGTTTGTGTTTGTTTATGTGTGTTTGTGTTTGTTTGTGTCTGTTTGTGTTTGTTTGTGTTTGTTTGTGTCTGTTTGTGTCTGTTTGTGTTTGTTTGTGTTCGTTTGTGTGTGTTTGTGTTTGTTTGAGTTTGTTTGTGTGTGTTTGTGTTTGTTTGTGTCTGTTTGTGTCTGTTTGTGTCTGTTTGTGTGTGTTTGTGCTTGTTTGTGTTTGTTTGTGTTTGTTTGTGTTTGTTTGTGTTTGTTTGTGTGTGTTTGTGTTAGTTTGTGTCTGTTTGTGTGTGTTTGTGTCTGTTTGTGTTTGTTTGTGTTTGTTTGTGTTCGTTAGTGTGTGTTTGTGTTTGTTTATGTGTGTTTGTGTTTGTTTGTGTCTGTTTGTGTTTGTTTGTGTTTGTTTGTGTCTGTTTGTGTCTGTTTGTGTTTGTTTGTGTTTGTTTGTGTCTGTTTGTGCTTGTTTGTGTGTGTTTGTGTTTGTTTGTGTTTGTTTGTGTCTGTTTGTGTTTGTTTGTGTTTGTTTGTGTTTGTTTGTGTTTGTTTGTGTCTGTTTGTGTCTGTTTGTGTCTGTTTGTGTTTGTTTGTATTTGTTTGTGTCTGTTTGTGTTTGTTTGTGTTTGTTTGTGTTTGTTTGTGTTAGTTTGTGTCTGTTTGTGTGTGTTTGTGTTTGTTTGTGTCTGTTTGTGTCTGTTTGTGTTTGTTTGTGTTTGTTTGAGTTTGTTTGTGTGTGTTTGTGTTTGTTTGTGTCTGTTTGTGTCTGTTTGTGTCTGTTTGTGTGTGTTTGTGCTTGTTTGTGTTTGTTTGTGTTTGTTTGTGTTTGTTTGTGTTTGTTTGTGTGTGTTTGTGTTAGTTTGTGTCTGTTTGTGTGTGTTTGTGTCTGTTTGTGTTTGTTTGTGTTTGTTTGTGTTCGTTAGTGTGTGTTTGTGTTTGTTTATGTGTGTTTGTGTTTGTTTGTGTCTGTTTGTGTTTGTTTGTGTTTGTTTGTGTCTGTTTGTGTCTGTTTGTGTTTGTTTGTGTTTGTTTGTGTCTGTTTGTGCTTGTTTGTGTGTGTTTGTGTTTGTTTGTGTTTGTTTGTGTCTGTTTGTGTTTGTTTGTGTTTGTTTGTGTTTGTTTGTGTTTGTTTGTGTCTGTTTGTGTCTGTTTGTGTTTGTTTGTATTTGTTTGTGTCTGTTTGTGTTTGTTTGTGTTTGTTTGTGTTTGTTTGTGTTAGTTTGTGTCTGTTTGTGTGTGTTTGTGTTTGTTTGTGTCTGTTTGTGTCTGTTTGTGTTTGTTTGTGTTTGTTTGTGTTTGTTTGTGTTTGTTTGTGTTTGTTTGTGTCTGTTTGTGTCTGTTTGTGTTTGTTTGTATTTGTTTGTGTTTGTTTGTGTTTGTTTGTGTTTGTTTGTGTGTGTTTGTGTTAGTTTGTGTCTGTTTGTGTGTGTTTGTGTTTGTTTGTGTCTGTTTGTGTCTGTTTGTGTTTGTTTGTGTTTGTTTGTGTTTGTTTGTGTGTGTTTGTGTCTGTTTGTGTCTGTTTGTGTTTGTTTGTGTCTGTGTTTGTTTGTGTCTGTTTGTGTTTGTTTGTGTTTGTTTGTGTCTGTTTGTGCTTGTTTGTGTTTGTTTGTGTTTGTATGTGTTTGTTTGTGTTTGTTTGTGTTTGTTTGTGTGTGTTTGTGTCTGTTTGTGTTTGTTTGTGTCTGTTTGTGTGTGTTTGTGTCAGTTTGTGTTTGTTTGTGTTTGTTTGTGTTTGTTTGTGTCTGTTTGTGTCTGTTTGTGTTTGTTTGTGTCTGTTTGTGTTTGTTTGTGTCTGTTTGTGTTTGTTTGTGTTTGTTTGTGTCTGTTTGTGCTTGTTTGTGTTTGTTTGTGTTTGTATGTGTTTGTTTGTGTTTGTTTGTGTTTGTTTGTGTGTGTTTGTGTCTGTTTGTGTGTGTTTGTGTCTGTTTGTGTCTGTTTGTGTGTGTTTGTGTCTGTTTGTGTTTGTTTGTGTTTGTTTGTGTTTGTTTGTGTCTGTTTGTGTTTGTTTGTGTCTGTTTGTGTTTGTTTGTGTTTGTTTGTGTCTGTTTGTGCTTGTTTGTGTGTGTTTGTGTTTGTTTGTGTCTGTTTGTGTCTGTTTGTGTCTGTTTGTGTTTGTTTGTGTCTGTTTGTGCTTGTTTGTGTGTGTTTGTGTTTGTTTGTGTCTGTTTGTGTCGTTTTGTGTTTGTTTGTGTTTGTTTGTGTCTGTTTGTGCTTGTTTGTGTCTGTTTGTGTTTGTTTGTGTCTGTTTGTGTTTGTTTGTGTTTGTTTGTGTTTGTTTGTGTTTGTTTGTGTTTGTTTGTGTCTGTTTGTGTCTGTTTGTGTCTGTTTGTGTTTGTTTGTGTCTGTTTGTGTGTGTTTGTGTCTGTTTGTGTCTGTTTGTGTGTGTTTGTGTTTGTTTGTGTTTGTTTGTGTTTGTTTGTGTTTGTTTGTGTTTGTTTGTGTGTGTTTGTGTTTGTTTGTGTCTGTTTGTGTTTGTTTGTGTTTGTTTGTGTTTGTTTGTGTTTGTTTGTGTTTGTTTGTGTGTGTTTGTGTTTGTTTGTGTCTGTTTGTGTTTGTTTGTGTTTGTTTGTTTGTTTGTGTTTGTTTGTGTTTGTTTATGTTTGTTTGTGTTTGTTTGTGTTTGTTTGTGTTTGTTTGTGTCTGTTTGTGCTTGTTTGTGTCTGTTTGTGTTTGTTTGTGTCTGTTTGTGTTTGTTTGTGTTTGTTTGTGTTCGTTTGTGTGTGTTTGTGTGTGTTTGTGTCTTTTTGTGTTTGTTTGTGTTTGTTTGTCTGTTTGTGTGTGTTTGTGTGTGTTTGTGTCTGTTTGTGTCTGTTTGTGTTTATTTGTGTTTGTTTGTGTTTGTTTGTGGTGTTTGTTTGTGTTCGTTAGTGTGTGTTTGTGTTTGTTTATGTGTGTTTGTGTTTGTTTGTGTCTGTTTGTGTCTGTTTGTGCTTGTTTGTGTCTGTTTGTGTTTGTTTGTGTCTGTTTGTGTCTGTTTGTGTCTGTTTGTGTTTGTTTGTGTCTGTTTGTGCTTGTTTGTGTGTGTTTGTGTTTGTTTGTGTCTGTTTGTGTCTGTTTGTGTTTGTTTGTGTTTGTTTGTGTCTGTTTTTGCTTGTTTGTGTCTGTTTGTGTTTGTTTGTGTCTGTTTGTGTTTGTTTGTGTTTGTTTGTGTTTGTTTGTGTTTGTTTGTGTCTGTTTGTGCTTGTTTGTGTCTGTTTGTGTTTGTTTGTGTCTGTTTGTGTTTGTTTGTGTTTGTTTGTGTGTGTTTGTGTCGGTTTGTGTGTGTTTGTGTCTGTTTGTGTGTGTTTGTGTCTGTTTGTGTCTGTTTGTGTCTGTTTGTGTTTGTTTGTGTTTGTTTGTGTTCGCTTGTGTGTGTTTGTGTTTGTTTGTGTTTGTATGTGTTTGTTTGTGTTTGTTTGTGTTTGTTTGTGTGTGTTTGTGTCTGTTTGTGTGTGTTTGTGTCTGTTTGTGTCTGTTTGTGTGTGTTTGTGTCTGTTTGTGTTTGTTTGTGTTTGTTTGTGTTTGTTTGTGTTTGTTTGTGTGTGTTTGTGTCTGTTTGTGTGTGTTTGTGTCTGTTTGTGTCTGTTTGTGTGTGTTTGTGTTTGTTTGTGTTTGTTTGTGTTTGTTTGTGTGTGCTTGTGTTTGTTTGTGTCTGTTTGTGTTTGTTTGTGTTTGTTTGTGCCTGTTTGTGTTTGTTTGTGTGTGTGTGTGTTTGTGTTTGTTTGTGTTTGTTTGTGTTTGTTTGTGTCTGTTTGTGTCTGTTTGTGTTTGTTTGTGTTTGTTTGTGTCTGTTTGTGCTTGTTTGTGTCTGTTTGTGTTTGTTTGTGTCTGTTTGTGTTTGTTTGTGTTTGTTTGTGTTCGTTTGTGTGTGTTTGTGTGTGTTTGTGTCTTTTTGTGTTTGTTTGTGTTTGTTTGTGTCTGTTTGTGTTTGTTTGTGTTTGTTTGTGTCTGTTTGTGTCTGTTTGTGTTTGTTTGTGGTGTTTGTTTGTGTCTGTTTGTGTTTGTTTGTGTTTGTTTGTTTGTGTTTGTTTGTGTCTGTTTGTGTTTGTTTGTGTCTGTTTGTGTTTGTTTGTGTGTGTTTGTGTCTGTTTGTGTTTGTTTGTGTTTGTTTGTGTTTGTTTGTGTTTGTTTGTGTGTGTTTGTGTCTGTTTGTGTCTGTTTGTGTTTGTTTGTGTTTGTTTGTGTGTTTGTGTCTGTTTGTGTGTGTTTGTGTCTGTTTGTGTCTGTTTGTGTGTGTTTGTGTTTGTTTGTGTCTGTTTGTGTTTGTTTGTGTTTGTTTGTTTGTTTGTGTTTGTTTGTGTTTGTTTGTGTTTGTTTGTGTTTGTTTGTTTGTTTGTGTTTGTTTGTGTTTGTTTGTGTCTGTTTGTGTTTGTTTGTGTCTGTTTGTGTTTGTTTGTGTTTGTTTGTGTCTGTTTGTGTTTGTTTGTGTCTGTTTGTGTTTGTTTGTGTTTGTTTGTGTTCGTTTGTGTGTGTTTGTGTTTGTTTGTGTTTGTTTGTGTGTGTTTGTGTTTGTTTTTGTTTGTTTGTTTTTGTTTGTGTTTGTTTGTGTGTGTTTGTGTCGGTTTGTGTGTGTTTGTGTCTGTTTGTGTCTGTTAATGTTTGTTTGTGTTTGTTTGTGTCTGTTTGTGTGTTTTTGTGTCTGTTTGTGTTTGTTTGTGTCTGTTTGTGTTTGTTTGTGTTTGTTTGTGTGTGTTTGTGTTTGTTTGTGTCTGTTTGTTTGTTTGTGTTTGTTTGTGTTTGTTTGTGTTTGTTTGTGTGTGTTTGTGTTTGTTTGTGTCTGTTTGTGTTTGTTTGTGTTTGTTTGTGTTTGTTTGTGTTTGTTTGTGTTTGTTTGTGTTTGTTTGTGTTTGTTTGTGTTTGTTTGTGTTTGTTTGTGTTTGTTTGTGTTTGTTTGTGTTTGTTTGTGTGTGTTTGTGTCGGTTTGTGTGTGTTTGTGTCTGTTTGTGTCTGTTTATGTTTGTTTGTGTTTGTTTGTGTCTGTTTGTGTGTTTTTGTGTCTGTTTGTGTTTGTTTGTGTCTGTTTGTGTCTGTTTGTGTTTGTTTGTGTTTGTTTGTGTGTGTTTGTGTTTGTTTGTGTCTGTTTGTGTTTGTTTGTGTTTGTTTGTGTTTGTTTGTGTTTGTTTGTGTTTGTTTGTGTCTGTTTGTGTCTGTTTGTGTTTGTTTGTGTTTGTTTGTGTCTGTTTGTGCTTGTTTGTGTCTGTTTGTGTTTGTTTGTGTCTGTTTGTGTTTGTTTGTGTTTGTTTGTGTTCGTTTGTGTGTGTTTGTGTGTGTTTGTGTCTTTTTGTGTTTGTTTGTGTTTGTTTGTGTCTGTTTGTGTGTGTTTGTGTCTGTTTGTGTTTGTTTGTGTTTGTTTGTGTTTGTTTGTGTTTGTTTGTGTTTGTTTGTGTGTGTTTGTGTTTGTTTGTGTCTGTTTGTGTTTGTTTGTGTTTTATTTGTTTGTTTGTGTTTGTTTGTGTCTGTTTGTGCTTGTTTGTGTCTGTTTGTATTTGTTTGTGTCTGTTTGTGTTTGTTTGTGTTTGTTTGTGTTCGTTTGTGTGTGTTTGTGTGTGTTTGTGTCTTTTTGTGTTTGTTTGTGTTTGTTTGTGTCTGTTTGTGTCTGTTTGTGTGTGTTTGTGTTTGTTTGTGTTTGTTTGTGTTTGTTTGTGTTTGTTTGTGTTTGTTTGTGTGTGTTTGTGTTTGTTTGTGTCTGTTTGTGTTTGTTTGTGTTTGTTTGTGTTTGTTTGTGTTTGTTTGTGTTTGTTTGTGTGTGTTTGTGTTTGTTTGTGTCTGTTTGTGTTTGTTTGTGTTTGTTTGTTTGTTTGTGTTTGTTTGTGTTTGTTTGTGTTTGTTTGTGTCTGTTTGTGCTTGTTTGTGTCTGTTTGTGTTTGTTTGTGTCTGTTTGTGTTTGTTTGAGTTTGTTTGTGTTCGTTTGTGTGTGTTTGTGTGTGTTTGTGTCTTTTTGTGTTTGTTTGTGTCTGTTTGTGTGTGTTTGTGTGTGTTTGTGTCTGTTTGTGTTTATTTGTGTTTGTTTGTGTTTGTTTGTGTCTGTTTGTGTTTGTTTGTGTGTGTTTGTGGCTGTTTGTGTTTATTTGTGTTTGTTTGCGTTTGTTTGTGTTTTTTTTGTGTGTGTTTGTGTCTGTTTGTGTCTGTTTGTGTCTGTTTGTGTTTGTTTGTGTTTGTTTGTGTTTGTTTGTGTGTTTGTGTCTGTTTGTGTGTGTTTGTGTCTGTTTGTGTCTGTTTGTGTGTGTTTGTGTCTGTTTGTGTTTGTTTGTGTTTGTTTGTGTCTGTTTGTGCTTGTTTGTGTCTGTTTGTGTTTGTTTGTGTCTGTTTGTGTTTGTTTGTGTTTGTTTGTGTTCGTTTGTGTGTGTTTGTGTTTGTTTGAGTTTGTTTGTGTGTGTTTGTGTTTGTTTGTGTCTGTTTGTGTCTGTTTGTGTCTGTTTGTGTGTGTTTGTGCTTGTTTGTGTTTGTTTGTGTTTGTTTGTGTTTGTTTGTGTTTGTTTGTGTGTGTTTGTGTTAGTTTGTGTCTGTTTGTGTGTGTTTGTGTCTGTTTGTGTTTGTTTGTGTTTGTTTGTGTTCGTTAGTGTGTGTTTGTGTTTGTTTATGTGTGTTTGTGTTTGTTTGTGTCTGTTTGTGTTTGTTTGTGTTTGTTTGTGTCTGTTTGTGTCTGTTTGTGTTTGTTTGTGTTTGTTTGTGTCTGTTTGTGCTTGTTTGTGTGTGTTTGTGTTTGTTTGTGTTTGTTTGTGTCTGTTTGTGTTTGTTTGTGTTTGTTTGTGTTTGTTTGTGTTTGTTTGTGTCTGTTTGTGTCTGTTTGTGTTTGTTTGTATTTGTTTGTGTCTGTTTGTGTTTGTTTGTGTTTGTTTGTGTTTGTTTGTGTTTGTTTGTGTTTGTTTGTGTTTGTTTGTGTTTGTTTGTGTGTGTTTGTGTTAGTTTGTGTCTGTTTGTGTGTGTTTGTGTTTGTTTGTGTCTGTTTGTGTCTGTTTGTGTTTGTTTGTGTTTGTTTGTGTTTGTTTGTGTTTGTTTGTGTGTGTTTGTGTTTGTTTGTGTCTTTTTGTGTTTGTTTGTGTTTGTTTGTATTTGTTTGTGTTTGTTTGTGTTTGTTTGTGTCTGTTTGTGTCTGTTTGTGTGTATTTGTGTTTGTTTGTGTTTGTTTGTGTCTGTTTGTGTTTGTTTGTGTCTGTTTGTGTGTGTTTGTGTCAGTTTGTGTTTGTTTGTGTTTGTTTGTGTTTGTTTGTGTCTGTTTGTGTCTGTTTGTGTTTGTTTGTGTCTGTTTGTGTTTGTTTGTGTCTGTTTGTGTTTGTTTGTGTTTGTTTGTGTCTGTTTGTGCTTGTTTGTGTTTGTTTGTGTTTGTATGTGTTTGTTTGTGTTTGTTTGTGTTTGTTTGTGTGTGTTTGTGTCTGTTTGTGTTTGTTTGTGTTTGTTTGTGTCTGTTTGTGTCTGTTTGTGTTTGTTTGTGTCTGTTTGTGTTTGTTTGTGTCTGTTTGTGTTTGTTTGTGTTTGTTTGTGTCTGTTTGTGCTTGTTTGTGTGTGGTTGTGTTTGTTTGTGTCTGTTTGTGTTTTTGCTTTGTGTCTGTTTGTGTGTGTTTGTGTCAGTTTGTGTTTGTTTGTGTTTGTTTGTGTCTGTTTGCGTCTGTTTGTGTGTGTTTGTGTCTGTTTGTGTTTGTTTGTGTTTGTTTGTGTTCGTTAGTGTGTGTTTGTGTTTGTTTATGTGTGTTTGTGTTTGTTTGTGTCTGTTTGTGTTTGTTTGTGTTTGTTTGTGTCTGTTTGTGTCTGTTTGTGTTTGTTTGTGTTTGTTTGTGTCTGTTTGTGCTTGTTTGTGTCTGTTTGTGTTTGTTTGTGTCTGTTTGTGTTTGTTTGTGTTTGTTTGTGTTCGTTTGTGTGTGTTTGTGTTTGTTTGAGTTTGTTTGTGTGTGTTTGTGTTTGTTTGTGTCTGTTTGTGTCTGTTTGTGTCTGTTTGTGTGTGTTTGTGCTTGTTTGTGTTTGTTTGTGTTTGTTTGTGTTTGTTTGTGTTTGTTTGTGTGTGTTTGTGTTAGTTTGTGTCTGTTTGTGTGTGTTTGTGTCTGTTTGTGTTTGTTTGTGTTTGTTTGTGTTCGTTAGTGTGTGTTTGTGTTTGTTTATGTGTGTTTGTGTTTGTTTGTGTCTGTTTGTGTTTGTTTGTGTTTGTTTGTGTCTGTTTGTGTCTGTTTGTGTTTGTTTGTGTTCGTTTGTGTGTGTTTGTGTTTGTTTGAGTTTGTTTGTGTGTGTTTGTGTTTGTTTGTGTCTGTTTGTGTCTGTTTGTGTCTGTTTGTGTGTGTTTGTGCTTGTTTGTGTTTGTTTGTGTTTGTTTGTGTTTGTTTGTGTTTGTTTGTGTGTGTTTGTGTTAGTTTGTGTCTGTTTGTGTGTGTTTGTGTCTGTTTGTGTTTGTTTGTGTTTGTTTGTGTTCGTTAGTGTGTGTTTGTGTTTGTTTATGTGTGTTTGTGTTTGTTTGTGTCTGTTTGTGTTTGTTTGTGTTTGTTTGTGTCTGTTTGTGTCTGTTTGTGTTTGTTTGTGTTTGTTTGTGTCTGTTTGTGCTTGTTTGTGTGTGTTTGTGTTTGTTTGTGTTTGTTTGTGTCTGTTTGTGTTTGTTTGTGTTTGTTTGTGTTTGTTTGTGTTTGTTTGTGTCTGTTTGTGTCTGTTTGTGTCTGTTTGTGTTTGTTTGTATTTGTTTGTGTCTGTTTGTGTTTGTTTGTGTTTGTTTGTGTTTGTTTGTGTTAGTTTGTGTCTGTTTGTGTGTGTTTGTGTTTGTTTGTGTCTGTTTGTGTCTGTTTGTGTTTGTTTGTGTTTGTTTGAGTTTGTTTGTGTGTGTTTGTGTTTGTTTGTGTCTGTTTGTGTCTGTTTGTGTCTGTTTGTGTGTGTTTGTGCTTGTTTGTGTTTGTTTGTGTTTGTTTGTGTTTGTTTGTGTTTGTTTGTGTGTGTTTGTGTTAGTTTGTGTCTGTTTGTGTGTGTTTGTGTCTGTTTGTGTTTGTTTGTGTTTGTTTGTGTTCGTTAGTGTGTGTTTGTGTTTGTTTATGTGTGTTTGTGTTTGTTTGTGTCTGTTTGTGTTTGTTTGTGTTTGTTTGTGTCTGTTTGTGTCTGTTTGTGTTTGTTTGTGTTTGTTTGTGTCTGTTTGTGCTTGTTTGTGTGTGTTTGTGTTTGTTTGTGTTTGTTTGTGTCTGTTTGTGTTTGTTTGTGTTTGTTTGTGTTTGTTTGTGTTTGTTTGTGTCTGTTTGTGTCTGTTTGTGTTTGTTTGTATTTGTTTGTGTCTGTTTGTGTTTGTTTGTGTTTGTTTGTGTTTGTTTGTGTTAGTTTGTGTCTGTTTGTGTGTGTTTGTGTTTGTTTGTGTCTGTTTGTGTCTGTTTGTGTTTGTTTGTGTTTGTTTGTGTTTGTTTGTGTTTGTTTGTGTTTGTTTGTGTCTGTTTGTGTCTGTTTGTGTTTGTTTGTATTTGTTTGTGTTTGTTTGTGTTTGTTTGTGTTTGTTTGTGTGTGTTTGTGTTAGTTTGTGTCTGTTTGTGTGTGTTTGTGTTTGTTTGTGTCTGTTTGTGTCTGTTTGTGTTTGTTTGTGTTTGTTTGTGTTTGTTTGTGTGTGTTTGTGTCTGTTTGTGTCTGTTTGTGTTTGTTTGTGTCTGTGTTTGTTTGTGTCTGTTTGTGTTTGTTTGTGTTTGTTTGTGTCTGTTTGTGCTTGTTTGTGTTTGTTTGTGTTTGTATGTGTTTGTTTGTGTTTGTTTGTGTTTGTTTGTGTGTGTTTGTGTCTGTTTGTGTTTGTTTGTGTCTGTTTGTGTGTGTTTGTGTCAGTTTGTGTTTGTTTGTGTTTGTTTGTGTTTGTTTGTGTCTGTTTGTGTCTGTTTGTGTTTGTTTGTGTCTGTTTGTGTTTGTTTGTGTCTGTTTGTGTTTGTTTGTGTTTGTTTGTGTCTGTTTGTGCTTGTTTGTGTTTGTTTGTGTTTGTATGTGTTTGTTTGTGTTTGTTTGTGTTTGTTTGTGTGTGTTTGTGTCTGTTTGTGTGTGTTTGTGTCTGTTTGTGTCTGTTTGTGTGTGTTTGTGTCTGTTTGTGTTTGTTTGTGTTTGTTTGTGTTTGTTTGTGTCTGTTTGTGTTTGTTTGTGTCTGTTTGTGTTTGTTTGTGTTTGTTTGTGTCTGTTTGTGCTTGTTTGTGTGTGTTTGTGTTTGTTTGTGTCTGTTTGTGTCTGTTTGTGTCTGTTTGTGTTTGTTTGTGTCTGTTTGTGCTTGTTTGTGTGTGTTTGTGTTTGTTTGTGTCTGTTTGTGTCGTTTTGTGTTTGTTTGTGTTTGTTTGTGTCTGTTTGTGCTTGTTTGTGTCTGTTTGTGTTTGTTTGTGTCTGTTTGTGTTTGTTTGTGTTTGTTTGTGTTTGTTTGTGTTTGTTTGTGTTTGTTTGTGTCTGTTTGTGTCTGTTTGTGTCTGTTTGTGTTTGTTTGTGTCTGTTTGTGTGTGTTTGTGTCTGTTTGTGTCTGTTTGTGTGTGTTTGTGTTTGTTTGTGTTTGTTTGTGTTTGTTTGTGTTTGTTTGTGTTTGTTTGTGTGTGTTTGTGTTTGTTTGTGTCTGTTTGTGTTTGTTTGTGTTTGTTTGTGTTTGTTTGTGTTTGTTTGTGTTTGTTTGTGTGTGTTTGTGTTTGTTTGTGTCTGTTTGTGTTTGTTTGTGTTTGTTTGTTTGTTTGTGTTTGTTTGTGTTTGTTTATGTTTGTTTGTGTTTGTTTGTGTTTGTTTGTGTTTGTTTGTGTCTGTTTGTGCTTGTTTGTGTCTGTTTGTGTTTGTTTGTGTCTGTTTGTGTTTGTTTGTGTTTGTTTGTGTTCGTTTGTGTGTGTTTGTGTGTGTTTGTGTCTTTTTGTGTTTGTTTGTGTTTGTTTGTCTGTTTGTGTGTGTTTGTGTGTGTTTGTGTCTGTTTGTGTCTGTTTGTGTTTATTTGTGTTTGTTTGTGTTTGTTTGTGGTGTTTGTTTGTGTTCGTTAGTGTGTGTTTGTGTTTGTTTATGTGTGTTTGTGTTTGTTTGTGTCTGTTTGTGTCTGTTTGTGCTTGTTTGTGTCTGTTTGTGTTTGTTTGTGTCTGTTTGTGTCTGTTTGTGTCTGTTTGTGTTTGTTTGTGTCTGTTTGTGCTTGTTTGTGTGTGTTTGTGTTTGTTTGTGTCTGTTTGTGTCTGTTTGTGTTTGTTTGTGTTTGTTTGTGTCTGTTTTTGCTTGTTTGTGTCTGTTTGTGTTTGTTTGTGTCTGTTTGTGTTTGTTTGTGTTTGTTTGTGTTTGTTTGTGTTTGTTTGTGTCTGTTTGTGCTTGTTTGTGTCTGTTTGTGTTTGTTTGTGTCTGTTTGTGTTTGTTTGTGTTTGTTTGTGTGTGTTTGTGTCGGTTTGTGTGTGTTTGTGTCTGTTTGTGTGTGTTTGTGTCTGTTTGTGTCTGTTTGTGTCTGTTTGTGTTTGTTTGTGTTTGTTTGTGTTCGCTTGTGTGTGTTTGTGTTTGTTTGTGTTTGTATGTGTTTGTTTGTGTTTGTTTGTGTTTGTTTGTGTGTGTTTGTGTCTGTTTGTGTGTGTTTGTGTCTGTTTGTGTCTGTTTGTGTGTGTTTGTGTCTGTTTGTGTTTGTTTGTGTTTGTTTGTGTTTGTTTGTGTTTGTTTGTGTGTGTTTGTGTCTGTTTGTGTGTGTTTGTGTCTGTTTGTGTCTGTTTGTGTGTGTTTGTGTTTGTTTGTGTTTGTTTGTGTTTGTTTGTGTGTGCTTGTGTTTGTTTGTGTCTGTTTGTGTTTGTTTGTGTTTGTTTGTGCCTGTTTGTGTTTGTTTGTGTGTGTGTGTGTTTGTGTTTGTTTGTGTTTGTTTGTGTTTGTTTGTGTCTGTTTGTGTCTGTTTGTGTTTGTTTGTGTTTGTTTGTGTCTGTTTGTGCTTGTTTGTGTCTGTTTGTGTTTGTTTGTGTCTGTTTGTGTTTGTTTGTGTTTGTTTGTGTTCGTTTGTGTGTGTTTGTGTGTGTTTGTGTCTTTTTGTGTTTGTTTGTGTTTGTTTGTGTCTGTTTGTGTTTGTTTGTGTTTGTTTGTGTCTGTTTGTGTCTGTTTGTGTTTGTTTGTGGTGTTTGTTTGTGTCTGTTTGTGTTTGTTTGTGTTTGTTTGTTTGTGTTTGTTTGTGTCTGTTTGTGTTTGTTTGTGTCTGTTTGTGTTTGTTTGTGTGTGTTTGTGTCTGTTTGTGTTTGTTTGTGTTTGTTTGTGTTTGTTTGTGTTTGTTTGTGTGTGTTTGTGTCTGTTTGTGTCTGTTTGTGTCTGTTTGTGTTTGTTTGTGTTTGTTTGTGTGTTTGTGTCTGTTTGTGTGTGTTTGTGTCTGTTTGTGTCTGTTTGTGTGTGTTTGTGTTTGTTTGTGTCTGTTTGTGTTTGTTTGTGTTTGTTTGTTTGTTTGTGTTTGTTTGTGTTTGTTTGTGTTTGTTTGTGTTTGTTTGTTTGTTTGTGTTTGTTTGTGTTTGTTTGTGTCTGTTTGTGTTTGTTTGTGTCTGTTTGTGTTTGTTTGTGTTTGTTTGTGTCTGTTTGTGTTTGTTTGTGTCTGTTTGTGTTTGTTTGTGTTTGTTTGTGTTCGTTTGTGTGTGTTTGTGTTTGTTTGTGTTTGTTTGTGTGTGTTTGTGTTTGTTTTTGTTTGTTTGTTTTTGTTTGTGTTTGTTTGTGTGTGTTTGTGTCGGTTTGTGTGTGTTTGTGTCTGTTTGTGTCTGTTAATGTTTGTTTGTGTTTGTTTGTGTCTGTTTGTGTGTTTTTGTGTCTGTTTGTGTTTGTTTGTGTCTGTTTGTGTTTGTTTGTGTTTGTTTGTGTGTGTTTGTGTTTGTTTGTGTCTGTTTGTTTGTTTGTGTTTGTTTGTGTTTGTTTGTGTTTGTTTGTGTGTGTTTGTGTTTGTTTGTGTCTGTTTGTGTTTGTTTGTGTTTGTTTGTGTTTGTTTGTGTTTGTTTGTGTTTGTTTGTGTTTGTTTGTGTTTGTTTGTGTTTGTTTGTGTTTGTTTGTGTTTGTTTGTGTTTGTTTGTGTTTGTTTGTGTGTGTTTGTGTCGGTTTGTGTGTGTTTGTGTCTGTTTGTGTCTGTTTATGTTTGTTTGTGTTTGTTTGTGTCTGTTTGTGTGTTTTTGTGTCTGTTTGTGTTTGTTTGTGTCTGTTTGTGTCTGTTTGTGTTTGTTTGTGTTTGTTTGTGTGTGTTTGTGTTTGTTTGTGTCTGTTTGTGTTTGTTTGTGTTTGTTTGTGTTTGTTTGTGTTTGTTTGTGTTTGTTTGTGTCTGTTTGTGTCTGTTTGTGTTTGTTTGTGTTTGTTTGTGTCTGTTTGTGCTTGTTTGTGTCTGTTTGTGTTTGTTTGTGTCTGTTTGTGTTTGTTTGTGTTTGTTTGTGTTCGTTTGTGTGTGTTTGTGTGTGTTTGTGTCTTTTTGTGTTTGTTTGTGTTTGTTTGTGTCTGTTTGTGTGTGTTTGTGTCTGTTTGTGTTTGTTTGTGTTTGTTTGTGTTTGTTTGTGTTTGTTTGTGTTTGTTTGTGTGTGTTTGTGTTTGTTTGTGTCTGTTTGTGTTTGTTTGTGTTTTATTTGTTTGTTTGTGTTTGTTTGTGTCTGTTTGTGCTTGTTTGTGTCTGTTTGTATTTGTTTGTGTCTGTTTGTGTTTGTTTGTGTTTGTTTGTGTTCGTTTGTGTGTGTTTGTGTGTGTTTGTGTCTTTTTGTGTTTGTTTGTGTTTGTTTGTGTCTGTTTGTGTCTGTTTGTGTGTGTTTGTGTTTGTTTGTGTTTGTTTGTGTTTGTTTGTGTTTGTTTGTGTTTGTTTGTGTGTGTTTGTGTTTGTTTGTGTCTGTTTGTGTTTGTTTGTGTTTGTTTGTGTTTGTTTGTGTTTGTTTGTGTTTGTTTGTGTGTGTTTGTGTTTGTTTGTGTCTGTTTGTGTTTGTTTGTGTTTGTTTGTTTGTTTGTGTTTGTTTGTGTTTGTTTGTGTTTGTTTGTGTCTGTTTGTGCTTGTTTGTGTCTGTTTGTGTTTGTTTGTGTCTGTTTGTGTTTGTTTGAGTTTGTTTGTGTTCGTTTGTGTGTGTTTGTGTGTGTTTGTGTCTTTTTGTGTTTGTTTGTGTCTGTTTGTGTGTGTTTGTGTGTGTTTGTGTCTGTTTGTGTTTATTTGTGTTTGTTTGTGTTTGTTTGTGTCTGTTTGTGTTTGTTTGTGTGTGTTTGTGGCTGTTTGTGTTTATTTGTGTTTGTTTGCGTTTGTTTGTGTTTTTTTTGTGTGTGTTTGTGTCTGTTTGTGTCTGTTTGTGTCTGTTTGTGTTTGTTTGTGTTTGTTTGTGTTTGTTTGTGTGTTTGTGTCTGTTTGTGTGTGTTTGTGTCTGTTTGTGTCTGTTTGTGTGTGTTTGTGTTTGTTTGTGTTTGTTTGTGTTTGTTTGTGTTTGTTTGTGTGTGTTTGTGTTTGTTTGTGTCTGTTTGTGTTTGTTTGTGTTTGTTTGTGTTTGTTTGTGTTTGTTTGTGTGTGTTTGTGTTTGTTTGTGTCTGTTTGTGTTTGTTTGTGTTTGTTTGTGTTTGTTTGTGTGTGTTTGTGTCTGTTTGTGTCTGTTTGTGTCTGTTTGTGTTTGTTTGTGTTTGTTTGTGTTTGTTTGTGTGTGTTTGTGTCTGTTTGTGTGTGTTTGTGTC
The DNA here is from genome assembly GCA_947623375.1 of Apotomis capreana. Taxonomy (NCBI): domain Eukaryota; kingdom Metazoa; phylum Arthropoda; class Insecta; order Lepidoptera; family Tortricidae; genus Apotomis; species Apotomis capreana. Next base: position 44,568,097 of record OX392499.1, read on the forward strand.
TGTTTGTGTCTGTTTGTGTGTGTTTGTGTTTGTTTGTGTTTGTTTGTGTTTGTTTGTGTTTGTTTGTGTCTGTTTGTGCTTGTTTGTGTGTGGTTGTGTTTGTTTGTGTCTGTTTGTGTTTTTGCTTTGTGTCTGTTTGTGTGTGTTTGTGTCAGTTTGTGTTTGTTTGTGTTTGTTTGTGTCTGTTTGCGTCTGTTTGTGTGTGTTTGTGTCTGTTTGTGTTTGTTTGTGTTTGTTTGTGTTCGTTAGTGTGTGTTTGTGTTTGTTTATGTGTGTTTGTGTTTGTTTGTGTCTGTTTGTGTTTGTTTGTGTTTGTTTGTGTCTGTTTGTGTCTGTTTGTGTCTGTTTGTGTTTGTTTGTGTTTGTTTGTGTCTGTTTGTGCTTGTTTGTGTCTGTTTGTGTTTGTTTGTGTCTGTTTGTGTTTGTTTGTGTTTGTTTGTGTTCGTTTGTGTGTGTTTGTGTTTGTTTGAGTTTGTTTGTGTGTGTTTGTGTTTGTTTGTGTCTGTTTGTGTCTGTTTGTGTCTGTTTGTGTGTGTTTGTGCTTGTTTGTGTTTGTTTGTGTTTGTTTGTGTTTGTTTGTGTTTGTTTGTGTGTGTTTGTGTTAGTTTGTGTCTGTTTGTGTGTGTTTGTGTCTGTTTGTGTTTGTTTGTGTTTGTTTGTGTTCGTTAGTGTGTGTTTGTGTTTGTTTATGTGTGTTTGTGTTTGTTTGTGTCTGTTTGTGTTTGTTTGTGTTTGTTTGTGTCTGTTTGTGTCTGTTTGTGTTTGTTTGTGTTTGTTTGTGTCTGTTTGTGCTTGTTTGTGTGTGTTTGTGTTTGTTTGTGTTTGTTTGTGTCTGTTTGTGTTTGTTTGTGTTTGTTTGTGTTTGTTTGTGTTTGTTTGTGTCTGTTTGTGTCTGTTTGTGTTTGTTTGTATTTGTTTGTGTCTGTTTGTGTTTGTTTGTGTTTGTTTGTGTTTGTTTGTGTTTGTTTGTGTTTGTTTGTGTTTGTTTGTGTTTGTTTGTGTGTGTTTGTGTTAGTTTGTGTCTGTTTGTGTGTGTTTGTGTTTGTTTGTGTCTGTTTGTGTCTGTTTGTGTTTGTTTGTGTTTGTTTGTGTTTGTTTGTGTTTGTTTGTGTGTGTTTGTGTTTGTTTGTGTCTTTTTGTGTTTGTTTGTGTTTGTTTGTATTTGTTTGTGTTTGTTTGTGTTTGTTTGTGTCTGTTTGTGTCTGTTTGTGTGTATTTGTGTTTGTTTGTGTTTGTTTGTGTCTGTTTGTGTTTGTTTGTGTCTGTTTGTGTGTGTTTGTGTCAGTTAGTGTTTGTTTGTGTTTGTTTGTGTTTGTTTGTGTCTGTTTGTGTCTGTTTGTGTTTGTTTGTGTCTGTTTGTGTTTGTTTGTGTCTGTTTGTGTTTGTTTGTGTTTGTTTGTGTCTGTTTGTGCTTGTTTGTGTTTGTTTGTGTTTGTATGTGTTTGTTTGTGTTTGTTTGTGTTTGTTTGTGTGTGTTTGTGTCTGTTTGTGTTTGTTTGTGTTTGTTTGTGTCTGTTTGTGTCTGTTTGTGTTTGTTTGTGTCTGTTTGTGTTTGTTTGTGTCTGTTTGTGTTTGTTTGTGTTTGTTTGTGTCTGTTTGTGCTTGTTTGTGTGTGGTTGTGTTTGTTTGTGTCTGTTTGTGTTTTTGCTTTGTGTCTGTTTGTGTGTGTTTGTGTCAGTTTGTGTTTGTTTGTGTTTGTTTGTGTCTGTTTGCGTCTGTTTGTGTGTGTTTGTGTCTGTTTGTGTTTGTTTGTGTTTGTTTGTGTTCGTTAGTGTGTGTTTGTGTTTGTTTATGTGTGTTTGTGTTTGTTTGTGTCTGTTTGTGTTTGTTTGTGTTTGTTTGTGTCTGTTTGTGTCTGTTTGTGTTTGTTTGTGTTTGTTTGTGTCTGTTTGTGCTTGTTTGTGTCTGTTTGTGTTTGTTTGTGTCTGTTTGTGTTTGTTTGTGTTTGTTTGTGTTCGTTTGTGTGTGTTTGTGTTTGTTTGAGTTTGTTTGTGTGTGTTTGTGTTTGTTTGTGTCTGTTTGTGTCTGTTTGTGTCTGTTTGTGTGTGTTTGTGCTTGTTTGTGTTTGTTTGTGTTTGTTTGTGTTTGTTTGTGTGTGTTTGTGTTAGTTTGTGTCTGTTTGTGTGTGTTTGTGTCTGTTTGTGTTTGTTTGTGTTTGTTTGTGTTCGTTAGTGTGTGTTTGTGTTTGTTTATGTGTGTTTGTGTTTGTTTGTGTCTGTTTGTGTTTGTTTGTGTTTGTTTGTGTCTGTTTGTGTCTGTTTGTGTTTGTTTGTGTTCGTTTGTGTGTGTTTGTGTTTGTTTGAGTTTGTTTGTGTGTGTTTGTGTTTGTTTGTGTCTGTTTGTGTCTGTTTGTGTCTGTTTGTGTGTGTTTGTGCTTGTTTGTGTTTGTTTGTGTTTGTTTGTGTTTGTTTGTGTTTGTTTGTGTGTGTTTGTGTTAGTTTGTGTCTGTTTGTGTGTGTTTGTGTCTGTTTGTGTTTGTTTGTGTTTGTTTGTGTTCGTTAGTGTGTGTTTGTGTTTGTTTATGTGTGTTTGTGTTTGTTTGTGTCTGTTTGTGTTTGTTTGTGTTTGTTTGTGTCTGTTTGTGTCTGTTTGTGTTTGTTTGTGTTTGTTTGTGTCTGTTTGTGCTTGTTTGTGTGTGTTTGTGTTTGTTTGTGTTTGTTTGTGTCTGTTTGTGTTTGTTTGTGTTTGTTTGTGTTTGTTTGTGTTTGTTTGTGTCTGTTTGTGTCTGTTTGTGTCTGTTTGTGTTTGTTTGTATTTGTTTGTGTCTGTTTGTGTTTGTTTGTGTTTGTTTGTGTTTGTTTGTGTTAGTTTGTGTCTGTTTGTGTGTGTTTGTGTTTGTTTGTGTCTGTTTGTGTCTGTTTGTGTTTGTTTGTGTTTGTTTGAGTTTGTTTGTGTGTGTTTGTGTTTGTTTGTGTCTGTTTGTGTCTGTTTGTGTCTGTTTGTGTGTGTTTGTGCTTGTTTGTGTTTGTTTGTGTTTGTTTGTGTTTGTTTGTGTTTGTTTGTGTGTGTTTGTGTTAGTTTGTGTCTGTTTGTGTGTGTTTGTGTCTGTTTGTGTTTGTTTGTGTTTGTTTGTGTTCGTTAGTGTGTGTTTGTGTTTGTTTATGTGTGTTTGTGTTTGTTTGTGTCTGTTTGTGTTTGTTTGTGTTTGTTTGTGTCTGTTTGTGTCTGTTTGTGTTTGTTTGTGTTTGTTTGTGTCTGTTTGTGCTTGTTTGTGTGTGTTTGTGTTTGTTTGTGTTTGTTTGTGTCTGTTTGTGTTTGTTTGTGTTTGTTTGTGTTTGTTTGTGTTTGTTTGTGTCTGTTTGTGTCTGTTTGTGTTTGTTTGTATTTGTTTGTGTCTGTTTGTGTTTGTTTGTGTTTGTTTGTGTTTGTTTGTGTTAGTTTGTGTCTGTTTGTGTGTGTTTGTGTTTGTTTGTGTCTGTTTGTGTCTGTTTGTGTTTGTTTGTGTTTGTTTGTGTTTGTTTGTGTTTGTTTGTGTTTGTTTGTGTCTGTTTGTGTCTGTTTGTGTTTGTTTGTATTTGTTTGTGTTTGTTTGTGTTTGTTTGTGTTTGTTTGTGTGTGTTTGTGTTAGTTTGTGTCTGTTTGTGTGTGTTTGTGTCTGTTTGTGTCTGTTTGTGTCTGTTTGTGTTTGTTTGTGTTTGTTTGTGTGTTTGTGTCTGTTTGTGTGTGTTTGTGTCTGTTTGTGTCTGTTTGTGTGTGTTTGTGTTTGTTTGTGTCTGTTTGTGTTTGTTTGTGTTTGTTTGTTTGTTTGTGTTTGTTTGTGTTTGTTTGTGTTTGTTTGTGTTTGTTTGTGTTTGTTTGTGTTTGTTTGTGTTTGTTTGTGTTTGTTTGTGTGTGTTTGTGTCTGTTTGTGTCTGTTTGTGTTTGTTTGTGTTTGTTTGTGTTTGTTTGTGTTTGTTTGTGTGTGTTTGTGTTTGTTTGTGTCTGTTTGTGTTTGTTTGTGTTTGTTTGTGTCTGTTTGTGCTTGTTTGTGTTTGTTTGTGTTTGTATGTGTTTGTTTGTGTTTGTTTGTGTTTGTTTGTGTGTGTTTGTGTGTGTTTGTGTTAGTTTGTGTCTGTTTGTGTGTGTTTGTGTCTGTTTGTGTCTGTTTGTGTGTTTGTGTTTGTTTGTGTGTGTTTGTGTCTGTTTGTGTCTGTTTGTGTGTGTTTGTGTTTGTTTGTGTCTGTTTGTGTTTGTTTGTGTTTGTTTGTTTGTTTGTGTTTGTTTGTGTTTGTTTGTGTTTGTTTGTGTTTGTTTGTGTTTGTTTGTGTTTGTTTGTGTTTGTTTGTGTTTGTTTGTGTTTGTTTGTGTGTGTTTGTGTCTGTTTGTGTCTGTTTGTGTTTGTTTGTGTTTGTTTGTGTTTGTTTGTGTTTGTTTGTGTGTGTTTGTGTTTGTTTGTGTCTGTTTGTGTTTGTTTGTGTTTGTTTGTGTCTGTTTGTGCTTGTTTGTGTTTGTTTGTGTTTGTATGTGTTTGTTTGTGTTTGTTTGTGTTTGTTTGTGTGTGTTTGTGTGTGTTTGTGTTAGTTTGTGTCTGTTTGTGTGTGTTTGTGTCTGTTTGTGTCTGTTTGTGTGTTTGTGTTTGTTTGTGTTTGTTTGTGTCTGTTTGTGTTTGTTTGTGTCTGTTTGTGTGTGTTTGTGTCAGTTTGTGTTTGTTTGTGTTTGTTTGTGTTTGTTTGTGTTTGTTTGTGTCTGTTTGTGTCTGTTTGTGTTTGTTTGTGTCTGTTTGTGTGTGTTTGTGTCTGTTTGTGTCTGTTTGTGTGTGTTTGTGTTTGTTTGTGTTTGTTTGTGTTTGTTTGTGTTTGTTTGTGTGTGTTTGTGTTTGTTTGTGTCTGTTTGTGTCTGTTTGTGTTTGTTTGTGTTTGTTTGTGTTTGTTTGTGTTTGTTTGTGTTTGTTTGTGTGTGTTTGTGTTTGTTTGTGTCTGTTTGTGTTTGTTTGTGTTTGTTTGTTTGTTTGTGTTTGTTTGTGTTTGTTTGTGTTTGTTTGTGTTTGTTTGTGTTTGTTTGTGTCTGTTTGTGCTTGTTTGTGTCTGTTTGTGTTTGTTTGTGTCTGTTTGTGTTTGTTTGTGTTTGTTTGTGTTCGTTTGTGTGTGTTTGTGTGTGTTTGTGTCTTTTTGTGTTTGTTTGTGTTTGATTGTGTCTGTTTGTATGTGTTTGTGTGTGTTTGTGTCTGTTTGTGTTTATTTGTGTTTGTTTGTGTTTGTTTGTGTCTGTTTGTGTTTGTTTGTGTGTGTTTGTGTCTGTTTGTGTTTGTTTGTGTTTGTTTGTGTTTGTTTGTGTTTGTTTGTGTGTGTTTGTGTCTGTTTGTGTCTGTTTGTGTCTGTTTGTGTCTGTTTGTGTTTGTTTGTGTGTTTGTGTCTGTTTGTGTGTGTTTGTGTCTGTTTGTGTCTGTTTGTGTGTGTTTGTGTTTGTTTGTGTCTGTTTGTGTTTGTTTGTGTTTGTTTGTTTGTTTGTGTTTGTTTGTGTTTGTTTGTGTTTGTTTGTGTTTGTTTGTGTGTGTTTGTGTCTGTTTGTGTCTGTTTGTGTTTGTTTGTGTTTGTTTGTGTTTGTTTGTGTTTGTTTGTGTGTGTTTGTGTTTGTTTGTGTCTGTTTGTGTTTGTTTGTGTTTGTTTGTGTTTGTTTGTGTGTGTTTGTGTCTGTTTGTGTCTGTTTGTGTCTGTTTGTGTTTGTTTGTGTTTGTTTGTGTTTGTTTGTGTGTGTTTGTGTCTGTTTGTGTGTGTTTGTGTCTGTTTGTGTGTGTTTGTGTTTGTTTGTGTTTGGTTGTGTTTGTTTGTGTGTGTTTGTGTTTGTTTGTGTCTGTTTGTGTTTGTTTGTGTTTGTTTGTGTTTGTTTGTGTTTGTTTGTGTCTGTTTGTGTTTGTTTGTGTTTGTTTGTGTTTGTTTGTGTCTGTTTGTGTCTGTTTGTGTGTGTTTGTGTTTGTTTGTGTTTGTTTGTGTCTGTTTGTGTTTGTTTGTGTCTATTTGTGTGTGTTTGTGTCAGTTTGTGTTTGTTTGTGTTTGTTTGTGTTTGTTTGTGTCTGTTTGTGTTTGTTTGTGTCTGTTTGTGTGTGTTTGTGTTTGTTTGTGTTTGTTTGTGTTTGTTTGTGTCTGTTTGTGTCTGTTTGTGTTTGTTTGTGTCTGTTTGTGTGTGTTTGTGTCTGTTTGTGTTTGTTTGTGTTTGTTTGTGTCTGTTTGTGCTTGTTTGTGTGTGTTTGTGTTTGTTTGTGTCTGTTTGTGTTTGTTTGTGTCTGTTTGTGTGTGTTTGTGTCAGTTTGTGTTTGTTTGTGTTTGTTTGTGTCTGTTTGTGTGTGTTTGTGTCTGTTTGTGTTTGTTTGTGTTCGTTTGTGTGTGTTTGTGTTTGTTTGTGTTTGTATGTGTTTGTTTGTGTTTGTTTGTGTTTGTTTGTGTTTGTTTGTGTGTGTTTGTGTCTGTTTGTGTGTGTTTGTGTCTGTTTGTGTCTGTTTGCGTGTGTTTGTGTCTGTTTGTGTTTGTTTGTGTTTGTTTGTGTTTGTTTGTGTGTGTTTGTGTCTGTTTGTGTGTGTTTGTGTCTGTTTGTGTCTGTTTGTGTGTGTTTGTGTTTGTTTGTGTTTGTTTGTGTTTGTTTGTGTGTGTTTGTGTTTGTTTGTGTCTGTTTGTGTTTGTTTGTGTTTGTTTGTGCCTGTTTGTGTTTGTTTGTGTGTGTGTGTGTTTGTGTTTGTTTGTGTTTGTTTGTGTTTGCTTGTGTTTGTTTGTGTTCGTTTGTGTGTGTTTGTGTTTGTTTGTGTCTGTTTGTGTTTGTTTGTGTTTGTTTGTGTTTGTTTGTGTTTGTTTGTGTTTGTTTGTGTGTGTTTGTGTTTGTTTGTGTCTGTTTGTGTTTGTTTGTGTTTGTTTGTGTTTGTTTGTGTGTGTTTGTGTCTGTTTGTGTCTGTTTGTGTCTTTTTGTGTTTGTTTGTGTTTGTTTGTGTTTGTTTGTGTGTGTTTGTGTCTGTTTGTGTGTGTTTGTGTCTGTTTGTGTCTGTTTGTGTGTGTTTGTGTTTGTTTGTGTTTGTTTGTGTTTGTTTGTGTTTGTTTGTGTGTGTTTGTGTTTGTTTGTGTCTGTTTGTGTTTGTTTGTGTTTGTTTGTGTTTGTTTGTGTCTGTTTGTGTTTGTTTGTGTTTGTTTGTGTCTGTTTGTGTCTGTTTGTGTGTATTTGTGTTTGTTTGTGTTTGTTTGTGTCTGTTTGTGTTTGTTTGTGTCTGTTTGTGTGTGTTTGTGTCAGTTTGTGTTTGTTTGTGTTCGTTTGTGTTTGTTTGTGTCTGTTTGTGTCTCTTTGTGTTTGTTTGTGTCTGTTTGTGTTTGTTTGTGTCTGTTTGTGTGTGTTTGTGTCAGTTTGTGTTTGTTTGTGTTTGTTTGTGTTTGTTTGTGTCTGTTTGTGCTTGTTTGTGTGTGGTTGTGTTTGTTTGTGTCTGTTTGTGTTTTTGCTTTGTGTCTGTTTGTGTGTGTTTGTGTCAGTTTGTGTTTGTTTGTGTTTGTTTGTGTCTGTTTGCGTCTGTTTGTGTGTGTTTGTGTCTGTTTGTGTTTGTTTGTGTTTGTTTGTGTTCGTTAGTGTGTGTTTGTGTTTGTTTATGTGTGTTTGTGTTTGTTTGTGTCTGTTTGTGTTTGTTTGTGTTTGTTTGTGTCTGTTTGTGTCTGTTTGTGTTTGTTTGTGTTTGTTTGTGTCTGTTTGTGCTTGTTTGTGTCTGTTTGTGTTTGTTTGTGTCTGTTTGTGTTTGTTTGTGTTTGTTTGTGTTCGTTTGTGTGTGTTTGTGTTTGTTTGAGTTTGTTTGTGTGTGTTTGTGTTTGTTTGTGTCTGTTTGTGTCTGTTTGTGTCTGTTTGTGTGTGTTTGTGCTTGTTTGTGTTTGTTTGTGTTTGTTTGTGTTTGTTTGTGTTTGTTTGTGTGTGTTTGTGTTAGTTTGTGTCTGTTTGTGTGTCTTTGTGTCTGTTTGTGTTTGTTTGTGTTTCTTTGTGTTCGTTAGTGTGTGTTTGTGTTTGTTTATGTGTGTTTGTGTTTGTTTGTGTCTGTTTGTGTTTGTTTGTGTTTGTTTGTGTCTGTTTGTGTCTGTTTGTGTTTGTTTGTGTTTGTTTGTGTCTGTTTGTGCTTGTTTGTGTGTGTTTGTGTTTGTTTGTGTTTGTTTGTGTGTGTTTGTGTTTGTTTGTGTTTGTTTGTGTCTGTTTGTGTTTGTTTGTGTCTGTTTGTGTGTGTTTGTGTCAGTTTGTGTTTGTTTGTGTTTGTTTGTGTTTGTTTGTGTTTGTTTGTGTTTGTTTGTGTTTGTTTGTGTTTGTTTGTGTTTGTTTGTGTGTGTTTGTGTTAGTTTGTGTCTGTTTGTGTGTGTTTGTGTTTGTTTGTGTCTGTTTGTGTCTGTTTGTGTTTGTTTGTGTTTGTTTGTGTTTGTTTGTGTTTGTTTGTGTGTGTTTGTGTTTGTTTGTGTCTGTTTGTGTTTGTTTGTGTTTGTTTGTGTTTGTTTGTGTTTGTTTGTGTTTGTTTGTGTCTGTTTGTGTCTGTTTGTGTTTGTTTGTGTTTGTTTGTGTCTGTTTGTGCTTGTTTGTGTCTGTTTGTGTTTGTTTGTGTCTGTTTGTGTTTGTTTGTGTTTGTTTGTGTTTGTTTGTGTTTGTTTGTGTGTGTTTGTGTCTGTTTGTGTCTGTTTGTGTCTGTTTGTGTTTGTTTGTGTTTGTTTGTGTGTTTGTGTCTGTTTGTGTGTGTTTGTGTCTGTTTGTGTCTGTTTGTGTGTGTTTGTGTTTGTTTGTGTCTGTTTGTGTTTGTTTGTGTTTGTTTGTTTGTTTGTGTTTGTTTGTGTTTGTTTGTGTTTGTTTGTGTTTGTTTGTTTGTTTGTGTTTGTTTGTGTTTGTTTGTGTCTGTTTGTGTTTGTTTGTGTCTGTTTGTGTTTGTTTGTGTTTGTTTGTGTCTGTTTGTGTTTGTTTGTGTCTGTTTGTGTTTGTTTGTGTTTGTTTGTGTTCGTTTGTGTGTGTTTGTGTTTGTTTGTGTTTGTTTGTGTGTGTTTGTGTTTGTTTTTGTTTGTTTGTTTTTGTTTGTGTTTGTTTGTGTGTGTTTGTGTCGGTTTGTGTGTGTTTGTGTCTGTTTGTGTCTGTTAATGTTTGTTTGTGTTTGTTTGTGTCTGTTTGTGTGTTTTTGTGTCTGTTTGTGTTTGTTTGTGTCTGTTTGTGTTTGTTTGTGTTTGTTTGTGTGTGTTTGTGTTTGTTTGTGTCTGTTTGTTTGTTTGTGTTTGTTTGTGTTTGTTTGTGTTTGTTTGTGTGTGTTTGTGTTTGTTTGTGTCTGTTTGTGTTTGTTTGTGTTTGTTTGTGTTTGTTTGTGTTTGTTTGTGTTTGTTTGTGTTTGTTTGTGTTTGTTTGTGTTTGTTTGTGTTTGTTTGTGTTTGTTTGTGTTTGTTTGTGTTTGTTTGTGTGTGTTTGTGTCGGTTTGTGTGTGTTTGTGTCTGTTTGTGTCTGTTTATGTTTGTTTGTGTTTGTTTGTGTCTGTTTGTGTGTTTTTGTGTCTGTTTGTGTTTGTTTGTGTCTGTTTGTGTCTGTTTGTGTTTGTTTGTGTTTGTTTGTGTGTGTTTGTGTTTGTTTGTGTCTGTTTGTGTTTGTTTGTGTTTGTTTGTGTTTGTTTGTGTTTGTTTGTGTTTGTTTGTGTCTGTTTGTGTCTGTTTGTGTTTGTTTGTGTTTGTTTGTGTCTGTTTGTGCTTGTTTGTGTCTGTTTGTGTTTGTTTGTGTCTGTTTGTGTTTGTTTGTGTTTGTTTGTGTTCGTTTGTGTGTGTTTGTGTGTGTTTGTGTCTTTTTGTGTTTGTTTGTGTTTGTTTGTGTCTGTTTGTGTGTGTTTGTGTCTGTTTGTGTTTGTTTGTGTTTGTTTGTGTTTGTTTGTGTTTGTTTGTGTTTGTTTGTGTGTGTTTGTGTTTGTTTGTGTCTGTTTGTGTTTGTTTGTGTTTTATTTGTTTGTTTGTGTTTGTTTGTGTCTGTTTGTGCTTGTTTGTGTCTGTTTGTATTTGTTTGTGTCTGTTTGTGTTTGTTTGTGTTTGTTTGTGTTCGTTTGTGTGTGTTTGTGTGTGTTTGTGTCTTTTTGTGTTTGTTTGTGTTTGTTTGTGTCTGTTTGTGTCTGTTTGTGTGTGTTTGTGTTTGTTTGTGTTTGTTTGTGTTTGTTTGTGTTTGTTTGTGTTTGTTTGTGTGTGTTTGTGTTTGTTTGTGTCTGTTTGTGTTTGTTTGTGTTTGTTTGTGTTTGTTTGTGTTTGTTTGTGTTTGTTTGTGTTTGTTTGTGTGTGTTTGTGTTTGTTTGTGTCTGTTTGTGTTTGTTTGTGTTTGTTTGTTTGTTTGTGTTTGTTTGTGTTTGTTTGTGTTTGTTTGTGTCTGTTTGTGCTTGTTTGTGTCTGTTTGTGTTTGTTTGTGTCTGTTTGTGTTTGTTTGAGTTTGTTTGTGTTCGTTTGTGTGTGTTTGTGTGTGTTTGTGTCTTTTTGTGTTTGTTTGTGTCTGTTTGTGTGTGTTTGTGTGTGTTTGTGTCTGTTTGTGTTTATTTGTGTTTGTTTGTGTTTGTTTGTGTCTGTTTGTGTTTGTTTGTGTGTGTTTGTGGCTGTTTGTGTTTATTTGTGTTTGTTTGCGTTTGTTTGTGTTTTTTTTGTGTGTGTTTGTGTCTGTTTGTGTCTGTTTGTGTCTGTTTGTGTTTGTTTGTGTTTGTTTGTGTTTGTTTGTGTGTTTGTGTCTGTTTGTGTGTGTTTGTGTCTGTTTGTGTCTGTTTGTGTGTGTTTGTGTTTGTTTGTGTTTGTTTGTGTTTGTTTGTGTTTGTTTGTGTGTGTTTGTGTTTGTTTGTGTCTGTTTGTGTTTGTTTGTGTTTGTTTGTGTTTGTTTGTGTTTGTTTGTGTGTGTTTGTGTTTGTTTGTGTCTGTTTGTGTTTGTTTGTGTTTGTTTGTGTTTGTTTGTGTGTGTTTGTGTCTGTTTGTGTCTGTTTGTGTCTGTTTGTGTTTGTTTGTGTTTGTTTGTGTTTGTTTGTGTGTGTTTGTGTCTGTTTGTGTGTGTTTGTGTCTGTTTGTGTCTGTTTGTGTGTGTTTGTGTTTGTTTGTGTTTGTTTGTGTTTGTTTGTGTTTGTTTGTGTCTGTTTGTGCTTGTTTGTGTGTGGTTGTGTTTGTTTGTGTCTGTTTGTGTTTTTGCTTTGTGTCTGTTTGTGTGTGTTTGTGTCAGTTTGTGTTTGTTTGTGTTTGTTTGTGTCTGTTTGCGTCTGTTTGTGTGTGTTTGTGTCTGTTTGTGTTTGTTTGTGTTTGTTTGTGTTCGTTAGTGTGTGTTTGTGTTTGTTTATGTGTGTTTGTGTTTGTTTGTGTCTGTTTGTGTTTGTTTGTGTTTGTTTGTGTCTGTTTGTGTCTGTTTGTGTCTGTTTGTGTTTGTTTGTGTTTGTTTGTGTCTGTTTGTGCTTGTTTGTGTCTGTTTGTGTTTGTTTGTGTCTGTTTGTGTTTGTTTGTGTTTGTTTGTGTTCGTTTGTGTGTGTTTGTGTTTGTTTGAGTTTGTTTGTGTGTGTTTGTGTTTGTTTGTGTCTGTTTGTGTCTGTTTGTGTCTGTTTGTGTGTGTTTGTGCTTGTTTGTGTTTGTTTGTGTTTGTTTGTGTTTGTTTGTGTTTGTTTGTGTGTGTTTGTGTTAGTTTGTGTCTGTTTGTGTGTGTTTGTGTCTGTTTGTGTTTGTTTGTGTTTGTTTGTGTTCGTTAGTGTGTGTTTGTGTTTGTTTATGTGTGTTTGTGTTTGTTTGTGTCTGTTTGTGTTTGTTTGTGTTTGTTTGTGTCTGTTTGTGTCTGTTTGTGTTTGTTTGTGTTTGTTTGTGTCTGTTTGTGCTTGTTTGTGTGTGTTTGTGTTTGTTTGTGTTTGTTTGTGTCTGTTTGTGTTTGTTTGTGTTTGTTTGTGTTTGTTTGTGTTTGTTTGTGTCTGTTTGTGTCTGTTTGTGTTTGTTTGTATTTGTTTGTGTCTGTTTGTGTTTGTTTGTGTTTGTTTGTGTTTGTTTGTGTTTGTTTGTGTTTGTTTGTGTTTGTTTGTGTTTGTTTGTGTGTGTTTGTGTTAGTTTGTGTCTGTTTGTGTGTGTTTGTGTTTGTTTGTGTCTGTTTGTGTCTGTTTGTGTTTGTTTGTGTTTGTTTGTGTTTGTTTGTGTTTGTTTGTGTGTGTTTGTGTTTGTTTGTGTCTTTTTGTGTTTGTTTGTGTTTGTTTGTATTTGTTTGTGTTTGTTTGTGTTTGTTTGTGTCTGTTTGTGTCTGTTTGTGTGTATTTGTGTTTGTTTGTGTTTGTTTGTGTCTGTTTGTGTTTGTTTGTGTCTGTTTGTGTGTGTTTGTGTCAGTTAGTGTTTGTTTGTGTTTGTTTGTGTTTGTTTGTGTCTGTTTGTGTCTGTTTGTGTTTGTTTGTGTCTGTTTGTGTTTGTTTGTGTCTGTTTGTGTTTGTTTGTGTTTGTTTGTGTCTGTTTGTGCTTGTTTGTGTTTGTTTGTGTTTGTATGTGTTTGTTTGTGTTTGTTTGTGTTTGTTTGTGTGTGTTTGTGTCTGTTTGTGTTTGTTTGTGTTTGTTTGTGTCTGTTTGTGTCTGTTTGTGTTTGTTTGTGTCTGTTTGTGTTTGTTTGTGTCTGTTTGTGTTTGTTTGTGTTTGTTTGTGTCTGTTTGTGCTTGTTTGTGTGTGGTTGTGTTTGTTTGTGTCTGTTTGTGTTTTTGCTTTGTGTCTGTTTGTGTGTGTTTGTGTCAGTTTGTGTTTGTTTGTGTTTGTTTGTGTCTGTTTGCGTCTGTTTGTGTGTGTTTGTGTCTGTTTGTGTTTGTTTGTGTTTGTTTGTGTTCGTTAGTGTGTGTTTGTGTTTGTTTATGTGTGTTTGTGTTTGTTTGTGTCTGTTTGTGTTTGTTTGTGTTTGTTTGTGTCTGTTTGTGTCTGTTTGTGTTTGTTTGTGTTTGTTTGTGTCTGTTTGTGCTTGTTTGTGTCTGTTTGTGTTTGTTTGTGTCTGTTTGTGTTTGTTTGTGTTTGTTTGTGTTCGTTTGTGTGTGTTTGTGTTTGTTTGAGTTTGTTTGTGTGTGTTTGTGTTTTTTTTTGTGTCTGTTTGTGTCTGTTTGTGTCTGTTTGTGTGTGTTTGTGCTTGTTTGTGTTTGTTTGTGTTTGTTTGTGTTTGTTTGTGTGTGTTTGTGTTAGTTTGTGTCTGTTTGTGTGTGTTTGTGTCTGTTTGTGTTTGTTTGTGTTTGTTTGTGTTCGTTAGTGTGTGTTTGTGTTTGTTTATGTGTGTTTGTGTTTGTTTGTGTCTGTTTGTGTTTGTTTGTGTTTGTTTGTGTCTGTTTGTGTCTGTTTGTGTTTGTTTGTGTTCGTTTGTGTGTGTTTGTGTTTGTTTGAGTTTGTTTGTGTGTGTTTGTGTTTGTTTGTGTCTGTTTGTGTCTGTTTGTGTCTGTTTGTGTGTGTTTGTGCTTGTTTGTGTTTGTTTGTGTTTGTTTGTGTTTGTTTGTGTTTGTTTGTGTGTGTTTGTGTTAGTTTGTGTCTGTTTGTGTGTGTTTGTGTCTGTTTGTGTTTGTTTGTGTTTGTTTGTGTTCGTTAGTGTGTGTTTGTGTTTGTTTATGTGTGTTTGTGTTTGTTTGTGTCTGTTTGTGTTTGTTTGTGTTTGTTTGTGTCTGTTTGTGTCTGTTTGTGTTTGTTTGTGTTTGTTTGTGTCTGTTTGTGCTTGTTTGTGTGTGTTTGTGTTTGTTTGTGTTTGTTTGTGTCTGTTTGTGTTTGTTTGTGTTTGTTTGTGTTTGTTTGTGTTTGTTTGTGTCTGTTTGTGTCTGTTTGTGTCTGTTTGTGTTTGTTTGTATTTGTTTGTGTCTGTTTGTGTTTGTTTGTGTTTGTTTGTGTTTGTTTGTGTTAGTTTGTGTCTGTTTGTGTGTGTTTGTGTTTGTTTGTGTCTGTTTGTGTCTGTTTGTGTTTGTTTGTGTTTGTTTGAGTTTGTTTGTGTGTGTTTGTGTTTGTTTGTGTCTGTTTGTGTCTGTTTGTGTCTGTTTGTGTGTGTTTGTGCTTGTTTGTGTTTGTTTGTGTTTGTTTGTGTTTGTTTGTGTTTGTTTGTGTGTGTTTGTGTTAGTTTGTGTCTGTTTGTGTGTGTTTGTGTCTGTTTGTGTTTGTTTGTGTTTGTTTGTGTTCGTTAGTGTGTGTTTGTGTTTGTTTATGTGTGTTTGTGTTTGTTTGTGTCTGTTTGTGTTTGTTTGTGTTTGTTTGTGTCTGTTTGTGTCTGTTTGTGTTTGTTTGTGTTTGTTTGTGTCTGTTTGTGCTTGTTTGTGTGTGTTTGTGTTTGTTTGTGTTTGTTTGTGTCTGTTTGTGTTTGTTTGTGTTTGTTTGTGTTTGTTTGTGTTTGTTTGTGTCTGTTTGTGTCTGTTTGTGTTTGTTTGTATTTGTTTGTGTCTGTTTGTGTTTGTTTGTGTTTGTTTGTGTTAGTTTGTGTCTGTTTGTGTGTGTTTGTGTTAGTTTGTGTCTGTTTGTGTCTGTTTGTGTTTGTTTGTGTTTGTTTGTGTTTGTTTGTGTTTGTTTGTGTTTGTTTGTGTCTGTTTGTGTCTGTTTGTGTTTGTTTGTATTTGTTTGTGTTTGTTTGTGTTTGTTTGTGTTTGTTTGTGTGTGTTTGTGTTAGTTTGTGTCTGTTTGTGTGTGTTTGTGTCTGTTTGTGTCTGTTTGTGTCTGTTTGTGTTTGTTTGTGTTTGTTTGTGTGTTTGTGTCTGTTTGTGTGTGTTTGTGTCTGTTTGTGTCTGTTTGTGTGTGTTTGTGTTTGTTTGTGTCTGTTTGTGTTTGTTTGTGTTTGTTTGTTTGTTTGTGTTTGTTTGTGTTTGTTTGTGTTTGTTTGTGTTTGTTTGTGTTTGTTTGTGTTTGTTTGTGTTTGTTTGTGTTTGTTTGTGTGTGTTTGTGTCTGTTTGTGTCTGTTTGTGTTTGTTTGTGTTTGTTTGTGTTTGTTTGTGTTTGTTTGTGTGTGTTTGTGTTTGTTTGTGTCTGTTTGTGTTTGTTTGTGTTTGTTTGTGTCTGTTTGTGCTTGTTTGTGTTTGTTTGTGTTTGTATGTGTTTGTTTGTGTTTGTTTGTGTTTGTTTGTGTGTGTTTGTGTCTGTTTGTGTTTGTTTGTGTCTGTTTGTGTGTGTTTGTGTCAGTTTGTGTTTGTTTGTGTTTGTTTGTGTTTGTTTGTGTGTGTTTGTGTTTGTTTGTGTCTGTTTGTGTTTGTTTGTGTTTGTTTGTGTTTGTTTGTGTCTGTTTGTGTTTGTTTGTGTTTGTTTGTGTTTGTTTGTGTCTGTTTGTGTCTGTTTGTGTGTTTGTGTTTGTTTGTGTTTGTTTGTGTCTGTTTGTGTTTGTTTGTGTCTGTTTGTGTGTGTTTGTGTCAGTTTGTGTTTGTTTGTGTTTGTTTGTGTTTGTTTGTGTTTGTTTGTGTCTGTTTGTGTCTGTTTGTGTTTGTTTGTGTCTGTTTGTGTGTGTTTGTGTCTGTTTGTGTCTGTTTGTGTGTGTTTGTGTTTGTTTGTGTTTGTTTGTGTTTGTTTGTGTTTGTTTGTGTGTGTTTGTGTTTGTTTGTGTCTGTTTGTGTCTGTTTGTGTTTGTTTGTGTTTGTTTGTGTTTGTTTGTGTTTGTTTGTGTTTGTTTGTGTGTGTTTGTGTTTGTTTGTGTCTGTTTGTGTTTGTTTGTGTTTGTTTGTTTGTTTGTGTTTGTTTGTGTTTGTTTGTGTTTGTTTGTGTTTGTTTGTGTTTGTTTGTGTCTGTTTGTGCTTGTTTGTGTCTGTTTGTGTTTGTTTGTGTCTGTTTGTGTTTGTTTGTGTTTGTTTGTGTTCGTTTGTGTGTGTTTGTGTGTGTTTGTGTCTTTTTGTGTTTGTTTGTGTTTGTTTGTGTCTGTTTGTATGTGTTTGTGTGTGTTTGTGTCTGTTTGTGTTTATTTGTGTTTGTTTGTGTTTGTTTGTGTCTGTTTGTGTTTGTTTGTGTGTGTTTGTGTCTGTTTGTGTTTGTTTGTGTTTGTTTGTGTTTGTTTGTGTTTGTTTGTGTGTGTTTGTGTCTGTTTGTGTCTGTTTGTGTCTGTTTGTGTTTGTTTGTGTGTTTGTGTCTGTTTGTGTGTGTTTGTGTCTGTTTGTGTCTGTTTGTGTGTGTTTGTGTTTGTTTGTGTCTGTTTGTGTTTGTTTGTGTTTGTTTGTTTGTTTGTGTTTGTTTGTGTTTGTTTGTGTTTGTTTGTGTTTGTTTGTGTTTGTTTGTGTGTGTTTGTGTCTGTTTGTGTCTGTTTGTGTTTGTTTGTGTTTGTTTGTGTTTGTTTGTGTTTGTTTGTGTGTGTTTGTGTTTGTTTGTGTCTGTTTGTGTTTGTTTGTGTTTGTTTGTGTTTGTTTGTGTGTGTTTGTGTCTGTTTGTGTCTGTTTGTGTCTGTTTGTGTTTGTTTGTGTTTGTTTGTGTTTGTTTGTGTGTGTTTGTGTCTGTTTGTGTGTGTTTGTGTCTGTTTGTGTGTGTTTGTGTTTGTTTGTGTTTGGTTGTGTTTGTTTGTGTGTGTTTGTGTTTGTTTGTGTCTGTTTGTGTTTGTTTGTGTTTGTTTGTGTTTGTTTGTGTTTGTTTGTGTCTGTTTGTGTTTGTTTGTGTTTGTTTGTGTTTGTTTGTGTCTGTTTGTGTCTGTTTGTGTGTGTTTGTGTTTGTTTGTGTTTGTTTGTGTCTGTTTGTGTTTGTTTGTGTCTATTTGTGTGTGTTTGTGTCAGTTTGTGTTTGTTTGTGTTTGTTTGTGTTTGTTTGTGTCTGTTTGTGTTTGTTTGTGTCTGTTTGTGTGTGTTTGTGTTTGTTTGTGTTTGTTTGTGTTTGTTTGTGTCTGTTTGTGTCTGTTTGTGTTTGTTTGTGTCTGTTTGTGTGTGTTTGTGTCTGTTTGTGTTTGTTTGTGTTTGTTTGTGTCTGTTTGTGCTTGTTTGTGTGTGTTTGTGTTTGTTTGTGTCTGTTTGTGTTTGTTTGTGTCTGTTTGTGTGTGTTTGTGTCAGTTTGTGTTTGTTTGTGTTTGTTTGTGTCTGTTTGTGTGTGTTTGTGTCTGTTTGTGTTTGTTTGTGTTCGTTTGTGTGTGTTTGTGTTTGTTTGTGTTTGTATGTGTTTGTTTGTGTTTGTTTGTGTTTGTTTGTGTTTGTTTGTGTGTGTTTGTGTCTGTTTGTGTGTGTTTGTGTCTGTTTGTGTCTGTTTGCGTGTGTTTGTGTCTGTTTGTGTTTGTTTGTGTTTGTTTGTGTTTGTTTGTGTGTGTTTGTGTCTGTTTGTGTGTGTTTGTGTCTGTTTGTGTCTGTTTGTGTGTGTTTGTGTTTGTTTGTGTTTGTTTGTGTTTGTTTGTGTGTGTTTGTGTTTGTTTGTGTCTGTTTGTGTTTGTTTGTGTTTGTTTGTGCCTGTTTGTGTTTGTTTGTGTGTGTGTGTGTTTGTTTGTGTTTGTTTGTGTTTGCTTGTGTTTGTTTGTGTTCGTTTGTGTGTGTTTGTGTTTGTTTGTGTCTGTTTGTGTTTGTTTGTGTTTGTTTGTGTTTGTTTGTGTTTGTTTGTGTGTGTTTGTGTTTGTTTGTGTCTGTTTGTGTTTGTTTGTGTTTGTTTGTGTTTGTTTGTGTGTGTTTGTGTCTGTTTGTGTCTGTTTGTGTCTTTTTGTGTTTGTTTGTGTTTGTTTGTGTTTGTTTGTGTGTGTTTGTGTCTGTTTGTGTGTGTTTGTGTCTGTTTGTGTCTGTTTGTGTGTGTTTGTGTTTGTTTGTGTTTGTTTGTGTTTGTTTGTGTTTGTTTGTGTGTGTTTGTGTTTGTTTGTGTCTGTTTGTGTTTGTTCGTGTTTGTTTGTGTTTGTTTGTGTCTGTTTGTGTTTGTTTGTGTTTGTTTGTGTCTGTTTGTGTCTGTTTGTGTGTATTTGTGTTTGTTTGTGTTTGTTTGTGTCTGTTTGTGTTTGTTTGTGTCTGTTTGTGTGTGTTTGTGTCAGTTTGTGTTTGTTTGTGTTCGTTTGTGTTTGTTTGTGTCTGTTTGTGTCTCTTTGTGTTTGTTTGTGTCTGTTTGTGTTTGTTTGTGTCTGTTTGTGTGTGTTTGTGTCAGTTTGTGTTTGTTTGTGTTTGTTTGTGTTTGTTTGTGTCTGTTTGTGCTTGTTTGTGTGTGGTTGTGTTTGTTTGTGTCTGTTTGTGTTTTTGCTTTGTGTCTGTTTGTGTGTGTTTGTGTCAGTTTGTGTTTGTTTGTGTTTGTTTGTGTCTGTTTGCGTCTGTTTGTGTGTGTTTGTGTCTGTTTGTGTTTGTTTGTGTTTGTTTGTGTTCGTTAGTGTGTGTTTGTGTTTGTTTATGTGTGTTTGTGTTTGTTTGTGTCTGTTTGTGTTTGTTTGTGTTTATTTGTGTCTGTTTGTGTCTGTTTGTGTTTGTTTGTGTTTGTTTGTGTCTGTTTGTGCTTGTTTGTGTCTGTTTGTGTTTGTTTGTGTCTGTTTGTGTTTGTTTGTGTTTGTTTGTGTTCGTTTGTGTGTGTTTGTGTTTGTTTGAGTTTGTTTGTGTGTGTTTGTGTTTGTTTGTGTCTGTTTGTGTCTGTTTGTGTCTGTTTGTGTGTGTTTGTGCTTGTTTGTGTTTGTTTGTGTTTGTTTGTGTTTGTTTGTGTTTGTTTGTGTGTGTTTGTGTTAGTTTGTGTCTGTTTGTGTGTCTTTGTGTCTGTTTGTGTTTGTTTGTGTTTCTTTGTGTTCGTTAGTGTGTGTTTGTGTTTGTTTATGTGTGTTTGTGTTTGTTTGTGTCTGTTTGTGTTTGTTTGTGTTTGTTTGTGTCTGTTTGTGTTTGTTTGTGTTTGTTTGTGTCTGTTTGTGCTTGTTTGTGTGTGTTTGTGTTTGTTTGTGTTTGTTTGTGTGTGTTTGTGTTTGTTTGTGTTTGTTTGTGTCTGTTTGTGTTTGTTTGTGTCTGTTTGTGTGTGTTTGTGTCAGTTTGTGTTTGTTTGTGTTTGTTTGTGTTTGTTTGTGTTTGTTTGTGTTTGTTTGTGTTTGTTTGTGTTTGTTTGTGTTTGTTTGTGTTTGTTTGTGTGTGTTTGTGTTAGTTTGTGTCTGTTTGTGTGTGTTTGTGTTTGTTTGTGTCTGTTTGTGTCTGTTTGTGTTTGTTTGTGTTTGTTTGTGTTTGTTTGTGTGTGTTTGTGTTTGTTTGTGTCTTTTTGTGTTTGTTTGTGTTTGTTTGTGTTTGTTTGTGTTTGTTTGTGTTTGTTTGTGTCTGTTTGTGTCTGTTTGTGTGTATTTGTGTTTGTTTGTGTTTGTTTGTGTCTGTTTGTGTTTGTTTGTGTCTGTTTGTGTGTGTTTGTGTCAGTTTGTGTTTGTTTGTGTTTGTTTGTGTTTGTTTGTGTCTGTTTGTGTCTGTTTGTGTTTGTTTGTGTTTGTTTGTGTGTGTTTGTGTCTGTTTGTGTGTGTTTGTGTCTGTTTGTGTCTGTTTGTGTGTGTTTGTGTCTGTTTGTGTTTGTTTGTGTTTGTTTGTGTTTGTTTGTGTTTGTTTGTGTGTGTTTGTGTCTGTTTGTGTGTGTTTGTGTCTGTTTGTGTCTGTTTGTGTGTGTTTGTGTTTGTTTGTGTTTGTTTGTGTTTGTTTGTGTGTGCTTGTGTTTGTTTGTGTCTGTTTGTGTTTGTTTGTGTTTGTTTGTGCCTGTTTGTGTTTGTTTGTGTGTGTGTGTGTTTGTGTTTGTTTGTGTTTGTTTGTGTTTGTTTGTGTTTGTTTGTGTTTGTTTGTGTCTGTTTGTGTCTGTTTGTGTTTGTTTGTGTTTGTTTGTGTCTGTTTGTGCTTGTTTGTGTCTGTTTGTGTTTGTTTGTGTCTGTTTGTGTTTGTTTGTGTTTGTTTGTGTTCGTTTGTGTGTGTTTGTGTGTGTTTGTGTCTTTTTGTGTTTGTTTGTGTTTGTTTGTGTCTGTTTGTGTTTGTTTGTGTTTGTTTGTGTCTGTTTGTGTCTGTTTGTGTTTGTTTGTGGTGTTTGTTTGTGTCTGTTTGTGTTTGTTTGTGTTTGTTTGTTTGTTTGTGTTTGTTTGTGTTTGTTTGTGTCTGTTTGTGTTTGTTTGTGTCTGTTTGTGTTTGTTTGTGTTTGTTTGTGTCTGTTTGTGTTTGTTTGTGTCTGTTTGTGTTTGTTGGTGTTTGTTTGTGTTCTTTTGTGTGTGTTTGTGTTTGTTTGTGTTTGTTTGTGTGTGTTTGTGTTTGTTTTTGTTTGTTTGTTTTTGTTTGTGTTTGTTTGTGTTTGTTTGTGTCTGTTTGTGTGTGTTTGTGCTTGTTTGTGTTTGTTTGTGTTTGTTTGTGTTTGTTTGTGTTTGTTTGTGTGTGTTTGTGTTAGTTTGTGTCTGTTTGTGTGTGTTTGTGTCTTTTTGTGTTTGTTTGTGTTTGTTTGTGTTCGTTAGTGTGTGTTTGTGTTTGTTTATGTGTGTTTGTGTTTGTTTGTGTCTGTTTGTGTTTGTTTGTCTTTGTTTGTGTCTGTTTGTGTCTGTTTGTGTTTGTTTGTGTTTGTTTGTGTCTGTTTGTGCTTGTTTGTGTGTGTTTGTGTTTGTTTGTGTTTGTTTGTGTCTGTTTGTGTTTGTTTGTGTTTGTTTGTGTTTGTTTGTGTTTGTTTGTGTCTGTTTGTGTCTGTTTGTGTTTGTTTGTATTTGTTTGTGTCTGTGTTTGTTTGTGTTTGTTTGTGTTTGTTTGTGTTTGTTTGTGTTTGTTTGTGTTTGTTTGTGTTTGTTTGTGTTTGTTTGTGTGTGTTTGTGTTAGTTTGTGTCTGTTTGTGTCTGTTTGTGTTTGTTTGTGTTTGTTTGTGTTTGTTTGTGTTTGTGTGTGTGTTTGTGTTTGTTTGTGTCTTTTTGTGTTTGTTTGTGTTTGTTTGTGTTTGTTTGTGTTTGTTTGTGTTTGTTTGTGTCTGTTTGTGTCTGTTTGTGTGTATTTGTGTTTGTTTGTGTTTGTTTGTGTCTGTTTGTGTTTGTTTGTGTCTGTTTGTGTGTGTTTGTGTCAGTTTGTGTTTGTTTGTGTTTGTTTGTGTTTGTTTGTGTTTGTTTGTGTCTGTTTGTGTTTGTTTGTGTTTGTTTGTTTGTTTGTGTTTGTTTGTGTTTGTTTGTGTTTGTTTGTGTTTGTTTGTTGAGTTTGTTTGTGTCTGTTTGTGCTTGTTTGTGTCTGTTTGTGTTTGTTTGTGTCTGTTTGTGTTTGTTTGTGTTTGTTTGTGTTCGTTTGTGTGTGTTTGTGTGTGTTTGTGTCTTTTTGTGTTTGTTTGTGTTTGTTTGTGTCTGTTTGTGTGTGTTTGTGTCTGTTTGTGTTTATTTGTGTTTGTTTGTGTTTGTTTGTGTCTGTTTGTGTTTGTTTGTGTGTGTTTGTGTCTGTTTGTGTTTGTTTGTGTTTGTTTGTGTTTGTTTGTGTTTGTTTGTGTGTGTTTGTGTCTGTTTGTGTCTGTTTGTGTCTGTTTGTGTTTGTTTGTGTTTGTTTGTGTGTTTGTGTCTGTTTGTGTGTGTTTGTGTCTGTTTGTGTCTGTTTGTGTGTGTTTGTGTTTGTTTGTGTCTGTTTGTGTTTGTTTGTGTTTGTTTGTTTGTTTGTGTTTGTTTGTGTTTGTTTGTGTTTGTTTGTGTGTGTTTGTGTCTGTTTGTGTCTGTTTGTGTCTGTTTGTGTTTGTTTGTGTTTGTTTGTGTTTGTTTGTGTGTGTTTGTGTCTGTTTGTGTGTGTTTGTGTCTGTTTGTGTGTGTTTGTGTTTGTTTGTGTTTGTTTGTGTTTGTTTGTGTGTGTTTGTGTTTGTTTGTGTCTGTTTGTGTTTGTTTGTGTTTGTTTGTGTTTGTTTGTGTTTGTTTGTGTCTGTTTGTGTTTGTTTGTGTTTGTTTGTGTTTGTTTGTGTCTGTTTGTGTCTGTTTGTGTGTTTGTGTTTGTTTGTGTTTGTTTGTGTCTGTTTGTGTTTGTTTGTGTCTGTTTGTGTGTGTTTGTGTCAGTTTGTGTTTGTTTGTGTTTGTTTGTGTTTGTTTGTGTCTGTTTGTGTCTGTTTGTGTTTGTTTGTGTCTGTTTGTGTGTGTTTGTGTCTGTTTGTGTTTGTTTGTGTTTGTTTGTGTCTGTTTGTGCTTGTTTGTGTGTGTTTGTGTTTGTTTGTGTCTGTTTGTGTTTGTTTGTGTCTGTTTGTGTGTGTTTGTGTCAGTTTGTGTTTGTTTGTGTTTGTTTGTGTCTGTTTGTGTCTGTTTGTGTGTGTTTGTGTCTGTTTGTGTTTGTTTGTGTTCGTTTGTGTGTGTTTGTGTTTGTTTGTGTTTGTATGTGTTTGTTTGTGTTTGTTTGTGTTTGTTTGTGTTTGTTTGTGTGTGGTCGTGTCTGTTTGTGTGTGTTTGTGTCTGTTTGTGTCTGTTTGCGTGTGTTTGTGTCTGTTTGTGTTTGTTTATGTTTGTTTGTGTTTGTTTGTGTGTGTTTGTGTCTGTTTGTGTGTGTTTGTGTCTGTTTGTGTCTGTTTGTGTGTGTTTGTGTTTGTTTGTGTTTGTTTGTGTTTGTTTGTGTGTGTTTGTGTTTGTTTGTGTCTGTTTGTGTTTGTTTGTGTTTGTTTGAGCCTGTTTGTGTTTGTTTGTGTGTGTGTGTGTTTGTGTTTGTTTGTGTTTGTTTGTGTTTGCTTGTGTTTGTTTGTGTTCGTTTGTGTGTGTTTGTGTTTGTTTGTGTCTGTTTGTGTTTGTTTGTGTTTGTTTGTGTTTGTTTGTGTTTGTTTGTGTGTGTTTGTGTTTGTTTGTGTCTGTTTGTGTTTGTTTGTGTTTGTTTGTGTTTGTTTGTGTGTGTTTGTGTCTGTTTGTGTCTGTTTGTGTCTTTTTGTGTTTGTTTGTGTTTGTTTGTGTTTGTTTGTGTGTGTTTGTGTCTGTTTGTGTGTGTTTGTGTCTGTTTGTGTCTGTTTGTGTGTGTTTGTGTTTGTTTGTGTTTGTTTGTGTTTGTTTGTGTTTGTTTGTGTGTGTTTGTGTTTGTTTGTGTCTGTTTGTGTTTGTTTGTGTTTGTTTGTGTTTGTTTGTGTTTGTTTGTGTCTGTTTGTGTTTGTTTGTGTTTGTTTGTGTCTGTTTGTGTCTGTTTGTGTGTATTTGTGTTTGTTTGTGTTTGTTTGTGTCTGTTTGTGTTTGTTTGTGCCTGTTTGTGTGTGTTTGTGTCAGTTTGTGTTTGTTTGTGTTTGTTTGTGTTTGTTTGTGTCTGTTTGTGTCTGTTTGTGTTTGTTTGTGTCTGTTTGTGTTTGTTTGTGTCTGTTTGTGTTTGTTTGTGTTTGTTTGTGTCTGTTTGTGCTTGTTTGTGTGTGGTTGTGTTTGTTTGTGTCTGTTTGTGTTTTTGCTTTGTGTCTGTTTGTGTGTGTTTGTGTCAGTTTGTGTTTGTTTGTGTTTGTTTGTGTCTGTTTGCGTCTGTTTGTGTGTGTTTGTGTCTGTTTGTGTTTGTTTGTGTTTGTTTGTGTTCGTTAGTGTGTGTTTGTGTTTGTTTATGTGTGTTTGTGTTTGTTTGTGTCTGTTTGTGTTTGTTTGTGTTTGTTTGTGTCTGTTTGTGTCTGTTTGTGTTTGTTTGTGTTTGTTTGTGTCTGTTTGTGCTTGTTTGTGTCTGTTTGTGTTTGTTTGTGTCTGTTTGTGTTTGTTTGTGTTTGTTTGTGTTCGTTTGTGTGTGTTTGTGTTTGTTTGAGTTTGTTTGTGTGTGTTTGTGTTTGTTTGTGTCTGTTTGTGTCTGTTTGTGTCTGTTTGTGTTTGTTTGTGCTTGTTTGTGTTTGTTTGTGTTTGTTTGTGTTTGTTTGTGTTTGTTTGTGTGTGTTTGTGTTAGTTTGTGTCTGTTTGTGTGTGTTTGTGTCTGTTTGTGTTTGTTTGTGTTCGTTAGTGTGTGTTTGTGTTTGTTTATGTGTGTTTGTGTTTGTTTGTGTCTGTTTGTGTTTGTTTGTGTTTGTTTGTGTCTGTTTGTGTCTGTTTGTGTTTGTTTGTGTTTGTTTGTGTCTGTTTGTGCTTGTTTGTGTGTGTTTGTGTTTGTTTGTGTTTGTTTGTGTCTGTTTGTGTTTGTTTGTGTCTGTTTGTGTTTGTTTGTGTGTGTTTGTGTTTGTTTGTGTCTGTTTGTTTGTTTGTGTTTGTTTGTGTTTGTTTGTGTGTGTTTGTGTTTGTTTGTGTCTGTTTGTGTTTGTTTGTGTTTGTTTGTGTTTGTTTGTGTTTGTTTGTGTTTGTTTGTGTTTGTTTGTGTTTGTTTGTGTTTAGTTGTGTTTGTTTGTGTGTGTTTGTGTCGGTTTGTGTGTGTTTGTGTCTGTTTGTGTCTGTTTATGTTTGTTTGTGTTTGTTTGTGTCTGTTTGTGTGTTTTTGTGTCTGTTTGTGTTTGTTTGTGTCTGTTTGTGTCTGTTTGTGTTTGTTTGTGTTTGTTTGTGTGTGTTTGTGTTTGTTTGTGTCTGTTTGTGTTTGTTTGTGTTTGTTTGTGTTTGTTTGTGTTTGTTTGTGTTTGTTTGTGTCTGTTTGTGTCTGTTTGTGTTTGTTTGTGTTTGTTTGTGTCTGTTTGTGCTTGTTTGTGTCTGTTTGTGTTTGTTTGTGTCTGTTTGTGTTTGTTTGTTTTTGTTTGTGTTCGTTTGTGTGTGTTTGTGTGTGTTTGTGTCTTTTTGTGTTTGTTTGTGTTTGTTTGTGTCTGTTTGTGTTTGTTTGTGTTTTATTTGTTTGTTTGTGTTTGTTTGTGTCTGTTTGTGCTTGTTTGTGTCTGTTTGTATTTGTTTGTGTCTGTTTGTGTTTGTTTGTGTTTGTTTGTGTTCGTTTGTGTGTGTTTGTGTCTTTTTGTGTTTGTTTGTGTTTGTTTGTGTCTGTTTGTGTGTGTTTGTGTCTGTTTGTGTCTGTTTGTGTGTGTTTGTGTTTGTTTGTGTTTGTTTGTGTTTGTTTGTGTTTGTTTGTGTTTGTTTGTGTCTGTTTGTGTCTGTTTGTGTGTGTTTGTGTTTGTTTGTGTTTGTTTGTGTTTGTTTGTGTTTGTTTGTGTTTGTTTGTGTGTGTTTGTGTTTGTTTGTGTCTGTTTGTGTTTGTTTGTGTTTGTTTGTGTTTGTTTGTGTTTGTTTGTGTTTGTTTGTGTCTGTTTGTGTGTGTTTGTGTGTGTTTGTGTCTGTTTGTGTTTATTTGTGTTTGTTTGTGTTTGTTTGTGTCTGTTTGTGTTTGTTTGTGTGTGTTTGTGGCTGTTTGTGTTTGTTTGTGTTTGTTTGTGTTTGTTTGTGTTTGTTTGTGTTTGTTTGTGTGTGTTTGTGTCTGTTTGTGCTTGTTTGTGTCTGTTTGTGTTTGTTTGTGTCTGTTTGTGTTTGTTTGTGTCTGTTTGTGTCTGTTTGTGTCTGTTTGTGTTTGTTTGTGTCTGTTTGTGCTTGTTTGTGTGTGTTTGTGTTTGTTTGTGTCTGTTTGTGTCTGTTTGTGTTTGTTTGTGTTTGTTTGTGTCTGTTTGTGCTTGTTTGTGTCTGTTTGTGTTTGTTTGTGTCTGTTTGTGTTTGTTTGTGTTTGTTTGTGTTTGTTTGTGTTTGTTTGTGTCTGTTTGTGCTTGTTTGTGTCTGTTTGTGTTTGTTTGTGTCTGTTTGGGTTTGTTTGTGTTTGTTTGTGTTCGTTTGTGTGTGTTTGTGTTTGTTTGTGTTTGTATGTGTTTGTTTGTGTTTGTTTGTGTTTGTTTGTGTGTGTTTGTGTCTGTTTGTGTGTGTTTGTGTCTGTTTGTGTCTGTTTGTGTGTGTTTGTGTCTGTTTGTGTTTGTTTGTGTTTGTTTGTGTTTGTTTGTGTTTGTTTGTGTGTGTTTGTGTCTGTTTGTGTGTGTTTGTGTCTGTTTGTGTCTGTTTGTGTGTGTTTGTGTTTGTTTGTGTTTGTTTGTGTTTGTTTGTGTGTGTTTGTGTTTGTTTGTGTCTGTGTTTGTGTTTGTTTGTGTTTGTTTGTGTTTGTTTGTGTGTGTTTGTGTCTGTTTGTGTCTGTTTGTGTTTGTTTGTGTTTGTTTGTGTTTGTTTGTGTTTGTTTGTGTGTGTTTGTGTTTGTTTGTGTCTGTTTGTGTTTGTTTGTGTTTGTTTGTGTTTGTTTGTGTGTGTTTGTGTCTGTTTGTGTCTGTTTGTGTCTGTTTGTGTTTGTTTGTGTTTGTTTGTGTTTGTTTGTGTGTGTTTGTGTCTGTTTGTGTGTGTTTGTGTCTGTTTGTGTGTGTTTGTGTTTGTTTGTGTTTGTTTGTGTTTGTTTGTGTGTGTTTGTGTTTGTTTGTGTCTGTTTGTGTTTGTTTGTGTTTGTTTGTGTTTGTTTGTGTTTGTTTGTGTTTGTTTGTGTCTGTTTGTGTTTGTTTGTGTTTGTTTGTGTTTGTTTGTGTCTGTTTGTGTCTGTTTGTGTGTGTTTGTGTTTGTTTGTGTTTGTTTGTGTCTGTTTGTGTTTGTTTGTGTCTGTTTGTGTGTGTTTGTGTCAGTTTGTGTTTGTTTGTGTTTGTTTGTGTTTGTTTGTGTCTGTTTGTGTTTGTTTGTGTCTGTTTGTGTGTGTTTGTGTCAGTTTGTGTTTGTTTGTGTTTGTTTGTGTTTGTTTGTGTCTGTTTGTGTCTGTTTGTGTTTGTTTGTGTCTGTTTGTGTGTGTTTGTGTCTGTTTGTGTTTGTTTGTGTTTGTTTGTGTTTGTTTGTGTTTGTTTGTGTGTGTTTGTGTTTGTTTGTGTCTGTTTGTGTTTGTTTGTGTTTGTTTGTGTTTGTTTGTGTGTGTTTGTGTCTGTTTGTGTCTGTTTGTGTCTGTTTGTGTTTGTTTGTGTTTGTTTGTGTTTGTTTGTGTGTGTTTGTGTCTGTTTGTGTGTGTTTGTGTCTGTTTGTGTCTGTTTGTGTGTGTTTGTGTTTGTTTGTGTTTGTTTGTGTTTGTTTGTGTTTGTTTGTGTGTGTTTGTGTTTGTTTGTGTCTGTTTGTGTTTGTTTGTGTTTGTTTGTTTGTTTGTGTTTGTTTGTGTTTGTTTGTGTTTGTTTGTGTTTGTTTGTGTCTGTTTGTGCTTGTTTGTGTCTGTTTGTGTTTGTTTGTGTCTGTTTGTGTTTGTTTGTGTTTGTTTGTGTTCGTTTGTGTGTGTTTGTGTGTGTTTGTGTCTTTTTGTGTTTGTTTGTGTTTGTTTGTGTCTGTTTGCATGTGTTTGTGTGTGTTTGTGTCTGTTGGTGTCTGTTTGTGTGTGTTTGTGTCAGTTTGTGTTTGTTTGTGTTTGTTTGTGTTTGTTTGTGTCTGTTTGTGTTTGTTTGTGTCTGTTTGTGTGTGTTTGTGTCAGTTTGTGTTTGTTTGTGTTTGTTTGTGTTTGTTTGTGTCTGTTTGTGTCTGTTTGTGTTTGTTTGTGTCTGTTTGTGTGTGTTTGTGTCTGTTTGTGTTTGTTTGTGTTTGTTTGTGTCTGTTTGTGCTTGTTTGTGTGTGTTTGTGTTTGTTTGTGTCTGTTTGTGTTTGTTTGTGTCTGTTTGTGTGTGTTTGTGTCAGTTTGTGTTTGTTTGTGTTTGTTTGTGTCTGTTTGTGTCTGTTTGTGTGTGTTTGTGTCAGTTTGTGTTTGTTTGTGTTTGTTTGTGTTTGTTTGTGTCTGTTTGTGTGTGTTTGTGTTTGTTTGTGTTTGTTTGTGTTCGTTAGTGTGTGTTTGTGTTTGTTTATGTGTGTTTGTGTTTGTTTGTGTCTGTTTGTGTTTGTTTGTGTTTGTTTGTGTCTGTTTGTGTCTGTTTGTGTTTGTTTGTGTCTGTTTGTGTGTGTTTGTGTCAGTTTGTGTTTGTTTGTGTTTGTTTGTGTTTGTTTGTGTCTGTTTGTGTCTGTTTGTGTTTGTTTGTGTCTGTTTGTGTGTGTTTGTGTCTGTTTGTGTTTGTTTGTGTTTGTTTGTGTCTGTTTGTGCTTGTTTGTGTGTGTTTGTGTTTGTTTGTGTTTGTTTGTTTGTTTGTGTTTGTTTGTGTTTGTTTGTGTTTGTTTGTGTTTGTTTGTGTTTGTTTGTGTGTGTTTGTGTCTGTTTGTGTCTGTTTGTGTTTGTTTGTGTTTGTTTGTGTTTGTTTGTGTTTGTTTGTGTGTGTTTGTGTTTGTTTGTGTCTGTTTGTGTTTGTTTGTGTTTGTTTGTGTTTGTTTGTGTGTGTTTGTGTCTGTTTGTGTCTGTTTGTGTCTGTTTGTGTTTGTTTGTGTTTGTTTGTGTTTGTTTGTGTGTGTTTGTGTCTGTTTGTGTGTGTTTGTGTCTGTTTGTGTGTGTTTGTGTTTGTTTGTGTTTGTTTGTGTTTGTTTGTGTGTGTTTGTGTTTGTTTGTGTCTGTTTGTGTTTGTTTGTGTTTGTTTGTGTTTGTTTGTGTTTGTTTGTGTTTGTTTGTGTCTGTTTGTGTTTGTTTGTGTTTGTTTGTGTTTGTTTGTGTCTGTTTGTGTCTGTTTGTGTGTGTTTGTGTTTGTTTGTGTTTGTTTGTGTCTGTTTGTGTTTGTTTGTGTCTGTTTGTGTGTGTTTGTGTCAGTTTGTGTTTGTTTGTGTTTGTTTGTGTTTGTTTGTGTCTGTTTGTGTTTGTTTGTGTCTGTTTGTGTGTGTTTGTGTCAGTTTGTGTTTGTTTGTGTTTGTTTGTGTTTGTTTGTGTCTGTTTGTGTCTGTTTGTGTTTGTTTGTGTCTGTTTGTGTGTGTTTGTGTCTGTTTGTGTTTGTTTGTGTTTGTTTGTGTTTGTTTGTGTTTGTTTGTGTGTGTTTGTGTTTGTTTGTGTCTGTTTGTGTTTGTTTGTGTTTGTTTGTGTTTGTTTGTGTGTGTTTGTGTCTGTTTGTGTCTGTTTGTGTCTGTTTGTGTTTGTTTGTGTTTGTTTGTGTTTGTTTGTGTGTGTTTGTGTCTGTTTGTGTGTGTTTGTGTCTGTTTGTGTCTGTTTGTGTGTGTTTGTGTTTGTTTGTGTTTGTTTGTGTTTGTTTGTGTTTGTTTGTGTGTGTTTGTGTTTGTTTGTGTCTGTTTGTGTTTGTTTGTGTCTGTTTGTGTTTGTTTGTGTTTGTTTGTTTGTTTGTGTTTGTTTGTGTTTGTTTGTGTTTGTTTGTGTTTGTTTGTGTCTGTTTGTGCTTGTTTGTGTCTGTTTGTGTTTGTTTGTGTCTGTTTGTGTTTGTTTGTGTTTGTTTGTGTTCGTTTGTGTGTGTTTGTGTGTGTTTGTGTCTTTTTGTGTTTGTTTGTGTTTGTTTGTGTCTGTTTGTATGTGTTTGTGTGTGTTTGTGTCTGTTGGTGTCTGTTTGTGTGTGTTTGTGTCAGTTTGTGTTTGTTTGTGTTTGTTTGTGTTTGTTTGTGTCTGTTTGTGTTTGTTTGTGTCTGTTTGTGTGTGTTTGTGTCAGTTTGTGTTTGTTTGTGTTTGTTTGTGTTTGTTTGTGTCTGTTTGTGTCTGTTTGTGTTTGTTTGTGTCTGTTTGTGTGTGTTTGTGTCTGTTTGTGTTTGTTTGTGTTTGTTTGTGTCTGTTTGTGCTTGTTTGTGTGTGTTTGTGTTTGTTTGTGTCTGTTTGTGTTTGTTTGTGTCTGTTTGTGTGTGTTTGTGTCAGTTTGTGTTTGTTTGTGTTTGTTTGTGTCTGTTTGTGTCTGTTTGTGTGTGTTTGTGTCTGTTTGTGTTTGTTTGTGTTCGTTTGTGTGTGTTTGTGTTTGTTTGTGTTTGTATGTGTTTGTTTGTGTTTGTTTGTGTTTGTTTGTGTTTGTTTGTGTGTGTTTGTGTCTGTTTGTGTGTGTTTGTGTCTGTTTGTGTCTGTTTGCGTGTGTTTGTGTCTGTTTGTGTTTGTTTGTGTTTGTTTGTGTTTGTTTGTGTGTGTTTGTGTCTGTTTGTGTGTGTTTGTGTCTGTTTGTGTCTGTTTGTGTGTGTTTGTGTTTGTTTGTGTTTGTTTGTGTTTGTTTGTGTGTGTTTGTGTTTGTTTGTGTCTGTTTGTGTTTGTTTGTGTTTGTTTGTGCCTGTTTGTGTTTGTTTGTGTGTGTGTGTGTTTGTGTTTGTTTGTGTTTGTGTGTGTTTGCTTGTGTTTGTTTGTGTTCGTTTGTGTGTGTTTGTGTTTGTTTGTGTCTGTTTGTGTTTGTTTGTGTTTGTTTGTGTTTGTTTGTGTTTGTTTGTGTGTGTTTGTGTTTGTTTGTGTCTGTTTGTGTTTGTTTGTGTTTGTTTGTGTTTGTTTGTGTGTGTTTGTGTCTGTTTGTGTCTGTTTGTGTCTTTTTGTGTTTGTTTGTGTTTGTTTGTGTTTGTTTGTGTGTGTTTGTGTCTGTTTGTGTGTATTTGTGTTTGTTTGTGTTTGTTTGTGTCTGTTTGTGTTTGTTTGTGTCTGTTTGTGTGTGTTTGTGTCAGTTTGTGTTTGTTTGTGTTTGTTTGTGTTTGTTTGTGTCTGTTTGTGTGTGTTTGTGTTTGTTTGTGTTTGTTTGTGTTCGTTAGTGTGTGTTTGTGTTTGTTTATGTGTGTTTGTGTTTGTTTGTGTCTGTTTGTGTTTGTTTGTGTTTGTTTGTGTCTGTTTGTGTCTGTTTGTGTTTGTTTGTGTCTGTTTGTGTGTGTTTGTGTCAGTTTGTGTTTGTTTGTGTTTGTTTGTGTTTGTTTGTGTCTGTTTGTGTCTGTTTGTGTTTGTTTGTGTCTGTTTGTGTGTGTTTGTGTCTGTTTGTGTTTGTTTGTGTCTGTTTGTGTCTGTTTGTGCTTGTTTGTGTGTGTTTGTGTTTGTTTGTGTCTGTTTGTGTTTGTTTGTGTCTGTTTGTGTGTGTTTGTGTCAGTTTGTGTTTGTTTGTGTTTGTTTGTGTCTGTTTGTGTCTGTTTGTGTGTGTTTGTGTCTGTTTGTGTTTGTTTGTGTTCGTTTGTGTGTGTTTGTGTTTGTTTGTGTTTGTTTGTGTCTGTTTGTGTTTGTTTGTGTTTGTTTGTGTTTGTTTGTGTGTGTTTGTGTCTGTTTGTGTCTGTTTGTGTCTGTTTGTGTTTGTTTGTGTTTGTTTGTGTTTGTTTGTGTGTGTTTGTGTCTGTTTGTGTGTGTTTGTGTCTGTTTGTGTGTGTTTGTGTTTGTTTGTGTTTGTTTGTGTTTGTTTGTGTGTGTTTGTGTTTGTTTGTGTCTGTTTGTGTTTGTTTGTGTTTGTTTGTGTTTGTTTGTGTTTGTTTGTGTTTGTTTGTGTCTGTTTGTGTTTGTTTGTGTTTGTTTGTGTTTGTTTGTGTCTGTTTGTGTCTGTTTGTGTGTGTTTGTGTTTGTTTGTGTTTGTTTGTGTCTGTTTGTGTTTGTTTGTGTCTGTTTGTGTGTGTTTGTGTCAGTTTGTGTTTGTTTGTGTTTGTTTGTGTTTGTTTGTGTCTGTTTGTGTTTGTTTGTGTCTGTTTGTGTGTGTTTGTGTCAGTTTGTGTTTGTTTGTGTTTGTTTGTGTTTGTTTGTGTCTGTTTGTGTCTGTTTGTGTTTGTTTGTGTCTGTTTGTGTGTGTTTGTGTCTGTTTGTGTTTGTTTGTGTTTGTTTGTGTCTGTTTGTGCTTGTTTGTGTGTGTTTGTGTTTGTTTGTGTCTGTTTGTGTTTGTTTGTGTCTGTTTGTGTGTGTTTGTGTCAGTTTGTGTTTGTTTGTGTTTGTTTGTGTCTGTTTGTGTCTGTTTGTGTGTGTTTGTGTCTGTTTGTGTTTGTTTGTGTTCGTTTGTGTGTGTTTGTGTTTGTTTGTGTTTGTATGTGTTTGTTTGTGTTTGTTTGTGTTTGTTTGTGTTTGTTTGTGTGTGTTTGTGTCTGTTTGTGTGTGTTTGTGTCTGTTTGTGTCTGTTTGCGTGTGTTTGTGTCTGTTTGTGTTTGTTTGTGTTTGTTTGTGTTTGTTTGTGTGTGTTTGTGTCTGTTTGTGTGTGTTTGTGTCTGTTTGTGTCTGTTTGTGTGTGTTTGTGTTTGTTTGTGTTTGTTTGTGTTTGTTTGTGTGTGTTTGTGTTTGTTTGTGTCTGTTTGTGTTTGTTTGTGTTTGTTTGTGCCTGTTTGTGTTTGTTTGTGTGTGTGTGTGTTTGTGTTTGTTTGTGTTTGTGTGTGTTTGCTTGTGTTTGTTTGTGTTCGTTTGTGTGTGTTTGTGTTTGTTTGTGTCTGTTTGTGTTTGTTTGTGTTTGTTTGTGTTTGTTTGTGTTTGTTTGTGTGTGTTTGTGTTTGTTTGTGTCTGTTTGTGTTTGTTTGTGTTTGTTTGTGTTTGTTTGTGTGTGTTTGTGTCTGTTTGTGTCTGTTTGTGTCTTTTTGTGTTTGTTTGTGTTTGTTTGTGTTTGTTTGTGTGTGTTTGTGTCTGTTTGTGTGTATTTGTGTTTGTTTGTGTTTGTTTGTGTCTGTTTGTGTTTGTTTGTGTCTGTTTGTGTGTGTTTGTGTCAGTTTGTGTTTGTTTGTGTTTGTTTGTGTTTGTTTGTGTCTGTTTGTGTGTGTTTGTGTTTGTTT
This sequence comes from Apotomis capreana, assembly GCA_947623375.1. Classification (NCBI taxonomy): domain Eukaryota; kingdom Metazoa; phylum Arthropoda; class Insecta; order Lepidoptera; family Tortricidae; genus Apotomis; species Apotomis capreana. The sequence goes on from OX392499.1 coordinate 44,600,128, forward strand.
GTGTTTGTTTGTGTTCGTTAGTGTGTGTTTGTGTTTGTTTATGTGTGTTTGTGTTTGTTTGTGTCTGTTTGTGTTTGTTTGTGTTTGTTTGTGTCTGTTTGTGTCTGTTTGTGTTTGTTTGTGTCTGTTTGTGTGTGTTTGTGTCAGTTTGTGTTTGTTTGTGTTTGTTTGTGTTTGTTTGTGTCTGTTTGTGTCTGTTTGTGTTTGTTTGTGTCTGTTTGTGTGTGTTTGTGTCTGTTTGTGTTTGTTTGTGTTTGTTTGTGTCTGTTTGTGCTTGTTTGTGTGTGTTTGTGTTTGTTTGTGTCTGTTTGTGTTTGTTTGTGTCTGTTTGTGTGTGTTTGTGTCAGTTTGTGTTTGTTTGTGTTTGTTTGTGTCTGTTTGTGTCTGTTTGTGTGTGTTTGTGTCTGTTTGTGTTTGTTTGTGTTCGTTTGTGTGTGTTTGTGTTTGTTTGTGTTTGTATGTGTTTGTTTGTGTTTGTTTGTGTTTGTTTGTGTTTGTTTGTGTGTGTTTGTGTCTGTTTGTGTGTGTTTGTGTCTGTTTGTGTCTGTTTGCGTGTGTTTGTGTCTGTTTGTGTTTGTTTGTGTTTGTTTGTGTTTGTTTGTGTGTGTTTGTGTCTGTTTGTGTGTGTTTGTGTCTGTTTGTGTCTGTTTGTGTGTGTTTGTGTTTGTTTGTGTTTGTTTGTGTTTGTTTGTGTGTGTTTGTGTTTGTTTGTGTCTGTTTGTGTTTGTTTGTGTTTGTTTGTGCCTGTTTGTGTTTTTTTGTGTGTGTGTGTGTTTGTGTTTGTTTGTGTTTGTGTGTGTTTGCTTGTGTTTGTTTGTGTTCGTTTGTGTGTGTTTGTGTTTGTTTGTGTCTGTTTGTGTTTGTTTGTGTTTGTTTGTGTTTGTTTGTGTTTGTTTGTGTGTGTTTGTGTTTGTTTGTGTCTGTTTGTGTTTGTTTGTGTTTGTTTGTGTTTGTTTGTGTGTGTTTGTGTCTGTTTGTGTCTGTTTGTGTCTTTTTGTGTTTGTTTGTGTTTGTTTGTGTTTGTTTGTGTGTGTTTGTGTCTGTTTGTGTGTATTTGTGTTTGTTTGTGTTTGTTTGTGTCTGTTTGTGTTTGTTTGTGTCTGTTTGTGTGTGTTTGTGTCAGTTTGTGTTTGTTTGTGTTTGTTTGTGTTTGTTTGTGTCTGTTTGTGTGTGTTTGTGTTTGTTTGTGTTTGTTTGTGTTCGTTAGTGTGTGTTTGTGTTTGTTTATGTGTGTTTGTGTTTGTTTGTGTCTGTTTGTGTTTGTTTGTGTTTGTTTGTGTCTGTTTGTGTCTGTTTGTGTTTGTTTGTGTTTGTTTGTGTCTGTTTGTGCTTGTTTGTGTCTGTTTGTGTTTGTTTGTGTCTGTTTGTGTTTGTTTGTGTTTGTTTGTGTTGGTTTGTGTGTGTTTGTGTTTGTTTGAGTTTGTTTGTGTGTGTTTGTGTTTGTTTGTGTCTGTTTGTGTCTGTTTGTGTCTGTTTGTGTGTGTTTGTGCTTGTTTGTGTTTGTTTGTGTTTGTTTGTGTTTGTTTGTGTTTGTTTGTGTGTGTTTGTGTTAGTTTGTGTCTGTTTGTGTGTCTTTGTGTCTGTTTGTGTTTGTTTGTGTTTGTTTGTGTTCGTTAGTGTGTGTTTGTGTTTGTTTATGTGTGTTTGTGTTTGTTTGTGTCTGTTTGTGTTTGTTTGTGTTTGTTTGTGTCTGTTTGTGTCTGTTTGTGTTTGTTTGTGTTTGTTTGTGTCTGTTTGTGCTTGTTTGTGTGTGTTTGTGTTTGTTTGTGTTTGTTTGTGTGTGTTTGTGTTTGTTTGTGTTTGTTTGTGTCTGTTTGTGTTTGTTTGTGTCTGTTTGTGTGTGTTTGTGTCAGTTTGTGTTTGTTTGTGTTTGTTTGTGTTTGTTTGTGTTTGTTTGTGTTTGTTTGTGTTTGTTTGTGTTTGTTTGTGTTTGTTTGTGTTTGTTTGTGTGTGTTTGTGTTAGTTTGTGTCTGTTTGTGTGTGTTTGTGTTTGTTTGTGTCTGTTTGTGTCTGTTTGTGTTTGTTTGTGTTTGTTTGTGTTTGTTTGTGTTTGTTTGTGTGTGTTTGTGTTTGTTTGTGTCTTTTTGTGTTTGTTTGTGTTTGTTTGTGTTTGTTTGTGTTTGTTTGTGTTTGTTTGTGTCTGTTTGTGTCTGTTTGTGTGTATTTGTGTTTGTTTGTGTTTGTTTGTGTCTGTTTGTGTTTGTTTGTGTCTGTTTGTGTGTGTTTGTGTCAGTTTGTGTTTGTTTGTGTTTGTTTGTGTTTGTTTGTGTCTGTTTGTGTTTGTTTGTGTTTGTTTGTGTGTGTTTGTGTCTGTTTGTGTGTGTTTGTGTCTGTTTGTGTCTGTTTGTGTGTGTTTGTGTCTGTTTGTGTTTGTTTGTGTTTGTTTGTGTTTGTTTGTGTTTGTTTGTGTGTGTTTGTGTCTGTTTGTGTGTGTTTGTGTCTGTTTGTGTCTGTTTGTGTGTGTTTGTGTTTGTTTGTGTTTGTTTGTGTGTGCTTGTGTTTGTTTGTGTCTGTTTGTGTTTGTTTGTGTTTGTTTGTGCCTGTTTGTGTTTGTTTGTGTGTGTGTGTGTTTGTGTTTGTTTGTGTTTGTTTGTGTTTGTTTGTGTTTGTTTGTGTTTGTTTGTGTCTGTTTGTGTCTGTTTGTGTTTGTTTGTGTTTGTTTGTGTCTGTTTGTGCTTGTTTGTGTCTGTTTGTGTTTGTTTGTGTCTGTTTGTGTTTGTTTGTGTTTGTTTGTGTTCGTTTGTGTGTGTTTGTGTGTGTTTGTGTCTTTTTGTGTTTGTTTGTGTTTGTTTGTGTCTGTTTGTGTTTGTTTGTGTTTGTTTGTGTCTGTTTGTGTCTGTTTGTGTTTGTTTGTGGTGTTTGTTTGTGTCTGTTTGTGTTTGTTTGTGTTTGTTTGTTTGTTTGTGTTTGTTTGTGTTTGTTTGTGTCTGTTTGTGTTTGTTTGTGTCTGTTTGTGTTTGTTTGTGTTTGTTTGTGTCTGTTTGTGTTTGTTTGTGTCTGTTTGTGTTTGTTGGTGTTTGTTTGTGTTCTTTTGTGTGTGTTTGTGTTTGTTTGTGTTTGTTTGTGTGTGTTTGTGTTTGTTTTTGTTTGTTTGTTTTTGTTTGTGTTTGTTTGTGTTTGTTTGTGTCTGTTTGTGTGTGTTTGTGCTTGTTTGTGTTTGTTTGTGTTTGTTTGTGTTTGTTTGTGTTTGTTTGTGTGTGTTTGTGTTAGTTTGTGTCTGTTTGTGTGTGTTTGTGTCTGTTTGTGTTTGTTTGTGTTTGTTTGTGTTCGTTAGTGTGTGTTTGTGTTTGTTTATGTGTGTTTGTGTTTGTTTGTGTCTGTTTGTGTTTGTTTGTCTTTGTTTGTGTCTGTTTGTGTCTGTTTGTGTTTGTTTGTGTTTGTTTGTGTCTGTTTGTGCTTGTTTGTGTGTGTTTGTGTTTGTTTGTGTTTGTTTGTGTCTGTTTGTGTTTGTTTGTGTTTGTTTGTGTTTGTTTGTGTTTGTTTGTGTCTGTTTGTGTCTGTTTGTGTTTGTTTGTATTTGTTTGTGTCTGTTTGTGTTTGTTTGTGTTTGTTTGTGTTTGTTTGTGTTTGTTTGTGTTTGTTTGTGTTTGTTTGTGTTTGTTTGTGTGTGTTTGTGTTAGTTTGTGTCTGTTTGTGTGTGTTTGTGTTTGTTTGTGTCTGTTTGTGTCTGTTTGTGTTTGTTTGTGTTTGTTTGTGTTTGTTTGTGTTTGTTTGTGTGTTTGTGTTTGTTTGTGTCTTTTTGTGTTTGTTTGTGTTTGTTTGTGTTTGTTTGTGTTTGTTTGTGTTTGTTTGTGTCTGTTTGTGTCTGTTTGTGTGTATTTGTGTTTGTTTGTGTTTGTTTGTGTCTGTTTGTGTTTGTTTGTGTCTGTTTGTGTGTGTTTGTGTCAGTTTGTGTTTGTTTGTGTTTGTTTGTGTTTGTTTGTGTTTGTTTGTGTCTGTTTGTGTTTGTTTGTGTTTGTTTGTTTGTTTGTGTTTGTTTGTGTTTGTTTGTGTTTGTTTGTGTTTGTTTGTTGAGTTTGTTTGTGTCTGTTTGTGCTTGTTTGTGTCTGTTTGTGTTTGTTTGTGTCTGTTTGTGTTTGTTTGTGTTTGTTTGTGTTCGTTTGTGTGTGTTTGTGTGTGTTTGTGTCTTTTTGTGTTTGTTTGTGTTTGTTTGTGTCTGTTTGTGTGTGTTTGTGTGTGTTTGTGTCTGTTTGTGTTTATTTGTGTTTGTTTGTGTTTGTTTGTGTCTGTTTGTGTTTGTTTGTGTGTGTTTGTGTCTGTTTGTGTTTGTTTGTGTTTGTTTGTGTTTGTTTGTGTTTGTTTGTGTTTGTTTGTGTGTGTTTGTGTCTGTTTGTGTCTGTTTGTGTCTGTTTGTGTTTGTTTGTGTTTGTTTGTGTGTTTGTGTCTGTTTGTGTGTGTTTGTGTCTGTTTGTGTCTGTTTGTGTGTGTTTGTGTTTGTTTGTGTCTGTTTGTGTTTGTTTGTGTTTGTTTGTTTGTTTGTGTTTGTTTGTGTTTGTTTGTGTTTGTTTGTGTGTGTTTGTGTCTGTTTGTGTCTGTTTGTGTCTGTTTGTGTTTGTTTGTGTTTGTTTGTGTTTGTTTGTGTGTGTTTGTGTCTGTTTGTGTGTGTTTGTGTCTGTTTGTGTGTGTTTGTGTTTGTTTGTGTTTGTTTGTGTTTGTTTGTGTGTGTTTGTGTTTGTTTGTGTCTGTTTGTGTTTGTTTGTGTTTGTTTGTGTTTGTTTGTGTTTGTTTGTGTCTGTTTGTGTTTGTTTGTGTTTGTTTGTGTTTGTTTGTGTCTGTTTGTGTCTGTTTGTGTGTTTGTGTTTGTTTGTGTTTGTTTGTGTCTGTTTGTGTTTGTTTGTGTCTGTTTGTGTGTGTTTGTGTCAGTTTGTGTTTGTTTGTGTTTGTTTGTGTTTGTTTGTGTCTGTTTGTGTCTGTTTGTGTTTGTTTGTGTCTGTTTGTGTGTGTTTGTGTCTGTTTGTGTTTGTTTGTGTTTGTTTGTGTCTGTTTGTGCTTGTTTGTGTGTGTTTGTGTTTGTTTGTGTCTGTTTGTGTTTGTTTGTGTCTGTTTGTGTGTGTTTGTGTCAGTTTGTGTTTGTTTGTGTTTGTTTGTGTCTGTTTGTGTCTGTTTGTGTGTGTTTGTGTCTGTTTGTGTTTGTTTGTGTTCGTTTGTGTGTGTTTGTGTTTGTTTGTGTTTGTATGTGTTTGTTTGTGTTTGTTTGTGTTTGTTTGTGTTTGTTTGTGTGTGGTCGTGTCTGTTTGTGTGTGTTTGTGTCTGTTTGTGTCTGTTTGCGTGTGTTTGTGTCTGTTTGTGTTTGTTTATGTTTGTTTGTGTTTGTTTGTGTGTGTTTGTGTCTGTTTGTGTGTGTTTGTGTCTGTTTGTGTCTGTTTGTGTGTGTTTGTGTTTGTTTGTGTTTGTTTGTGTTTGTTTGTGTGTGTTTGTGTTTGTTTGTGTCTGTTTGTGTTTGTTTGTGTTTGTTTGTGCCTGTTTGTGTTTGTTTGTGTGTGTGTGTGTTTGTGTTTGTTTGTGTTTGTTTGTGTTTGCTTGTGTTTGTTTGTGTTCGTTTGTGTGTGTTTGTGTTTGTTTGTGTCTGTTTGTGTTTGTTTGTGTTTGTTTGTGTTTGTTTGTGTTTGTTTGTGTGTGTTTGTGTTTGTTTGTGTCTGTTTGTGTTTGTTTGTGTTTGTTTGTGTTTGTTTGTGTGTGTTTGTGTCTGTTTGTGTCTGTTTGTGTCTTTTTGTGTTTGTTTGTGTTTGTTTGTGTTTGTTTGTGTGTGTTTGTGTCTGTTTGTGTGTGTTTGTGTCTGTTTGTGTCTGTTTGTGTGTGTTTGTGTTTGTTTGTGTTTGTTTGTGTTTGTTTGTGTTTGTTTGTGTGTGTTTGTGTTTGTTTGTGTCTGTTTGTGTTTGTTTGTGTTTGTTTGTGTTTGTTTGTGTTTGTTTGTGTTTGTTTGTGTCTGTTTGTGTTTGTTTGTGTTTGTTTGTGTCTGTTTGTGTCTGTTTGTGTGTATTTGTGTTTGTTTGTGTTTGTTTGTGTCTGTTTGTGTTTGTTTGTGTCTGTTTGTGTGTGTTTGTGTCAGTTTGTGTTTGTTTGTGTTTGTTTGTGTTTGTTTGTGTCTGTTTGTGTCTGTTTGTGTTTGTTTGTGTCTGTTTGTGTTTGTTTGTGTCTGTTTGTGTTTGTTTGTGTTTGTTTGTGTCTGCTTGTGCTTGTTTGTGTGTGGTTGTGTTTGTTTGTGTCTGTTTGTGTTTTTGCTTTGTGTCTGTTTGTGTGTGTTTGTGTCAGTTTGTGTTTGTTTGTGTTTGTTTGTGTCTGTTTGCGTCTGTTTGTGTGTGTTTGTGTCTGTTTGTGTTTGTTTGTGTTTGTTTGTGTTCGTTAGTGTGTGTTTGTGTTTGTTTATGTGTGTTTGTGTTTGTTTGTGTCTGTTTGTGTTTGTTTGTGTTTGTTTGTGTCTGTTTGTGTCTGTTTGTGTTTGTTTGTGTTTGTTTGTGTCTGTTTGTGCTTGTTTGTGTCTGTTTGTGTTTGTTTGTGTCTGTTTGTGTTTGTTTGTGTTTGTTTGTGTTCGTTTGTGTGTGTTTGTGTTTGTTTGAGTTTGTTTGTGTGTGTTTGTGTTTGTTTGTGTCTGTTTGTGTCTGTTTGTGTCTGTTTGTGTTTGTTTGTGCTTGTTTGTGTTTGTTTGTGTTTGTTTGTGTTTGTTTGTGTTTGTTTGTGTGTGTTTGTGTTAGTTTGTGTCTGTTTGTGTGTGTTTGTGTCTGTTTGTGTTTGTTTGTGTTTGTTTGTGTTCGTTAGTGTGTGTTTGTGTTTGTTTATGTGTGTTTGTGTTTGTTTGTGTCTGTTTGTGTTTGTTTGTGTTTGTTTGTGTCTGTTTGTGTCTGTTTGTGTTTGTTTGTGTTTGTTTGTGTCTGTTTGTGCTTGTTTGTGTGTGTTTGTGTTTGTTTGTGTTTGTTTGTGTCTGTTTGTGTTTGTTTGTGTCTGTTTGTGTTTGTTTGTGTGTGTTTGTGTTTGTTTGTGTCTGTTTGTTTGTTTGTGTTTGTTTGTGTTTGTTTGTGTTTGTTTGTGTGTGTTTGTGTTTGTTTGTGTCTGTTTGTGTTTGTTTGTGTTTGTTTGTGTTTGTTTGTGTTTGTTTGTGTTTGTTTGTGTTTGTTTGTGTTTGTTTGTGTTTAGTTGTGTTTGTTTGTGTGTGTTTGTGTCGGTTTGTGTGTGTTTGTGTCTGTTTGTGTCTGTTTATGTTTGTTTGTGTTTGTTTGTGTCTGTTTGTGTGTTTTTGTGTCTGTTTGTGTTTGTTTGTGTCTGTTTGTGTTTGTTTGTGTTTGTTTGTGTGTGTTTGTGTTTGTTTGTGTCTGTTTGTGTTTGTTTGTGTTTGTTTGTGTTTGTTTGTGTTTGTTTGTGTTTGTTTGTGTCTGTTTGTGTCTGTTTGTGTTTGTTTGTGTTTGTTTGTGTCTGTTTGTGCTTGTTTGTGTCTGTTTGTGTTTGTTTGTGTCTGTTTGTGTTTGTTTGTTTTTGTTTGTGTTCGTTTGTGTGTGTTTGTGTGTGTTTGTGTCTTTTTGTGTTTGTTTGTGTTTGTTTGTGTCTGTTTGTGTTTGTTTGTGTTTTATTTGTTTGTTTGTGTTTGTTTGTGTCTGTTTGTGCTTGTTTGTGTCTGTTTGTATTTGTTTGTGTCTGTTTGTGTTTGTTTGTGTTTGTTTGTGTTCGTTTGTGTGTGTTTGTGTGTGTTTGTGTCTTTTTGTGTTTGTTTGTGTTTGTTTGTGTCTGTTTGTGTGTGTTTGTGTCTGTTTGTGTCTGTTTGTGTGTGTTTGTGTTTGTTTGTGTTTGTTTGTGTTTGTTTGTGTTTGTTTGTGTTTGTTTGTGTCTGTTTGTGTCTGTTTGTGTGTGTTTGTGTTTGTTTGTGTTTGTTTGTGTTTGTTTGTGTTTGTTTGTGTTTGTTTGTGTGTGTTTGTGTTTGTTTGTGTCTGTTTGTGTTTGTTTGTGTTTGTTTGTGTTTGTTTGTGTTTGTTTGTGTTTGTTTTTGTTTGTTTGTGTGTGTTTGTGTTTGTTTGTGTCTGTTTGTGTTTGTTTGTGTTTGTTTGTTTGTTTGTGTTTGTTTGTGTTTGTTTGTGTTTGTTTGTGTTTGTTTGTGTCTGTTTGTGCTTGTTTGTGTCTGTTTGTGTTTGTTTGTGTCTGTTTGTGTTTGTTTGAGTTTGTTTGTGTTCGTTTGTGTGTGTTTGTGTGTGTTTGTGTCTTTTTGTGTTTGTTTGTGTCTGTTTGTGTGTGTTTGTGTGTGTTTGTGTCTGTTTGTGTTTATTTGTGTTTGTTTGTGTTTGTTTGTGTCTGTTTGTGTTTGTTTGTGTGTGTTTGTGGCTGTTTGTGTTTGTTTGTGTTTGTTTGTGTTTGTTTGTGTTTGTTTGTGTTTGTTTGTGTGTGTTTGTGTCTGTTTGTGTCTGTTTGTGTCTGTTTGTGTTTGTTTGTGTTTGTTTGTGTTTGTTTGTGTGTTTGTGTCTGTTTGTGTGTGTTTGTGTCTGTTTGTGTCTGTTTGTGTGTGTTTGTGTTTGTTTGTGTTTGTTTGTGTTTGTTTGTGTTTGTTTGTGTTTGTTTGTGTTTGTTTGTGTGTGTTTGTGTTTGTTCGTGTCTGTTTGTGTTTGTTTGTGTTTGTTTGTGTTTGTTTGTGTGTGTTTGTGTTTGTTTGTGTCTGTTTGTGTTTGTTTGTGTTTGTTTGTGTTTGTTTGTGTGTGTTTGTGTCTGTTTGTGTCTGTTTGTGTCTGTTTGTGTTTGTTTGTGTTTGTTTGTGTTTGTTTGTGTGTGTTTGTGTCTGTTTGTGTGTGTTTGTGTCTGTTTGTGTCTGTTTGTGTGTGTTTGTGTTTGTTTGTGTTTGTTTGTGTTTGTTTGTGTGTGTTTGTGTTTGTTTGTGTCTGTTTGTGTTTGTTTGTGTTTGTTTGTGTTTGTTTGTGTTTGTTTGTGTCTGTTTGTGTTTGTTTGTGTTTGTTTGTGTTTGTTTGTGTCTGTTTGTGTCTGTTTGTGTGTGTTTGTGTTTGTTTGTGTTTGTTTGTGTCTGTTTGTGTTTGTTTGTGTCTGTTTGTGTGTGTTTGTGTCAGTTTGTGTTTGTTTGTGTTTGTTTGTGTCTGTTTGTGTCTGTTTGTGTTTGTTTGTGTCTGTTTGTGTTTGTTTGTGTCTGTTTGTGTTTGTTTGTGTTTGTTTGTGTCTGTTTGTGCTTGTTTGTGTGTGTTTGTGTTTGTTTGTGTCTGTTTGTGTTTGTTTGTGTCTGTTTGTGTGTGTTTGTGTCAGTTTGTGTTTGTTTGTGTTTGTTTGTGTCTGTTTGTGTCTGTTTGTGTGTGTTTGTGTCTGTTTGTGTTTGTTTGTGTTTGTTTGTGTTCGTTAGTGTGTGTTTGTGTTTGTTTATGTGTGTTTGTGTTTGTTTGTGTCTGTTTGTGTTTGTTTGTGTTTGTTTGTGTTTGTTTGTGTCTGTTTGTGTCTGTTTGTGTTTGTTTGTGGTGTTTGTTTGTGTTCGTTAGTGTGTGTTTGTGTTTGTTTATGTGTGTTTGTGTTTGTTTGTGTCTGTTTGTGTTTGTTTGTGTTTGTTTGTGTTTGTTTGTGTCTGTTTGTGTCTGTTTGTGTTTGTTTGTGTTTGTTTGTGTCTGTTTGTGCTTGTTTGTGTCTGTTTGTGTTTGTTTGTGTCTGTTTGTGTTTGTTTGTGTTTGTTTGTGTTCGTTTGTGTGTGTTTGTGTTTGTTTGTGTTTGTTTGTGTGTGTTTGTGTTTGTTTGTGTCTGTTTGTGTCTGTTTGTGTTTGTTTGTGTTTGTTTGTGTTTGTTTGTGTTTGTTTGTGTTTGTTTGTGTTTGTTTGTGTTTGTTTGTGTGTGTTTGTGTTTGTTTGTGTCTGTTTGTGTCTGTTTGTGCTTGTTTGTGTCTGTTTGTGTTTGTTTGTGTCTGTTTGTGTCTGTTTGTGTCTGTTTGTGTTTGTTTGTGTCTGTTTGTGCTTGTTTGTGTGTGTTTGTGTTTGTTTGTGTCTGTTTGTGTCTGTTTGTGTTTGTTTGTGTTTGTTTGTGTCTGTTTGTGCTTGTTTGTGTCTGTTTGTGTTTGTTTGTGTCTGTTTGTGTTTGTTTGTGTTTGTTTGTGTTTGTTTGTGTTTGTTTGTGTCTGTTTGTGCTTGTTTGTGTCTGTTTGTGTTTGTTTGTGTCTGTTTGGGTTTGTTTGTGTTTGTTTGTGTTCGTTTGTGTGTGTTTGTGTTTGTTTGTGTTTGTATGTGTTTGTTTGTGTTTGTTTGTGTTTGTTTGTGTGTGTTTGTGTCTGTTTGTGTGTGTTTGTGTCTGTTTGTGTCTGTTTGTGTGTGTTTGTGTCTGTTTGTGTTTGTTTGTGTTTGTTTGTGTTTGTTTGTGTTTGTTTGTGTGTGTTTGTGTCTGTTTGTGTGTGTTTGTGTCTGTTTGTGTCTGTTTGTGTGTGTTTGTGTTTGTTTGTGTTTGTTTGTGTTTGTTTGTGTGTGTTTGTGTTTGTTTGTGTCTGTTTGTGTTTGTTTGTGTTTGTTTGTGCCTGTTTGTGTTTGTTTGTGTGTGTGTGTGTTTGTGTTTGTTTGTGTTTGTTTGTGTTTGCTTGTGTTTGTTTGTGTTTGTTTGTGTTTGTTTGTGTCTGTTTGTGTCTGTTTGTGTTTGTTTGTGTTTGTTTGTGTCTGTTTGTGCTTGTTTGTGTCTGTTTGTGTTTGTTTGTGTCTGTTTGTGTTTGTTTGTGTTTGTTTGTGTTCGTTTGTGTGTGTTTGTGTCTTTTTGTGTTTGTTTGTGTTTGTTTGTGTTTGTTTGTGTGTGTTTGTGTTTGTTTGTGTCTGTTTGTGTTTGTTTGTGTTTGTTTGTGTTTGTTTGTGTTTGTTTGTGTTTGTTTGTGTTTGTTTGTGTGTGTTTGTGTTTGTTTGTGTCTGTTTGTGTTTGTGTTTGTTTGTTTGTTTGTGTTTGTTTGTGTTTGTTTGTGTTTGTTTGTGTTTGTTTGTGTTTGTTTGTGTCTGTTTGTGCTTGTTTGTGTCTGTTTGTGTTTGTTTGTGTCTGTTTGTGTTTGTTTGTGTTTGTTTGTGTTCGTTAGTGTGTGTTTGTGTGTGTTTGTGTCTTTTTGTGTTTGTTTGTGTTTGTTTGTGTCTGTTTGTGTGTGTTTGTGTGTGTTTGTGTCTGTTTGTGTTTATTTGTGTTTGTTTGTGTTTGTTTGTGTCTGTTTGTGTTTGTTTGTGTGTGTTTGTGTCTGTTTGTGTTTGTTTGTGTTTGTTTGTGTTTGTTTGTGTTTGTTTGTGTGTGTTTGTGTCTGTTTGTGTCTGTTTGTGTCTGTTTGTGTTTGTTTGTGTTTGTTTGTGTTTGTTTGTGTGTTTGTGTCTGTTTGTGTGTGTTTGTGTCTGTTTGTGTCTGTTTGTGTGTGTTTGTGTTTGTTTGTGTTTGTTTGTGTTTGTTTGTGTTTGTTTGTGTGTGTTTGTGTTTGTTTGTGTCTGTTTGTGTTTGTTTGTGTTTGTTTGTGTTTGTTTGTGTTTGTTTGTGTGTGTTTGTGTTTGTTTGTGTCTGTTTGTGTTTGTTTGTGTTTGTTTGTGTTTGTTTGTGTGTGTTTGTGTCTGTTTGTGTCTGTTTGTGTCTGTTTGTGTTTGTTTGTGTTTGTTTGTGTTTGTTTGTGTGTGTTTGTGTCTGTTTGTGTGTGTTTGTGTCTGTTTGTGTCTGTTTGTGTGTGTTTGTGTTTGTTTGTGTTTGTTTGTGTTTGTTTGTGTTTGTTTGTGTGTGTTTGTGTTTGTTTGTGTCTGTTTGTGTTTGTTTGTGTTTGTTTGTTTGTTTGTGTTTGTTTGTGTTTGTTTGTGTTTGTTTGTGTTTGTTTGTGTTTGTTTGTGTCTGTTTGTGCTTGTTTGTGTCTGTTTGTGTTTGTTTGTGTCTGTTTGTGTTTGTTTGTGTTTGTTTGTGTTCGTTTGTGTGTGTTTGTGTGTGTTTGTGTCTTTTTGTGTTTGTTTGTGTTTGTTTGTGTCTGTTTGTATGTGTTTGTGTGTGTTTGTGTCTGTTGGTGTTTATTTGTGTTTGTTTGTGTTTGTTTGTGTCTGTTTGTGTTTGTTTGTGTGTGTTTGTGTCTGTTTGTGTTTGTTTGTGTTTGTTTGTGTTTGTTTGTGTTTGTTTGTGTGTGTTTGTGTCTGTTTGTGTCTGTTTGTGTCTGTTTGTGTTTGTTTGTGTTTGTTTGTGTGTTTGTGTCTGTTTGTGTGTGTTTGTGTCTGTTTGTGTCTGTTTGTGTGTGTTTGTGTTTGTTTGTGTCTGTTTGTGTTTGTTTGTGTTTGTTTGTTTGTTTGTGTTTGTTTGTGTTTGTTTGTGTTTGTTTGTGTTTGTTTGTGTTTGTTTGTGTGTGTTTGTGTCTGTTTGTGTCTGTTTGTGTTTGTTTGTGTTTGTTTGTGTTTGTTTGTGTTTGTTTGTGTGTGTTTGTGTTTGTTTGTGTCTGTTTGTGTTTGTTTGTGTTTGTTTGTGTTTGTTTGTGTGTGTTTGTGTCTGTTTGTGTCTGTTTGTGTCTGTTTGTGTTTGTTTGTGTTTGTTTGTGTTTGTTTGTGTGTGTTTGTGTCTGTTTGTGTGTGTTTGTGTCTGTTTGTGTGTGTTTGTGTTTGTTTGTGTTTGTTTGTGTTTGTTTGTGTGTGTTTGTGTTTGTTTGTGTCTGTTTGTGTTTGTTTGTGTTTGTTTGTGTTTGTTTGTGTTTGTTTGTGTTTGTTTGTGTCTGTTTGTGTTTGTTTGTGTTTGTTTGTGTTTGTTTGTGTCTGTTTGTGTCTGTTTGTGTGTGTTTGTGTTTGTTTGTGTTTGTTTGTGTCTGTTTGTATTTGTTTGTGTCTGTTTGTGTGTGTTTGTGTCAGTTTGTGTTTGTTTGTGTTTGTTTGTGTTTGTTTGTGTCTGTTTGTGTTTGTTTGTGTCTGTTTGTGTGTGTTTGTGTCAGTTTGTGTTTGTTTGTGTTTGTTTGTGTTTGTTTGTGTCTGTTTGTGTCTGTTTGTGTTTGTTTGTGTCTGTTTGTGTGTGTTTGTGTCTGTTTGTGTTTGTTTGTGTTTGTTTGTGTCTGTTTGTGCTTGTTTGTGTGTGTTTGTGTTTGTTTGTGTCTGTTTGTGTTTGTTTGTGTCTGTTTGTGTGTGTTTGTGTCAGTTTGTGTTTGTTTGTGTTTGTTTGTGTCTGTTTGTGTCTGTTTGTGTGTGTTTGTGTCTGTTTGTGTTTGTTTGTGTTTGTTTGTGTTCGTTAGTGTGTGTTTGTGTTTGTTTATGTGTGTTTGTGTTTGTTTGTGTCTGTTTGTGTTTGTTTGTGTTTGTTTGTGTTTGTTTGTGTCTGTTTGTGTCTGTTTGTGTTTGTTTGTGGTGTTTGTTTGTGTTCGTTAGTGTGTCTTTGTGTTTGTTTATGTGTGTTTGTGTTTGTTTGTGTCTGTTTGTGTTTGTTTGTGTTTGTTTGTGTTTGTTTGTGTCTGTTTGTGTCTGTTTGTGTTTGTTTGTGTTTGTTTGTGTCTGTTTGTGCTTGTTTGTGTCTGTTTGTGTTTGTTTGTGTCTGTTTGTGTTTGTTTGTGTTTGTTTGTGTTCGTTTGTGTGTGTTTGTGTTTGTTTGTGTTTGTTTGTGTGTGTTTGTGTTTGTTTGTGTCTGTTTGTGTCTGTTTGTGTTTGTTTGTGTTTGTTTGTGTTTGTTTGTGTTTGTTTGTGTTTGTTTGTGTTTGTTTGTGTTTGTTTGTGTGTGTTTGTGTTTGTTTGTGTCTGTTTGTGTCTGTTTGTGCTTGTTTGTGTCTGTTTGTGTTTGTTTGTGTCTGTTTGTGTCTGTTTGTGTCTGTTTGTGTTTGTTTGTGTCTGTTTGTGCTTGTTTGTGTGTGTTTGTGTTTGTTTGTGTCTGTTTGTGTCTGTTTGTGTTTGTTTGTGTTTGTTTGTGTCTGTTTGTGCTTGTTTGTGTCTGTTTGTGTTTGTTTGTGTCTGTTTGTGTTTGTTTGTGTTTGTTTGTGTTTGTTTGTGTTTGTTTGTGTCTGTTTGTGCTTGTTTGTGTCTGTTTGTGTTTGTTTGTGTCTGTTTGGGTTTGTTTGTGTTTGTTTGTGTTCGTTTGTGTGTGTTTGTGTTTGTTTGTGTTTGTATGTGTTTGTTTGTGTTTGTTTGTGTTTGTTTGTGTGTGTTTGTGTCTGTTTGTGTGTGTTTGTGTCTGTTTGTGTCTGTTTGTGTGTGTTTGTGTCTGTTTGTGTTTGTTTGTGTTTGTTTGTGTTTGTTTGTGTTTGTTTGTGTGTGTTTGTGTCTGTTTGTGTGTGTTTGTGTCTGTTTGTGTCTGTTTGTGTGTGTTTGTGTTTGTTTGTGTTTGTTTGTGTTTGTTTGTGTGTGTTTGTGTTTGTTTGTGTCTGTTTGTGTTTGTTTGTGTTTGTTTGTGCCTGTTTGTGTTTGTTTGTGTGTGTTTGTGTTTGTTTGTGTTTGTTTGTGTTTGCTTGTGTTTGTTTGTGTTTGTTTGTGTTTGTTTGTGTCTGTTTGTGTCTGTTTGTGTTTGTTTGTGTTTGTTTGTGTCTGTTTGTGCTTGTTTGTGTCTGTTTGTGTTTGTTTGTGTCTGTTTGTGTTTGTTTGTGTTTGTTTGTGTTCGTTTGTGTGTGTTTGTGTCTTTTTGTGTTTGTTTGTGTTTGTTTGTGTTTGTTTGTGTGTGTTTGTGTTTGTTTGTGTCTGTTTGTGTTTGTTTGTGTTTGTTTGTGTTTGTTTGTGTTTGTTTGTGTTTGTTTGTGTGTGTTTGTGTTTGTTTGTGTCTGTTTGTGTTTGTGTTTGTTTGTTTGTTTGTGTTTGTTTGTGTTTGTTTGTGTTTGTTTGTGTTTGTTTGTGTTTGTTTGTGTCTGTTTGTGCTTGTTTGTGTCTGTTTGTGTTTGTTTGTGTCTGTTTGTGTTTGTTTGTGTTTGTTTGTGTTCGTTTGTGTGTGTTTGTGTGTGTTTGTGTCTTTTTGTGTTTGTTTGTGTTTGTTTGTGTCTGTTTGTGTGTGTTTGTGTGTGTTTGTGTCTGTTTGTGTTTATTTGTGTTTGTTTGTGTTTGTTTGTGTCTGTTTGTGTTTGTTTGTGTGTGTTTGTGTCTGTTTGTGTTTGTTTGTGTTTGTTTGTGTTTGTTTGTGTTTGTTTGTGTGTGTTTGTGTCTGTTTGTGTCTGTTTGTGTCTGTTTGTGTTTGTTTGTGTTTGTTTGTGTTTGTTTGTGTGTTTGTGTCTGTTTGTGTGTGTTTGTGTCTGTTTGTGTCTGTTTGTGTGTGTTTGTGTTTGTTTGTGTTTGTTTGTGTTTGTTTGTGTTTGTTTGTGTGTGTTTGTGTTTGTTTGTGTCTGTTTGTGTTTGTTTGTGTTTGTTTGTGTTTGTTTGTGTTTGTTTGTGTGTGTTTGTGTTTGTTTGTGTCTGTTTGTGTTTGTTTGTGTTTGTTTGTGTTTGTTTGTGTTTGTTTGTGTTTGTTTGTGTGTGTTTGTGTCTGTTTGTGTCTGTTTGTGTCTGTTTGTGTTTGTTTGTGTTTGTTTGTGTTTGTTTGTGTGTGTTTGTGTCTGTTTGTGTGTGTTTGTGTCTGTTTGTGTCTGTTTGTGTGTGTTTGTGTTTGTTTGTGTTTGTTTGTGTTTGTTTGTGTTTGTTTGTGTGTGTTTGTGTTTGTTTGTGTCTGTTTGTGTTTGTTTGTGTTTGTTTGTTTGTTTGTGTTTGTTTGTGTTTGTTTGTGTTTGTTTGTGTTTGTTTGTGTTTGTTTGTGTCTGTTTGTGCTTGTTTGTGTCTGTTTGTGTTTGTTTGTGTCTGTTTGTGTTTGTTTGTGTTTGTTTGTGTTCGTTTGTGTGTGTTTGTGTGTGTTTGTGTCTTTTTGTGTTTGTTTGTGTTTGTTTGTGTCTGTTTGTATGTGTTTGTGTGTGTTTGTGTCTGTTGGTGTTTATTTGTGTTTGTTTGTGTTTGTTTGTGTCTGTTTGTGTTTGTTTGTGTGTGTTTGTGTCTGTTTGTGTTTGTTTGTGTTTGTTTGTGTTTGTTTGTGTTTGTTTGTGTGTGTTTGTGTCTGTTTGTGTCTGTTTGTGTCTGTTTGTGTCTGTTTGTGTTTGTTTGTGTTTGTTTGTGTGTTTGTGTCTGTTTGTGTGTGTTTGTGTCTGTTTGTGTCTGTTTGTGTGTGTTTGTGTTTGTTTGTGTCTGTTTGTGTTTGTTTGTGTTTGTTTGTTTGTTTGTGTTTGTTTGTGTTTGTTTGTGTTTGTTTGTGTTTGTTTGTGTTTGTTTGTGTGTGTTTGTGTCTGTTTGTGTCTGTTTGTGTTTGTTTGTGTTTGTTTGTGTTTGTTTGTGTTTGTTTGTGTGTGTTTGTGTTTGTTTGTGTCTGTTTGTGTTTGTTTGTGTTTGTTTGTGTTTGTTTGTGTGTGTTTGTGTCTGTTTGTGTCTGTTTGTGTCTGTTTGTGTTTGTTTGTGTTTGTTTGTGTTTGTTTGTGTGTGTTTGTGTCTGTTTGTGTGTGTTTGTGTCTGTTTGTGTGTGTTTGTGTTTGTTTGTGTTTGTTTGTGTTTGTTTGTGTGTGTTTGTGTTTGTTTGTGTCTGTTTGTGTTTGTTTGTGTTTGTTTGTGTTTGTTTGTGTTTGTTTGTGTTTGTTTGTGTCTGTTTGTGTTTGTTTGTGTTTGTTTGTGTTTGTTTGTGTCTGTTTGTGTCTGTTTGTGTGTGTTTGTGTTTGTTTGTGTTTGTTTGTGTCTGTTTGTGTTTGTTTGTGTCTGTTTGTGTGTGTTTGTGTCAGTTTGTGTTTGTTTGTGTTTGTTTGTGTTTGTTTGTGTCTGTTTGTGTTTGTTTGTGTCTGTTTGTGTGTGTTTGTGTCAGTTTGTGTTTGTTTGTGTTTGTTTGTGTTTGTTTGTGTCTGTTTGTGTCTGTTTGTGTTTGTTTGTGTCTGTTTGTGTGTGTTTGTGTCTGTTTGTGTTTGTTTGTGTTTGTTTGTGTCTGTTTGTGCTTGTTTGTGTGTGTTTGTGTTTGTTTGTGTCTGTTTGTGTTTGTTTGTGTCTGTTTGTGTGTGTTTGTGTCAGTTTGTGTTTGTTTGTGTTTGTTTGTGTCTGTTTGTGTCTGTTTGTGTGTGTTTGTGTCTGTTTGTGTTTGTTTGTGTTCGTTTGTGTGTGTTTGTGTTTGTTTGTGTTTGTATGTGTTTGTTTGTGTTTGTTTGTGTTTGTTTGTGTTTGTTTGTGTGTGTTTGTGTCTGTTTGTGTGTGTTTGTGTCTGTTTGTGTCTGTTTGCGTGTGTTTGTGTCTGTTTGTGTTTGTTTGTGTTTGTTTGTGTTTGTTTGTGTGTGTTTGTGTCTGTTTGTGTGTGTTTGTGTCTGTTTGTGTCTGTTTGTGTGTGTTTGTGTTTGTTTGTGTTTGTTTGTGTTTGTTTGTGTGTGTTTGTGTTTGTTTGTGTCTGTTTGTGTTTGTTTGTGTTTGTTTGTGCCTGTTTGTGTTTGTTTGTGTGTGTGTGTGTTTGTGTTTGTTTGTGTTTGTTTGTGTTTGCTTGTGTTTGTTTGTGTTCGTTTGTGTGTGTTTGTGTTTGTTTGTGTCTGTTTGTGTTTGTTTGTGTTTGTTTGTGTTTGTTTGTGTTTGTTTGTGTGTGTTTGTGTTTGTTTGTGTCTGTTTGTGTTTGTTTGTGTTTGTTTGTGTTTGTTTGTGTGTGTTTGTGTCTGTTTGTGTCTGTTTGTGTCTTTTTGTGTTTGTTTGTGTTTGTTTGTGTTTGTTTGTGTGTGTTTGTGTCTGTTTGTGTGTGTTTGTGTCTGTTTGTGTCTGTTTGTGTGTGTTTGTGTTTGTTTGTGTTTGTTTGTGTTTGTTTGTGTTTGTTTGTGTGTGTTTGTGTTTGTTTGTGTCTGTTTGTGTTTGTTTGTGTTTGTTTGTGTTTGTTTGTGTTTGTTTGTGTCTGTTTGTGTTTGTTTGTGTTTGTTTGTGTCTGTTTGTGTCTGTTTGTGTGTATTTGTGTTTGTTTGTGTTTGTTTGTGTCTGTTTGTGTTTGTTTGTGTCTGTTTGTGTGTGTTTGTGTCAGTTTGTGTTTGTTTGTGTTCGTTTGTGTTTGTTTGTGTCTGTTTGTGTCTGTTTGTGTTTGTTTGTGTCTGTTTGTGTTTGTTTGTGTCTGTTTGTGTGTGTTTGTGTCAGTTTGTGTTTGTTTGTGTTTGTTTGTGTTTGTTTGTGTCTGTTTGTGCTTGTTTGTGTGTGGTTGTGTTTGTTTGTGTGTGTTTGTGTCTGTTTGTGTCTGTTTGTGTGTGTTTGTGTTTGTTTGTGTTTGTTTGTGTTTGTTTGTGTGTGTTTGTGTTTGTTTGTGTCTGTTTGTGTTTGTTTGTGTTTGTTTGTGTTTGTTTGTGTTTGTTTGTGTCTGTTTGTGTTTGTTTGTGTTTGTTTGTGTTTGTTTGTGTCTGTTTGTGTCTGTTTGTGTGTGTTTGTGTTTGTTTGTGTTTGTTTGTGTCTGTTTGTGTTTGTTTGTGTCTGTTTGTGTGTGTTTGTGTCAGTTTGTGTTTGTTTGTGTTTGTTTGTGTCTGTTTGTGTTTGTTTGTGTCTGTTTGTGTTTGTTTGGGTTTGTTTGTGTCTGTTTGTGTTTGTTTGTGTCTGTTTGTGTTTGTTTGTGTTTGTTTGTGTTCTTTTGTGTGTGTTTGTGTTTGTTTGTGTGTGTTTGTGTCTGTTTGTGTGTGTTTGTGTCTGTTTGTGTCTGTTTGTGTGTGTTTGTGTTTGTTTGTGTTTGTTTGTGTTTGTTTGTGTTTGTTTGTGTTTGTTTGTGTGTGTTTGTGTCGGTTTGTGTGTGTTTGTGTCTGTTTGTGTCTGTTTGTGTCTGTTAATGTTTGTTTGTGTTTGTTTGTGTCTGTTAGTGTTTTTGTGTCTGTTTGTGTTTGTTTGTGTCTGTTTGTGTCTGTTTGTGTTTGTTTGTGTTTGTTTGTGTGTGTTTGTGTGTGTTTGTGTCTGTTTGTGTGTGTTTGTGTGTGTTTGTGTCTGTTTGTGTTTATTTGTGTTTGTTTGTGTTTGTTTGTGTCTGTTTGTGTTTGTTTGTGTGTGTTTGTGTCTGTTTGTGTTTGTTTGTGTTTGTTTGTGTTTGTTTGTGTTTGTTTGTGTGTGTTTGTGTCTGTTTGTGTCTGTTTGTGTCTGTTTGTGTTTGTTTGTGTTTGTTTGTGTTTGTTTGTGTGTTTGTGTCTGTTTGTGTGTGTTTGTGTCTGTTTGTGTCTGTTTGTGTGTGTTTGTGTTTGTTTGTGTTTGTTTGTGTTTGTTTGTGTTTGTTTGTGTGTGTTTGTGTTTGTTTGTGTCTGTTTGTGTTTGTTTGTGTTTGTTTGTGTTTGTTTGTGTTTGTTTGTGTGTGTTTGTGTTTGTTTGTGTTTGTTTGTGTTTGTTTGTGTTTGTTTGTGTTTGTTTGTGTGTGTTTGTGTCTGTTTGTGTCTGTTTGTGTTTGTTTGTGTTTGTTTGTGTCTGTTTGTGCTTGTTTGTGTGTGGTTGTGTTTGTTTGTGTGTGTTTGTGTCTGTTTGTGTCTGTTTGTGTGTGTTTGTGTTTGTTTGTGTTTGTTTGTGTTTGTTTGTGTGTGTTTGTGTTTGTTTGTGTCTGTTTGTGTTTGTTTGTGTTTGTTTGTGTTTGTTTGTGTTTGTTTGTGTCTGTTTGTGTTTGTTTGTGTTTGTTTGTGTTTGTTTGTGTCTGTTTGTGTCTGTTTGTGTGTGTTTGTGTTTGTTTGTGTTTGTTTGTGTTTGTTTGTGTGTGTTTGTGTCTGTTTGTGTGTGTTTGTGTCTGTTTGTGTCTGTTTGTGTTTGTTTGTGTTTGTTTGTGTTTGTTTGTGTGTGTTTGTGTTTGTTTGTGTCTGTTTGTGTTTGTTTGTGTTTGTTTGTGTTTGTTTGTGTTTGTTTGTGTTTGTTTGTGTGTGTTTGTGTTTGTTTGTGTCTGTTTGTGTTTGTTTGTGTTTGTTTGTTTGTTTGTGTTTGTTTGTGTTTGTTTGTGTTTGTTTGTGTCTGTTTGTGCTTGTTTGTGTCTGTTTGTGTTTGTTTGTGTCTGTTTGTGTTTGTTTGAGTTTGTTTGTGTTCGTTTGTGTGTGTTTGTGTGTGTTTGTGTCTTTTTGTGTTTGTTTGTGTCTGTTTGTGTGTGTTTGTGTGTGTTTGTGTCTGTTTGTGTTTATTTGTGTTTGTTTGTGTTTGTTTGTGTCTGTTTGTGTTTGTTTGTGTGTGTTTGTGGCTGTTTGTGTTTATTTGTGTTTGTTTGCGTTTGTTTGTGTTTTTTTTGTGTGTGTTTGTGTCTGTTTGTGTCTGTTTGTGTCTGTTTGTGTTTGTTTGTGTTTGTTTGTGTTTGTTTGTGTGTTTGTGTCTGTTTGTGTGTGTTTGTGTCTGTTTGTGTCTGTTTGTGTGTGTTTGTGTCTGTTTGTGTTTGTTTGTGTTTGTTTGTGTCTGTTTGTGCTTGTTTGTGTCTGTTTGTGTTTGTTTGTGTCTGTTTGTGTTTGTTTGTGTTTGTTTGTGTTCGTTTGTGTGTGTTTGTGTTTGTTTGAGTTTGTTTGTGTGTGTTTGTGTTTGTTTGTGTCTGTTTGTGTCTGTTTGTGTCTGTTTGTGTGTGTTTGTGCTTGTTTGTGTTTGTTTGTGTTTGTTTGTGTTTGTTTGTGTTTGTTTGTGTGTGTTTGTGTTAGTTTGTGTCTGTTTGTGTGTGTTTGTGTCTGTTTGTGTTTGTTTGTGTTTGTTTGTGTTCGTTAGTGTGTGTTTGTGTTTGTTTATGTGTGTTTGTGTTTGTTTGTGTCTGTTTGTGTTTGTTTGTGTTTGTTTGTGTCTGTTTGTGTCTGTTTGTGTTTGTTTGTGTTTGTTTGTGTCTGTTTGTGCTTGTTTGTGTGTGTTTGTGTTTGTTTGTGTTTGTTTGTGTCTGTTTGTGTTTGTTTGTGTTTGTTTGTGTTTGTTTGTGTTTGTTTGTGTCTGTTTGTGTCTGTTTGTGTTTGTTTGTATTTGTTTGTGTCTGTTTGTGTTTGTTTGTGTTTGTTTGTGTTTGTTTGTGTTTGTTTGTGTTT
Organism: Apotomis capreana; assembly: GCA_947623375.1. NCBI lineage: Eukaryota > Metazoa > Arthropoda > Insecta > Lepidoptera > Tortricidae > Apotomis > Apotomis capreana. The sequence continues at coordinate 44,620,955 of OX392499.1, forward strand.
GTTTGTGTTTGTTTGTGTTTGTTTGTGTGTGTTTGTGTTAGTTTGTGTCTGTTTGTGTGTGTTTGTGTTTGTTTGTGTCTGTTTGTGTCTGTTTGTGTTTGTTTGTGTTTGTTTGTGTTTGTTTGTGTTTGTTTGTGTGTGTTTGTGTTTGTTTGTGTCTTTTTGTGTTTGTTTGTGTTTGTTTGTATTTGTTTGTGTTTGTTTGTGTTTGTTTGTGTCTGTTTGTGTCTGTTTGTGTGTATTTGTGTTTGTTTGTGTTTGTTTGTGTCTGTTTGTGTTTGTTTGTGTCTGTTTGTGTGTGTTTGTGTCAGTTTGTGTTTGTTTGTGTTTGTTTGTGTTTGTTTGTGTCTGTTTGTGTCTGTTTGTGTTTGTTTGTGTCTGTTTGTGTTTGTTTGTGTCTGTTTGTGTTTGTTTGTGTTTGTTTGTGTCTGTTTGTGCTTGTTTGTGTTTGTTTGTGTTTGTATGTGTTTGTTTGTGTTTGTTTGTGTTTGTTTGTGTGTGTTTGTGTCTGTTTGTGTTTGTTTGTGTTTGTTTGTGTCTGTTTGTGTCTGTTTGTGTTTGTTTGTGTCTGTTTGTGTTTGTTTGTGTCTGTTTGTGTTTGTTTGTGTTTGTTTGTGTCTGTTTGTGCTTGTTTGTGTGTGGTTGTGTTTGTTTGTGTCTGTTTGTGTTTTTGCTTTGTGTCTGTTTGTGTGTGTTTGTGTCAGTTTGTGTTTGTTTGTGTTTGTTTGTGTCTGTTTGCGTCTGTTTGTGTGTGTTTGTGTCTGTTTGTGTTTGTTTGTGTTTGTTTGTGTTCGTTAGTGTGTGTTTGTGTTTGTTTATGTGTGTTTGTGTTTGTTTGTGTCTGTTTGTGTTTGTTTGTGTTTGTTTGTGTCTGTTTGTGTCTGTTTGTGTTTGTTTGTGTTTGTTTGTGTCTGTTTGTGCTTGTTTGTGTCTGTTTGTGTTTGTTTGTGTCTGTTTGTGTTTGTTTGTGTTTGTTTGTGTTCGTTTGTGTGTGTTTGTGTTTGTTTGAGTTTGTTTGTGTGTGTTTGTGTTTGTTTGTGTCTGTTTGTGTCTGTTTGTGTCTGTTTGTGTGTGTTTGTGCTTGTTTGTGTTTGTTTGTGTTTGTTTGTGTTTGTTTGTGTTTGTTTGTGTGTGTTTGTGTTAGTTTGTGTCTGTTTGTGTGTGTTTGTGTCTGTTTGTGTTTGTTTGTGTTTGTTTGTGTTCGTTAGTGTGTGTTTGTGTTTGTTTATGTGTGTTTGTGTTTGTTTGTGTCTGTTTGTGTTTGTTTGTGTTTGTTTGTGTCTGTTTGTGTCTGTTTGTGTTTGTTTGTGTTCGTTTGTGTGTGTTTGTGTTTGTTTGAGTTTGTTTGTGTGTGTTTGTGTTTGTTTGTGTCTGTTTGTGTCTGTTTGTGTCTGTTTGTGTGTGTTTGTGCTTGTTTGTGTTTGTTTGTGTTTGTTTGTGTTTGTTTGTGTTTGTTTGTGTGTGTTTGTGTTAGTTTGTGTCTGTTTGTGTGTGTTTGTGTCTGTTTGTGTTTGTTTGTGTTTGTTTGTGTTCGTTAGTGTGTGTTTGTGTTTGTTTATGTGTGTTTGTGTTTGTTTGTGTCTGTTTGTGTTTGTTTGTGTTTGTTTGTGTCTGTTTGTGTCTGTTTGTGTTTGTTTGTGTTTGTTTGTGTCTGTTTGTGCTTGTTTGTGTGTGTTTGTGTTTGTTTGTGTTTGTTTGTGTCTGTTTGTGTTTGTTTGTGTTTGTTTGTGTTTGTTTGTGTTTGTTTGTGTCTGTTTGTGTCTGTTTGTGTCTGTTTGTGTTTGTTTGTATTTGTTTGTGTCTGTTTGTGTTTGTTTGTGTTTGTTTGTGTTTGTTTGTGTTAGTTTGTGTCTGTTTGTGTGTGTTTGTGTTTGTTTGTGTCTGTTTGTGTCTGTTTGTGTTTGTTTGTGTTTGTTTGAGTTTGTTTGTGTGTGTTTGTGTTTGTTTGTGTCTGTTTGTGTCTGTTTGTGTCTGTTTGTGTGTGTTTGTGCTTGTTTGTGTTTGTTTGTGTTTGTTTGTGTTTGTTTGTGTTTGTTTGTGTGTGTTTGTGTTAGTTTGTGTCTGTTTGTGTGTGTTTGTGTCTGTTTGTGTTTGTTTGTGTTTGTTTGTGTTCGTTAGTGTGTGTTTGTGTTTGTTTATGTGTGTTTGTGTTTGTTTGTGTCTGTTTGTGTTTGTTTGTGTTTGTTTGTGTCTGTTTGTGTCTGTTTGTGTTTGTTTGTGTTTGTTTGTGTCTGTTTGTGCTTGTTTGTGTGTGTTTGTGTTTGTTTGTGTTTGTTTGTGTCTGTTTGTGTTTGTTTGTGTTTGTTTGTGTTTGTTTGTGTTTGTTTGTGTCTGTTTGTGTCTGTTTGTGTTTGTTTGTATTTGTTTGTGTCTGTTTGTGTTTGTTTGTGTTTGTTTGTGTTTGTTTGTGTTAGTTTGTGTCTGTTTGTGTGTGTTTGTGTTTGTTTGTGTCTGTTTGTGTCTGTTTGTGTTTGTTTGTGTTTGTTTGTGTTTGTTTGTGTTTGTTTGTGTTTGTTTGTGTCTGTTTGTGTCTGTTTGTGTTTGTTTGTATTTGTTTGTGTTTGTTTGTGTTTGTTTGTGTTTGTTTGTGTGTGTTTGTGTTAGTTTGTGTCTGTTTGTGTGTGTTTGTGTTTGTTTGTGTCTGTTTGTGTCTGTTTGTGTTTGTTTGTGTTTGTTTGTGTTTGTTTGTGTGTGTTTGTGTCTGTTTGTGTCTGTTTGTGTTTGTTTGTGTCTGTGTTTGTTTGTGTCTGTTTGTGTTTGTTTGTGTTTGTTTGTGTCTGTTTGTGCTTGTTTGTGTTTGTTTGTGTTTGTATGTGTTTGTTTGTGTTTGTTTGTGTTTGTTTGTGTGTGTTTGTGTCTGTTTGTGTTTGTTTGTGTCTGTTTGTGTGTGTTTGTGTCAGTTTGTGTTTGTTTGTGTTTGTTTGTGTTTGTTTGTGTCTGTTTGTGTCTGTTTGTGTTTGTTTGTGTCTGTTTGTGTTTGTTTGTGTCTGTTTGTGTTTGTTTGTGTTTGTTTGTGTCTGTTTGTGCTTGTTTGTGTTTGTTTGTGTTTGTATGTGTTTGTTTGTGTTTGTTTGTGTTTGTTTGTGTGTGTTTGTGTCTGTTTGTGTGTGTTTGTGTCTGTTTGTGTCTGTTTGTGTGTGTTTGTGTCTGTTTGTGTTTGTTTGTGTTTGTTTGTGTTTGTTTGTGTCTGTTTGTGTTTGTTTGTGTCTGTTTGTGTTTGTTTGTGTTTGTTTGTGTCTGTTTGTGCTTGTTTGTGTGTGTTTGTGTTTGTTTGTGTCTGTTTGTGTCTGTTTGTGTCTGTTTGTGTTTGTTTGTGTCTGTTTGTGCTTGTTTGTGTGTGTTTGTGTTTGTTTGTGTCTGTTTGTGTCGTTTTGTGTTTGTTTGTGTTTGTTTGTGTCTGTTTGTGCTTGTTTGTGTCTGTTTGTGTTTGTTTGTGTCTGTTTGTGTTTGTTTGTGTTTGTTTGTGTTTGTTTGTGTTTGTTTGTGTTTGTTTGTGTCTGTTTGTGTCTGTTTGTGTCTGTTTGTGTTTGTTTGTGTCTGTTTGTGTGTGTTTGTGTCTGTTTGTGTCTGTTTGTGTGTGTTTGTGTTTGTTTGTGTTTGTTTGTGTTTGTTTGTGTTTGTTTGTGTTTGTTTGTGTGTGTTTGTGTTTGTTTGTGTCTGTTTGTGTTTGTTTGTGTTTGTTTGTGTTTGTTTGTGTTTGTTTGTGTTTGTTTGTGTGTGTTTGTGTTTGTTTGTGTCTGTTTGTGTTTGTTTGTGTTTGTTTGTTTGTTTGTGTTTGTTTGTGTTTGTTTATGTTTGTTTGTGTTTGTTTGTGTTTGTTTGTGTTTGTTTGTGTCTGTTTGTGCTTGTTTGTGTCTGTTTGTGTTTGTTTGTGTCTGTTTGTGTTTGTTTGTGTTTGTTTGTGTTCGTTTGTGTGTGTTTGTGTGTGTTTGTGTCTTTTTGTGTTTGTTTGTGTTTGTTTGTCTGTTTGTGTGTGTTTGTGTGTGTTTGTGTCTGTTTGTGTCTGTTTGTGTTTATTTGTGTTTGTTTGTGTTTGTTTGTGGTGTTTGTTTGTGTTCGTTAGTGTGTGTTTGTGTTTGTTTATGTGTGTTTGTGTTTGTTTGTGTCTGTTTGTGTCTGTTTGTGCTTGTTTGTGTCTGTTTGTGTTTGTTTGTGTCTGTTTGTGTCTGTTTGTGTCTGTTTGTGTTTGTTTGTGTCTGTTTGTGCTTGTTTGTGTGTGTTTGTGTTTGTTTGTGTCTGTTTGTGTCTGTTTGTGTTTGTTTGTGTTTGTTTGTGTCTGTTTTTGCTTGTTTGTGTCTGTTTGTGTTTGTTTGTGTCTGTTTGTGTTTGTTTGTGTTTGTTTGTGTTTGTTTGTGTTTGTTTGTGTCTGTTTGTGCTTGTTTGTGTCTGTTTGTGTTTGTTTGTGTCTGTTTGTGTTTGTTTGTGTTTGTTTGTGTGTGTTTGTGTCGGTTTGTGTGTGTTTGTGTCTGTTTGTGTGTGTTTGTGTCTGTTTGTGTCTGTTTGTGTCTGTTTGTGTTTGTTTGTGTTTGTTTGTGTTCGCTTGTGTGTGTTTGTGTTTGTTTGTGTTTGTATGTGTTTGTTTGTGTTTGTTTGTGTTTGTTTGTGTGTGTTTGTGTCTGTTTGTGTGTGTTTGTGTCTGTTTGTGTCTGTTTGTGTGTGTTTGTGTCTGTTTGTGTTTGTTTGTGTTTGTTTGTGTTTGTTTGTGTTTGTTTGTGTGTGTTTGTGTCTGTTTGTGTGTGTTTGTGTCTGTTTGTGTCTGTTTGTGTGTGTTTGTGTTTGTTTGTGTTTGTTTGTGTTTGTTTGTGTGTGCTTGTGTTTGTTTGTGTCTGTTTGTGTTTGTTTGTGTTTGTTTGTGCCTGTTTGTGTTTGTTTGTGTGTGTGTGTGTTTGTGTTTGTTTGTGTTTGTTTGTGTTTGTTTGTGTCTGTTTGTGTCTGTTTGTGTTTGTTTGTGTTTGTTTGTGTCTGTTTGTGCTTGTTTGTGTCTGTTTGTGTTTGTTTGTGTCTGTTTGTGTTTGTTTGTGTTTGTTTGTGTTCGTTTGTGTGTGTTTGTGTGTGTTTGTGTCTTTTTGTGTTTGTTTGTGTTTGTTTGTGTCTGTTTGTGTTTGTTTGTGTTTGTTTGTGTCTGTTTGTGTCTGTTTGTGTTTGTTTGTGGTGTTTGTTTGTGTCTGTTTGTGTTTGTTTGTGTTTGTTTGTTTGTGTTTGTTTGTGTCTGTTTGTGTTTGTTTGTGTCTGTTTGTGTTTGTTTGTGTGTGTTTGTGTCTGTTTGTGTTTGTTTGTGTTTGTTTGTGTTTGTTTGTGTTTGTTTGTGTGTGTTTGTGTCTGTTTGTGTCTGTTTGTGTCTGTTTGTGTTTGTTTGTGTTTGTTTGTGTGTTTGTGTCTGTTTGTGTGTGTTTGTGTCTGTTTGTGTCTGTTTGTGTGTGTTTGTGTTTGTTTGTGTCTGTTTGTGTTTGTTTGTGTTTGTTTGTTTGTTTGTGTTTGTTTGTGTTTGTTTGTGTTTGTTTGTGTTTGTTTGTTTGTTTGTGTTTGTTTGTGTTTGTTTGTGTCTGTTTGTGTTTGTTTGTGTCTGTTTGTGTTTGTTTGTGTTTGTTTGTGTCTGTTTGTGTTTGTTTGTGTCTGTTTGTGTTTGTTTGTGTTTGTTTGTGTTCGTTTGTGTGTGTTTGTGTTTGTTTGTGTTTGTTTGTGTGTGTTTGTGTTTGTTTTTGTTTGTTTGTTTTTGTTTGTGTTTGTTTGTGTGTGTTTGTGTCGGTTTGTGTGTGTTTGTGTCTGTTTGTGTCTGTTAATGTTTGTTTGTGTTTGTTTGTGTCTGTTTGTGTGTTTTTGTGTCTGTTTGTGTTTGTTTGTGTCTGTTTGTGTTTGTTTGTGTTTGTTTGTGTGTGTTTGTGTTTGTTTGTGTCTGTTTGTTTGTTTGTGTTTGTTTGTGTTTGTTTGTGTTTGTTTGTGTCTGTTTGTGTTTGTTTGTGTCTGTTTGTGTTTGTTTGTGTTTGTTTGTGTTCGTTTGTGTGTGTTTGTGTGTGTTTGTGTCTTTTTGTGTTTGTTTGTGTTTGTTTGTGTCTGTTTGTGTGTGTTTGTGTCTGTTTGTGTTTGTTTGTGTTTGTTTGTGTTTGTTTGTGTTTGTTTGTGTTTGTTTGTGTGTGTTTGTGTTTGTTTGTGTCTGTTTGTGTTTGTTTGTGTTTTATTTGTTTGTTTGTGTTTGTTTGTGTCTGTTTGTGCTTGTTTGTGTCTGTTTGTATTTGTTTGTGTCTGTTTGTGTTTGTTTGTGTTTGTTTGTGTTCGTTTGTGTGTGTTTGTGTGTGTTTGTGTCTTTTTGTGTTTGTTTGTGTTTGTTTGTGTCTGTTTGTGTCTGTTTGTGTGTGTTTGTGTTTGTTTGTGTTTGTTTGTGTTTGTTTGTGTTTGTTTGTGTTTGTTTGTGTGTGTTTGTGTTTGTTTGTGTCTGTTTGTGTTTGTTTGTGTTTGTTTGTGTTTGTTTGTGTTTGTTTGTGTTTGTTTGTGTGTGTTTGTGTTTGTTTGTGTCTGTTTGTGTTTGTTTGTGTTTGTTTGTTTGTTTGTGTTTGTTTGTGTTTGTTTGTGTTTGTTTGTGTCTGTTTGTGCTTGTTTGTGTCTGTTTGTGTTTGTTTGTGTCTGTTTGTGTTTGTTTGAGTTTGTTTGTGTTCGTTTGTGTGTGTTTGTGTGTGTTTGTGTCTTTTTGTGTTTGTTTGTGTCTGTTTGTGTGTGTTTGTGTGTGTTTGTGTCTGTTTGTGTTTATTTGTGTTTGTTTGTGTTTGTTTGTGTCTGTTTGTGTTTGTTTGTGTGTGTTTGTGGCTGTTTGTGTTTATTTGTGTTTGTTTGCGTTTGTTTGTGTTTTTTTTGTGTGTGTTTGTGTCTGTTTGTGTCTGTTTGTGTCTGTTTGTGTTTGTTTGTGTTTGTTTGTGTTTGTTTGTGTGTTTGTGTCTGTTTGTGTGTGTTTGTGTCTGTTTGTGTCTGTTTGTGTGTGTTTGTGTTTGTTTGTGTTTGTTTGTGTTTGTTTGTGTTTGTTTGTGTGTGTTTGTGTTTGTTTGTGTCTGTTTGTGTTTGTTTGTGTTTGTTTGTGTTTGTTTGTGTTTGTTTGTGTGTGTTTGTGTTTGTTTGTGTCTGTTTGTGTTTGTTTGTGTTTGTTTGTGTTTGTTTGTGTGTGTTTGTGTCTGTTTGTGTCTGTTTGTGTCTGTTTGTGTTTGTTTGTGTTTGTTTGTGTTTGTTTGTGTGTGTTTGTGTCTGTTTGTGTGTGTTTGTGTCTGTTTGTGTCTGTTTGTGTGTGTTTGTGTTTGTTTGTGTTTGTTTGTGTTTGTTTGTGTTTGTTTGTGTCTGTTTGTGCTTGTTTGTGTGTGGTTGTGTTTGTTTGTGTCTGTTTGTGTTTTTGCTTTGTGTCTGTTTGTGTGTGTTTGTGTCAGTTTGTGTTTGTTTGTGTTTGTTTGTGTCTGTTTGCGTCTGTTTGTGTGTGTTTGTGTCTGTTTGTGTTTGTTTGTGTTTGTTTGTGTTCGTTAGTGTGTGTTTGTGTTTGTTTATGTGTGTTTGTGTTTGTTTGTGTCTGTTTGTGTTTGTTTGTGTTTGTTTGTGTCTGTTTGTGTCTGTTTGTGTCTGTTTGTGTTTGTTTGTGTTTGTTTGTGTCTGTTTGTGCTTGTTTGTGTCTGTTTGTGTTTGTTTGTGTCTGTTTGTGTTTGTTTGTGTTTGTTTGTGTTCGTTTGTGTGTGTTTGTGTTTGTTTGAGTTTGTTTGTGTGTGTTTGTGTTTGTTTGTGTCTGTTTGTGTCTGTTTGTGTCTGTTTGTGTGTGTTTGTGCTTGTTTGTGTTTGTTTGTGTTTGTTTGTGTTTGTTTGTGTTTGTTTGTGTGTGTTTGTGTTAGTTTGTGTCTGTTTGTGTGTGTTTGTGTCTGTTTGTGTTTGTTTGTGTTTGTTTGTGTTCGTTAGTGTGTGTTTGTGTTTGTTTATGTGTGTTTGTGTTTGTTTGTGTCTGTTTGTGTTTGTTTGTGTTTGTTTGTGTCTGTTTGTGTCTGTTTGTGTTTGTTTGTGTTTGTTTGTGTCTGTTTGTGCTTGTTTGTGTGTGTTTGTGTTTGTTTGTGTTTGTTTGTGTCTGTTTGTGTTTGTTTGTGTTTGTTTGTGTTTGTTTGTGTTTGTTTGTGTCTGTTTGTGTCTGTTTGTGTTTGTTTGTATTTGTTTGTGTCTGTTTGTGTTTGTTTGTGTTTGTTTGTGTTTGTTTGTGTTTGTTTGTGTTTGTTTGTGTTTGTTTGTGTTTGTTTGTGTGTGTTTGTGTTAGTTTGTGTCTGTTTGTGTGTGTTTGTGTTTGTTTGTGTCTGTTTGTGTCTGTTTGTGTTTGTTTGTGTTTGTTTGTGTTTGTTTGTGTTTGTTTGTGTGTGTTTGTGTTTGTTTGTGTCTTTTTGTGTTTGTTTGTGTTTGTTTGTATTTGTTTGTGTTTGTTTGTGTTTGTTTGTGTCTGTTTGTGTCTGTTTGTGTGTATTTGTGTTTGTTTGTGTTTGTTTGTGTCTGTTTGTGTTTGTTTGTGTCTGTTTGTGTGTGTTTGTGTCAGTTAGTGTTTGTTTGTGTTTGTTTGTGTTTGTTTGTGTCTGTTTGTGTCTGTTTGTGTTTGTTTGTGTCTGTTTGTGTTTGTTTGTGTCTGTTTGTGTTTGTTTGTGTTTGTTTGTGTCTGTTTGTGCTTGTTTGTGTTTGTTTGTGTTTGTATGTGTTTGTTTGTGTTTGTTTGTGTTTGTTTGTGTGTGTTTGTGTCTGTTTGTGTTTGTTTGTGTTTGTTTGTGTCTGTTTGTGTCTGTTTGTGTTTGTTTGTGTCTGTTTGTGTTTGTTTGTGTCTGTTTGTGTTTGTTTGTGTTTGTTTGTGTCTGTTTGTGCTTGTTTGTGTGTGGTTGTGTTTGTTTGTGTCTGTTTGTGTTTTTGCTTTGTGTCTGTTTGTGTGTGTTTGTGTCAGTTTGTGTTTGTTTGTGTTTGTTTGTGTCTGTTTGCGTCTGTTTGTGTGTGTTTGTGTCTGTTTGTGTTTGTTTGTGTTTGTTTGTGTTCGTTAGTGTGTGTTTGTGTTTGTTTATGTGTGTTTGTGTTTGTTTGTGTCTGTTTGTGTTTGTTTGTGTTTGTTTGTGTCTGTTTGTGTCTGTTTGTGTTTGTTTGTGTTTGTTTGTGTCTGTTTGTGCTTGTTTGTGTCTGTTTGTGTTTGTTTGTGTCTGTTTGTGTTTGTTTGTGTTTGTTTGTGTTCGTTTGTGTGTGTTTGTGTTTGTTTGAGTTTGTTTGTGTGTGTTTGTGTTTGTTTGTGTCTGTTTGTGTCTGTTTGTGTCTGTTTGTGTGTGTTTGTGCTTGTTTGTGTTTGTTTGTGTTTGTTTGTGTTTGTTTGTGTGTGTTTGTGTTAGTTTGTGTCTGTTTGTGTGTGTTTGTGTCTGTTTGTGTTTGTTTGTGTTTGTTTGTGTTCGTTAGTGTGTGTTTGTGTTTGTTTATGTGTGTTTGTGTTTGTTTGTGTCTGTTTGTGTTTGTTTGTGTTTGTTTGTGTCTGTTTGTGTCTGTTTGTGTTTGTTTGTGTTCGTTTGTGTGTGTTTGTGTTTGTTTGAGTTTGTTTGTGTGTGTTTGTGTTTGTTTGTGTCTGTTTGTGTCTGTTTGTGTCTGTTTGTGTGTGTTTGTGCTTGTTTGTGTTTGTTTGTGTTTGTTTGTGTTTGTTTGTGTTTGTTTGTGTGTGTTTGTGTTAGTTTGTGTCTGTTTGTGTGTGTTTGTGTCTGTTTGTGTTTGTTTGTGTTTGTTTGTGTTCGTTAGTGTGTGTTTGTGTTTGTTTATGTGTGTTTGTGTTTGTTTGTGTCTGTTTGTGTTTGTTTGTGTTTGTTTGTGTCTGTTTGTGTCTGTTTGTGTTTGTTTGTGTTTGTTTGTGTCTGTTTGTGCTTGTTTGTGTGTGTTTGTGTTTGTTTGTGTTTGTTTGTGTCTGTTTGTGTTTGTTTGTGTTTGTTTGTGTTTGTTTGTGTTTGTTTGTGTCTGTTTGTGTCTGTTTGTGTCTGTTTGTGTTTGTTTGTATTTGTTTGTGTCTGTTTGTGTTTGTTTGTGTTTGTTTGTGTTTGTTTGTGTTAGTTTGTGTCTGTTTGTGTGTGTTTGTGTTTGTTTGTGTCTGTTTGTGTCTGTTTGTGTTTGTTTGTGTTTGTTTGAGTTTGTTTGTGTGTGTTTGTGTTTGTTTGTGTCTGTTTGTGTCTGTTTGTGTCTGTTTGTGTGTGTTTGTGCTTGTTTGTGTTTGTTTGTGTTTGTTTGTGTTTGTTTGTGTTTGTTTGTGTGTGTTTGTGTTAGTTTGTGTCTGTTTGTGTGTGTTTGTGTCTGTTTGTGTTTGTTTGTGTTTGTTTGTGTTCGTTAGTGTGTGTTTGTGTTTGTTTATGTGTGTTTGTGTTTGTTTGTGTCTGTTTGTGTTTGTTTGTGTTTGTTTGTGTCTGTTTGTGTCTGTTTGTGTTTGTTTGTGTTTGTTTGTGTCTGTTTGTGCTTGTTTGTGTGTGTTTGTGTTTGTTTGTGTTTGTTTGTGTCTGTTTGTGTTTGTTTGTGTTTGTTTGTGTTTGTTTGTGTTTGTTTGTGTCTGTTTGTGTCTGTTTGTGTTTGTTTGTATTTGTTTGTGTCTGTTTGTGTTTGTTTGTGTTTGTTTGTGTTTGTTTGTGTTAGTTTGTGTCTGTTTGTGTGTGTTTGTGTTTGTTTGTGTCTGTTTGTGTCTGTTTGTGTTTGTTTGTGTTTGTTTGTGTTTGTTTGTGTTTGTTTGTGTTTGTTTGTGTCTGTTTGTGTCTGTTTGTGTTTGTTTGTATTTGTTTGTGTTTGTTTGTGTTTGTTTGTGTTTGTTTGTGTGTGTTTGTGTTAGTTTGTGTCTGTTTGTGTGTGTTTGTGTCTGTTTGTGTCTGTTTGTGTCTGTTTGTGTTTGTTTGTGTTTGTTTGTGTGTTTGTGTCTGTTTGTGTGTGTTTGTGTCTGTTTGTGTCTGTTTGTGTGTGTTTGTGTTTGTTTGTGTCTGTTTGTGTTTGTTTGTGTTTGTTTGTTTGTTTGTGTTTGTTTGTGTTTGTTTGTGTTTGTTTGTGTTTGTTTGTGTTTGTTTGTGTTTGTTTGTGTTTGTTTGTGTTTGTTTGTGTGTGTTTGTGTCTGTTTGTGTCTGTTTGTGTTTGTTTGTGTTTGTTTGTGTTTGTTTGTGTTTGTTTGTGTGTGTTTGTGTTTGTTTGTGTCTGTTTGTGTTTGTTTGTGTTTGTTTGTGTCTGTTTGTGCTTGTTTGTGTTTGTTTGTGTTTGTATGTGTTTGTTTGTGTTTGTTTGTGTTTGTTTGTGTGTGTTTGTGTGTGTTTGTGTTAGTTTGTGTCTGTTTGTGTGTGTTTGTGTCTGTTTGTGTCTGTTTGTGTGTTTGTGTTTGTTTGTGTGTGTTTGTGTCTGTTTGTGTCTGTTTGTGTGTGTTTGTGTTTGTTTGTGTCTGTTTGTGTTTGTTTGTGTTTGTTTGTTTGTTTGTGTTTGTTTGTGTTTGTTTGTGTTTGTTTGTGTTTGTTTGTGTTTGTTTGTGTTTGTTTGTGTTTGTTTGTGTTTGTTTGTGTTTGTTTGTGTGTGTTTGTGTCTGTTTGTGTCTGTTTGTGTTTGTTTGTGTTTGTTTGTGTTTGTTTGTGTTTGTTTGTGTGTGTTTGTGTTTGTTTGTGTCTGTTTGTGTTTGTTTGTGTTTGTTTGTGTCTGTTTGTGCTTGTTTGTGTTTGTTTGTGTTTGTATGTGTTTGTTTGTGTTTGTTTGTGTTTGTTTGTGTGTGTTTGTGTGTGTTTGTGTTAGTTTGTGTCTGTTTGTGTGTGTTTGTGTCTGTTTGTGTCTGTTTGTGTGTTTGTGTTTGTTTGTGTTTGTTTGTGTCTGTTTGTGTTTGTTTGTGTCTGTTTGTGTGTGTTTGTGTCAGTTTGTGTTTGTTTGTGTTTGTTTGTGTTTGTTTGTGTTTGTTTGTGTCTGTTTGTGTCTGTTTGTGTTTGTTTGTGTCTGTTTGTGTGTGTTTGTGTCTGTTTGTGTCTGTTTGTGTGTGTTTGTGTTTGTTTGTGTTTGTTTGTGTTTGTTTGTGTTTGTTTGTGTGTGTTTGTGTTTGTTTGTGTCTGTTTGTGTCTGTTTGTGTTTGTTTGTGTTTGTTTGTGTTTGTTTGTGTTTGTTTGTGTTTGTTTGTGTGTGTTTGTGTTTGTTTGTGTCTGTTTGTGTTTGTTTGTGTTTGTTTGTTTGTTTGTGTTTGTTTGTGTTTGTTTGTGTTTGTTTGTGTTTGTTTGTGTTTGTTTGTGTCTGTTTGTGCTTGTTTGTGTCTGTTTGTGTTTGTTTGTGTCTGTTTGTGTTTGTTTGTGTTTGTTTGTGTTCGTTTGTGTGTGTTTGTGTGTGTTTGTGTCTTTTTGTGTTTGTTTGTGTTTGATTGTGTCTGTTTGTATGTGTTTGTGTGTGTTTGTGTCTGTTTGTGTTTATTTGTGTTTGTTTGTGTTTGTTTGTGTCTGTTTGTGTTTGTTTGTGTGTGTTTGTGTCTGTTTGTGTTTGTTTGTGTTTGTTTGTGTTTGTTTGTGTTTGTTTGTGTGTGTTTGTGTCTGTTTGTGTCTGTTTGTGTCTGTTTGTGTCTGTTTGTGTTTGTTTGTGTGTTTGTGTCTGTTTGTGTGTGTTTGTGTCTGTTTGTGTCTGTTTGTGTGTGTTTGTGTTTGTTTGTGTCTGTTTGTGTTTGTTTGTGTTTGTTTGTTTGTTTGTGTTTGTTTGTGTTTGTTTGTGTTTGTTTGTGTTTGTTTGTGTTTGTTTGTGTGTGTTTGTGTCTGTTTGTGTCTGTTTGTGTTTGTTTGTGTTTGTTTGTGTTTGTTTGTGTTTGTTTGTGTGTGTTTGTGTTTGTTTGTGTCTGTTTGTGTTTGTTTGTGTTTGTTTGTGTTTGTTTGTGTGTGTTTGTGTCTGTTTGTGTCTGTTTGTGTCTGTTTGTGTTTGTTTGTGTTTGTTTGTGTTTGTTTGTGTGTGTTTGTGTCTGTTTGTGTGTGTTTGTGTCTGTTTGTGTGTGTTTGTGTTTGTTTGTGTTTGGTTGTGTTTGTTTGTGTGTGTTTGTGTTTGTTTGTGTCTGTTTGTGTTTGTTTGTGTTTGTTTGTGTTTGTTTGTGTTTGTTTGTGTCTGTTTGTGTTTGTTTGTGTTTGTTTGTGTTTGTTTGTGTCTGTTTGTGTCTGTTTGTGTGTGTTTGTGTTTGTTTGTGTTTGTTTGTGTCTGTTTGTGTTTGTTTGTGTCTATTTGTGTGTGTTTGTGTCAGTTTGTGTTTGTTTGTGTTTGTTTGTGTTTGTTTGTGTCTGTTTGTGTTTGTTTGTGTCTGTTTGTGTGTGTTTGTGTTTGTTTGTGTTTGTTTGTGTTTGTTTGTGTCTGTTTGTGTCTGTTTGTGTTTGTTTGTGTCTGTTTGTGTGTGTTTGTGTCTGTTTGTGTTTGTTTGTGTTTGTTTGTGTCTGTTTGTGCTTGTTTGTGTGTGTTTGTGTTTGTTTGTGTCTGTTTGTGTTTGTTTGTGTCTGTTTGTGTGTGTTTGTGTCAGTTTGTGTTTGTTTGTGTTTGTTTGTGTCTGTTTGTGTGTGTTTGTGTCTGTTTGTGTTTGTTTGTGTTCGTTTGTGTGTGTTTGTGTTTGTTTGTGTTTGTATGTGTTTGTTTGTGTTTGTTTGTGTTTGTTTGTGTTTGTTTGTGTGTGTTTGTGTCTGTTTGTGTGTGTTTGTGTCTGTTTGTGTCTGTTTGCGTGTGTTTGTGTCTGTTTGTGTTTGTTTGTGTTTGTTTGTGTTTGTTTGTGTGTGTTTGTGTCTGTTTGTGTGTGTTTGTGTCTGTTTGTGTCTGTTTGTGTGTGTTTGTGTTTGTTTGTGTTTGTTTGTGTTTGTTTGTGTGTGTTTGTGTTTGTTTGTGTCTGTTTGTGTTTGTTTGTGTTTGTTTGTGCCTGTTTGTGTTTGTTTGTGTGTGTGTGTGTTTGTGTTTGTTTGTGTTTGTTTGTGTTTGCTTGTGTTTGTTTGTGTTCGTTTGTGTGTGTTTGTGTTTGTTTGTGTCTGTTTGTGTTTGTTTGTGTTTGTTTGTGTTTGTTTGTGTTTGTTTGTGTTTGTTTGTGTGTGTTTGTGTTTGTTTGTGTCTGTTTGTGTTTGTTTGTGTTTGTTTGTGTTTGTTTGTGTGTGTTTGTGTCTGTTTGTGTCTGTTTGTGTCTTTTTGTGTTTGTTTGTGTTTGTTTGTGTTTGTTTGTGTGTGTTTGTGTCTGTTTGTGTGTGTTTGTGTCTGTTTGTGTCTGTTTGTGTGTGTTTGTGTTTGTTTGTGTTTGTTTGTGTTTGTTTGTGTTTGTTTGTGTGTGTTTGTGTTTGTTTGTGTCTGTTTGTGTTTGTTTGTGTTTGTTTGTGTTTGTTTGTTTCTGTTTGTGTTTGTTTGTGTTTGTTTGTGTCTGTTTGTGTCTGTTTGTGTGTATTTGTGTTTGTTTGTGTTTGTTTGTGTCTGTTTGTGTTTGTTTGTGTCTGTTTGTGTGTGTTTGTGTCAGTTTGTGTTTGTTTGTGTTCGTTTGTGTTTGTTTGTGTCTGTTTGTGTCTCTTTGTGTTTGTTTGTGTCTGTTTGTGTTTGTTTGTGTCTGTTTGTGTGTGTTTGTGTCAGTTTGTGTTTGTTTGTGTTTGTTTGTGTTTGTTTGTGTCTGTTTGTGCTTGTTTGTGTGTGGTTGTGTTTGTTTGTGTCTGTTTGTGTTTTTGCTTTGTGTCTGTTTGTGTGTGTTTGTGTCAGTTTGTGTTTGTTTGTGTTTGTTTGTGTCTGTTTGCGTCTGTTTGTGTGTGTTTGTGTCTGTTTGTGTTTGTTTGTGTTTGTTTGTGTTCGTTAGTGTGTGTTTGTGTTTGTTTATGTGTGTTTGTGTTTGTTTGTGTCTGTTTGTGTTTGTTTGTGTTTGTTTGTGTCTGTTTGTGTCTGTTTGTGTTTGTTTGTGTTTGTTTGTGTCTGTTTGTGCTTGTTTGTGTCTGTTTGTGTTTGTTTGTGTCTGTTTGTGTTTGTTTGTGTTTGTTTGTGTTCGTTTGTGTGTGTTTGTGTTTGTTTGAGTTTGTTTGTGTGTGTTTGTGTTTGTTTGTGTCTGTTTGTGTCTGTTTGTGTCTGTTTGTGTGTGTTTGTGCTTGTTTGTGTTTGTTTGTGTTTGTTTGTGTTTGTTTGTGTTTGTTTGTGTGTGTTTGTGTTAGTTTGTGTCTGTTTGTGTGTCTTTGTGTCTGTTTGTGTTTGTTTGTGTTTCTTTGTGTTCGTTAGTGTGTGTTTGTGTTTGTTTATGTGTGTTTGTGTTTGTTTGTGTCTGTTTGTGTTTGTTTGTGTTTGTTTGTGTCTGTTTGTGTCTGTTTGTGTTTGTTTGTGTTTGTTTGTGTCTGTTTGTGCTTGTTTGTGTGTGTTTGTGTTTGTTTGTGTTTGTTTGTGTGTGTTTGTGTTTGTTTGTGTTTGTTTGTGTCTGTTTGTGTTTGTTTGTGTCTGTTTGTGTGTGTTTGTGTCAGTTTGTGTTTGTTTGTGTTTGTTTGTGTTTGTTTGTGTTTGTTTGTGTTTGTTTGTGTTTGTTTGTGTTTGTTTGTGTTTGTTTGTGTGTGTTTGTGTTAGTTTGTGTCTGTTTGTGTGTGTTTGTGTTTGTTTGTGTCTGTTTGTGTCTGTTTGTGTTTGTTTGTGTTTGTTTGTGTTTGTTTGTGTTTGTTTGTGTGTGTTTGTGTTTGTTTGTGTCTGTTTGTGTTTGTTTGTGTTTGTTTGTGTTTGTTTGTGTTTGTTTGTGTTTGTTTGTGTCTGTTTGTGTCTGTTTGTGTTTGTTTGTGTTTGTTTGTGTCTGTTTGTGCTTGTTTGTGTCTGTTTGTGTTTGTTTGTGTCTGTTTGTGTTTGTTTGTGTTTGTTTGTGTTTGTTTGTGTTTGTTTGTGTGTGTTTGTGTCTGTTTGTGTCTGTTTGTGTCTGTTTGTGTTTGTTTGTGTTTGTTTGTGTGTTTGTGTCTGTTTGTGTGTGTTTGTGTCTGTTTGTGTCTGTTTGTGTGTGTTTGTGTTTGTTTGTGTCTGTTTGTGTTTGTTTGTGTTTGTTTGTTTGTTTGTGTTTGTTTGTGTTTGTTTGTGTTTGTTTGTGTTTGTTTGTTTGTTTGTGTTTGTTTGTGTTTGTTTGTGTCTGTTTGTGTTTGTTTGTGTCTGTTTGTGTTTGTTTGTGTTTGTTTGTGTCTGTTTGTGTTTGTTTGTGTCTGTTTGTGTTTGTTTGTGTTTGTTTGTGTTCGTTTGTGTGTGTTTGTGTTTGTTTGTGTTTGTTTGTGTGTGTTTGTGTTTGTTTTTGTTTGTTTGTTTTTGTTTGTGTTTGTTTGTGTGTGTTTGTGTCGGTTTGTGTGTGTTTGTGTCTGTTTGTGTCTGTTAATGTTTGTTTGTGTTTGTTTGTGTCTGTTTGTGTGTTTTTGTGTCTGTTTGTGTTTGTTTGTGTCTGTTTGTGTTTGTTTGTGTTTGTTTGTGTGTGTTTGTGTTTGTTTGTGTCTGTTTGTTTGTTTGTGTTTGTTTGTGTTTGTTTGTGTTTGTTTGTGTGTGTTTGTGTTTGTTTGTGTCTGTTTGTGTTTGTTTGTGTTTGTTTGTGTTTGTTTGTGTTTGTTTGTGTTTGTTTGTGTTTGTTTGTGTTTGTTTGTGTTTGTTTGTGTTTGTTTGTGTTTGTTTGTGTTTGTTTGTGTTTGTTTGTGTGTGTTTGTGTCGGTTTGTGTGTGTTTGTGTCTGTTTGTGTCTGTTTATGTTTGTTTGTGTTTGTTTGTGTCTGTTTGTGTGTTTTTGTGTCTGTTTGTGTTTGTTTGTGTCTGTTTGTGTCTGTTTGTGTTTGTTTGTGTTTGTTTGTGTGTGTTTGTGTTTGTTTGTGTCTGTTTGTGTTTGTTTGTGTTTGTTTGTGTTTGTTTGTGTTTGTTTGTGTTTGTTTGTGTCTGTTTGTGTCTGTTTGTGTTTGTTTGTGTTTGTTTGTGTCTGTTTGTGCTTGTTTGTGTCTGTTTGTGTTTGTTTGTGTCTGTTTGTGTTTGTTTGTGTTTGTTTGTGTTCGTTTGTGTGTGTTTGTGTGTGTTTGTGTCTTTTTGTGTTTGTTTGTGTTTGTTTGTGTCTGTTTGTGTGTGTTTGTGTCTGTTTGTGTTTGTTTGTGTTTGTTTGTGTTTGTTTGTGTTTGTTTGTGTTTGTTTGTGTGTGTTTGTGTTTGTTTGTGTCTGTTTGTGTTTGTTTGTGTTTTATTTGTTTGTTTGTGTTTGTTTGTGTCTGTTTGTGCTTGTTTGTGTCTGTTTGTATTTGTTTGTGTCTGTTTGTGTTTGTTTGTGTTTGTTTGTGTTCGTTTGTGTGTGTTTGTGTGTGTTTGTGTCTTTTTGTGTTTGTTTGTGTTTGTTTGTGTCTGTTTGTGTCTGTTTGTGTGTGTTTGTGTTTGTTTGTGTTTGTTTGTGTTTGTTTGTGTTTGTTTGTGTTTGTTTGTGTGTGTTTGTGTTTGTTTGTGTCTGTTTGTGTTTGTTTGTGTTTGTTTGTGTTTGTTTGTGTTTGTTTGTGTTTGTTTGTGTTTGTTTGTGTGTGTTTGTGTTTGTTTGTGTCTGTTTGTGTTTGTTTGTGTTTGTTTGTTTGTTTGTGTTTGTTTGTGTTTGTTTGTGTTTGTTTGTGTCTGTTTGTGCTTGTTTGTGTCTGTTTGTGTTTGTTTGTGTCTGTTTGTGTTTGTTTGAGTTTGTTTGTGTTCGTTTGTGTGTGTTTGTGTGTGTTTGTGTCTTTTTGTGTTTGTTTGTGTCTGTTTGTGTGTGTTTGTGTGTGTTTGTGTCTGTTTGTGTTTATTTGTGTTTGTTTGTGTTTGTTTGTGTCTGTTTGTGTTTGTTTGTGTGTGTTTGTGGCTGTTTGTGTTTATTTGTGTTTGTTTGCGTTTGTTTGTGTTTTTTTTGTGTGTGTTTGTGTCTGTTTGTGTCTGTTTGTGTCTGTTTGTGTTTGTTTGTGTTTGTTTGTGTTTGTTTGTGTGTTTGTGTCTGTTTGTGTGTGTTTGTGTCTGTTTGTGTCTGTTTGTGTGTGTTTGTGTTTGTTTGTGTTTGTTTGTGTTTGTTTGTGTTTGTTTGTGTGTGTTTGTGTTTGTTTGTGTCTGTTTGTGTTTGTTTGTGTTTGTTTGTGTTTGTTTGTGTTTGTTTGTGTGTGTTTGTGTTTGTTTGTGTCTGTTTGTGTTTGTTTGTGTTTGTTTGTGTTTGTTTGTGTGTGTTTGTGTCTGTTTGTGTCTGTTTGTGTCTGTTTGTGTTTGTTTGTGTTTGTTTGTGTTTGTTTGTGTGTGTTTGTGTCTGTTTGTGTGTGTTTGTGTCTGTTTGTGTCTGTTTGTGTGTGTTTGTGTTTGTTTGTGTTTGTTTGTGTTTGTTTGTGTTTGTTTGTGTCTGTTTGTGCTTGTTTGTGTGTGGTTGTGTTTGTTTGTGTCTGTTTGTGTTTTTGCTTTGTGTCTGTTTGTGTGTGTTTGTGTCAGTTTGTGTTTGTTTGTGTTTGTTTGTGTCTGTTTGCGTCTGTTTGTGTGTGTTTGTGTCTGTTTGTGTTTGTTTGTGTTTGTTTGTGTTCGTTAGTGTGTGTTTGTGTTTGTTTATGTGTGTTTGTGTTTGTTTGTGTCTGTTTGTGTTTGTTTGTGTTTGTTTGTGTCTGTTTGTGTCTGTTTGTGTCTGTTTGTGTTTGTTTGTGTTTGTTTGTGTCTGTTTGTGCTTGTTTGTGTCTGTTTGTGTTTGTTTGTGTCTGTTTGTGTTTGTTTGTGTTTGTTTGTGTTCGTTTGTGTGTGTTTGTGTTTGTTTGAGTTTGTTTGTGTGTGTTTGTGTTTGTTTGTGTCTGTTTGTGTCTGTTTGTGTCTGTTTGTGTGTGTTTGTGCTTGTTTGTGTTTGTTTGTGTTTGTTTGTGTTTGTTTGTGTTTGTTTGTGTGTGTTTGTGTTAGTTTGTGTCTGTTTGTGTGTGTTTGTGTCTGTTTGTGTTTGTTTGTGTTTGTTTGTGTTCGTTAGTGTGTGTTTGTGTTTGTTTATGTGTGTTTGTGTTTGTTTGTGTCTGTTTGTGTTTGTTTGTGTTTGTTTGTGTCTGTTTGTGTCTGTTTGTGTTTGTTTGTGTTTGTTTGTGTCTGTTTGTGCTTGTTTGTGTGTGTTTGTGTTTGTTTGTGTTTGTTTGTGTCTGTTTGTGTTTGTTTGTGTTTGTTTGTGTTTGTTTGTGTTTGTTTGTGTCTGTTTGTGTCTGTTTGTGTTTGTTTGTATTTGTTTGTGTCTGTTTGTGTTTGTTTGTGTTTGTTTGTGTTTGTTTGTGTTTGTTTGTGTTTGTTTGTGTTTGTTTGTGTTTGTTTGTGTGTGTTTGTGTTAGTTTGTGTCTGTTTGTGTGTGTTTGTGTTTGTTTGTGTCTGTTTGTGTCTGTTTGTGTTTGTTTGTGTTTGTTTGTGTTTGTTTGTGTTTGTTTGTGTGTGTTTGTGTTTGTTTGTGTCTTTTTGTGTTTGTTTGTGTTTGTTTGTATTTGTTTGTGTTTGTTTGTGTTTGTTTGTGTCTGTTTGTGTCTGTTTGTGTGTATTTGTGTTTGTTTGTGTTTGTTTGTGTCTGTTTGTGTTTGTTTGTGTCTGTTTGTGTGTGTTTGTGTCAGTTAGTGTTTGTTTGTGTTTGTTTGTGTTTGTTTGTGTCTGTTTGTGTCTGTTTGTGTTTGTTTGTGTCTGTTTGTGTTTGTTTGTGTCTGTTTGTGTTTGTTTGTGTTTGTTTGTGTCTGTTTGTGCTTGTTTGTGTTTGTTTGTGTTTGTATGTGTTTGTTTGTGTTTGTTTGTATTTGTTTGTGTGTGTTTGTGTCTGTTTGTGTTTGTTTGTGTTTGTTTGTGTCTGTTTGTGTCTGTTTGTGTTTGTTTGTGTCTGTTTGTGTTTGTTTGTGTCTGTTTGTGTTTGTTTGTGTTTGTTTGTGTCTGTTTGTGCTTGTTTGTGTGTGGTTGTGTTTGTTTGTGTCTGTTTGTGTTTTTGCTTTGTGTCTGTTTGTGTGTGTTTGTGTCAGTTTGTGTTTGTTTGTGTTTGTTTGTGTCTGTTTGCGTCTGTTTGTGTGTGTTTGTGTCTGTTTGTGTTTGTTTGTGTTTGTTTGTGTTCGTTAGTGTGTGTTTGTGTTTGTTTATGTGTGTTTGTGTTTGTTTGTGTCTGTTTGTGTTTGTTTGTGTTTGTTTGTGTCTGTTTGTGTCTGTTTGTGTTTGTTTGTGTTTGTTTGTGTCTGTTTGTGCTTGTTTGTGTCTGTTTGTGTTTGTTTGTGTCTGTTTGTGTTTGTTTGTGTTTGTTTGTGTTCGTTTGTGTGTGTTTGTGTTTGTTTGAGTTTGTTTGTGTGTGTTTGTGTTTTTTTTTGTGTCTGTTTGTGTCTGTTTGTGTCTGTTTGTGTGTGTTTGTGCTTGTTTGTGTTTGTTTGTGTTTGTTTGTGTTTGTTTGTGTGTGTTTGTGTTAGTTTGTGTCTGTTTGTGTGTGTTTGTGTCTGTTTGTGTTTGTTTGTGTTTGTTTGTGTTCGTTAGTGTGTGTTTGTGTTTGTTTATGTGTGTTTGTGTTTGTTTGTGTCTGTTTGTGTTTGTTTGTGTTTGTTTGTGTCTGTTTGTGTCTGTTTGTGTTTGTTTGTGTTCGTTTGTGTGTGTTTGTGTTTGTTTGAGTTTGTTTGTGTGTGTTTGTGTTTGTTTGTGTCTGTTTGTGTCTGTTTGTGTCTGTTTGTGTGTGTTTGTGCTTGTTTGTGTTTGTTTGTGTTTGTTTGTGTTTGTTTGTGTTTGTTTGTGTGTGTTTGTGTTAGTTTGTGTCTGTTTGTGTGTGTTTGTGTCTGTTTGTGTTTGTTTGTGTTTGTTTGTGTTCGTTAGTGTGTGTTTGTGTTTGTTTATGTGTGTTTGTGTTTGTTTGTGTCTGTTTGTGTTTGTTTGTGTTTGTTTGTGTCTGTTTGTGTCTGTTTGTGTTTGTTTGTGTTTGTTTGTGTCTGTTTGTGCTTGTTTGTGTGTGTTTGTGTTTGTTTGTGTTTGTTTGTGTCTGTTTGTGTTTGTTTGTGTTTGTTTGTGTTTGTTTGTGTTTGTTTGTGTCTGTTTGTGTCTGTTTGTGTCTGTTTGTGTTTGTTTGTATTTGTTTGTGTCTGTTTGTGTTTGTTTGTGTTTGTTTGTGTTTGTTTGTGTTAGTTTGTGTCTGTTTGTGTGTGTTTGTGTTTGTTTGTGTCTGTTTGTGTCTGTTTGTGTTTGTTTGTGTTTGTTTGAGTTTGTTTGTGTGTGTTTGTGTTTGTTTGTGTCTGTTTGTGTCTGTTTGTGTCTGTTTGTGTGTGTTTGTGCTTGTTTGTGTTTGTTTGTGTTTGTTTGTGTTTGTTTGTGTTTGTTTGTGTGTGTTTGTGTTAGTTTGTGTCTGTTTGTGTGTGTTTGTGTCTGTTTGTGTTTGTTTGTGTTTGTTTGTGTTCGTTAGTGTGTGTTTGTGTTTGTTTATGTGTGTTTGTGTTTGTTTGTGTCTGTTTGTGTTTGTTTGTGTTTGTTTGTGTCTGTTTGTGTCTGTTTGTGTTTGTTTGTGTTTGTTTGTGTCTGTTTGTGCTTGTTTGTGTGTGTTTGTGTTTGTTTGTGTTTGTTTGTGTCTGTTTGTGTTTGTTTGTGTTTGTTTGTGTTTGTTTGTGTTTGTTTGTGTCTGTTTGTGTCTGTTTGTGTTTGTTTGTATTTGTTTGTGTCTGTTTGTGTTTGTTTGTGTTTGTTTGTGTTAGTTTGTGTCTGTTTGTGTGTGTTTGTGTTAGTTTGTGTCTGTTTGTGTCTGTTTGTGTTTGTTTGTGTTTGTTTGTGTTTGTTTGTGTTTGTTTGTGTTTGTTTGTGTCTGTTTGTGTCTGTTTGTGTTTGTTTGTATTTGTTTGTGTTTGTTTGTGTTTGTTTGTGTTTGTTTGTGTGTGTTTGTGTTAGTTTGTGTCTGTTTGTGTGTGTTTGTGTCTGTTTGTGTCTGTTTGTGTCTGTTTGTGTTTGTTTGTGTTTGTTTGTGTGTTTGTGTCTGTTTGTGTGTGTTTGTGTCTGTTTGTGTCTGTTTGTGTGTGTTTGTGTTTGTTTGTGTCTGTTTGTGTTTGTTTGTGTTTGTTTGTTTGTTTGTGTTTGTTTGTGTTTGTTTGTGTTTGTTTGTGTTTGTTTGTGTTTGTTTGTGTTTGTTTGTGTTTGTTTGTGTTTGTTTGTGTGTGTTTGTGTCTGTTTGTGTCTGTTTGTGTTTGTTTGTGTTTGTTTGTGTTTGTTTGTGTTTGTTTGTGTGTGTTTGTGTTTGTTTGTGTCTGTTTGTGTTTGTTTGTGTTTGTTTGTGTCTGTTTGTGCTTGTTTGTGTTTGTTTGTGTTTGTATGTGTTTGTTTGTGTTTGTTTGTGTTTGTTTGTGTGTGTTTGTGTCTGTTTGTGTTTGTTTGTGTCTGTTTGTGTGTGTTTGTGTCAGTTTGTGTTTGTTTGTGTTTGTTTGTGTTTGTTTGTGTGTGTTTGTGTTTGTTTGTGTCTGTTTGTGTTTGTTTGTGTTTGTTTGTGTTTGTTTGTGTCTGTTTGTGTTTGTTTGTGTTTGTTTGTGTTTGTTTGTGTTTGTTTGTGTCTGTTTGTGTCTGTTTGTGTGTTTGTGTTTGTTTGTGTTTGTTTGTGTCTGTTTGTGTTTGTTTGTGTCTGTTTGTGTGTGTTTGTGTCAGTTTGTGTTTGTTTGTGTTTGTTTGTGTTTGTTTGTGTTTGTTTGTGTCTGTTTGTGTCTGTTTGTGTTTGTTTGTGTCTGTTTGTGTGTGTTTGTGTCTGTTTGTGTCTGTTTGTGTGTGTTTGTGTTTGTTTGTGTTTGTTTGTGTTTGTTTGTGTTTGTTTGTGTGTGTTTGTGTTTGTTTGTGTCTGTTTGTGTCTGTTTGTGTTTGTTTGTGTTTGTTTGTGTTTGTTTGTGTTTGTTTGTGTTTGTTTGTGTGTGTTTGTGTTTGTTTGTGTCTGTTTGTGTTTGTTTGTGTTTGTTTGTTTGTTTGTGTTTGTTTGTGTTTGTTTGTGTTTGTTTGTGTTTGTTTGTGTTTGTTTGTGTCTGTTTGTGCTTGTTTGTGTCTGTTTGTGTTTGTTTGTGTCTGTTTGTGTTTGTTTGTGTTTGTTTGTGTTCGTTTGTGTGTGTTTGTGTGTGTTTGTGTCTTTTTGTGTTTGTTTGTGTTTGTTTGTGTCTGTTTGTATGTGTTTGTGTGTGTTTGTGTCTGTTTGTGTTTATTTGTGTTTGTTTGTGTTTGTTTGTGTCTGTTTGTGTTTGTTTGTGTGTGTTTGTGTCTGTTTGTGTTTGTTTGTGTTTGTTTGTGTTTGTTTGTGTTTGTTTGTGTGTGTTTGTGTCTGTTTGTGTCTGTTTGTGTCTGTTTGTGTTTGTTTGTGTGTTTGTGTCTGTTTGTGTGTGTTTGTGTCTGTTTGTGTCTGTTTGTGTGTGTTTGTGTTTGTTTGTGTCTGTTTGTGTTTGTTTGTGTTTGTTTGTTTGTTTGTGTTTGTTTGTGTTTGTTTGTGTTTGTTTGTGTTTGTTTGTGTTTGTTTGTGTGTGTTTGTGTCTGTTTGTGTCTGTTTGTGTTTGTTTGTGTTTGTTTGTGTTTGTTTGTGTTTGTTTGTGTGTGTTTGTGTTTGTTTGTGTCTGTTTGTGTTTGTTTGTGTTTGTTTGTGTTTGTTTGTGTGTGTTTGTGTCTGTTTGTGTCTGTTTGTGTCTGTTTGTGTTTGTTTGTGTTTGTTTGTGTTTGTTTGTGTGTGTTTGTGTCTGTTTGTGTGTGTTTGTGTCTGTT
The DNA here is from genome assembly GCA_947623375.1 of Apotomis capreana. Taxonomy (NCBI): domain Eukaryota; kingdom Metazoa; phylum Arthropoda; class Insecta; order Lepidoptera; family Tortricidae; genus Apotomis; species Apotomis capreana. The sequence goes on from OX392499.1 coordinate 44,644,560, forward strand.
TGTGTGTGTTTGTGTTTGTTTGTGTTTGGTTGTGTTTGTTTGTGTGTGTTTGTGTTTGTTTGTGTCTGTTTGTGTTTGTTTGTGTTTGTTTGTGTTTGTTTGTGTTTGTTTGTGTCTGTTTGTGTTTGTTTGTGTTTGTTTGTGTTTGTTTGTGTCTGTTTGTGTCTGTTTGTGTGTGTTTGTGTTTGTTTGTGTTTGTTTGTGTCTGTTTGTGTTTGTTTGTGTCTATTTGTGTGTGTTTGTGTCAGTTTGTGTTTGTTTGTGTTTGTTTGTGTTTGTTTGTGTCTGTTTGTGTTTGTTTGTGTCTGTTTGTGTGTGTTTGTGTTTGTTTGTGTTTGTTTGTGTTTGTTTGTGTCTGTTTGTGTCTGTTTGTGTTTGTTTGTGTCTGTTTGTGTGTGTTTGTGTCTGTTTGTGTTTGTTTGTGTTTGTTTGTGTCTGTTTGTGCTTGTTTGTGTGTGTTTGTGTTTGTTTGTGTCTGTTTGTGTTTGTTTGTGTCTGTTTGTGTGTGTTTGTGTCAGTTTGTGTTTGTTTGTGTTTGTTTGTGTCTGTTTGTGTGTGTTTGTGTCTGTTTGTGTTTGTTTGTGTTCGTTTGTGTGTGTTTGTGTTTGTTTGTGTTTGTATGTGTTTGTTTGTGTTTGTTTGTGTTTGTTTGTGTTTGTTTGTGTGTGTTTGTGTCTGTTTGTGTGTGTTTGTGTCTGTTTGTGTCTGTTTGCGTGTGTTTGTGTCTGTTTGTGTTTGTTTGTGTTTGTTTGTGTGTGTTTGTGTCTGTTTGTGTGTGTTTGTGTCTGTTTGTGTCTGTTTGTGTGTGTTTGTGTTTGTTTGTGTTTGTTTGTGTTTGTTTGTGTGTGTTTGTGTTTGTTTGTGTCTGTTTGTGTTTGTTTGTGTTTGTTTGTGCCTGTTTGTGTTTGTTTGTGTGTGTGTGTGTTTGTTTGTGTTTGTTTGTGTTTGCTTGTGTTTGTTTGTGTTCGTTTGTGTGTGTTTGTGTTTGTTTGTGTCTGTTTGTGTTTGTTTGTGTTTGTTTGTGTTTGTTTGTGTTTGTTTGTGTGTGTTTGTGTTTGTTTGTGTCTGTTTGTGTTTGTTTGTGTTTGTTTGTGTTTGTTTGTGTGTGTTTGTGTCTGTTTGTGTCTGTTTGTGTCTTTTTGTGTTTGTTTGTGTTTGTTTGTGTTTGTTTGTGTGTGTTTGTGTCTGTTTGTGTGTGTTTGTGTCTGTTTGTGTCTGTTTGTGTGTGTTTGTGTTTGTTTGTGTTTGTTTGTGTTTGTTTGTGTTTGTTTGTGTGTGTTTGTGTTTGTTTGTGTCTGTTTGTGTTTGTTCGTGTTTGTTTGTGTTTGTTTGTGTCTGTTTGTGTTTGTTTGTGTTTGTTTGTGTCTGTTTGTGTCTGTTTGTGTGTATTTGTGTTTGTTTGTGTTTGTTTGTGTCTGTTTGTGTTTGTTTGTGTCTGTTTGTGTGTGTTTGTGTCAGTTTGTGTTTGTTTGTGTTCGTTTGTGTTTGTTTGTGTCTGTTTGTGTCTCTTTGTGTTTGTTTGTGTCTGTTTGTGTTTGTTTGTGTCTGTTTGTGTGTGTTTGTGTCAGTTTGTGTTTGTTTGTGTTTGTTTGTGTTTGTTTGTGTCTGTTTGTGCTTGTTTGTGTGTGGTTGTGTTTGTTTGTGTCTGTTTGTGTTTTTGCTTTGTGTCTGTTTGTGTGTGTTTGTGTCAGTTTGTGTTTGTTTGTGTTTGTTTGTGTCTGTTTGCGTCTGTTTGTGTGTGTTTGTGTCTGTTTGTGTTTGTTTGTGTTTGTTTGTGTTCGTTAGTGTGTGTTTGTGTTTGTTTATGTGTGTTTGTGTTTGTTTGTGTCTGTTTGTGTTTGTTTGTGTTTATTTGTGTCTGTTTGTGTCTGTTTGTGTTTGTTTGTGTTTGTTTGTGTCTGTTTGTGCTTGTTTGTGTCTGTTTGTGTTTGTTTGTGTCTGTTTGTGTTTGTTTGTGTTTGTTTGTGTTCGTTTGTGTGTGTTTGTGTTTGTTTGAGTTTGTTTGTGTGTGTTTGTGTTTGTTTGTGTCTGTTTGTGTCTGTTTGTGTCTGTTTGTGTGTGTTTGTGCTTGTTTGTGTTTGTTTGTGTTTGTTTGTGTTTGTTTGTGTTTGTTTGTGTGTGTTTGTGTTAGTTTGTGTCTGTTTGTGTGTCTTTGTGTCTGTTTGTGTTTGTTTGTGTTTCTTTGTGTTCGTTAGTGTGTGTTTGTGTTTGTTTATGTGTGTTTGTGTTTGTTTGTGTCTGTTTGTGTTTGTTTGTGTTTGTTTGTGTCTGTTTGTGTTTGTTTGTGTTTGTTTGTGTCTGTTTGTGCTTGTTTGTGTGTGTTTGTGTTTGTTTGTGTTTGTTTGTGTGTGTTTGTGTTTGTTTGTGTTTGTTTGTGTCTGTTTGTGTTTGTTTGTGTCTGTTTGTGTGTGTTTGTGTCAGTTTGTGTTTGTTTGTGTTTGTTTGTGTTTGTTTGTGTTTGTTTGTGTTTGTTTGTGTTTGTTTGTGTTTGTTTGTGTTTGTTTGTGTTTGTTTGTGTGTGTTTGTGTTAGTTTGTGTCTGTTTGTGTGTGTTTGTGTTTGTTTGTGTCTGTTTGTGTCTGTTTGTGTTTGTTTGTGTTTGTTTGTGTTTGTTTGTGTGTGTTTGTGTTTGTTTGTGTCTTTTTGTGTTTGTTTGTGTTTGTTTGTGTTTGTTTGTGTTTGTTTGTGTTTGTTTGTGTCTGTTTGTGTCTGTTTGTGTGTATTTGTGTTTGTTTGTGTTTGTTTGTGTCTGTTTGTGTTTGTTTGTGTCTGTTTGTGTGTGTTTGTGTCAGTTTGTGTTTGTTTGTGTTTGTTTGTGTTTGTTTGTGTCTGTTTGTGTCTGTTTGTGTTTGTTTGTGTTTGTTTGTGTGTGTTTGTGTCTGTTTGTGTGTGTTTGTGTCTGTTTGTGTCTGTTTGTGTGTGTTTGTGTCTGTTTGTGTTTGTTTGTGTTTGTTTGTGTTTGTTTGTGTTTGTTTGTGTGTGTTTGTGTCTGTTTGTGTGTGTTTGTGTCTGTTTGTGTCTGTTTGTGTGTGTTTGTGTTTGTTTGTGTTTGTTTGTGTTTGTTTGTGTGTGCTTGTGTTTGTTTGTGTCTGTTTGTGTTTGTTTGTGTTTGTTTGTGCCTGTTTGTGTTTGTTTGTGTGTGTGTGTGTTTGTGTTTGTTTGTGTTTGTTTGTGTTTGTTTGTGTTTGTTTGTGTTTGTTTGTGTCTGTTTGTGTCTGTTTGTGTTTGTTTGTGTTTGTTTGTGTCTGTTTGTGCTTGTTTGTGTCTGTTTGTGTTTGTTTGTGTCTGTTTGTGTTTGTTTGTGTTTGTTTGTGTTCGTTTGTGTGTGTTTGTGTGTGTTTGTGTCTTTTTGTGTTTGTTTGTGTTTGTTTGTGTCTGTTTGTGTTTGTTTGTGTTTGTTTGTGTCTGTTTGTGTCTGTTTGTGTTTGTTTGTGGTGTTTGTTTGTGTCTGTTTGTGTTTGTTTGTGTTTGTTTGTTTGTTTGTGTTTGTTTGTGTTTGTTTGTGTCTGTTTGTGTTTGTTTGTGTCTGTTTGTGTTTGTTTGTGTTTGTTTGTGTCTGTTTGTGTTTGTTTGTGTCTGTTTGTGTTTGTTGGTGTTTGTTTGTGTTCTTTTGTGTGTGTTTGTGTTTGTTTGTGTTTGTTTGTGTGTGTTTGTGTTTGTTTTTGTTTGTTTGTTTTTGTTTGTGTTTGTTTGTGTTTGTTTGTGTCTGTTTGTGTGTGTTTGTGCTTGTTTGTGTTTGTTTGTGTTTGTTTGTGTTTGTTTGTGTTTGTTTGTGTGTGTTTGTGTTAGTTTGTGTCTGTTTGTGTGTGTTTGTGTCTGTTTGTGTTTGTTTGTGTTTGTTTGTGTTCGTTAGTGTGTGTTTGTGTTTGTTTATGTGTGTTTGTGTTTGTTTGTGTCTGTTTGTGTTTGTTTGTCTTTGTTTGTGTCTGTTTGTGTCTGTTTGTGTTTGTTTGTGTTTGTTTGTGTCTGTTTGTGCTTGTTTGTGTGTGTTTGTGTTTGTTTGTGTTTGTTTGTGTCTGTTTGTGTTTGTTTGTGTTTGTTTGTGTTTGTTTGTGTTTGTTTGTGTCTGTTTGTGTCTGTTTGTGTTTGTTTGTATTTGTTTGTGTCTGTGTTTGTTTGTGTTTGTTTGTGTTTGTTTGTGTTTGTTTGTGTTTGTTTGTGTTTGTTTGTGTTTGTTTGTGTTTGTTTGTGTGTGTTTGTGTTAGTTTGTGTCTGTTTGTGTGTGTTTGTGTTTGTTTGTGTCTGTTTGTGTCTGTTTGTGTTTGTTTGTGTTTGTTTGTGTTTGTTTGTGTTTGTGTGTGTGTTTGTGTTTGTTTGTGTCTTTTTGTGTTTGTTTGTGTTTGTTTGTGTTTGTTTGTGTTTGTTTGTGTTTGTTTGTGTCTGTTTGTGTCTGTTTGTGTGTATTTGTGTTTGTTTGTGTTTGTTTGTGTCTGTTTGTGTTTGTTTGTGTCTGTTTGTGTGTGTTTGTGTCAGTTTGTGTTTGTTTGTGTTTGTTTGTGTTTGTTTGTGTTTGTTTGTGTCTGTTTGTGTTTGTTTGTGTTTGTTTGTTTGTTTGTGTTTGTTTGTGTTTGTTTGTGTTTGTTTGTGTTTGTTTGTTGAGTTTGTTTGTGTCTGTTTGTGCTTGTTTGTGTCTGTTTGTGTTTGTTTGTGTCTGTTTGTGTTTGTTTGTGTTTGTTTGTGTTCGTTTGTGTGTGTTTGTGTGTGTTTGTGTCTTTTTGTGTTTGTTTGTGTTTGTTTGTGTCTGTTTGTGTGTGTTTGTGTCTGTTTGTGTTTATTTGTGTTTGTTTGTGTTTGTTTGTGTCTGTTTGTGTTTGTTTGTGTGTGTTTGTGTCTGTTTGTGTTTGTTTGTGTTTGTTTGTGTTTGTTTGTGTTTGTTTGTGTGTGTTTGTGTCTGTTTGTGTCTGTTTGTGTCTGTTTGTGTTTGTTTGTGTTTGTTTGTGTGTTTGTGTCTGTTTGTGTGTGTTTGTGTCTGTTTGTGTCTGTTTGTGTGTGTTTGTGTTTGTTTGTGTCTGTTTGTGTTTGTTTGTGTTTGTTTGTTTGTTTGTGTTTGTTTGTGTTTGTTTGTGTTTGTTTGTGTGTGTTTGTGTCTGTTTGTGTCTGTTTGTGTCTGTTTGTGTTTGTTTGTGTTTGTTTGTGTTTGTTTGTGTGTGTTTGTGTCTGTTTGTGTGTGTTTGTGTCTGTTTGTGTGTGTTTGTGTTTGTTTGTGTTTGTTTGTGTTTGTTTGTGTGTGTTTGTGTTTGTTTGTGTCTGTTTGTGTTTGTTTGTGTTTGTTTGTGTTTGTTTGTGTTTGTTTGTGTCTGTTTGTGTTTGTTTGTGTTTGTTTGTGTTTGTTTGTGTCTGTTTGTGTCTGTTTGTGTGTTTGTGTTTGTTTGTGTTTGTTTGTGTCTGTTTGTGTTTGTTTGTGTCTGTTTGTGTGTGTTTGTGTCAGTTTGTGTTTGTTTGTGTTTGTTTGTGTTTGTTTGTGTCTGTTTGTGTCTGTTTGTGTTTGTTTGTGTCTGTTTGTGTGTGTTTGTGTCTGTTTGTGTTTGTTTGTGTTTGTTTGTGTCTGTTTGTGCTTGTTTGTGTGTGTTTGTGTTTGTTTGTGTCTGTTTGTGTTTGTTTGTGTCTGTTTGTGTGTGTTTGTGTCAGTTTGTGTTTGTTTGTGTTTGTTTGTGTCTGTTTGTGTCTGTTTGTGTGTGTTTGTGTCTGTTTGTGTTTGTTTGTGTTCGTTTGTGTGTGTTTGTGTTTGTTTGTGTTTGTATGTGTTTGTTTGTGTTTGTTTGTGTTTGTTTGTGTTTGTTTGTGTGTGGTCGTGTCTGTTTGTGTGTGTTTGTGTCTGTTTGTGTCTGTTTGCGTGTGTTTGTGTCTGTTTGTGTTTGTTTATGTTTGTTTGTGTTTGTTTGTGTGTGTTTGTGTCTGTTTGTGTGTGTTTGTGTCTGTTTGTGTCTGTTTGTGTGTGTTTGTGTTTGTTTGTGTTTGTTTGTGTTTGTTTGTGTGTGTTTGTGTTTGTTTGTGTCTGTTTGTGTTTGTTTGTGTTTGTTTGAGCCTGTTTGTGTTTGTTTGTGTGTGTGTGTGTTTGTGTTTGTTTGTGTTTGTTTGTGTTTGCTTGTGTTTGTTTGTGTTCGTTTGTGTGTGTTTGTGTTTGTTTGTGTCTGTTTGTGTTTGTTTGTGTTTGTTTGTGTTTGTTTGTGTTTGTTTGTGTGTGTTTGTGTTTGTTTGTGTCTGTTTGTGTTTGTTTGTGTTTGTTTGTGTTTGTTTGTGTGTGTTTGTGTCTGTTTGTGTCTGTTTGTGTCTTTTTGTGTTTGTTTGTGTTTGTTTGTGTTTGTTTGTGTGTGTTTGTGTCTGTTTGTGTGTGTTTGTGTCTGTTTGTGTCTGTTTGTGTGTGTTTGTGTTTGTTTGTGTTTGTTTGTGTTTGTTTGTGTTTGTTTGTGTGTGTTTGTGTTTGTTTGTGTCTGTTTGTGTTTGTTTGTGTTTGTTTGTGTTTGTTTGTGTTTGTTTGTGTCTGTTTGTGTTTGTTTGTGTTTGTTTGTGTCTGTTTGTGTCTGTTTGTGTGTATTTGTGTTTGTTTGTGTTTGTTTGTGTCTGTTTGTGTTTGTTTGTGCCTGTTTGTGTGTGTTTGTGTCAGTTTGTGTTTGTTTGTGTTTGTTTGTGTTTGTTTGTGTCTGTTTGTGTCTGTTTGTGTTTGTTTGTGTCTGTTTGTGTTTGTTTGTGTCTGTTTGTGTTTGTTTGTGTTTGTTTGTGTCTGTTTGTGCTTGTTTGTGTGTGGTTGTGTTTGTTTGTGTCTGTTTGTGTTTTTGCTTTGTGTCTGTTTGTGTGTGTTTGTGTCAGTTTGTGTTTGTTTGTGTTTGTTTGTGTCTGTTTGCGTCTGTTTGTGTGTGTTTGTGTCTGTTTGTGTTTGTTTGTGTTTGTTTGTGTTCGTTAGTGTGTGTTTGTGTTTGTTTATGTGTGTTTGTGTTTGTTTGTGTCTGTTTGTGTTTGTTTGTGTTTGTTTGTGTCTGTTTGTGTCTGTTTGTGTTTGTTTGTGTTTGTTTGTGTCTGTTTGTGCTTGTTTGTGTCTGTTTGTGTTTGTTTGTGTCTGTTTGTGTTTGTTTGTGTTTGTTTGTGTTCGTTTGTGTGTGTTTGTGTTTGTTTGAGTTTGTTTGTGTGTGTTTGTGTTTGTTTGTGTCTGTTTGTGTCTGTTTGTGTCTGTTTGTGTTTGTTTGTGCTTGTTTGTGTTTGTTTGTGTTTGTTTGTGTTTGTTTGTGTTTGTTTGTGTGTGTTTGTGTTAGTTTGTGTCTGTTTGTGTGTGTTTGTGTCTGTTTGTGTTTGTTTGTGTTCGTTAGTGTGTGTTTGTGTTTGTTTATGTGTGTTTGTGTTTGTTTGTGTCTGTTTGTGTTTGTTTGTGTTTGTTTGTGTCTGTTTGTGTCTGTTTGTGTTTGTTTGTGTTTGTTTGTGTCTGTTTGTGCTTGTTTGTGTGTGTTTGTGTTTGTTTGTGTTTGTTTGTGTCTGTTTGTGTTTGTTTGTGTCTGTTTGTGTTTGTTTGTGTGTGTTTGTGTTTGTTTGTGTCTGTTTGTTTGTTTGTGTTTGTTTGTGTTTGTTTGTGTTTGTTTGTGTGTGTTTGTGTTTGTTTGTGTCTGTTTGTGTTTGTTTGTGTTTGTTTGTGTTTGTTTGTGTTTGTTTGTGTTTGTTTGTGTTTGTTTGTGTTTGTTTGTGTTTAGTTGTGTTTGTTTGTGTGTGTTTGTGTCGGTTTGTGTGTGTTTGTGTCTGTTTGTGTCTGTTTATGTTTGTTTGTGTTTGTTTGTGTCTGTTTGTGTGTTTTTGTGTCTGTTTGTGTTTGTTTGTGTCTGTTTGTGTCTGTTTGTGTTTGTTTGTGTTTGTTTGTGTGTGTTTGTGTTTGTTTGTGTCTGTTTGTGTTTGTTTGTGTTTGTTTGTGTTTGTTTGTGTTTGTTTGTGTTTGTTTGTGTCTGTTTGTGTCTGTTTGTGTTTGTTTGTGTTTGTTTGTGTCTGTTTGTGCTTGTTTGTGTCTGTTTGTGTTTGTTTGTGTCTGTTTGTGTTTGTTTGTTTTTGTTTGTGTTCGTTTGTGTGTGTTTGTGTGTGTTTGTGTCTTTTTGTGTTTGTTTGTGTTTGTTTGTGTCTGTTTGTGTTTGTTTGTGTTTTATTTGTTTGTTTGTGTTTGTTTGTGTCTGTTTGTGCTTGTTTGTGTCTGTTTGTATTTGTTTGTGTCTGTTTGTGTTTGTTTGTGTTTGTTTGTGTTCGTTTGTGTGTGTTTGTGTCTTTTTGTGTTTGTTTGTGTTTGTTTGTGTCTGTTTGTGTGTGTTTGTGTCTGTTTGTGTCTGTTTGTGTGTGTTTGTGTTTGTTTGTGTTTGTTTGTGTTTGTTTGTGTTTGTTTGTGTTTGTTTGTGTCTGTTTGTGTCTGTTTGTGTGTGTTTGTGTTTGTTTGTGTTTGTTTGTGTTTGTTTGTGTTTGTTTGTGTTTGTTTGTGTGTGTTTGTGTTTGTTTGTGTCTGTTTGTGTTTGTTTGTGTTTGTTTGTGTTTGTTTGTGTTTGTTTGTGTTTGTTTGTGTCTGTTTGTGTGTGTTTGTGTGTGTTTGTGTCTGTTTGTGTTTATTTGTGTTTGTTTGTGTTTGTTTGTGTCTGTTTGTGTTTGTTTGTGTGTGTTTGTGGCTGTTTGTGTTTGTTTGTGTTTGTTTGTGTTTGTTTGTGTTTGTTTGTGTTTGTTTGTGTGTGTTTGTGTCTGTTTGTGCTTGTTTGTGTCTGTTTGTGTTTGTTTGTGTCTGTTTGTGTTTGTTTGTGTCTGTTTGTGTCTGTTTGTGTCTGTTTGTGTTTGTTTGTGTCTGTTTGTGCTTGTTTGTGTGTGTTTGTGTTTGTTTGTGTCTGTTTGTGTCTGTTTGTGTTTGTTTGTGTTTGTTTGTGTCTGTTTGTGCTTGTTTGTGTCTGTTTGTGTTTGTTTGTGTCTGTTTGTGTTTGTTTGTGTTTGTTTGTGTTTGTTTGTGTTTGTTTGTGTCTGTTTGTGCTTGTTTGTGTCTGTTTGTGTTTGTTTGTGTCTGTTTGGGTTTGTTTGTGTTTGTTTGTGTTCGTTTGTGTGTGTTTGTGTTTGTTTGTGTTTGTATGTGTTTGTTTGTGTTTGTTTGTGTTTGTTTGTGTGTGTTTGTGTCTGTTTGTGTGTGTTTGTGTCTGTTTGTGTCTGTTTGTGTGTGTTTGTGTCTGTTTGTGTTTGTTTGTGTTTGTTTGTGTTTGTTTGTGTTTGTTTGTGTGTGTTTGTGTCTGTTTGTGTGTGTTTGTGTCTGTTTGTGTCTGTTTGTGTGTGTTTGTGTTTGTTTGTGTTTGTTTGTGTTTGTTTGTGTGTGTTTGTGTTTGTTTGTGTCTGTGTTTGTGTTTGTTTGTGTTTGTTTGTGTTTGTTTGTGTGTGTTTGTGTCTGTTTGTGTCTGTTTGTGTTTGTTTGTGTTTGTTTGTGTTTGTTTGTGTTTGTTTGTGTGTGTTTGTGTTTGTTTGTGTCTGTTTGTGTTTGTTTGTGTTTGTTTGTGTTTGTTTGTGTGTGTTTGTGTCTGTTTGTGTCTGTTTGTGTCTGTTTGTGTTTGTTTGTGTTTGTTTGTGTTTGTTTGTGTGTGTTTGTGTCTGTTTGTGTGTGTTTGTGTCTGTTTGTGTGTGTTTGTGTTTGTTTGTGTTTGTTTGTGTTTGTTTGTGTGTGTTTGTGTTTGTTTGTGTCTGTTTGTGTTTGTTTGTGTTTGTTTGTGTTTGTTTGTGTTTGTTTGTGTTTGTTTGTGTCTGTTTGTGTTTGTTTGTGTTTGTTTGTGTTTGTTTGTGTCTGTTTGTGTCTGTTTGTGTGTGTTTGTGTTTGTTTGTGTTTGTTTGTGTCTGTTTGTGTTTGTTTGTGTCTGTTTGTGTGTGTTTGTGTCAGTTTGTGTTTGTTTGTGTTTGTTTGTGTTTGTTTGTGTCTGTTTGTGTTTGTTTGTGTCTGTTTGTGTGTGTTTGTGTCAGTTTGTGTTTGTTTGTGTTTGTTTGTGTTTGTTTGTGTCTGTTTGTGTCTGTTTGTGTTTGTTTGTGTCTGTTTGTGTGTGTTTGTGTCTGTTTGTGTTTGTTTGTGTTTGTTTGTGTTTGTTTGTGTTTGTTTGTGTGTGTTTGTGTTTGTTTGTGTCTGTTTGTGTTTGTTTGTGTTTGTTTGTGTTTGTTTGTGTGTGTTTGTGTCTGTTTGTGTCTGTTTGTGTCTGTTTGTGTTTGTTTGTGTTTGTTTGTGTTTGTTTGTGTGTGTTTGTGTCTGTTTGTGTGTGTTTGTGTCTGTTTGTGTCTGTTTGTGTGTGTTTGTGTTTGTTTGTGTTTGTTTGTGTTTGTTTGTGTTTGTTTGTGTGTGTTTGTGTTTGTTTGTGTCTGTTTGTGTTTGTTTGTGTTTGTTTGTTTGTTTGTGTTTGTTTGTGTTTGTTTGTGTTTGTTTGTGTTTGTTTGTGTCTGTTTGTGCTTGTTTGTGTCTGTTTGTGTTTGTTTGTGTCTGTTTGTGTTTGTTTGTGTTTGTTTGTGTTCGTTTGTGTGTGTTTGTGTGTGTTTGTGTCTTTTTGTGTTTGTTTGTGTTTGTTTGTGTCTGTTTGCATGTGTTTGTGTGTGTTTGTGTCTGTTGGTGTCTGTTTGTGTGTGTTTGTGTCAGTTTGTGTTTGTTTGTGTTTGTTTGTGTTTGTTTGTGTCTGTTTGTGTTTGTTTGTGTCTGTTTGTGTGTGTTTGTGTCAGTTTGTGTTTGTTTGTGTTTGTTTGTGTTTGTTTGTGTCTGTTTGTGTCTGTTTGTGTTTGTTTGTGTCTGTTTGTGTGTGTTTGTGTCTGTTTGTGTTTGTTTGTGTTTGTTTGTGTCTGTTTGTGCTTGTTTGTGTGTGTTTGTGTTTGTTTGTGTCTGTTTGTGTTTGTTTGTGTCTGTTTGTGTGTGTTTGTGTCAGTTTGTGTTTGTTTGTGTTTGTTTGTGTCTGTTTGTGTCTGTTTGTGTGTGTTTGTGTCAGTTTGTGTTTGTTTGTGTTTGTTTGTGTTTGTTTGTGTCTGTTTGTGTGTGTTTGTGTTTGTTTGTGTTTGTTTGTGTTCGTTAGTGTGTGTTTGTGTTTGTTTATGTGTGTTTGTGTTTGTTTGTGTCTGTTTGTGTTTGTTTGTGTTTGTTTGTGTCTGTTTGTGTCTGTTTGTGTTTGTTTGTGTCTGTTTGTGTGTGTTTGTGTCAGTTTGTGTTTGTTTGTGTTTGTTTGTGTTTGTTTGTGTCTGTTTGTGTCTGTTTGTGTTTGTTTGTGTCTGTTTGTGTGTGTTTGTGTCTGTTTGTGTTTGTTTGTGTTTGTTTGTGTCTGTTTGTGCTTGTTTGTGTGTGTTTGTGTTTGTTTGTGTTTGTTTGTTTGTTTGTGTTTGTTTGTGTTTGTTTGTGTTTGTTTGTGTTTGTTTGTGTTTGTTTGTGTGTGTTTGTGTCTGTTTGTGTCTGTTTGTGTTTGTTTGTGTTTGTTTGTGTTTGTTTGTGTTTGTTTGTGTGTGTTTGTGTTTGTTTGTGTCTGTTTGTGTTTGTTTGTGTTTGTTTGTGTTTGTTTGTGTGTGTTTGTGTCTGTTTGTGTCTGTTTGTGTCTGTTTGTGTTTGTTTGTGTTTGTTTGTGTTTGTTTGTGTGTGTTTGTGTCTGTTTGTGTGTGTTTGTGTCTGTGTGTGTGTTTGTGTTTGTTTGTGTTTGTTTGTGTTTGTTTGTGTGTGTTTGTGTTTGTTTGTGTCTGTTTGTGTTTGTTTGTGTTTGTTTGTGTTTGTTTGTGTTTGTTTGTGTTTGTTTGTGTCTGTTTGTGTTTGTTTGTGTTTGTTTGTGTTTGTTTGTGTCTGTTTGTGTCTGTTTGTGTGTGTTTGTGTTTGTTTGTGTTTGTTTGTGTCTGTTTGTGTTTGTTTGTGTCTGTTTGTGTGTGTTTGTGTCAGTTTGTGTTTGTTTGTGTTTGTTTGTGTTTGTTTGTGTCTGTTTGTGTTTGTTTGTGTCTGTTTGTGTGTGTTTGTGTCAGTTTGTGTTTGTTTGTGTTTGTTTGTGTTTGTTTGTGTCTGTTTGTGTCTGTTTGTGTTTGTTTGTGTCTGTTTGTGTGTGTTTGTGTCTGTTTGTGTTTGTTTGTGTTTGTTTGTGTTTGTTTGTGTTTGTTTGTGTGTGTTTGTGTTTGTTTGTGTCTGTTTGTGTTTGTTTGTGTTTGTTTGTGTTTGTTTGTGTGTGTTTGTGTCTGTTTGTGTCTGTTTGTGTCTGTTTGTGTTTGTTTGTGTTTGTTTGTGTTTGTTTGTGTGTGTTTGTGTCTGTTTGTGTGTGTTTGTGTCTGTTTGTGTCTGTTTGTGTGTGTTTGTGTTTGTTTGTGTTTGTTTGTGTTTGTTTGTGTTTGTTTGTGTGTGTTTGTGTTTGTTTGTGTCTGTTTGTGTTTGTTTGTGTCTGTTTGTGTTTGTTTGTGTTTGTTTGTTTGTTTGTGTTTGTTTGTGTTTGTTTGTGTTTGTTTGTGTTTGTTTGTGTCTGTTTGTGCTTGTTTGTGTCTGTTTGTGTTTGTTTGTGTCTGTTTGTGTTTGTTTGTGTTTGTTTGTGTTCGTTTGTGTGTGTTTGTGTGTGTTTGTGTCTTTTTGTGTTTGTTTGTGTTTGTTTGTGTCTGTTTGTATGTGTTTGTGTGTGTTTGTGTCTGTTGGTGTCTGTTTGTGTGTGTTTGTGTCAGTTTGTGTTTGTTTGTGTTTGTTTGTGTTTGTTTGTGTCTGTTTGTGTTTGTTTGTGTCTGTTTGTGTGTGTTTGTGTCAGTTTGTGTTTGTTTGTGTTTGTTTGTGTTTGTTTGTGTCTGTTTGTGTCTGTTTGTGTTTGTTTGTGTCTGTTTGTGTGTGTTTGTGTCTGTTTGTGTTTGTTTGTGTTTGTTTGTGTCTGTTTGTGCTTGTTTGTGTGTGTTTGTGTTTGTTTGTGTCTGTTTGTGTTTGTTTGTGTCTGTTTGTGTGTGTTTGTGTCAGTTTGTGTTTGTTTGTGTTTGTTTGTGTCTGTTTGTGTCTGTTTGTGTGTGTTTGTGTCTGTTTGTGTTTGTTTGTGTTCGTTTGTGTGTGTTTGTGTTTGTTTGTGTTTGTATGTGTTTGTTTGTGTTTGTTTGTGTTTGTTTGTGTTTGTTTGTGTGTGTTTGTGTCTGTTTGTGTGTGTTTGTGTCTGTTTGTGTCTGTTTGCGTGTGTTTGTGTCTGTTTGTGTTTGTTTGTGTTTGTTTGTGTTTGTTTGTGTGTGTTTGTGTCTGTTTGTGTGTGTTTGTGTCTGTTTGTGTCTGTTTGTGTGTGTTTGTGTTTGTTTGTGTTTGTTTGTGTTTGTTTGTGTGTGTTTGTGTTTGTTTGTGTCTGTTTGTGTTTGTTTGTGTTTGTTTGTGCCTGTTTGTGTTTGTTTGTGTGTGTGTGTGTTTGTGTTTGTTTGTGTTTGTGTGTGTTTGCTTGTGTTTGTTTGTGTTCGTTTGTGTGTGTTTGTGTTTGTTTGTGTCTGTTTGTGTTTGTTTGTGTTTGTTTGTGTTTGTTTGTGTTTGTTTGTGTGTGTTTGTGTTTGTTTGTGTCTGTTTGTGTTTGTTTGTGTTTGTTTGTGTTTGTTTGTGTGTGTTTGTGTCTGTTTGTGTCTGTTTGTGTCTTTTTGTGTTTGTTTGTGTTTGTTTGTGTTTGTTTGTGTGTGTTTGTGTCTGTTTGTGTGTATTTGTGTTTGTTTGTGTTTGTTTGTGTCTGTTTGTGTTTGTTTGTGTCTGTTTGTGTGTGTTTGTGTCAGTTTGTGTTTGTTTGTGTTTGTTTGTGTTTGTTTGTGTCTGTTTGTGTGTGTTTGTGTTTGTTTGTGTTTGTTTGTGTTCGTTAGTGTGTGTTTGTGTTTGTTTATGTGTGTTTGTGTTTGTTTGTGTCTGTTTGTGTTTGTTTGTGTTTGTTTGTGTCTGTTTGTGTCTGTTTGTGTTTGTTTGTGTCTGTTTGTGTGTGTTTGTGTCAGTTTGTGTTTGTTTGTGTTTGTTTGTGTTTGTTTGTGTCTGTTTGTGTCTGTTTGTGTTTGTTTGTGTCTGTTTGTGTGTGTTTGTGTCTGTTTGTGTTTGTTTGTGTCTGTTTGTGTCTGTTTGTGCTTGTTTGTGTGTGTTTGTGTTTGTTTGTGTCTGTTTGTGTTTGTTTGTGTCTGTTTGTGTGTGTTTGTGTCAGTTTGTGTTTGTTTGTGTTTGTTTGTGTCTGTTTGTGTCTGTTTGTGTGTGTTTGTGTCTGTTTGTGTTTGTTTGTGTTCGTTTGTGTGTGTTTGTGTTTGTTTGTGTTTGTTTGTGTCTGTTTGTGTTTGTTTGTGTTTGTTTGTGTTTGTTTGTGTGTGTTTGTGTCTGTTTGTGTCTGTTTGTGTCTGTTTGTGTTTGTTTGTGTTTGTTTGTGTTTGTTTGTGTGTGTTTGTGTCTGTTTGTGTGTGTTTGTGTCTGTTTGTGTGTGTTTGTGTTTGTTTGTGTTTGTTTGTGTTTGTTTGTGTGTGTTTGTGTTTGTTTGTGTCTGTTTGTGTTTGTTTGTGTTTGTTTGTGTTTGTTTGTGTTTGTTTGTGTTTGTTTGTGTCTGTTTGTGTTTGTTTGTGTTTGTTTGTGTTTGTTTGTGTCTGTTTGTGTCTGTTTGTGTGTGTTTGTGTTTGTTTGTGTTTGTTTGTGTCTGTTTGTGTTTGTTTGTGTCTGTTTGTGTGTGTTTGTGTCAGTTTGTGTTTGTTTGTGTTTGTTTGTGTTTGTTTGTGTCTGTTTGTGTTTGTTTGTGTCTGTTTGTGTGTGTTTGTGTCAGTTTGTGTTTGTTTGTGTTTGTTTGTGTTTGTTTGTGTCTGTTTGTGTCTGTTTGTGTTTGTTTGTGTCTGTTTGTGTGTGTTTGTGTCTGTTTGTGTTTGTTTGTGTTTGTTTGTGTCTGTTTGTGCTTGTTTGTGTGTGTTTGTGTTTGTTTGTGTCTGTTTGTGTTTGTTTGTGTCTGTTTGTGTGTGTTTGTGTCAGTTTGTGTTTGTTTGTGTTTGTTTGTGTCTGTTTGTGTCTGTTTGTGTGTGTTTGTGTCTGTTTGTGTTTGTTTGTGTTCGTTTGTGTGTGTTTGTGTTTGTTTGTGTTTGTATGTGTTTGTTTGTGTTTGTTTGTGTTTGTTTGTGTTTGTTTGTGTGTGTTTGTGTCTGTTTGTGTGTGTTTGTGTCTGTTTGTGTCTGTTTGCGTGTGTTTGTGTCTGTTTGTGTTTGTTTGTGTTTGT
The DNA here is from genome assembly GCA_947623375.1 of Apotomis capreana. Classification (NCBI taxonomy): domain Eukaryota; kingdom Metazoa; phylum Arthropoda; class Insecta; order Lepidoptera; family Tortricidae; genus Apotomis; species Apotomis capreana. The sequence continues at coordinate 44,659,684 of OX392499.1, forward strand.
TTGTGTTTGTTTGTGTGTGTTTGTGTCTGTTTGTGTGTGTTTGTGTCTGTTTGTGTCTGTTTGTGTGTGTTTGTGTTTGTTTGTGTTTGTTTGTGTTTGTTTGTGTGTGTTTGTGTTTGTTTGTGTCTGTTTGTGTTTGTTTGTGTTTGTTTGTGCCTGTTTGTGTTTGTTTGTGTGTGTGTGTGTTTGTGTTTGTTTGTGTTTGTGTGTGTTTGCTTGTGTTTGTTTGTGTTCGTTTGTGTGTGTTTGTGTTTGTTTGTGTCTGTTTGTGTTTGTTTGTGTTTGTTTGTGTTTGTTTGTGTTTGTTTGTGTGTGTTTGTGTTTGTTTGTGTCTGTTTGTGTTTGTTTGTGTTTGTTTGTGTTTGTTTGTGTGTGTTTGTGTCTGTTTGTGTCTGTTTGTGTCTTTTTGTGTTTGTTTGTGTTTGTTTGTGTTTGTTTGTGTGTGTTTGTGTCTGTTTGTGTGTATTTGTGTTTGTTTGTGTTTGTTTGTGTCTGTTTGTGTTTGTTTGTGTCTGTTTGTGTGTGTTTGTGTCAGTTTGTGTTTGTTTGTGTTTGTTTGTGTTTGTTTGTGTCTGTTTGTGTGTGTTTGTGTTTGTTTGTGTTTGTTTGTGTTCGTTAGTGTGTGTTTGTGTTTGTTTATGTGTGTTTGTGTTTGTTTGTGTCTGTTTGTGTTTGTTTGTGTTTGTTTGTGTCTGTTTGTGTCTGTTTGTGTTTGTTTGTGTCTGTTTGTGTGTGTTTGTGTCAGTTTGTGTTTGTTTGTGTTTGTTTGTGTTTGTTTGTGTCTGTTTGTGTCTGTTTGTGTTTGTTTGTGTCTGTTTGTGTGTGTTTGTGTCTGTTTGTGTTTGTTTGTGTTTGTTTGTGTCTGTTTGTGCTTGTTTGTGTGTGTTTGTGTTTGTTTGTGTCTGTTTGTGTTTGTTTGTGTCTGTTTGTGTGTGTTTGTGTCAGTTTGTGTTTGTTTGTGTTTGTTTGTGTCTGTTTGTGTCTGTTTGTGTGTGTTTGTGTCTGTTTGTGTTTGTTTGTGTTCGTTTGTGTGTGTTTGTGTTTGTTTGTGTTTGTATGTGTTTGTTTGTGTTTGTTTGTGTTTGTTTGTGTTTGTTTGTGTGTGTTTGTGTCTGTTTGTGTGTGTTTGTGTCTGTTTGTGTCTGTTTGCGTGTGTTTGTGTCTGTTTGTGTTTGTTTGTGTTTGTTTGTGTTTGTTTGTGTGTGTTTGTGTCTGTTTGTGTGTGTTTGTGTCTGTTTGTGTCTGTTTGTGTGTGTTTGTGTTTGTTTGTGTTTGTTTGTGTTTGTTTGTGTGTGTTTGTGTTTGTTTGTGTCTGTTTGTGTTTGTTTGTGTTTGTTTGTGCCTGTTTGTGTTTTTTTGTGTGTGTGTGTGTTTGTGTTTGTTTGTGTTTGTGTGTGTTTGCTTGTGTTTGTTTGTGTTCGTTTGTGTGTGTTTGTGTTTGTTTGTGTCTGTTTGTGTTTGTTTGTGTTTGTTTGTGTTTGTTTGTGTTTGTTTGTGTGTGTTTGTGTTTGTTTGTGTCTGTTTGTGTTTGTTTGTGTTTGTTTGTGTTTGTTTGTGTGTGTTTGTGTCTGTTTGTGTCTGTTTGTGTCTTTTTGTGTTTGTTTGTGTTTGTTTGTGTTTGTTTGTGTGTGTTTGTGTCTGTTTGTGTGTATTTGTGTTTGTTTGTGTTTGTTTGTGTCTGTTTGTGTTTGTTTGTGTCTGTTTGTGTGTGTTTGTGTCAGTTTGTGTTTGTTTGTGTTTGTTTGTGTTTGTTTGTGTCTGTTTGTGTGTGTTTGTGTTTGTTTGTGTTTGTTTGTGTTCGTTAGTGTGTGTTTGTGTTTGTTTATGTGTGTTTGTGTTTGTTTGTGTCTGTTTGTGTTTGTTTGTGTTTGTTTGTGTCTGTTTGTGTCTGTTTGTGTTTGTTTGTGTTTGTTTGTGTCTGTTTGTGCTTGTTTGTGTCTGTTTGTGTTTGTTTGTGTCTGTTTGTGTTTGTTTGTGTTTGTTTGTGTTGGTTTGTGTGTGTTTGTGTTTGTTTGAGTTTGTTTGTGTGTGTTTGTGTTTGTTTGTGTCTGTTTGTGTCTGTTTGTGTCTGTTTGTGTGTGTTTGTGCTTGTTTGTGTTTGTTTGTGTTTGTTTGTGTTTGTTTGTGTTTGTTTGTGTGTGTTTGTGTTAGTTTGTGTCTGTTTGTGTGTCTTTGTGTCTGTTTGTGTTTGTTTGTGTTTGTTTGTGTTCGTTAGTGTGTGTTTGTGTTTGTTTATGTGTGTTTGTGTTTGTTTGTGTCTGTTTGTGTTTGTTTGTGTTTGTTTGTGTCTGTTTGTGTCTGTTTGTGTTTGTTTGTGTTTGTTTGTGTCTGTTTGTGCTTGTTTGTGTGTGTTTGTGTTTGTTTGTGTTTGTTTGTGTGTGTTTGTGTTTGTTTGTGTTTGTTTGTGTCTGTTTGTGTTTGTTTGTGTCTGTTTGTGTGTGTTTGTGTCAGTTTGTGTTTGTTTGTGTTTGTTTGTGTTTGTTTGTGTTTGTTTGTGTTTGTTTGTGTTTGTTTGTGTTTGTTTGTGTTTGTTTGTGTTTGTTTGTGTGTGTTTGTGTTAGTTTGTGTCTGTTTGTGTGTGTTTGTGTTTGTTTGTGTCTGTTTGTGTCTGTTTGTGTTTGTTTGTGTTTGTTTGTGTTTGTTTGTGTTTGTTTGTGTGTGTTTGTGTTTGTTTGTGTCTTTTTGTGTTTGTTTGTGTTTGTTTGTGTTTGTTTGTGTTTGTTTGTGTTTGTTTGTGTCTGTTTGTGTCTGTTTGTGTGTATTTGTGTTTGTTTGTGTTTGTTTGTGTCTGTTTGTGTTTGTTTGTGTCTGTTTGTGTGTGTTTGTGTCAGTTTGTGTTTGTTTGTGTTTGTTTGTGTTTGTTTGTGTCTGTTTGTGTTTGTTTGTGTTTGTTTGTGTGTGTTTGTGTCTGTTTGTGTGTGTTTGTGTCTGTTTGTGTCTGTTTGTGTGTGTTTGTGTCTGTTTGTGTTTGTTTGTGTTTGTTTGTGTTTGTTTGTGTTTGTTTGTGTGTGTTTGTGTCTGTTTGTGTGTGTTTGTGTCTGTTTGTGTCTGTTTGTGTGTGTTTGTGTTTGTTTGTGTTTGTTTGTGTGTGCTTGTGTTTGTTTGTGTCTGTTTGTGTTTGTTTGTGTTTGTTTGTGCCTGTTTGTGTTTGTTTGTGTGTGTGTGTGTTTGTGTTTGTTTGTGTTTGTTTGTGTTTGTTTGTGTTTGTTTGTGTTTGTTTGTGTCTGTTTGTGTCTGTTTGTGTTTGTTTGTGTTTGTTTGTGTCTGTTTGTGCTTGTTTGTGTCTGTTTGTGTTTGTTTGTGTCTGTTTGTGTTTGTTTGTGTTTGTTTGTGTTCGTTTGTGTGTGTTTGTGTGTGTTTGTGTCTTTTTGTGTTTGTTTGTGTTTGTTTGTGTCTGTTTGTGTTTGTTTGTGTTTGTTTGTGTCTGTTTGTGTCTGTTTGTGTTTGTTTGTGGTGTTTGTTTGTGTCTGTTTGTGTTTGTTTGTGTTTGTTTGTTTGTTTGTGTTTGTTTGTGTTTGTTTGTGTCTGTTTGTGTTTGTTTGTGTCTGTTTGTGTTTGTTTGTGTTTGTTTGTGTCTGTTTGTGTTTGTTTGTGTCTGTTTGTGTTTGTTGGTGTTTGTTTGTGTTCTTTTGTGTGTGTTTGTGTTTGTTTGTGTTTGTTTGTGTGTGTTTGTGTTTGTTTTTGTTTGTTTGTTTTTGTTTGTGTTTGTTTGTGTTTGTTTGTGTCTGTTTGTGTGTGTTTGTGCTTGTTTGTGTTTGTTTGTGTTTGTTTGTGTTTGTTTGTGTTTGTTTGTGTGTGTTTGTGTTAGTTTGTGTCTGTTTGTGTGTGTTTGTGTCTGTTTGTGTTTGTTTGTGTTTGTTTGTGTTCGTTAGTGTGTGTTTGTGTTTGTTTATGTGTGTTTGTGTTTGTTTGTGTCTGTTTGTGTTTGTTTGTCTTTGTTTGTGTCTGTTTGTGTCTGTTTGTGTTTGTTTGTGTTTGTTTGTGTCTGTTTGTGCTTGTTTGTGTGTGTTTGTGTTTGTTTGTGTTTGTTTGTGTCTGTTTGTGTTTGTTTGTGTTTGTTTGTGTTTGTTTGTGTTTGTTTGTGTCTGTTTGTGTCTGTTTGTGTTTGTTTGTATTTGTTTGTGTCTGTTTGTGTTTGTTTGTGTTTGTTTGTGTTTGTTTGTGTTTGTTTGTGTTTGTTTGTGTTTGTTTGTGTTTGTTTGTGTGTGTTTGTGTTAGTTTGTGTCTGTTTGTGTGTGTTTGTGTTTGTTTGTGTCTGTTTGTGTCTGTTTGTGTTTGTTTGTGTTTGTTTGTGTTTGTTTGTGTTTGTTTGTGTGTTTGTGTTTGTTTGTGTCTTTTTGTGTTTGTTTGTGTTTGTTTGTGTTTGTTTGTGTTTGTTTGTGTTTGTTTGTGTCTGTTTGTGTCTGTTTGTGTGTATTTGTGTTTGTTTGTGTTTGTTTGTGTCTGTTTGTGTTTGTTTGTGTCTGTTTGTGTGTGTTTGTGTCAGTTTGTGTTTGTTTGTGTTTGTTTGTGTTTGTTTGTGTTTGTTTGTGTCTGTTTGTGTTTGTTTGTGTTTGTTTGTTTGTTTGTGTTTGTTTGTGTTTGTTTGTGTTTGTTTGTGTTTGTTTGTTGAGTTTGTTTGTGTCTGTTTGTGCTTGTTTGTGTCTGTTTGTGTTTGTTTGTGTCTGTTTGTGTTTGTTTGTGTTTGTTTGTGTTCGTTTGTGTGTGTTTGTGTGTGTTTGTGTCTTTTTGTGTTTGTTTGTGTTTGTTTGTGTCTGTTTGTGTGTGTTTGTGTGTGTTTGTGTCTGTTTGTGTTTATTTGTGTTTGTTTGTGTTTGTTTGTGTCTGTTTGTGTTTGTTTGTGTGTGTTTGTGTCTGTTTGTGTTTGTTTGTGTTTGTTTGTGTTTGTTTGTGTTTGTTTGTGTTTGTTTGTGTGTGTTTGTGTCTGTTTGTGTCTGTTTGTGTCTGTTTGTGTTTGTTTGTGTTTGTTTGTGTGTTTGTGTCTGTTTGTGTGTGTTTGTGTCTGTTTGTGTCTGTTTGTGTGTGTTTGTGTTTGTTTGTGTCTGTTTGTGTTTGTTTGTGTTTGTTTGTTTGTTTGTGTTTGTTTGTGTTTGTTTGTGTTTGTTTGTGTGTGTTTGTGTCTGTTTGTGTCTGTTTGTGTCTGTTTGTGTTTGTTTGTGTTTGTTTGTGTTTGTTTGTGTGTGTTTGTGTCTGTTTGTGTGTGTTTGTGTCTGTTTGTGTGTGTTTGTGTTTGTTTGTGTTTGTTTGTGTTTGTTTGTGTGTGTTTGTGTTTGTTTGTGTCTGTTTGTGTTTGTTTGTGTTTGTTTGTGTTTGTTTGTGTTTGTTTGTGTCTGTTTGTGTTTGTTTGTGTTTGTTTGTGTTTGTTTGTGTCTGTTTGTGTCTGTTTGTGTGTTTGTGTTTGTTTGTGTTTGTTTGTGTCTGTTTGTGTTTGTTTGTGTCTGTTTGTGTGTGTTTGTGTCAGTTTGTGTTTGTTTGTGTTTGTTTGTGTTTGTTTGTGTCTGTTTGTGTCTGTTTGTGTTTGTTTGTGTCTGTTTGTGTGTGTTTGTGTCTGTTTGTGTTTGTTTGTGTTTGTTTGTGTCTGTTTGTGCTTGTTTGTGTGTGTTTGTGTTTGTTTGTGTCTGTTTGTGTTTGTTTGTGTCTGTTTGTGTGTGTTTGTGTCAGTTTGTGTTTGTTTGTGTTTGTTTGTGTCTGTTTGTGTCTGTTTGTGTGTGTTTGTGTCTGTTTGTGTTTGTTTGTGTTCGTTTGTGTGTGTTTGTGTTTGTTTGTGTTTGTATGTGTTTGTTTGTGTTTGTTTGTGTTTGTTTGTGTTTGTTTGTGTGTGGTCGTGTCTGTTTGTGTGTGTTTGTGTCTGTTTGTGTCTGTTTGCGTGTGTTTGTGTCTGTTTGTGTTTGTTTATGTTTGTTTGTGTTTGTTTGTGTGTGTTTGTGTCTGTTTGTGTGTGTTTGTGTCTGTTTGTGTCTGTTTGTGTGTGTTTGTGTTTGTTTGTGTTTGTTTGTGTTTGTTTGTGTGTGTTTGTGTTTGTTTGTGTCTGTTTGTGTTTGTTTGTGTTTGTTTGTGCCTGTTTGTGTTTGTTTGTGTGTGTGTGTGTTTGTGTTTGTTTGTGTTTGTTTGTGTTTGCTTGTGTTTGTTTGTGTTCGTTTGTGTGTGTTTGTGTTTGTTTGTGTCTGTTTGTGTTTGTTTGTGTTTGTTTGTGTTTGTTTGTGTTTGTTTGTGTGTGTTTGTGTTTGTTTGTGTCTGTTTGTGTTTGTTTGTGTTTGTTTGTGTTTGTTTGTGTGTGTTTGTGTCTGTTTGTGTCTGTTTGTGTCTTTTTGTGTTTGTTTGTGTTTGTTTGTGTTTGTTTGTGTGTGTTTGTGTCTGTTTGTGTGTGTTTGTGTCTGTTTGTGTCTGTTTGTGTGTGTTTGTGTTTGTTTGTGTTTGTTTGTGTTTGTTTGTGTTTGTTTGTGTGTGTTTGTGTTTGTTTGTGTCTGTTTGTGTTTGTTTGTGTTTGTTTGTGTTTGTTTGTGTTTGTTTGTGTCTGTTTGTGTTTGTTTGTGTTTGTTTGTGTCTGTTTGTGTCTGTTTGTGTGTATTTGTGTTTGTTTGTGTTTGTTTGTGTCTGTTTGTGTTTGTTTGTGTCTGTTTGTGTGTGTTTGTGTCAGTTTGTGTTTGTTTGTGTTTGTTTGTGTTTGTTTGTGTCTGTTTGTGTCTGTTTGTGTTTGTTTGTGTCTGTTTGTGTTTGTTTGTGTCTGTTTGTGTTTGTTTGTGTTTGTTTGTGTCTGCTTGTGCTTGTTTGTGTGTGGTTGTGTTTGTTTGTGTCTGTTTGTGTTTTTGCTTTGTGTCTGTTTGTGTGTGTTTGTGTCAGTTTGTGTTTGTTTGTGTTTGTTTGTGTCTGTTTGCGTCTGTTTGTGTGTGTTTGTGTCTGTTTGTGTTTGTTTGTGTTTGTTTGTGTTCGTTAGTGTGTGTTTGTGTTTGTTTATGTGTGTTTGTGTTTGTTTGTGTCTGTTTGTGTTTGTTTGTGTTTGTTTGTGTCTGTTTGTGTCTGTTTGTGTTTGTTTGTGTTTGTTTGTGTCTGTTTGTGCTTGTTTGTGTCTGTTTGTGTTTGTTTGTGTCTGTTTGTGTTTGTTTGTGTTTGTTTGTGTTCGTTTGTGTGTGTTTGTGTTTGTTTGAGTTTGTTTGTGTGTGTTTGTGTTTGTTTGTGTCTGTTTGTGTCTGTTTGTGTCTGTTTGTGTTTGTTTGTGCTTGTTTGTGTTTGTTTGTGTTTGTTTGTGTTTGTTTGTGTTTGTTTGTGTGTGTTTGTGTTAGTTTGTGTCTGTTTGTGTGTGTTTGTGTCTGTTTGTGTTTGTTTGTGTTTGTTTGTGTTCGTTAGTGTGTGTTTGTGTTTGTTTATGTGTGTTTGTGTTTGTTTGTGTCTGTTTGTGTTTGTTTGTGTTTGTTTGTGTCTGTTTGTGTCTGTTTGTGTTTGTTTGTGTTTGTTTGTGTCTGTTTGTGCTTGTTTGTGTGTGTTTGTGTTTGTTTGTGTTTGTTTGTGTCTGTTTGTGTTTGTTTGTGTCTGTTTGTGTTTGTTTGTGTGTGTTTGTGTTTGTTTGTGTCTGTTTGTTTGTTTGTGTTTGTTTGTGTTTGTTTGTGTTTGTTTGTGTGTGTTTGTGTTTGTTTGTGTCTGTTTGTGTTTGTTTGTGTTTGTTTGTGTTTGTTTGTGTTTGTTTGTGTTTGTTTGTGTTTGTTTGTGTTTGTTTGTGTTTAGTTGTGTTTGTTTGTGTGTGTTTGTGTCGGTTTGTGTGTGTTTGTGTCTGTTTGTGTCTGTTTATGTTTGTTTGTGTTTGTTTGTGTCTGTTTGTGTGTTTTTGTGTCTGTTTGTGTTTGTTTGTGTCTGTTTGTGTTTGTTTGTGTTTGTTTGTGTGTGTTTGTGTTTGTTTGTGTCTGTTTGTGTTTGTTTGTGTTTGTTTGTGTTTGTTTGTGTTTGTTTGTGTTTGTTTGTGTCTGTTTGTGTCTGTTTGTGTTTGTTTGTGTTTGTTTGTGTCTGTTTGTGCTTGTTTGTGTCTGTTTGTGTTTGTTTGTGTCTGTTTGTGTTTGTTTGTTTTTGTTTGTGTTCGTTTGTGTGTGTTTGTGTGTGTTTGTGTCTTTTTGTGTTTGTTTGTGTTTGTTTGTGTCTGTTTGTGTTTGTTTGTGTTTTATTTGTTTGTTTGTGTTTGTTTGTGTCTGTTTGTGCTTGTTTGTGTCTGTTTGTATTTGTTTGTGTCTGTTTGTGTTTGTTTGTGTTTGTTTGTGTTCGTTTGTGTGTGTTTGTGTGTGTTTGTGTCTTTTTGTGTTTGTTTGTGTTTGTTTGTGTCTGTTTGTGTGTGTTTGTGTCTGTTTGTGTCTGTTTGTGTGTGTTTGTGTTTGTTTGTGTTTGTTTGTGTTTGTTTGTGTTTGTTTGTGTTTGTTTGTGTCTGTTTGTGTCTGTTTGTGTGTGTTTGTGTTTGTTTGTGTTTGTTTGTGTTTGTTTGTGTTTGTTTGTGTTTGTTTGTGTGTGTTTGTGTTTGTTTGTGTCTGTTTGTGTTTGTTTGTGTTTGTTTGTGTTTGTTTGTGTTTGTTTGTGTTTGTTTTTGTTTGTTTGTGTGTGTTTGTGTTTGTTTGTGTCTGTTTGTGTTTGTTTGTGTTTGTTTGTTTGTTTGTGTTTGTTTGTGTTTGTTTGTGTTTGTTTGTGTTTGTTTGTGTCTGTTTGTGCTTGTTTGTGTCTGTTTGTGTTTGTTTGTGTCTGTTTGTGTTTGTTTGAGTTTGTTTGTGTTCGTTTGTGTGTGTTTGTGTGTGTTTGTGTCTTTTTGTGTTTGTTTGTGTCTGTTTGTGTGTGTTTGTGTGTGTTTGTGTCTGTTTGTGTTTATTTGTGTTTGTTTGTGTTTGTTTGTGTCTGTTTGTGTTTGTTTGTGTGTGTTTGTGGCTGTTTGTGTTTGTTTGTGTTTGTTTGTGTTTGTTTGTGTTTGTTTGTGTTTGTTTGTGTGTGTTTGTGTCTGTTTGTGTCTGTTTGTGTCTGTTTGTGTTTGTTTGTGTTTGTTTGTGTTTGTTTGTGTGTTTGTGTCTGTTTGTGTGTGTTTGTGTCTGTTTGTGTCTGTTTGTGTGTGTTTGTGTTTGTTTGTGTTTGTTTGTGTTTGTTTGTGTTTGTTTGTGTTTGTTTGTGTTTGTTTGTGTGTGTTTGTGTTTGTTCGTGTCTGTTTGTGTTTGTTTGTGTTTGTTTGTGTTTGTTTGTGTTTGTTTGTGTGTGTTTGTGTTTGTTTGTGTCTGTTTGTGTTTGTTTGTGTTTGTTTGTGTTTGTTTGTGTGTGTTTGTGTCTGTTTGTGTCTGTTTGTGTCTGTTTGTGTTTGTTTTTGTTTGTTTGTGTTTGTTTGTGTGTGTTTGTGTCTGTTTGTGTGTGTTTGTGTCTGTTTGTGTCTGTTTGTGTGTGTTTGTGTTTGTTTGTGTTTGTTTGTGTTTGTTTGTGTGTGTTTGTGTTTGTTTGTGTCTGTTTGTGTTTGTTTGTGTTTGTTTGTGTTTGTTTGTGTTTGTTTGTGTCTGTTTGTGTTTGTTTGTGTTTGTTTGTGTTTGTTTGTGTCTGTTTGTGTCTGTTTGTGTGTGTTTGTGTTTGTTTGTGTTTGTTTGTGTCTGTTTGTGTTTGTTTGTGTCTGTTTGTGTGTGTTTGTGTCAGTTTGTGTTTGTTTGTGTTTGTTTGTGTCTGTTTGTGTCTGTTTGTGTTTGTTTGTGTCTGTTTGTGTTTGTTTGTGTCTGTTTGTGTTTGTGTGTTTGTTTGTGTCTGTTTGTGCTTGTTTGTGTGTGTTTGTGTTTGTTTGTGTCTGTTTGTGTTTGTTTGTGTCTGTTTGTGTGTGTTTGTGTCAGTTTGTGTTTGTTTGTGTTTGTTTGTGTCTGTTTGTGTCTGTTTGTGTGTGTTTGTGTCTGTTTGTGTTTGTTTGTGTTTGTTTGTGTTCGTTAGTGTGTGTTTGTGTTTGTTTATGTGTGTTTGTGTTTGTTTGTGTCTGTTTGTGTTTGTTTGTGTTTGTTTGTGTTTGTTTGTGTCTGTTTGTGTCTGTTTGTGTTTGTTTGTGGTGTTTGTTTGTGTTCGTTAGTGTGTGTTTGTGTTTGTTTATGTGTGTTTGTGTTTGTTTGTGTCTGTTTGTGTTTGTTTGTGTTTGTTTGTGTTTGTTTGTGTCTGTTTGTGTCTGTTTGTGTTTGTTTGTGTTTGTTTGTGTCTGTTTGTGCTTGTTTGTGTCTGTTTGTGTTTGTTTGTGTCTGTTTGTGTTTGTTTGTGTTTGTTTGTGTTCGTTTGTGTGTGTTTGTGTTTGTTTGTGTTTGTTTGTGTGTGTTTGTGTTTGTTTGTGTCTGTTTGTGTCTGTTTGTGTTTGTTTGTGTTTGTTTGTGTTTGTTTGTGTTTGTTTGTGTTTGTTTGTGTTTGTTTGTGTTTGTTTGTGTGTGTTTGTGTTTGTTTGTGTCTGTTTGTGTCTGTTTGTGCTTGTTTGTGTCTGTTTGTGTTTGTTTGTGTCTGTTTGTGTCTGTTTGTGTCTGTTTGTGTTTGTTTGTGTCTGTTTGTGCTTGTTTGTGTGTGTTTGTGTTTGTTTGTGTCTGTTTGTGTCTGTTTGTGTTTGTTTGTGTTTGTTTGTGTCTGTTTGTGCTTGTTTGTGTCTGTTTGTGTTTGTTTGTGTCTGTTTGTGTTTGTTTGTGTTTGTTTGTGTTTGTTTGTGTTTGTTTGTGTCTGTTTGTGCTTGTTTGTGTCTGTTTGTGTTTGTTTGTGTCTGTTTGGGTTTGTTTGTGTTTGTTTGTGTTCGTTTGTGTGTGTTTGTGTTTGTTTGTGTTTGTATGTGTTTGTTTGTGTTTGTTTGTGTTTGTTTGTGTGTGTTTGTGTCTGTTTGTGTGTGTTTGTGTCTGTTTGTGTCTGTTTGTGTGTGTTTGTGTCTGTTTGTGTTTGTTTGTGTTTGTTTGTGTTTGTTTGTGTTTGTTTGTGTGTGTTTGTGTCTGTTTGTGTGTGTTTGTGTCTGTTTGTGTCTGTTTGTGTGTGTTTGTGTTTGTTTGTGTTTGTTTGTGTTTGTTTGTGTGTGTTTGTGTTTGTTTGTGTCTGTTTGTGTTTGTTTGTGTTTGTTTGTGCCTGTTTGTGTTTGTTTGTGTGTGTGTGTGTTTGTGTTTGTTTGTGTTTGTTTGTGTTTGCTTGTGTTTGTTTGTGTTTGTTTGTGTTTGTTTGTGTCTGTTTGTGTCTGTTTGTGTTTGTTTGTGTTTGTTTGTGTCTGTTTGTGCTTGTTTGTGTCTGTTTGTGTTTGTTTGTGTCTGTTTGTGTTTGTTTGTGTTTGTTTGTGTTCGTTTGTGTGTGTTTGTGTCTTTTTGTGTTTGTTTGTGTTTGTTTGTGTTTGTTTGTGTGTGTTTGTGTCTGTTTGTGTTTGTTTGTGTTTGTTTGTGTTTGTTTGTGTTTGTTTGTGTTTGTTTGTGTTTGTTTGTGTGTGTTTGTGTTTGTTTGTGTCTGTTTGTGTTTGTGTTTGTTTGTTTGTTTGTGTTTGTTTGTGTTTGTTTGTGTTTGTTTGTGTTTGTTTGTGTTTGTTTGTGTCTGTTTGTGCTTGTTTGTGTCTGTTTGTGTTTGTTTGTGTCTGTTTGTGTTTGTTTGTGTTTGTTTGTGTTCGTTAGTGTGTGTTTGTGTGTGTTTGTGTCTTTTTGTGTTTGTTTGTGTTTGTTTGTGTCTGTTTGTGTGTGTTTGTGTGTGTTTGTGTCTGTTTGTGTTTATTTGTGTTTGTTTGTGTTTGTTTGTGTCTGTTTGTGTTTGTTTGTGTGTGTTTGTGTCTGTTTGTGTTTGTTTGTGTTTGTTTGTGTTTGTTTGTGTTTGTTTGTGTGTGTTTGTGTCTGTTTGTGTCTGTTTGTGTCTGTTTGTGTTTGTTTGTGTTTGTTTGTGTTTGTTTGTGTGTTTGTGTCTGTTTGTGTGTGTTTGTGTCTGTTTGTGTCTGTTTGTGTGTGTTTGTGTTTGTTTGTGTTTGTTTGTGTTTGTTTGTGTTTGTTTGTGTGTGTTTGTGTTTGTTTGTGTCTGTTTGTGTTTGTTTGTGTTTGTTTGTGTTTGTTTGTGTTTGTTTGTGTGTGTTTGTGTTTGTTTGTGTCTGTTTGTGTTTGTTTGTGTTTGTTTGTGTTTGTTTGTGTGTGTTTGTGTCTGTTTGTGTCTGTTTGTGTCTGTTTGTGTTTGTTTGTGTTTGTTTGTGTTTGTTTGTGTGTGTTTGTGTCTGTTTGTGTGTGTTTGTGTCTGTTTGTGTCTGTTTGTGTGTGTTTGTGTTTGTTTGTGTTTGTTTGTGTTTGTTTGTGTTTGTTTGTGTGTGTTTGTGTTTGTTTGTGTCTGTTTGTGTTTGTTTGTGTTTGTTTGTTTGTTTGTGTTTGTTTGTGTTTGTTTGTGTTTGTTTGTGTTTGTTTGTGTTTGTTTGTGTCTGTTTGTGCTTGTTTGTGTCTGTTTGTGTTTGTTTGTGTCTGTTTGTGTTTGTTTGTGTTTGTTTGTGTTCGTTTGTGTGTGTTTGTGTGTGTTTGTGTCTTTTTGTGTTTGTTTGTGTTTGTTTGTGTCTGTTTGTATGTGTTTGTGTGTGTTTGTGTCTGTTGGTGTTTATTTGTGTTTGTTTGTGTTTGTTTGTGTCTGTTTGTGTTTGTTTGTGTGTGTTTGTGTCTGTTTGTGTTTGTTTGTGTTTGTTTGTGTTTGTTTGTGTTTGTTTGTGTGTGTTTGTGTCTGTTTGTGTCTGTTTGTGTCTGTTTGTGTTTGTTTGTGTTTGTTTGTGTGTTTGTGTCTGTTTGTGTGTGTTTGTGTCTGTTTGTGTCTGTTTGTGTGTGTTTGTGTTTGTTTGTGTCTGTTTGTGTTTGTTTGTGTTTGTTTGTTTGTTTGTGTTTGTTTGTGTTTGTTTGTGTTTGTTTGTGTTTGTTTGTGTTTGTTTGTGTGTGTTTGTGTCTGTTTGTGTCTGTTTGTGTTTGTTTGTGTTTGTTTGTGTTTGTTTGTGTTTGTTTGTGTGTGTTTGTGTTTGTTTGTGTCTGTTTGTGTTTGTTTGTGTTTGTTTGTGTTTGTTTGTGTGTGTTTGTGTCTGTTTGTGTCTGTTTGTGTCTGTTTGTGTTTGTTTGTGTTTGTTTGTGTTTGTTTGTGTGTGTTTGTGTCTGTTTGTGTGTGTTTGTGTCTGTTTGTGTGTGTTTGTGTTTGTTTGTGTTTGTTTGTGTTTGTTTGTGTGTGTTTGTGTTTGTTTGTGTCTGTTTGTGTTTGTTTGTGTTTGTTTGTGTTTGTTTGTGTTTGTTTGTGTTTGTTTGTGTCTGTTTGTGTTTGTTTGTGTTTGTTTGTGTTTGTTTGTGTCTGTTTGTGTCTGTTTGTGTGTGTTTGTGTTTGTTTGTGTTTGTTTGTGTCTGTTTGTATTTGTTTGTGTCTGTTTGTGTGTGTTTGTGTCAGTTTGTGTTTGTTTGTGTTTGTTTGTGTTTGTTTGTGTCTGTTTGTGTTTGTTTGTGTCTGTTTGTGTGTGTTTGTGTCAGTTTGTGTTTGTTTGTGTTTGTTTGTGTTTGTTTGTGTCTGTTTGTGTCTGTTTGTGTTTGTTTGTGTCTGTTTGTGTGTGTTTGTGTCTGTTTGTGTTTGTTTGTGTTTGTTTGTGTCTGTTTGTGCTTGTTTGTGTGTGTTTGTGTTTGTTTGTGTCTGTTTGTGTTTGTTTGTGTCTGTTTGTGTGTGTTTGTGTCAGTTTGTGTTTGTTTGTGTTTGTTTGTGTCTGTTTGTGTCTGTTTGTGTGTGTTTGTGTCTGTTTGTGTTTGTTTGTGTTTGTTTGTGTTCGTTAGTGTGTGTTTGTGTTTGTTTATGTGTGTTTGTGTTTGTTTGTGTCTGTTTGTGTTTGTTTGTGTTTGTTTGTGTTTGTTTGTGTCTGTTTGTGTCTGTTTGTGTTTGTTTGTGGTGTTTGTTTGTGTTCGTTAGTGTGTCTTTGTGTTTGTTTATGTGTGTTTGTGTTTGTTTGTGTCTGTTTGTGTTTGTTTGTGTTTGTTTGTGTTTGTTTGTGTCTGTTTGTGTCTGTTTGTGTTTGTTTGTGTTTGTTTGTGTCTGTTTGTGCTTGTTTGTGTCTGTTTGTGTTTGTTTGTGTCTGTTTGTGTTTGTTTGTGTTTGTTTGTGTTCGTTTGTGTGTGTTTGTGTTTGTTTGTGTTTGTTTGTGTGTGTTTGTGTTTGTTTGTGTCTGTTTGTGTCTGTTTGTGTTTGTTTGTGTTTGTTTGTGTTTGTTTGTGTTTGTTTGTGTTTGTTTGTGTTTGTTTGTGTTTGTTTGTGTGTGTTTGTGTTTGTTTGTGTCTGTTTGTGTCTGTTTGTGCTTGTTTGTGTCTGTTTGTGTTTGTTTGTGTCTGTTTGTGTCTGTTTGTGTCTGTTTGTGTTTGTTTGTGTCTGTTTGTGCTTGTTTGTGTGTGTTTGTGTTTGTTTGTGTCTGTTTGTGTCTGTTTGTGTTTGTTTGTGTTTGTTTGTGTCTGTTTGTGCTTGTTTGTGTCTGTTTGTGTTTGTTTGTGTCTGTTTGTGTTTGTTTGTGTTTGTTTGTGTTTGTTTGTGTTTGTTTGTGTCTGTTTGTGCTTGTTTGTGTCTGTTTGTGTTTGTTTGTGTCTGTTTGGGTTTGTTTGTGTTTGTTTGTGTTCGTTTGTGTGTGTTTGTGTTTGTTTGTGTTTGTATGTGTTTGTTTGTGTTTGTTTGTGTTTGTTTGTGTGTGTTTGTGTCTGTTTGTGTGTGTTTGTGTCTGTTTGTGTCTGTTTGTGTGTGTTTGTGTCTGTTTGTGTTTGTTTGTGTTTGTTTGTGTTTGTTTGTGTTTGTTTGTGTGTGTTTGTGTCTGTTTGTGTGTGTTTGTGTCTGTTTGTGTCTGTTTGTGTGTGTTTGTGTTTGTTTGTGTTTGTTTGTGTTTGTTTGTGTGTGTTTGTGTTTGTTTGTGTCTGTTTGTGTTTGTTTGTGTTTGTTTGTGCCTGTTTGTGTTTGTTTGTGTGTGTTTGTGTTTGTTTGTGTTTGTTTGTGTTTGCTTGTGTTTGTTTGTGTTTGTTTGTGTTTGTTTGTGTCTGTTTGTGTCTGTTTGTGTTTGTTTGTGTTTGTTTGTGTCTGTTTGTGCTTGTTTGTGTCTGTTTGTGTTTGTTTGTGTCTGTTTGTGTTTGTTTGTGTTTGTTTGTGTTCGTTTGTGTGTGTTTGTGTCTTTTTGTGTTTGTTTGTGTTTGTTTGTGTTTGTTTGTGTGTGTTTGTGTTTGTTTGTGTCTGTTTGTGTTTGTTTGTGTTTGTTTGTGTTTGTTTGTGTTTGTTTGTGTTTGTTTGTGTGTGTTTGTGTTTGTTTGTGTCTGTTTGTGTTTGTGTTTGTTTGTTTGTTTGTGTTTGTTTGTGTTTGTTTGTGTTTGTTTGTGTTTGTTTGTGTTTGTTTGTGTCTGTTTGTGCTTGTTTGTGTCTGTTTGTGTTTGTTTGTGTCTGTTTGTGTTTGTTTGTGTTTGTTTGTGTTCGTTTGTGTGTGTTTGTGTGTGTTTGTGTCTTTTTGTGTTTGTTTGTGTTTGTTTGTGTCTGTTTGTGTGTGTTTGTGTGTGTTTGTGTCTGTTTGTGTTTATTTGTGTTTGTTTGTGTTTGTTTGTGTCTGTTTGTGTTTGTTTGTGTGTGTTTGTGTCTGTTTGTGTTTGTTTGTGTTTGTTTGTGTTTGTTTGTGTTTGTTTGTGTGTGTTTGTGTCTGTTTGTGTCTGTTTGTGTCTGTTTGTGTTTGTTTGTGTTTGTTTGTGTTTGTTTGTGTGTTTGTGTCTGTTTGTGTGTGTTTGTGTCTGTTTGTGTCTGTTTGTGTGTGTTTGTGTTTGTTTGTGTTTGTTTGTGTTTGTTTGTGTTTGTTTGTGTGTGTTTGTGTTTGTTTGTGTCTGTTTGTGTTTGTTTGTGTTTGTTTGTGTTTGTTTGTGTTTGTTTGTGTGTGTTTGTGTTTGTTTGTGTCTGTTTGTGTTTGTTTGTGTTTGTTTGTGTTTGTTTGTGTTTGTTTGTGTTTGTTTGTGTGTGTTTGTGTCTGTTTGTGTCTGTTTGTGTCTGTTTGTGTTTGTTTGTGTTTGTTTGTGTTTGTTTGTGTGTGTTTGTGTCTGTTTGTGTGTGTTTGTGTCTGTTTGTGTCTGTTTGTGTGTGTTTGTGTTTGTTTGTGTTTGTTTGTGTTTGTTTGTGTTTGTTTGTGTGTGTTTGTGTTTGTTTGTGTCTGTTTGTGTTTGTTTGTGTTTGTTTGTTTGTTTGTGTTTGTTTGTGTTTGTTTGTGTTTGTTTGTGTTTGTTTGTGTTTGTTTGTGTCTGTTTGTGCTTGTTTGTGTCTGTTTGTGTTTGTTTGTGTCTGTTTGTGTTTGTTTGTGTTTGTTTGTGTTCGTTTGTGTGTGTTTGTGTGTGTTTGTGTCTTTTTGTGTTTGTTTGTGTTTGTTTGTGTCTGTTTGTATGTGTTTGTGTGTGTTTGTGTCTGTTGGTGTTTATTTGTGTTTGTTTGTGTTTGTTTGTGTCTGTTTGTGTTTGTTTGTGTGTGTTTGTGTCTGTTTGTGTTTGTTTGTGTTTGTTTGTGTTTGTTTGTGTGTGTTTGTGTCTGTTTGTGTCTGTTTGTGTCTGTTTGTGTCTGTTTGTGTTTGTTTGTGTTTGTTTGTGTGTTTGTGTCTGTTTGTGTGTGTTTGTGTCTGTTTGTGTCTGTTTGTGTGTGTTTGTGTTTGTTTGTGTCTGTTTGTGTTTGTTTGTGTTTGTTTGTTTGTTTGTGTTTGTTTGTGTTTGTTTGTGTTTGTTTGTGTTTGTTTGTGTTTGTTTGTGTGTGTTTGTGTCTGTTTGTGTCTGTTTGTGTTTGTTTGTGTTTGTTTGTGTTTGTTTGTGTTTGTTTGTGTGTGTTTGTGTTTGTTTGTGTCTGTTTGTGTTTGTTTGTGTTTGTTTGTGTTTGTTTGTGTGTGTTTGTGTCTGTTTGTGTCTGTTTGTGTCTGTTTGTGTTTGTTTGTGTTTGTTTGTGTTTGTTTGTGTGTGTTTGTGTCTGTTTGTGTGTGTTTGTGTCTGTTTGTGTGTGTTTGTGTTTGTTTGTGTTTGTTTGTGTTTGTTTGTGTGTGTTTGTGTTTGTTTGTGTCTGTTTGTGTTTGTTTGTGTTTGTTTGTGTTTGTTTGTGTTTGTTTGTGTTTGTTTGTGTCTGTTTGTGTTTGTTTGTGTTTGTTTGTGTTTGTTTGTGTCTGTTTGTGTCTGTTTGTGTGTGTTTGTGTTTGTTTGTGTTTGTTTGTGTCTGTTTGTGTTTGTTTGTGTCTGTTTGTGTGTGTTTGTGTCAGTTTGTGTTTGTTTGTGTTTGTTTGTGTTTGTTTGTGTCTGTTTGTGTTTGTTTGTGTCTGTTTGTGTGTGTTTGTGTCAGTTTGTGTTTGTTTGTGTTTGTTTGTGTTTGTTTGTGTCTGTTTGTGTCTGTTTGTGTTTGTTTGTGTCTGTTTGTGTGTGTTTGTGTCTGTTTGTGTTTGTTTGTGTTTGTTTGTGTCTGTTTGTGCTTGTTTGTGTGTGTTTGTGTTTGTTTGTGTCTGTTTGTGTTTGTTTGTGTCTGTTTGTGTGTGTTTGTGTCAGTTTGTGTTTGTTTGTGTTTGTTTGTGTCTGTTTGTGTCTGTTTGTGTGTGTTTGTGTCTGTTTGTGTTTGTTTGTGTTCGTTTGTGTGTGTTTGTGTTTGTTTGTGTTTGTATGTGTTTGTTTGTGTTTGTTTGTGTTTGTTTGTGTTTGTTTGTGTGTGTTTGTGTCTGTTTGTGTGTGTTTGTGTCTGTTTGTGTCTGTTTGCGTGTGTTTGTGTCTGTTTGTGTTTGTTTGTGTTTGTTTGTGTTTGTTTGTGTGTGTTTGTGTCTGTTTGTGTGTGTTTGTGTCTGTTTGTGTCTGTTTGTGTGTGTTTGTGTTTGTTTGTGTTTGTTTGTGTTTGTTTGTGTGTGTTTGTGTTTGTTTGTGTCTGTTTGTGTTTGTTTGTGTTTGTTTGTGCCTGTTTGTGTTTGTTTGTGTGTGTGTGTGTTTGTGTTTGTTTGTGTTTGTTTGTGTTTGCTTGTGTTTGTTTGTGTTCGTTTGTGTGTGTTTGTGTTTGTTTGTGTCTGTTTGTGTTTGTTTGTGTTTGTTTGTGTTTGTTTGTGTTTGTTTGTGTGTGTTTGTGTTTGTTTGTGTCTGTTTGTGTTTGTTTGTGTTTGTTTGTGTTTGTTTGTGTGTGTTTGTGTCTGTTTGTGTCTGTTTGTGTCTTTTTGTGTTTGTTTGTGTTTGTTTGTGTTTGTTTGTGTGTGTTTGTGTCTGTTTGTGTGTGTTTGTGTCTGTTTGTGTCTGTTTGTGTGTGTTTGTGTTTGTTTGTGTTTGTTTGTGTTTGTTTGTGTTTGTTTGTGTGTGTTTGTGTTTGTTTGTGTCTGTTTGTGTTTGTTTGTGTTTGTTTGTGTTTGTTTGTGTTTGTTTGTGTCTGTTTGTGTTTGTTTGTGTTTGTTTGTGTCTGTTTGTGTCTGTTTGTGTGTATTTGTGTTTGTTTGTGTTTGTTTGTGTCTGTTTGTGTTTGTTTGTGTCTGTTTGTGTGTGTTTGTGTCAGTTTGTGTTTGTTTGTGTTCGTTTGTGTTTGTTTGTGTCTGTTTGTGTCTGTTTGTGTTTGTTTGTGTCTGTTTGTGTTTGTTTGTGTCTGTTTGTGTGTGTTTGTGTCAGTTTGTGTTTGTTTGTGTTTGTTTGTGTTTGTTTGTGTCTGTTTGTGCTTGTTTGTGTGTGGTTGTGTTTGTTTGTGTGTGTTTGTGTCTGTTTGTGTCTGTTTGTGTGTGTTTGTGTTTGTTTGTGTTTGTTTGTGTTTGTTTGTGTGTGTTTGTGTTTGTTTGTGTCTGTTTGTGTTTGTTTGTGTTTGTTTGTGTTTGTTTGTGTTTGTTTGTGTCTGTTTGTGTTTGTTTGTGTTTGTTTGTGTTTGTTTGTGTCTGTTTGTGTCTGTTTGTGTGTGTTTGTGTTTGTTTGTGTTTGTTTGTGTCTGTTTGTGTTTGTTTGTGTCTGTTTGTGTGTGTTTGTGTCAGTTTGTGTTTGTTTGTGTTTGTTTGTGTCTGTTTGTGTTTGTTTGTGTCTGTTTGTGTTTGTTTGTGTTTGTTTGTGTCTGTTTGTGTTTGTTTGTGTTCGTTTGTGTGTGTTTGTGTGTGTTTGTGTCTTTTTGTGTTTGTTTGTGTTTGTTTGTGTCTGTTTGTGTGTGTTTGTGTCTGTTTGTGTCTGTTTGTGTGTGTTTGTGTTTGTTTGTGTTTGTTTGTGTTTGTTTGTGTTTGTTTGTGTGTGTTTGTGTTTGTTTGTGTTTGTTTGTGTTTGTTTGTGTTTGTTTGTGTGTGTTTGTGTCGGTTTGTGTGTGTTTGTGTCTGTTTGTGTCTGTTTGTGTCTGTTAATGTTTGTTTGTGTTTGTTTGTGTCTGTTAGTGTTTTTGTGTCTGTTTGTGTTTGTTTGTGTCTGTTTGTGTCTGTTTGTGTTTGTTTGTGTTTGTTTGTGTGTGTT